>OX235274.1:79334021-80534021 GCA_944472155.2 Trichobilharzia szidati
CAGTCAACAAATAATGCTGTCAGATTACTTAGGACTACCCAACATAGATTCCAAACTTATCCTGACATGCAAATTCACATGTGTTGTCACCGAGTGATGATATTATTGACTGATGTTGACTAACCCGCGTTGGGCTTTTCAAATGGCCTGTCTGAACCACTCACTGACTAACTGTGCAGATTTCATTGGAAGATGTTATCGAATGAATAAATGAATTCTTTGCTCACATTTCACATCGTCTATGACATCTTCATTTATGTAACCTTTGTGATACTGCACTAGCCAGCAGTAACATACTCAGCATCCTCAAATTCTTATCTCCATCTTCTCACTTGGCTTCTGCTCATCGCATTCCTCCAACATGCAGCGTTATAATGCAAGTACAAACTCGTAGTGGACAACTCAGTGATGTTTCTAGAGTGGATTATTCCCTATTTCAGCTGACACCAAGTATCTATAAACCAACGTTTCTTCTTCTTCACCACCAACATCATCATCATCGTCATCATCCTCGTCGAATCTCTTCACAAGTGACTTCCTTTCACCCTGATTGAAATGTGTTAATAAATAGGTAGATAAATAAATAAACAAATATGAAGAGGGTGAATGGTGGACGACAGACGACAGATGACAGTGTGAGTTGGGTGATGTGAAGAAAACATTCTATTGGTGACACCAGTAATGACGGTAGTTGAGTGGGCACACCAATGTCCGACCAAGATCAATAGATTTAGTGGTATCGAAGTGCATCACGATGACGATGACGTGAGTATTTGTGAGCATAAGATTAATGGTGGTTGGTGTGGTGCAGTGAAAAGGCATACAATGATGTGTGACATTATACCGAACGAAGGCTGCTACCTTGACCTGGTGGTTGGGCTTGAACACCGAAATGACCCAACAAGCTATACCGCCTGAGATTTATGTCACTTGAGGTGCTACCATGCCAGAAAGTTTGTTTGGATAGCGGTTAGACAATAAGCAGTTAACTAATGCAATGTTATGCCTCACAAAAATCACGAAATATCATGCCGGATCGGTCGAGGACGGGATTAACAACGCACGCGCTAGTGAGTGTTTATTTCTACGGATTTGTTGATTAGCTTGAGTTGAGATGAATAAGTGAGTGAGTGACATGAATGAATCGGAGAATGGTGGGAGCACACAGGAAGTGTTGTAGAGTTGTTTGTTTTTCGATTGTCACTATTCACCAATGCTTTGCATACATCGATATGTGTCATCTATCTATTTATTCATTTATTTATTTATTCGTGTGTGATTTACTTGACGAGATGAATAGTCATTCCTTCATTCATTCCTTCTTCATTTATTTATTCATCTATTTATCTATTTATGTAATTCTTTCTTTCTTTATTAATTAATTAATTTACTTCTGTATCTATTTATTTATTTACTCGTGTCATTTACTTAACGATGCGAATATTCAGAGGGGAAGGCAGATGGACAGACGGACACACAGACTGACAGAATCTTCAATATGATGTGTACGACTGATAATGAGGTGAATGTGGAGAGTATATGGGAAGGTGATTGTGAAGACTGTGGAGCTGATTGATGTCGGTGATTGTGGATAAGTTAATAGTAGATTAAATCAAGATGAAAGGGATTGATCTGTGAGTGAGTGAGTGAGCGGGTGAGTGGTTTTGACTGTAGTTATGTAACTGTTGTGGTGAATTTGACAAGCTGTGATT
This sequence comes from Trichobilharzia szidati, assembly GCA_944472155.2. Lineage (NCBI taxonomy): Eukaryota > Metazoa > Platyhelminthes > Trematoda > Strigeidida > Schistosomatidae > Trichobilharzia > Trichobilharzia szidati. The sequence continues at coordinate 79,335,734 of OX235274.1, forward strand.
CGTAGTTGAGTTGTGTTGTGAGGATTGAATAACAGAATTTTCTCTCTGTCTCTCTCTCTCTCTCTAGATCTGAAGATGACGATGTGGATGATGGTGAGAGAAGACGACGTTTGACTTTGCTGTTTGAGAAGCAGATGAGATATCTGGATTTGAAGATTGAAGTTCTGGAAATGAAGAAACGCTATTGGTGTGAGAAGATGAATTCAATGTCGCGATGTTGAAGCCAGGCTGAGGAAGTATGCGCAAATGAGATATGCATAATTTTTATTCACTTCGATATTTGTAATAAATTTTGATATGTATTCACCAATGATGTTTTCATGAGTTACTCTATCGAATGTTTTGCAAATGAGTTTCTGAGTAATGTGGCGTGTAGTGTGAAACAGCGTATGTGTAGGTGCCGATTTTGTTGAGATCCGGTGGAGGTTTCGTCTGTTTCTCCTGTCGAAGTATTTGTTGAGATGATGGAGAGTGAGTGATGTAGGCGACTGATGTTCACTCACAGTCTATGTGATGGCATTAAATTGAAATACGTTTCATATTCTCACGATCCTGTGGGTTATGACACACGGAATTGTGTGTGTGTGTGAGGGTGTTTGATTCTTGAAGATATTCAGTTCGACGGAAGGATAGATGGATGATGTGAATAATTGATTGATAAGGCAGGCATCTTTGACTGTTCTGATTGTTCTCCATGTGATCAGAGTTGTTCTTGTAAGCATGGAAGTTGGTCAATGTGGGGTAGTGTAAGTCTTATCTGTAATGGAGTGATCAGAGTTGTATTTTGACGAATTGTATTTGGGTGATATGACTAGCCAGTTAGTCAGGTTATGGTTGTTTTCAAATTTCCTGTTCAATTCATGTATCATCGTGTTAATTTCAACTTTATTGTATCGTTGAGGGAAACTCAGATTTTCTCGACTGAGTGCGTTGAGTGACTGCCTACCTGCGTGCCTGTGAGTAGTTTTGACAGTGAGTCGGCTCTCATGAAGTTAATTTTCTTATGGTGATTGAATACATTGCCAGATAGACAGACAGAGAGGGAAAGGGAGAGAAAGAGATTGTATGTCGTGGAGGGGTGTTGAACATGATGATTCACAGTGAGTCTTCCAGACTTCAACTGGTTAAGTAATTGCGGCCCTCAACGCTTCGACCAATCACTTGCCACTGTCGATTGTTACGGATGGCAACACACATCCAGACACCTACCCGTGGTGATGGCATGTTGGACCTTGTGTTTTGTCATGACACAATCCCAGTCTCCAACAATGCTGGTAACAGATTTTCCAGTAGTGACTATAGAATGGTACTCTGCTCTCTGCCTTTCTCACCAATAAATACAGGGAACAAACAAGATTCAGGGAGCATGACATACCGTCGGTGGCACAGTGGTTAGGACTCTCGCCGACCATGCACATGGTTCGGGGTTCGACCCCCTGCCGATCACACCCGATATATATGGTCGGCCTGAAATTTGGGCTACCGATATCCATGCTGAAAATTCCACACTTGTACTGTTAATACGGTGTGGAATCAAGCTGTAATCAAAATAAAATATAAAATAATAAATATAGACTGAGGATTAGTCCAAGAACTCATTCGATGCTGTCAATCGGATGACTATTTTACCACTGACTCGCTGAAGGCTGTAGTGTCCCTATTTTACAGGAATATTACCATTTGTCCAGATACTGTTGCTCCTAAGGAGGTAGTGAAACTAGGTAGGCACCCAGCTGAACACATTCAGAGGGCATACCGCAATAAGTTAAGGAAGTTGATGAGACAGTACTATTCCACTAAGGATATATCACTGCACTACTGCACTCAATCCACGAGTCACTTGAATCATCTTTCAAGCGTCTAAGCTCTCAAAACGACCTCGACGAAGAGTTAAGTGCACTTAAATGTACCTCCGAAGTTTATAACCTAACAACACTTCTTAAAAGACGAATGTGGTCGACGAGGGACATCCCCTACTTACTTACTTCACGACACGACGAAGTAATCTACAATCAGCCTGCCACCATCTGTGAACTTTTCAGTGAGTGGTTTGAGAACTTTAGTTTAGGAACGCACCCCTTCCTTGGTGAAACCGCACCTCTTACTAGCTCCTCCTCGGGAGGCAATTCACCTCAACAACTCTTGCTTTACAATGTAGTCTCAACTACTCTGAGCGTTGCGACAGACTGCAAATAGAACCACTCTAGAAGAGGCGTCTTAAGCTAAACCTTATTTTCTACTACAAACTAACTAGTCTTCTCTTGCACTCCTCCAGGCCAATAACTAAATCCACCGCTGTCATCAGTTACAATCTTAGAAATCATGACAACCTAGTTGCTGTAGAGCATTGTCAGACTTACATGCGGTCCGTACAACTTCTTCTTCTGAAATTACTTTTCAGTCATTTGGAATAGGCTACCATACCAGCTGATGTGCGTGATGCAAACACACTTCCAGTGTTCATCTCCTCAGTCACCAGACTGCTCAAAGATGACAATGCACTCCTGCGTCTCACTCCGACACCCTCTTTTCCACCCTACATACATATTTTAAACGATGCTTTTCCATTGGTGTTCAATTCATACTACTTGCCAATTTGTGAGTAGTAAGATTTAGATCTCAATATATTGGAGCATCTACAGAATGGATCTCCTGTATATGTCGCATCCTCTTGATTAACGTTTATTCGAATCACTGTATTCTTGATCTGTTGTGTTGTTTATTACTGACCATGGATTGATATTGACACAACTCCACTGTTCTACTCCTATTAACATACAGTGATGACAGCGATTTCGACAACATTCATTCTGACTGGACGCCTCACAATTAATTGAGGCTTGTGAATTTTATATCAATCCTGTTATTGGAAGTTTCACACGTATCTCAGACACTTCAGTCAATTAGTCCATTGCAATTATGACTGGGGATTTCGTAGGAGAAATCTGCATGTAATTCATATCCGTTGTTTCATTCTACAAGCCAGCACACTTACAGTTAACATTCAACTCACACAATGACACAGGTGAGTGAGATTCAGTGGGGAGAATAATTTTCAGCTTGACATGAAAATTCCCCCGTGTGTTGAGAGATGAATGTTCACTAGGTGGTCGTAAATGATGAATCCTGTGAGGAGAAAATGAAGACTTCTGTGAACCACCTGAGTCATTAATACTGGAGAAGAATCCACTCCGATGGTGACATCAAAATTGCAAATGAGTGATGTGAATGATGTGAAACTGGGAGCAGACAACACAGGAGGAGGATTCATCAATAGTGGAATAGTACTGAATGGAATGCATGAGAACAGGGGATCCTTCACAGACTCCCGCGAATTCAATGTTTTGATTGTTATAGACATCGTATACAGACACAAAGATATATGATGTGATAATGTGGAGAATTCCCATATTTTGAATTATGTTAAAAGACTAAGACGAAATGAAAACATAGTTATTACCAGACAGGATAAGGGACCGGAGATAGTCCTTATGGATAGGCATGACTACATCAACAAGATGTACTCCATAATGGCTGACGGCAGCAAGTTTCAGACGCCGAAAATAATGAAAGATCATACGGAGAAAGTAGAGAGAGAAATAACAAACTTATTAAATGATTTGAAGAGCAAGGGGTATATATCACCAAAAACTTTCGAAAACATAAAATCCACAGGGAGCACCATCTCACGCATGTATAGTCTACCGAAAGTGCATAAATCAGGAGTACCCCTACGCCCCATACGAGACATTTCTCATTCACCCTATCACGAGACAGCGAAGTGGCTGGTACAGCTACTTCAACCCTTGCATGACGAGTTAGTAAAGCATAGCGTCAAGGATACCTTTCAATTTATTGATAAGATCAAAAACGTGAACGCAACTGACAAATACATGGCATCACTTGATGTTTCATCTGTATTCACTAATGTGCCTTTAGTGGAAACCATCGATTATATCTGCGAACAGATTATAGAAAAGAAGTTGTACTCTGATATTCCGATTAGTAATCTGAAACAACTACTTGTTAAATGTACAGCAAAAGTACAATTCTCATCATCACCAGCAGTGCTAATTTTATCTACCGAATTGCGCCTCAGTATCTGCCCTCCATCTTCCCCATGTTCTTTCAAAAGCATCCTTCATCTCCTCTCTTTGCCAATCAATCAATCCATCGCACTCCTATTCGATATTCTTGCTGATGAGGCGAGATTCGGTAGACAATGTTAGCACTGCTAATGATGATGATGAGGAGGAGGAGGTTAAGACCGTGACATCTGGAGCAAGAGATATTCACCTTGAAAATGATGAAACTAAGAAGTCTTCGACGGATGAATGCACCACCACAGCACTTCACTGCAATGAACACCACATGTAAAATTATTAGGCAAGTATGAACCCGTTGTGGACAACACAGTGATGTTTCTAGAGTGGATTCTTCCCGATTTCCGCTGACACCAAGTATCTATAAACCAAGGCTTCTTCTTCACCACCACCATCATCATCATCGTTGGTGACACATGTGTCAGTGGCACAGTGGTTAAAACTCTCGCCGACCATGCACACGGTCCGAAGTTCGATCACCTGCCGACGCACACCCAATATCTATGGTCGGTCTGTAAATTTGGGCTACCAATATCCATGCTGAAAATTCCATAATTGCACTGAAATTGCGGTGTGGCATCAAGCTGAATTCAAAATATCGTCATCATCCTCGTTGGATCTCTTCACGAATGGCTTCCTTTCATACTGATTGAAATGTATTAATAAATAGATAAATAAACAAACAAATGTGAAGAGGGTAAGTGGTGGACGACAGACGACAGGTGACAGTGTGAGTTGGGTGATGTGAAGAAAACATTCCATTGGTGACACCAGTAATGACGGTAGTTGAGTGGGCACACCATTCTCAGCAATTATATATTTAAATGTATACACGATCAGTCCCTCCTTATATTACCTCGGATAGTTCAGTGATTCCGGGCATATCATCACAGACACACACACACCTACTTGAAGAATGCATAGAAGACACAAGTGTCATCATCCGAATGTTCACGCTGTATGCGTATCCCATTCAGCCAGCCTGACAATTCACCTACCAAGTTACCCAGTGCATTGAAACCGAGTCCTTCGGAGGATAGTTGGTTGTGGTTGTGGTTGTGGTGGGTGGTGATGGTGGTGGTTGATTCGACTCATGAAATCCTCGAGTGTTGCACTCAAGCACGTGGAAGTGTGTAGTTCGGCTGTCTGGCGTCTTCGAATCTGGCGCTAACAATCAATGGGTGGCGACCGTCGCTGACATAACGCGAAATCCTTGTCAACGCTCAACTCGCACATCCATCACATTCTCATTATTCTCCTTCAAGTACTTACTAGTCATCGATCCTGTGTGTGTTTGTGGGGCGTCACTCGGAACAACTCGTTCACCACTAATGTCCTCTATCCTTACTACACATACGACCTAACACGTCGAACCATCGCCACCTCTCCTACCTCACCTCCAAACTTCAATCTCACATATACATACATACAGTCGTTAGACTGCTGGAAGATGCAGAACATTCACTTCCTGCATTCCCAGCTCCACATCCTACCTTACACAACTATCAAGACAGGCATTATCAATTCAGGTGTGGTATTCAGGAATCAGGAAAGCCTGTAGTAGCATACAATTCTCCACACTCAATTATTCCACAAGTGAAGATTGAAGTCTACAGATGAAGAGAGCTGTGATATAGAAGGAGACGACGCTTTCCGTCCCGTAAAATGATTCCTCCACTACACGGACGTGTCAGTGAAGTCCTTCGAAATCAACCACTGACCTCCTCATTTCTCTTATTTCTCAGTCACATTCGTCTCAAAATATACTCACGTCAGTCAACACACTGACTCATTCCTCATCACCTGTGCTCGCTTCACAATCGTCTCATGTGACTGTAGCTCTCAGTCGTCTAGAAACACATCACATCAGTCAGTGTTCTAGCTCTCCCAAGTCAATCACATCAACGAAACTTCTTTCACAAGATTCAATCTACAAAACTTGAAGACGTAAACAGTCGACATTCCGAAAGTGACTCACGGTGATCCAACATATTTGCATGATGTCAGTTGTTACTGACACTCTCCAACTCGACATTAATCAAATATCTCCACCAGTTTAATCCATCTTCATATACATCGTCATCAGTATTTATGCGTCACTCTCTCTCTCTCACACACACAACAATAAAACTAGTCAAGAATTAATTAGACAACAGTCATCACCAATTCATCACGACAACTTAATCAGCCACTGCATACGCTAATCTTGCTTCATCATTTCTGTGCAATTCAAAGCACTAACCCACTCAATCACTCACTCACGTTGCGAAAAACAACTTTCACAGTTGATGACTTCTGCAAAGTCCACAGGTTTAACTCGTGTGAAGAGGTGGAGATCACCTACACCAACTAATTCACTCTCCTCACATTCATCTACATATTCACTAACAATTCTCATCCCCAACTCATCTAAATTCTCATCGAATCCAATCAACCCATGGTAAGATGACTTATCACATAACAATAACATCAGTAATATTAACATTACTCATACCAATCCAACAGTAATAATAACGGAAACAATACCGAGTGTCAGTGTACTACCAGCCTATCTATCCCACGAGTATTCTCATCATCGTCACCATCACCATCACCATATCCCTCACTGTGAATCATCATGTTCAACACCCCTCCACGACATACAATCTCTCTCTCTTCCTCTGTTTGGCTGGCAATGTATTCAGTCACCATAAGAAAATTAACTTCATGAGAGACGACTCACTGTCATAACTACTCACAGGCACTCAACACACTAAGTCGAGGAAATGCGAGTCTCCGTCAAGGATACAATAAGGTTGAAATTAACACGACGATACATGAATTCCACAGAAAATGTGACCACCATAACCTAACTAACTGGCTAGTCATATCCCCCAATACAATTCATCAAAATACAACTCTGATCACTCCATTACAGATAAGACTTATACTCTCCCACATTGACCAACTTTCATGCTTACAAGAACAACTCTGATCATATGGAGAACAATCAGAACAGTCAAAGATGTATGCCTTATCAATCAATTATTCACATCATCCATCACTCCATCCCTACATCGAACTGAATATCACCAAGAATCAAACACACACACACACACACAAACAATTCCGTGTGTCATAACCCACAGGATCGTGAGAATATGAAACGTATTTCAATACAATGCCATCACCTAGACTCCAAGTGAACATCAGTCGCCTACATCACTCACTCTCCATCATCTCAACAAATACTTCGACAGGAGAAACAGACGAAACCTCCACCGGATCTCAACAAAATCGGCACCTACACATACGCTGTTTCACACTACACGCCACATTACTCAGAAACTTATTTGCAAAACATTCGATAGAGTAACTCATGAAAACATCATTGGTGAATACATATCAAAATTTATTACAAATATCGAAGTGAATAAAAATTATGCATATCTCATCTGAGCATACTTCCTCAGCCTAGCTTCAACATCGCGACATTGAATTCATCTTCTCACACCAATAGCGTTTCTTCATTTCCAGAACTTCAATCTTCATATCCAGATATCTCATCTGCTTCTCAAACAGCAAAGTCAAACGTCGTCTTCTCTCACCATCATCCACATCGTCATCTTCAGATCTAGAGAGAGAGAGAGAGAGACAGAGAGAAAATTCTGTTATTCAATCCTCACAAAACAACTCAACTACGAATCAGAGCTTGTCAAATTCACCACAACAGTTACATAACTACAGTCAAAAACACTCACCTACTCACTCACTCACTCACTCACAGATCAATCCCTCTCATCTTGATTTAATCTACTATTAACTTATCCACAATCACCGACAACAATCAGCTACACAGTTTTCACAATCACCTTCCCATATACTCTCCACATTCACCTCATTATCAATCGTACACTTCATATTGAAGATTCTGTCAGTCTGTAAGTCCGTCTGTCCATCTGCCTTATCCTCTGACTATTCACTTCGTCAAGTAAATCACAGACGAGCAAATAAATAGCTAGATAACACATATCGATATATGCAAAGCAACTCTACAACACTTCCTGTGTGCTCCCACCATTCTCCGACTCATTCATGTCACTCACTCACTCACTCACCCACTCATTCATCTCAACTCAAACTAGTCAACAAACTAGTGGAAACAAACACTTCAAAATACAACCTCACTCACTAGAATGAATGCATACACGTGTAAACACCCAGTCGGCCAGCAGAAGCTCCCACGAACACTCACATCGCCTTACTAACTCAACAACAACAACTGCTCACCTCTCTTCTCAATCAACACTAAATATACACAGGAATCGTAAAATAACTGCACACTTTCCAACTGAAATCACCGAAACACATCTCGTTATCGGATGATGGATTTCCGATCAATACGCCATCATCATTCTCTTCCACTCTCCACCTACATATTCATTCATTCATTCAATGTGTCGCCTTCATCCTCAGTCACAGTCATCCTCCTCTTCAGTGCTGACACCATCACAACCTCACCTTTACATACATACACGTACAGGCGAACGCCAACACATACATGCGTACACCCACAACAACAATCACTTCCACTTACTAACCAAATAACAAACATCAACTACAAAGGTGAAATAATAAACACGCGAGTTTCAATCTATTCCCAGATTATCAGTGCTATAATAAATCAAATACACATGCACACACACACACAAGAGTTGAGTCACATTCGAAATTTACCCTGAATCAAGAGAAGTGACCAACTAGGACCACCACAACACAACACAGCACACTAACATCACATCACATCACATGACAGAACAGGTAGGACAAATTAACACAACAAATATCATTACTCACCTATAACCCCGGTCACTTGAATCACCATTCCCCACTACATCATCACCAACTCCATTCACATCCATCTCCTCACAACTCTCCTCATCATCACTCGACAACGACAAATCAATAGTCTCACTCACGCCAGAACCACCTCCTCCAACACACCCTTCACCAACTCCCACATCGCCAACACCACAACCCTTCACCTCACCAACACCATTCGAAACACTCTCAGGTTCATCCACTCCACTGTGTGCTTGAACTCCATTACTCAACTCGTCACTCCTATTCGTACGATTCACAGTCTTCTCCACTGAGTCGTATGGAACACACAAATTTTGGGGGATAGGAGCTATTGAGTAGACGTTCAAGATTCTCAGACCCATTGTGTTTGAAGGATTCGTGTCAGTGGAGACCGTAGAAGGCGTCGAATTGATGTGGGGTCCCGGTGATATCCGAACACATGGTGAGGGAGTCAGTAACGGCAGACTCAATTGACGAACACTCGAGTCAACATTGCCTACCTTCATTCAATAGGATTAACATGTCGTTATGAAATGTGAACATACCGAAGTGCACTGACCACTCACATGGGAATCTCCATTAACACTGACCACCACGTGATGAATAGAGGTGGATTCAGAAGACTTCGGAGTATCGGGACACACTGAGGCCAGTCTGTCTGTCATGGTGAGATTCAACTTTCTCAGCATTTTCTGTCCCTTATAACGGAGTCGAGTCCAGTGTCGTCTCGGATATCCCTTCGAGTGCAGATATTCTGAGAATTGCATCCACATGTTTCTCTTCATCAGCAGTGATGGCTGACTTCTTTCTCTGTCCGTCAACATATTCTTGTATTTGATTAGTAGTTGTGTGAATTCTTTCACCTCGTTCTTTGTGTATGTCATCGGTATGATTTGCTTTGCTGTTTCTTTGACTGCTTCATCATTCTGTGTCGCAGATGTATCGGCCATAATAAATAAGAATAAGAATAATAGTAATAATAATAATAGTAGTAGTAGTAATAATAATTATAATAATCGAGCGGTTTTGGAGATATTCCGTAATTTGTTTCAGTATGTCGTGGTGTTATTCTCGGTTAGTGTATTTCTCTGGTATATTTCTGCGTGTTTTTGTAAATATGTTGATATAATATAGAGACAGTGTCTAACTTATTATCATAGGTGTATGTATATGGAAGGATGTTGTCATTGGATGTTCCAGTGGTTTTCGTCACAAGGACACACACGAGTGTTGGCTAGACATGTTGGCCTTGTTTTCTGTGATTGAGAGGTGATTGAGGTCACAGGATTTTGGAATCAAGCATGCTCATTGGTTGTTGTTTGTTGCAGCCTGTGATTCGTTTTGTTTTCCATTTCAATGTAGAAATTACTGCTGAATAATGGGAGTGTTGTTTGTTTTCGTGCATGCATGCAAGCCGTTATGACCACTTCTCTCTTTTTCTGTGTGTCTCTTTGTCTAGCTGTGTGCGTGTGCTTGTGTGTGTTTCTATGGTCTACATCAGATTTTCAATCCTTTTCATTCATTCATTCATTCACTCCTTCAGTCATTGATTTATTCATGTCTACTTCATGATTGGTGAAAAACGAGATGTAGAAGTTTTCATGATGCCCGTAAAAAGTTTGAGCATTGTGGATTAGATCAAATAAAGTATAATTATATTTCAATAGTTTACACACAATGATAAGTTTTGTTATTGGTAATATTTCGAGCAAAATTACTGTCCGCGTTCACACCACTGATGGAATTGTTTGATTCACACATTTACGATTTGTACTCATATATATAGTTCATTATTTTTGCTCATTCATGTTTTTTTTGTATTTGAGTTATATTCCACGTTCATTCATGTCTTTGTATCCAGAATTATATTCCAAGTTGTTGATAGTTGTACTGAGCCACCCTTGTTACATGTATCCGGTGTGACTTTAATGAATATCGATTCTGTTATAAGTCTTTCTTTCCATTTGTTCATGTTAGGTTTTAGAATACACACATTGTTCCAATCGATATTGTGGTATTTTTCCCATGCATGTGCAGCTATCGATGAATTTTTTCAAGATTCTTGTAGGCTTGTGTTCCTGTTGGTTGACCTTTGGTTAGGCGTTTATGTTCATTCACTCTTATTTTGAGTGATCTCGACGTTTACCCCACATATTTAGTCGGACAGTCAGCACAAGATATTTTGTAAATCAAGTTGTTTTATCCATCATATTTATGGGATCTTTCAGTTGATTTATTTTATTTTTGATTAGATTTGTCGGTTTGAAAGTTGTGTGAACGTCGATATTTTTGAAGTTTCTTTGAATTGCCTCTGATGTACCACTTTTATATGGTATTGTGACTGTTTTTTGCATTCTTCCATCTTGTTATTCTCCGGTTTTACCCTCTTTTTTCTCTTTTTTATATTATCTTTTATACATTCTTTTGGGTAGTTGTTTTCGAGTAGCATTTTGAATAGGACGTTTATTTCTTTACACTGGTCCTCTGGCGTTGTTGTAAGTCTACGTATTCTATCTGCAAGACCTTGTATTAATCCTCATTTCACCGTGAGTGGATGAGCTGAGTGATAATCAAGGAATCTTCCAGAGTGTGTGGTTTTTCTATATAGCGTCGTTTTAATGCTACCATCTGTTATTCTTTGTATTTTGCAGTCTAACATAGACAGTTCCCCAATTTCATTCTCTACTTCCATAGTGAATTTTATTGAGTCGACATGGCTGTTTATGTGTGAGAAGAGTTTCTCAATATCGTTTTTTTTTCACTATTACTAGTGTGTCGTCTACATATCTCCACGAACATTTTAGTGATGACCTGAATGGTTTAAGGGCATTCTCTTCCCAATAATCCATGAATATGTCAGCTATTATTGGTGAGATAGGCGATCCCATGGCTACTCCTTCATTTTGTTGGTATATCTTCCCTTCGAATGTGAAATATGTTGTTGTCAGACAGAATTCCACCCCTTTTATTATCTCTTCTACGGATAACTGTGTTCTGTCTTTTATGCCATTATCTTCTTTTAGTTTCTCTTTCAGTGCATTCATGGCCATTTGAATGGGTATTTTCGTATAGAGACTGTTTACATCAGAGCTGACTAGTGTTTCATCTTCCTCTATTTTAGTGGTTTTTAGTCACTTCACTAATTCAAATGAATCTGTTATTCTAGCTTTTGAGTTGTGTCTTGTTGGTCTTAGTATTGTCGAGAGACATCGTGATAGCATATACGTCGGTGTGATTCTAAAGTCTACAATCGGTCATATTGGGTATCCCTCTTTATGCAATTTTATCTTGCCATATATTCTAGGTATATTGCATGATTTTTGCATAATTTCAAACCATTTTGACTAACCAATTACTTCTTTAATTTGTCTAACTACCTTTGCTGTTTCTTTCATTGTTTTGTTCGTGACTGTTTCAGCTGACTTCGTCATTGGGGTATAGGGTCCAGATTGTAGATGTTCATTCATCTTTTCATTATATGTCGTTTTGTTAAGTATTACTGTTTTGTTTCCCTTGTCTGCTTGAGTAATGACAATGGATTTGTCTGCTTTTATGGCTTGGAGTGCTTTTAGTTCCTCCTTCGTTACATTCAGCTTTTCTGCTTTTTGCTTTTTTAAGGTTAATGCACATTGTGCTCGTACCAGTTCTGCTTTTTGCTTGTCATGTCCTTCGAGTGCTGTTTCAATTACAGGTATAATATCTTCAGGTTTTAATTTTGTTGTTGTTGCTAATATTGAAGTTCATCCCTTTCATCAGTACGCTCGCTTTCCTCTGCTTCTGTTAGCTTTCTGTCTGACAAGTTTACAATCCAATTGGCTTTAGTTACTTGTTTGTCATTCGGAGTTTTCGCTATCATGAGTTTATTAAATTCTGTTTATTTGTTTCTTCTTTGTTTTTTCATAGGTAGTTTCTTTTCGTTTTTGTGCAACTTCTAGTATGCTTTCATACTTTTCCTTTTCAATTGCTCCTTTCAATTTTCCTTTCGCTTCATTAATATCTTTCCTTATTGTGAATGGCTTTCGTATAATTCCACGTAGGTGTTCTTTGATGCATATTTTTGAGGCATGTGTGAGTGCTGCATTTGCTTTATCAGTAGATATCGGTGATTTTAGTCTCATGTATACAGGAGTAATTCCATTTTTTAGGCATCTGATGTTGAAAATTCGATGGTTCATAAATCGAGATTCAGCTTGATATAAATGTGTGAGTTTGTCGCCCAGTCTTTTAATGGGAAGACCGTCAGTTGAATTAATATCAGTAAAAAGTTTGAGCATTGTGGATTAGATCAAATAAAGTATAATTATATTTCAATAGTTTACACACAATGATAAGTTTTGTTATTGGTAATATTTCGAGCAAAATTACTGCCCGTGTTCACACCACTGATGGAATTGTTTGATTCACATGCTTAATCAGTATATAATTGGTGCCTCTCGTGGCCGAAATGGTCTTGTGATTAACGCTTTGGCGTTGGAAACTATGGGCACTTTGTTCGAGCCTTGGTGGGAACACCATCATTCATTGAGAAATGCAGGTACATACAGCTAACGAGCCCCAAATACCACGAAATGCGCATCCTGGATTCCACTGCTAGTCACCATCCACCAATTAAATGTCGATTCTGTTATAAGATTTCTCTCCATTTGTTCATGTTAATTTTTAGAATACACACATTGTTCCAATCGATACTGTGGTTTTTGTCCCATGCATGTGCAGCTATCGATGAATTTTTTCAAGATTCTTGTAGGCTTGTGTTCCTGTTGGTTGATCTTTGGTTAGGCGTTTATGTTCATTTACTCTTATTTTGAGTGATCTGGACGTTTGCCCCACATATTTATACATACAAAAAAATATACAAAAAAACAAACATGAATGAGCAAAAATAATTAACTATATATTTGAGTACAAATCATTAATGTGTGAATAAAACAATTCCATCAGTGGTGTGAACGCGGACAGTAATTTTGCTCGAAATATTACCAATAACAAAACTTATCATTGTGTGTAAACTATTGAAATATAATTATACTTTATTTGATCTAATCCACAATGCTCAAACTTTTTACTGATATTAATTCAACTGACGGTCTTCCCATTAAAAGACTGGCCAACAAACTCACACATTTATATCAAGCTGAATCTCGATTTATGAACCATCGAATTTTCAACATCAGATGCCTAAAAAATGGAATTACTCCTGTATACATGAGACTAAAATCACCGATATCTACTGATAAAGCAAATGCAGCACTCACACATGCCTCAAAAATATGCATCAAAGAACACCTATGTGGAATTATACGAAAGCCATTCACAATAAGGAAAGACATTAATGAAGCGAAAGGAAAATTGAAAGGAGCAATTGAAAAGAAAAAGTATGAAAGCATACTAGAAGTTGCACAAAAACGAAAAGAAACTACCTATGAAAAAACAAAGAAGAAACAAATAAACAGAATTTAATAAACTCATGATAGCGAAAACTCCGAATGACAAACAAGTAACTAAAGCCAATTGGATTGTAAACTTGTCAGACAGAAAGCTAACAGAAGCAGAGGAAAGCGAGCGTACTGATGAAAGGGATGAACTTCAATATTAGCAACAACAACAAAATTAAAACCTGAAGATATTATACCTGTAATTGAAACAGCACTCGAAGGACATGACAAGCAAAAAGCAGAACTGGTACGAGCACAATGTGCATTAACCTTAAAAAAGCAAAAAGCAGAAAAGCTGAATGTAACGAAGAAGGAACTAAAAGCACTCCAAGCCATAAAAGCAGACAAGTCCATTGTCATTACTCAAGCAGACAAGGGAAACAAAACAGTAATACTTAACAAAACGACATATAATGAAAAGATGAATGAACATCTACAATCTGGACCCTATACCCCAATGACGAAGTCAGCTGAAACAATCACAAACAAATCAATGAAAGAAACAGCAAAGGTAGTCAGACAAATTAAAGAAGTAATTGGTTAGTCAAAATGGTTTGAAATTATGCCAAAATCATGCAATATACCTAGAATATATGGCAAGATAAAATTGCATAAAGAGGGATACCCAATATGACCGATTGTAGACTTTAGAATCACACCGACGTATATGCTATCAAGATGTCTCTCGACAATACTAAGACCAACAAGAGACAACTCAAAAGCTAGAATAATAGATTCATTTGAATTAGTGAAGCGACTAAAAACCACTAAAATAGAGGAAGAGGAAATACTAGTCAGCTCTGATGTAAACAGTCTCTATACGAATATACCCATTCAAATGGCCATGAATGCACTGAAAGAGAAACTAAAAGAAGATAATGGCCTAAAACACAGAACACAGTTATCCGTATAAAGAGATAATAAAAGGGGTGGAATTCTGTCTGACAACAACACATTTCACATTCGAAGGGAAGATATACCGAGGAAATGAAGGAGTAGCCTTGGGATCGCCTATCTCACCAATAATAGCTGACATATTCATGCATTATTGGGAAGAGAATGCCCTTAAACCATTCAGGTCATCACTAAAATGTTCGTGGAGATATGTAGACGACACACTAGTAATAGTGAAAAAAACGATATTGACAAACTCTTCTCACACATAAACAGCCATGTCGACTCAATAAAATTCACTATGGAAGTAGAGAATGAAATTGGAGAACTGTCTATGTTAGACTGCAAAATACAAAGAATAACAGATGGTAGCATTAAAACGACGCTATATAGAAAAACCACACACTCTGGAAGATTCCTTGATTATCACTCAGCTCATCCACTCACGGTGACATGAGGATTAATACAAGGTCTTGCAGATAGAATACGTAGACTTACAACAACGCCAGAGGACCAGTGTAAAGAAATAAGCGTCCTATTCAAAATGCTACTCGAAAACAACTACCTAAAAGAATGTATAAAAGATAATATAAAAAAGAGAAAAAAGAGGGTAAAACCGGAGAATAACAAGATGGAAGAATGCAAAAATCAGTCACAATACCATATAAAAGTGGTACATCAGAGGCAATTCAAAGAAACCTCAAAAATATCGGCATTCACACAACTTTCAAACCGATAAATCTAATCAAAAATAAAATAAATCAACTGAAAGATCCTATAAATATGATGGATAAAACAACTTCATTAACAAAATATCTTGTGCTGACTGTCCGACTAAATATGTGGGGCAAACGTCCAGATCACTCAAAATAAGAGTGAATCAACATAAACGCCTAACCAAAGGTCAACCAACAGGAACACAAGCCTACAAGAATCTTGAAAAAATTCATCGATAGCTGCACATGCATGGGACAAAAACCACAGTATCGATTGGAATAATGTGTGTATTCTAAAAACTAACATGAACAAATGGAGAGGAAGACTTATTGTATGGAGGATTTCATTATGAGCTGACATCAGTTAGAGAACCACTGGAAAACCTGGGAGTACTGGACAGCTGTTTCGTCCTAGTTTGCGACTCTTCAGCAGTACGCGCCCACCGAGTCCCAAACTAGGACGAAACAGCTGTCCAGTACTCCCAGGTTTTCCAGTGGTTCTCTACCTGATGTCAGCTCATGATGAAATCCTCCATACAATTAACCAAAATCCCTACCAAACCAATACTTGAGAAAGACTTATGACAGAATCGATTTTCATTCAAGTCACACCGGATACATGTAGCAAGGGTGACTCAGTACAACTATCAACAACTTGGAATATAATTCTGGATACAAAACATGAATGAACGTGGAATATAACTCAAATACAAAAAAAACATGAATGAGCAAAAATAATGAACTATATATATGCGTACAAATCATAAATGTGTGAATAAGACAATTCCATCAATGGTGTGAACGTGGGCAGTAATTTTACTCGAAATATTACCAATAACAAAACTCATATCTTGGCGGCCTGCTTAAACCTTGGGCTGCCAAATTTTCCATCCTATATATTGCATGTATTTCCTCGTATTTATTTTATTTGAATCATTCAATTATGTGTCCTAATCGCATTGTTTACTCTTGCGATTATTTAAAACGTTTCCAACCGGCTGATTTACTCGTTTCTAACAAACTTAAGAAAAAGCCTCATGGTGGATGGCAACGAGCTTTAAAGCGTACTCCAATGCATTTGATGACTGTTCCTGTGATTATGAGCACAAATTGCAGATCTCTACCAAACAAGATTAATCATTTGCATTCTCTATTATACTCAAATGTATATTGTAATACTGCTGTAATTACTCTTCAAGAAACTTGGCTGCACGATTCATATGACGATAATTTAGTCTCTTCACCTGATTTCACAATGTACAGACAAGACCGATGCAGCTCAAAGAAGAAGAGAGGTGGAGGTGTTGCCACTTTTATTAATTCTCAGTGGACTACTGCCAACAACGTCTGCTTCAAATTCTCAAATGACAACATTGACTGTATAACTGTTAAATGCCGACCTAAACACTTATCTAAGTATAAATGCATTTTTGTCACAAATATCTATGTCACACCTTCTTCCAGTCCCTCAGAACTATCGATCTTTGCTGACGAATTCACTATTTTTGCTGCTGCTTCGTTTGGTAACTCCTTGTCTGTAGTAACTGGTGACTTCAACGCCAGTGACTACAGCTTTATTACATTGCTGGGTCATGAAAATGTGGTTAACTTCCCAACTCGACAAGATACTTCGCTTGATTTAGTATTCATAAATGATTCTGGAATATACGAAGCTCGTAAAAGAGCTCCACTCTCAAACTCTGATCACTGTATTGTACGAGTTCTACCCAAAGTTTACGGAAAGTTACACAAAAAAGCCTTCTCTAACTTGTCCAAGAAAGTTGTTCACAGATGTTACTCAAATGAGAATGTACAACATCTTAGGAACATGCTCAGTGACACAAGATGGGATCTGTTTAATGATGTTTCACTTGATGACACAATCTCTAATATTACGTCTTATCTGAAATTCTGTTTTGAAATCTGCTGTCCAAAAGAAACACTATTCGTCAAATTCGACCGTTTCTCCTCCCCTCAACTTAAAAAGCTTCGTAGAGAGAAGGAAAAGCTATATAAAATGAAAGATAAAAGTGGTGTAAAAAGAAGTAACTTCCTTATCAAGTCTGAAATGCAGAGATTGAATGTTATATATAACCAGAAATTCATATCCTGCAAAAATGCTTCAAATATGTGGAAACTATTTAAGGAAATCACTGGTGGTAAGCAGATTAACAATATTCCGTATTCTTCTGATGTATGTACTCTTAATAAATCTTTTATTTATTCTCCCTCAAATTCCATGCTTCCCAGTATCACTAGTGTTAATAATAGCCCCTTTTCAGGTTTTAACACAAATGATGTTCAAAAGTGCCTCAAGTCTCTGAACCCTTCCCAGAGCTTAGGTCCAGATCATGCACCTAGTATTATTTTCAAAATATGTTCTGATATTCTATGTTACCCTCTCACTGATCTGTTTAACAAATCTTTTTCCAGTAATACTTTGCCTGCTGTTTGGAAAGACATTAAAGTTGTACCCATACCTAAATTGTCTACTGGAGCATGTGTCAAATTTACACCCATTGCTATTACCTCTCCTTTTTTGAAAACTATGGAGAAACTACTTTCACTTAGTCTTGTACCCTCTCTTAAATCCTTTAATGACCCAAAACAGTTTGCCTATAAGCACAGTAGAAGCACTTTAGATGCAGCCGCCGTCTTATATCATAAAATTGCTTCCAGTCTAGACAAAGGGGCTAAATTTGTTCGTTGTGCCTTCCTAGACTATACATCTGCTTTTGACTCGGTCCCTGGTGACATCTTGTTAAATAAACTTGCTGCAAGTCAAACAGAATGTCGGGCTGCTAACTGGTTACATTCTTATTTCTCAGAAAGAAAGCAGTACACCGTATATAAAGGGAAGTCTTCGACTTCATTACCTACTGAAGCTGGTGTCCCTCAAGGCGCTGTCCTTTCTCCTTTTCTTTTTTCTTTCTTCTTGCATGACTTGCCTCAGTCTGATGAAATAAACTTTGTGAAGTACGCTGATGATTTAGCTGTTTCAATGGCTGTTAACTCCCAGCTAGATTGTACCAAAATGAATAGCTTTCTGTCGGAAGTCAGTAAATGGTCTGAGTCTAACGGTCTTAAACTGAATCCTTCTAAATGTCAAACTGTTAATTTCAGCTTAAGATGTAAACGACAGTTAAAAGAAGCCGTCGATTCTCATGACAGTTGTAAGATTGATGACAATGATATAGGAATTAAAACTGAAATTCAGTATCTTGGACTTATTCTCTCTTCCGATCTCTCCTGGTCTTCCCATGTCTCAGCGATCTCCAGTAAAATATTCCTCCTGACATTTTACATTAAGAAGTTAAGGCACTCGGGTATAACTCAACCCCTCCTCTTACAGTTCATAAACTCTTGCATCCTACCTATTCTTCTGTATTGTTCACCCCTGCTTATTCTTTCCTGGTTTGCTTAAAAAGGACTTTGTCACAATTCGTAGAATGCTGAAGACTGTCAGTAGGATGAGTGGTGTCCCAGTGGACTACATAGCTAACGTCGTTGTCGATAGGCATTTGACTTCGTGCAGTAAATTTGCTAAAGGGATTTTGTCTGACTTGGAGCACGCACCACAGCACCCTCAGCCTTCACCTTGCATCTCCTCAGGTAGAACAAGAAGTGACTTCAGAAAACTGTATGCTCGCACATCTAAGTATAAAAATTCTATGATACCATACTTGGCCCGTATTTTATGTGATGAAAATAGCATCAGGCAGGCAAGAATTGACTAACCTTTTTTCATCTAGTAAATAAACAATCTCCTCCGTCCATCCTTATATGCCTTCAAGTTTTACTTTTATTATTTCTATTATACTTATGGTCCTGTTGCTTCTTTGTTCTCACTTTCATAACTGCAAACACCAACTTATCTCCATGACTGCTGTAATCTTTGTTTTTTCCCTCACCATATCATGTAAAGAGAACATTATATTCAATGTTTTTAATCATGCAAGGATTTGTATACCGCATTGACAATACTCTGTCAAACAAGCCCATGGAAATTTTCACTTGTATTATTATCATTATTACCTTAGCTGTTATCATTATTATTATTATTTGCATTTTATATGCTGCATGTTTTTTATTTTTTTATATTAAACCTATTGTAAATGTAGAAAAATTTTCAATGTGATTAATTTTATCTATAATTTGAAGAAATTAGATGCAATATTGTGAATAATGCTGAAAATTCCATTCTGTATCACAAGTACTGTTTTTGGAAAAAAGTAAATCATTATTATTATTATTATTATTATTATTATTATTATTATTATTATTATTATTATTATTGTGTTTAAACTATTGAAATATAATTATACTTTATTTCATCTAATCCACAATGCTCAAACTTTTTACGGGCATCATGAAAACTTCAACATCTCGTTTTCCTCCAATCATGAAGTAGACATGAATAAATCAATGAGTGAATGAATGACTGACTGAATGAAAAGGATTGAAAATCTGATGTAGACAAGAGGACAACACACACAAACACACGCCCACAGATAGACAAAGAGACACACAGAGAATGAGAGAAGTGGTCATAACGGCTTGCATGCATGCACGAAAACAAACAACACTCCCATTATTCAGCAGTAATTTCTACATTGAAATCGAAAACAAATCACATCACAGGCTGCAACAAACAACAACCAATGAGCATGCTTGATTCCAAAACCCTGTGACCTCAATCACCAGAAAACAAGGCCAACATGTCTAGCCAACACTCCTGTGTGACCTAGTGACGAAAACCACTGGAACATCCAATGACAACCCTTCCATATACATACACCTATGATAATAAGTTAGACACTGTCTCTATATAGTATCAACATTTATACAAAAACACGTAGAAATATACCAGAGAAATACACTAACCGAGAATAACACCACGACATACTGAAACAAATTACGGAATATCTCCAAAACCGCTCGATTATTATAATTATTATTACTACTACTATTATTATTCTTATTTAATATGATGGCCGATACGTCTGCGACACAGAATGATGAAGCAGTCAAAGAAACAGCAAAGCAATTCATACCGATGAAATACACAAAGGACGAGGTGAAAGAATTCACACAACTACTAATCATATACAAGAATATGTTGACGGACAGAGAAAGAAGTCAGCCATCACTGCTGATGAGGAAAAACATGTGGGTGCAAATCTCAGAATATCTGCACTCGAAAGGATATCCGAGACGACACTGGACTCGACTCCGTCATAAGGGACAAATTATGCTGAGAGGTCCGAATTTCACCATGACAGACAGACTGGCCTCAGTGTGTCCCGATACTCCGAAGTCTTCTGAATCCGCCTCTATTCATCACGTGGTGGTCAGTGGTAATGGAGATTCTCATGTGGGTGGTCAGTGCACTTCGGTATGTTCACATTCCATAACGACATGTTAATCCTATTGAATGAAGGTAGGCAATGTTGACTCGAGTGTTCGTCGATTGAGTCTGCCGTTACTGACTCCCTCACCATGTGTTTGGATATCACCGAGACCCCACATCAATTCGACGCCTTCTACGGTCTCCACTGACACGAATCCTTCAAACACGATGGGTCTGAGAATCTTGAACGTCTACTCAATAGCTCCTATCCCCCAGAATTTGTGTGTTCCATACGACTCAGTGGAGAAGACTGTGAATCGTACGAATAGGAGCGACGCGTTGGCTGATGGAGTTCGAGCACACAGTGGATTGAGTGAATCTGTGAGTGTTTCGAATGGTGTTGGTGAGGTGAAGGGTTGTGGTGTTGGCGATGTGGGAGTTGGTGAAGGGTGTGTTGGAGGAAGAGGTGGTTCTGGCGTGAGTGAGACTATTGATTTGTCGTTGTCGAGTGATGATGAGGAGAGTTGTGAGGAGATGGATGTGAATGGAGTTGGTGATGATGCAGTGGGGAATGGTGATTCAAGTGACCAGGGTTATAGGTGAGTAATGATATTTGTTGTGTTAATTTTTCCTACCTGTTCTGTCATGTGATGTGACGTGATATAGTGTGCTGTGCTGTGCTGTGTTGTGGTGGTCCTCGTTGGTCACTTCTCTTGACTGGTCCCAGATTGTCATAGAAGTGGTTATAGACATATGAAACGAATGTATTCTCTATATTCTCCAGCTGTAGCAGATACTGATTGCATCTACGCAATATATTACTAAGGGAGAGCTTAGATTGATTTTGAGAAGAAAGTGTCTAAAAGATCACCACCAGTTATGTACGACTTACCAAGTTATACAGACTTCCTCATATAAAGTGGTTGCATCTGAATAACCGTATAACCGTGAATAGCCAGCCCGTGAATACTTTTCCAGAGTTATTATCCCTCCACACATGCATATTTTATTCCTCCCTATCAACAACACATTATCTACAGAGAAGTGAAAAACCAAATGTAGGCGATACTTTCAAAGAGGATTATGACTAGGAGCCATTTGTAATGCTGAGCTATCTGATTAGTCAAATCAAGGTGATTTAACTTTGGTGTCTATTGCTTACTGTTGCCGTAATTCGTCAACTTTCTCGATTGACTGAGATTATTCGTGGATTTTTTTCATGGATTGTTACTTCTCTGACTTCACTGTGACTTGGTCCGTGACTAAATGACAATTATCTGTGAGATTACTGTTCAACTAACTTTGTATATATAAAGGTGTGAATAAGTGTGTGTGTGTGTGTCGGGGGGTGGGGGCTTTGAAGTAGAGTTACACGGAGGGATATCTTTCCTGACTGATGTGTTTGTAAGTTACTGGTTATTCTGTAGAAAAGCAACAATAGAAACTGGTCCCCCTATTGCAAACGTTATTTATATATGTGTAACGACCCAATGAATACATGAATCGATGAGTGACTGAATGAATGAATGAATGCACTACCTGAAGTTTTAGTACTGATAAGGGAAATGAGGGAGATAGAAAGAGAGGAGAAAGACTGAGTTACTTGGAAAAATGCTGTGATGTGTTTGTGTCATTGTGAGCTTATTTATCAAGAGACATCTAGGTACAGAAAGAGTCGAAAGGAGAAGTGAAGTCGAGAAACGTGCAACGAAGGTATTTGGCACAGGAGTTGTTGACATCTGTTTCGTCGCGTATTGGTACTGTGCTCTCATACGTTTCATCGATACATATTGTTTATTCATGTGTTCGTGTGAAACCGACTTAGGGAGAGAAATAGACAGCGAGTGTATCGAAGGTGATTCGTACAATTGGTAATGAAGTTAAGGTTAATTAAGGTGGAAAGTGTGGAAGTGGGGAGGTAATTGAGAAGACTACGGAATTGTTTGTTGTAGGTGGTTGTGGATAAGTTAGTAGTCGGACATGATATTGAGGAGAGACAGATTTTGTTGTTGTTGTTGGTGGTGGTGGTGGTGGTAGTGGTGGTGTTGAGTGTTTCGACCTGTAGTTATGTGACCGTTGTTGTGGATTTCACAACTTCTTATACACACTTCAGTTATTTTGTGAGGAGTAAATAACAGAATTTTCTCTCCCTTCGCTCTAGATATGATGTGGATGAGAGAAGAAGACGTAAGTCGTTACTGTCCGAGAAGAAGATGCGATGTCTGGATTTGGAGATTGAAGCTGAGGAAATGAGGCTTGAAAGTATGAGAATGATGAAAGAATATTATTGTAGGAAGTGGAATTCATTGTCGCAATCTTGAAGACAGAATGAGGAAGGAAGTACGCGTAAATCAGATATCCCTAGTTTTTATTAATTTCGATATTTATAATAAATATTTATATGTATGTATTCACTAATGATGTCTTTTTGAATGAGTTACTGTAGCGTGTAATTTGAAAATAGTTTTGGTGAGTAATGTGGCATGTATTGTGAAAGAGAGCATGTGTAGCCAGCCAGCGACTTAGTTGGCTGGCGTCCTCCGGTGTAGAAGGTAAGGTGTTCTGGGAAATGTGAGTTTGATTTTGTCTACTTATGATGATGGGAGCCAGCCAGCCCGACGATGTGGGTGTTGTGAGTGATTGAAATGACGACGACGTGGGATTTGTTTTGACTGGTAGTTATTGTGCTTGAAACATTGTGTGTGTGTTTGTGGTTGTGGTTGGGGCTGGGGTGGGGTGAGGTGGGGAGTACAGGTGATGGATTTGTGTTTGTTTTGTGATTTCGATGATTGATAAAATGTGTTTAGGTGAGATTAATCGTACAGTTGCTGTTGTTGTTGTTGCATTGATCGAATGGAAATGGATTGTGATGAGGAGGAGAAGAGACACGTTGGTTAACTAACCATCCATGCATCGATGCGTGTATCCTGTGTTAGAGAAATCAAATCGGCCTGATGAACTCATGACATTCAGCGTAAACAAGTGAGTAGTGGGTGAAATGTTCATGTTGAAGTGTGTTGAATGAAATAGCAAGACTCTGGATAGAGTCTGTGTTAGTTAGTCAGTTTGTTTAGTAAGCTTTGATTTATCAAATGATAGTTTGGTTAGACATCTGGTGTTTTCTCGTGTGGCTATGTGAATGTGAATATGTGATGATGGGTTTGAGGCTGAATATACGGAGGTCAATGTATTGATGAATGAGATGTTGGTGGAGAATGATTTAAGAGGTTCATGTTCACTGACAGACAATCGAGGTGATAGGATCATGTTCAACTAGGTGTTATAGTGTCATGATGATGAGGGTAGGGTCATGATGCATCGTCGAATCGTTTGTGTAGTTTTAATTCCTGGTCATATTTATTCAGTCAGTTAGACGGATGGGTGATTTGATTGGTGTGTGGAGAGCATAGTTGACTACTTTTCTTATTCTCCGTCTGAACCTTCATGACTAGTGTTCGATTTGAATTGAATTCATGCTGATTGTAAACTTGAGATGAATAATGAAAATATACAGAGAATGTAGAGACGAGGAGGTGGAGGATTGTGCGTGTGTGTGTGTACTGCATTCTGTAAGTGCATTAATTGATTGACTGATTGATTGATTGATAAATTGGGAAGACGAAATGTTTGTTCGTAGAGGCGTAAAAATGAAGGATGATGTGATGTGGTGTGGTGTGATGAATTTAGTGAAAGAGCAAGGCAGATCATGCGTGAATGTCATGGCTGAATGGAGTAATTATGAATTTGTTGATTGCACACAAGACCAGGTCTACAATATTGGCTGAACTTGTTCCTTTCTCACACAGATCGATCGATGATCATTGGTTGGTTTAAGCGAATTGCAACAACCTCTGCTGCTTCTAGTGTAGTGTTCGGTATCTAGAGGCATTTGGCATGATAGGAGAAGATTGTTCAATGCTCGTTTTCTGGTGTGTGTGTGTGTGTGTGTTGGACCAGGTGGTCTAGTATAGTGTGGAAGTAACTGTTGATGGCTTCTGCTACATGTTTGTTTATTCAGCGAGACTGGAAGGCATTTGCAAGCATGAAAATCAAGTAGGTGAAGCGATGGCCAGTATGACTTAACTGTCCGCATAGGAGTAGTTGTATTGATAGAAAGAAGAAGAGGTTGGAAGCCTAGGTACTTGGTCGTTCCGTTGAGGAATATCAGCCAGTCAGTTTTATGAAAACTATGAAGTTTGGCTTGTGAAGATTAGAAGTTCTCTTCGTCAATTTTCTTAACTTGTTGGTTATTATTTCACTTAGTTAGTACATCAGCTTTGGATTTCTTTTGCATAAATAGAAGCTTCTAGTTTAGAGATAGACGAGAAGAGCTGTTTTCGACTTTCTTGACGATGTAGTTGGTGATGAACTGTTCGGGATAGCTACTTTCAGTTGTAGCGTTGTATTCAATGTTAAGTTGATCTAAAATTACACCTTGTGAAAATACAGCTGTGAAACTGTAACAAGGTGAGTGTCGCTATCAAATTTCTTTTGTAGTGTAGAGAAATGAAGGTATGAAAATATGTATATATGGAATAAATACATATATTGTTCACTTCAGGTTGTTGCACGATGAAGAAGTGGTTGGTTTTGAGGCAAGAAGTGTGTACACTGAAATCCGAATTCGAGGAGCTCTGTAGGTATTTAGGAATGACGAGATGGGTATTGATGGTCAACTGAAAATAGGACCGAATTATCACTTTGAAGTGATCTCTGCCTACACATATATTTATCGGTAATTGGTAGATGTTGAGATTGATGGACTAGCCATTGGATCGGGTCCCAGTGGCTGAATGGTCTACGATCTGTCCTCATTGTCGGAAGGTGATGATGTGGGACACTGTCGTGAGGGTACCGCTGAGTAGTGTCAAACTAGAACGAAACATCTGTCCAGTATTCCCTCCCTGGTTTCCATGCAGCCTAACAATTATTTCTGAGAATAGTCGACCTCTTTAATAATGTATATCTATCTATCTGACTTATGAAGGTGAGTGAAATTATCATTTCTTGATTGCATTGTCTTTCATAGATGTTGACAATGATGCATGTCTGTATGACAATTATGTGGTTAAGAATGATTTGTCAGATAACCGCGGGAGAGCGTATGTTGAAGCCGTATGTTCGACTCGTGACCCAAGGGAACAACAGTGCATATAATAATGATAAAAAGACAATCAAGTTAATTGGTAGTTACAGGGAGGAAGGAAGGAGCGTTCAGCCTAGAATGTTCACATTTCAGATTCGGTATTGCAATTAGGTGTGTAGAGAATATTGACTGGAAACTGTGAGGACTACAAATTCTGTGGATATTTATTTTCGACTTGCTCAGTCATTTGCTTGCTTATGAACTTCTCCGGATAGCTACATTTAGTTAAGCTATCATGTGGAGTATTCAGCTCGTCGTGAGTGATATCTTCCAAGTATACAGTTGGCACTTTATAGCTGAGTGACTTTGTCTGATTACTTTTGTACATGTTGGCTGACACGAAACTATGGGAATGCGTACATTGTCCTGTCCATTTGCTTTTCTTAAATGGACTTCCTTTTTATGTGATCTTCTTGTGACAAAGACACCGACGAAGGCGATTTACCCTTGGGATTCTTCTTCATACGTGATTTTGATGTTTGGATGTATTTAAAAATTCATTGAAATGGCGGTGTATCATGCATGATGTTATCTGAGTCATTTTGACAAAGGATAAATACATCATCTAATCTATGTGTCGACAAAGAAATGTGAAGTTTCTGATGAACCTTTGCAAGAGACTGTCTCTTAGTTTACTCGCGAAGAAATCTGAGGTGCTTACAGGCAGTCGGAAGCCCACCCATTGGAACATCACCCACCACCTGTCTGCACGCCTCATCGTCAAATGTAACATCCACCTTCATACTTCACATTAGTGGGAGTCGTTTAACGACTTCTACTGGGATCCCAATACTCATGAATTTGTCATTTATTAGTTCACATATGTAGTCAACCGTTTCCAAGGAAGGATCTCATAGCTTCAATGTTCGTGTTAATATCACTGACTTTGTCTACACAATCAAACACATCCTCGACGTTGTACATCAGCATTCATTCATCTAATGGTGACAACCACTCAGATGGACAGAGAGAGGGAGAGAGAGAGAGATAGAGAGACATGGAGAGAATGTGGTAGGGCGAATTTGTTGTGACCACAATTGGTCTTCATGAAACGTGGTGTCTGTAATTCAGGTGAATCCCATCATCACGGCGTTTATGTGGGTTTATGAAGATGTGAGTCGATGGTTTAGACTAGTGAGAAGTATTTCCTCTGCCCCCTTTGTCTCTTCACATCTCTAGTGAGTCGATCCTCTGGTCTACGGCTCAAATGCTTTCCGTGTTCCAGTTTCTGCAAGTTCTATGCATCCATCCATCCATCCATCCATCACTCAACATCACTCAATTCATCCTTCCCATCACAGATTCACTTGTATCGAGGAGGACTGACTGACTGACTAACTAACCAACTAACTCACTACTCTTTTTCTTGCATTATCAGCTTTTGTAATAATAATCACTCATTTTGTTATTCAATCAAAAATATGCGAAGCTCTTTTGACTGACGTGTAGTTTTGTGAGGAGAGTACTAGTACATTCAGTCAGTCAGTCAGACAGTCGTTGTTGTTGTTGGTGTTTTTATATTGTTAGGAATATCCTAGTAGACTGAGGCGTATGAAGCGTTGACGAGTAGTGCTATGTGGATGTCTGACTGTGTACAGTGAGTTTGCAAACTCGATGGGAATATGTTTGTGAGTGTTGTGGTGTTTGCATTTATGGAGTGAGAGGTGGTGACATCAGGCGAAGAGAAATGACTTTGATTTACTTCGAGTTGATTTGATTCAGTGAGCTTATGGGATGAGCATCTTTAGTCGACTGCTTCCTCACTCATCAACATGTTTCGTGTTCACCTGTAATAGGAGCAAGCAGGTGGATTAGAAATAGGCCGACTTCTTCTGTTTATCGGAGAATAGGCACGACATCATTTCCGTCATCACATAGTAGTTATATTTGATGAAAGCCACACAGTGAGTAATACAGTATTATATCTGGATGACATGTCGACTACAATTTATTAGTCACAATCCTGTCAAGGTTCTGACATTACATTGGATGTTCTTTCTATACTTCTATTATCTCTTATCCTCCCATCTAATTATGTCACCTTTTATATATGTGAATTGCGACCTATTATGTGACTGAACTGTGTTAGTATTCAATTTCCCTCCAAGCTAATAACCTTCTTGAGGTCGATAATCCTGCAATCTGCAAATTTCCTACGACCCGATATCTGCATGAAAATAGATAATCCTACCCGAAAGGTATGGTGTGGATGTATGGGTAACACGGTATCCACGCTGTTAATAACACAACATATCTCTAGTTAATTCACACTTATCAACTCAATATTGAACGGAGTGGTGTTGACATTTGAGTTAGAAAATGAAGAAGGAGAATTAGCTATGTTAGAATGTCATATGGAAGTGAAGAGAAGAAAGCATGATGGATAAGATTTGTAGCTGAGATGGATGATTTGGGTGCAGTTGTGTTCCCTGAGTTCCATGGTTCAGTTGAGAAGCTTTCGTTACCTACCTCACCGCACAACATCCTCAGAGCACACTCCAATTTCAAGTGAGGTTCACAATTTCTCCACGAGTTTATGAGTCATCTGTTCTGGACACCTGGAGTGATATTAGTTGCTTTCTGTGTGTTTCCTCACCCTCTACTTCACTTCTATCGCTTGGTATTGATTGTTTCGTTGACTTGGAAGATGACCGTTGATTCATGTGATTTCCTTCTTATGGATTGGTAAGTCTTGTCTATGTCGGTGTGTGTGTGTGTGTCTGTGTGTTCTGCTGACGAGATTTATCCGTAGAATAGAGAAGTAGATCGATAGGAAACAGTCGGTCAGAATTGAAGAGAAACTTTTCAGTCTTCTATGGTTGAAGAGATAGAAGTAAGTGTTGATTGCTCAAACCTAGATTAGGTTTACGTTGTGGTGATGAAGTAATCTCACTGGACAACTGTTCGTCTGTCTCAAGACTTAACCACCTTCGTCAAATTGACAAGCGATCAGAATAGTAAGATATCCACTGACCGAGGGGAGATTTAATGTGGTTACAAATACATGCATTGGGCGTGTTTCCATTCTCCAATGAAAATGCTCGTTACTAGATCTCCTGTATTCCCCTTTTTCAGTCTCATTCGTTAGGATTGTTCACTTCAGTGTCGCTGAGTTTTATACGAATATGAAATAATTAGTACCCTTTTTGAATTCAGCTAGACAGAGCAATCAGAAGATGTAATTTGTCTGAATCGTTTTCAGTGTGTATTTGTGGAACACATTTGGAACAATCTGATCACACACATGGACTTGTCATGGGAATATACCCATATGAAAATAATAATAATAAGAAGCAGAAGAAGGAGTTAAGGGGTGAGAGAATAGAGTAAGGTCGAGGTGAGAGGGCATATTGAAGATGTAAAAATAACAATGAAGATCACTAAACGAAATAACAGAGGTAATAGTACATCTACTCTGGCTAGTATCAAACCAAAGTTAACCAAGGAAGGTAGGTTTAGTTTGATGACGAACTGTTTTTGAATGCATAAATGTGGTGTAAACTTCTCAATTGTCGAGGCTTCCACAAACACCTTCTATGCAAAGGTTTAAAAGACGTGTAAACATCAATTTTATATCCTGTCTCTATAATAGTGTTTGTCAATAGACGAGTTAGGTCACTTGTTCTCACCATGAATGGGTTCTGGCGATTCTATTTGCTTCTGAAGCCATTTAGGAATATGCTGTGAAGACAGGTCTTACTTCCAGAGATCTGTGAGTCCTCCATATGTATATGCGTTCACGCCTACATTTAAATTGGTTAGTACAGTGGGATTTGACGTCGTTTTTTCGCACATTTAAAGGGTTTAGATGCACGAATATACAGGCCTCACATTCTCGATTATTCTGATCTCAGCTGCATCAAATGTCGTTCTAACGTCAATGTTCAACCGTTGTTGCACACTGATATCACTCATGATCACATCAAGGTGATATGATTATGAGTGACAATAAATTGTGCTCGAAACATCGTCATCAGTAAATATTATTGTCCAACAATGTGACAATTTATCAAAATAAATTTTACCCACAATGGAATTATGCTATACCACAGTGCACATCTTCTATTCTTATATCAATCACTGACATGGCATGTGATTTCTATTCACATCAAACGACATGAAATACAATGTTCAAATATACATAGTATTCTCTTGTCTGCTAATTCAGTATATGACGACGACCGTGGGAAATGTATTCCAACTCTAACACCAAATAGAATGAATGTTCAAATGGTGGATATATTGTGTGCAGTATTGAACTGTGGGAATAACATTCCGATTGTAACATCAAAAAGAGAATGAATGTTCAGATAGATATACTGTATACAATTGGTGTTGCCGACTTGAACTGTGGGAATGGCTATAGCCTCAGTGTATTTCAAAAAGCTCTCTTCACCAATTTTATAGGTGACATTAAAGGCTGTGTTAACACCAACCTTATGGTTCATCTCGATTAGATGTTTGGCTATAGACGAAGTTGGTGGTTTGGTTTGGTTTGGTTTTGTTTGGCTTTCCACAATTCATTTGTTTTTCTAACCACTTCGGGATATGCTCTCTCTTAGCCTCATATGCAAAGCACGATTACTCCTCCCTATGTATGTGTATCCACACACACACACACACACACACACAGAGGAAAATTGGTAAATAGTGTGTGATGTGACAGAAATACTTGTGGAGTTTTGAAGTATTCGGTGGAGCATATTTTTGGCTCAGTGGTGCATGTCTCGGAAATTTATTTTCGAAAAATGCGAGGAAATGAGTGACAAATTCACCATTAACGAATTCACATGGAATTCGATTACAAATAGCGATATGTGTGACAGAAATTTGTATGTAGAGGGAGAGAATGAATGATGTCTTTGAATTTATAGTGAAGGTGTGGTGTCCAGTCTAGTCTTCAGTCAGTTTTCGGACTGTTTATTCACCTTCTCACATTAAAATTATTTTCTTTAGTTGATCAGTTTCAATCTTTCAATCTGGATATTTCACGCCTTTCTCTAATAGCAAAGCCGAAGATTGTCTCCTGTCGTCGTGGCATCTGGAACTAGAAAATATCTCATTGTGTTATTATTAAACTGTGTTAAGTGAAGTAGGATAGAGAAGCTGCTGGTCAAGTCCACGGCGAAAATTACAGTGTCACTTCGTCATGACAAATACCGATAACACCAAAATAAAATAAAAAAACTCAGCTCGGAATAAAACTGAGCATTATCAAGTTGAACATTCAACATATTCATTTTCTAATTAAGGTGTACAAAAATTTAGAGCAATGTAATATTATTTGAAGGATTTCATCAATAGCTGACATTAGTTAGAGAACCATTGGAAAGTGTGAGAGTACTGGACAGCTATTTCGTCCTAGTCTGGGACGCTTGAGCAGTACGCAGCCACCGGGGTTCGAAATGAGGATATCCTGTTTACTATGCGAGTTCGTATACCATTAAGCCACTGGGACATTTTCTAGAGTCCCATGAAGCTGTCCAGTACTCACTCCCAGGCTTCCCAATACTTCACCAACTGATGTCAGCTCATAATGAAATCCTCCAACCAATGTAACAAAATCCCTACAAAACCAATACTTGAAAAAGAAATCTAATAGATGATATTTTTAGGTCCAACGAGAATCGACATCGCCACAGGATTCAAACCAAATGGCTTCCAGACTACTAATGGAGAGGTTTGTTATTTGATTAAGAAGAAGCGGTGAGAGAGATAGAGACCCCAGTGTGACCATTGCTTTTATTTATCACTCAGTCATCACCCCTTACGCCAAAGTGTAACCGTAAAAGATGAACGGATTGGTATAGGACGTTTTTATGAAGGGAAGCACGGCTAGGTCAGCCAGCGTACAAGTAAACTGTTCTGACTGACTGGCAACTGACATAAGTTTAAACAAGATTATCCAATGAGGTTATTTCATGACCAGAACGTAAACTAAGTTTGAGGTATAAATGCTTCTCCCTCTGCAACCATTGGCTTGAAATGTTGATTTCAAATTTGGCCGCTTTCTATCAGTCTGCACGAGCTACAAAATTAGTCAGTTATCCCACAAACACTTTGACAGTCAACTATGTAAGTGTTTTTTCCAATCGTCTTCATACAGAATTAATGGGATAGAATATGGATTATAGTTTCTTTACGTAAATGTGCTTGTCACCTACACACTCTATAATTTGTGGTTGTTGAGCTGGTCATCATCGTGAAGATGCAAGCCATTTCGTAACTTGGATGACAAGTGTTACTCACTATACTATAACGGATCAGAGACTTGGTGCGTCAAGAAGAGCACTTCGAACAAACTAAAAACATTCATCAAAAGCTGTCTTCGCTCAATACTTCGCTCGACATCAGATGGCCGGCCAGAAACCATCACCAACAGAGACCTCTGGCAATGAAACAACCAACCAAATCAGCAGAAACCAATTGTGCAACAAATTTACAGCAAGAAATCGAGGTGGATTGATCATACTCTGAGAAAACAAACCATCAAGTGAGTGATATCACACACAAGGCCATCGCTCGAGTGAAAGCCGAACGGGAAGCGGCGAGTTGACTGTCAGTGCGAGGGCAACATGGAGGAGGTCATGTGAAGAGGAGATGAAAGAATGTGGGAAGACGTGAAACCAGGTGGAAACGTTGTCAGAGAACCGAACTCAATGGAGACGTGCACCTAAAGCCCTATGTTCCTCTAGGAACTCTACGAACCTATAATAATAATAAGATGATTTATGCAATACCAATAATAATCAAATAGTAATAATGACGAAAATAATGCCGAGTGTCATTGTACTACCCGGCTAACACATCCTCCGAGTATTCTCATCATCGTCACCATCAACATCACCACATACCTCACTGTCAATCATCATGTTCAACAACCCTCCACGACATACAATTTCTCTACCTCTCTCTTCCTCTGTTTGTCTGGCAATGTATTCAGTCACCATAAGAAAATTAACTTCATGAGAGTCGACTCACTGTCATAACTACTCACAGGCACTCAGGCAGACAGGCAGGCACTCAACAGACTCCTCAGTCGAGAAAATCTGACTTTCCCTCAACGATACAATAAGGTTGAAATTTACACGACGATACATGAATTCCACAGAAAATGTGACCACCATAACCTGACTAACTGGCTAGTCATATCCCCCAAATACAATTCATCAAAATACAACTCCCATCACTCCATTACAGATAAGACTTATACTCTCCCACATGGACCAACTTTTATGCTCACAAGAACAACTCTGATCACATGGAGAACAATCAGAACAGTGAAAGATGCCTGCCTTATCAATCAATTATTCACATCATCCATCACTCCATCCCTCCGTCGAACTGAATCAAACACACTCAAACAATTCCGTGTTTCATAACCCAAAGGATCGTGAGAATATGAAACGTATTTCAATATAATTCCATCACATAGACTGTAAGTGAACATCAGTCGCCTACATCACTCACTCTCCATCATCTCAACAAATACTTCGACAGGAGAAACAGACAAAATCTCCACCGGATCTCAACAAAATCGCCACCTACACATACGCTGTTTCACATTACACGCCACATTACTCAGAAACTTATTTGCAAAACATTCGATAGAGTAGTGCATTCACAACAACATCATTGGTGAATACATATCAAAATTTATTACAAATATCGAAGTGAATAAAAATTATGCATATCTCATTTGAGCACAATTCCTCAGGCTGTCTTCAGGATCGCAACAATCCATTTATCTTCTCACGCAAAATGCGTTTCTTCATTTTCAGATATTCAATCTTCAAATCCAGATATCTCATCTGCTTCTCAAACAGCAAAGTCAAACGTCGTCTTCTCTCACCATCATCCACATCGTCATCTTCAGATCTAGAGAGAGGGAGAGGGAGAGAGACAGAGAGAAAATTCTGTTATTCAATCCTCACAAAACAACTCAACTATGAATCAGAGCTTGTCAAATTCACCACAACACCTACATAACTACAGTCAAAAACACTCACCCACTCACTCACTCACAGACCAATCCCTCTCATCTTGATTTAATCTACTATTAACTTATCCACAATCACCGACAACAATCAGCTCCGCAATCACGGATAACAATCACCTTCCCATGTACTCTCCACATTCACCTCATTATCAGTCGGACACATCATATTGAAGATTCTCTCAGTCTGTGTGTCCGTCTGTCCATCTGCCTACCACTATGACTGTTCGCCTCGTCAAGTAAATCACAGACGAGCAAATAAATCAATAAATGAATAAATAGATAGATAACACATATCGATATATGCAAAGCATTGGTGGATAGTGACAGTCGAAAGACAAACAACTCTACAACACTTCCTGTGTGCTCCCACCATTCTCCGACTCATTCATGTCACTCACTCCACCCACTCATTCATCCCAACTCAAACTAATCAACAAATCCGTGGAAACAAACACTTCAAAATACAACCTCACTCACTAGAATGAATCCATACACGTGTGAACACCCACCCACACAGTCGACGAGACGCACAATCCAATCACCATCACATTCATTTCGTCCATCCTACATCACCTTCTATCAAAACCCTCTCCAAATCATCATCACCATTCACTCAGAAGTTCACAGTGAAACCACAAAGCTCCGACTAACACTCACATCGCCTTACTAACTGACAACAACAACAACAAGGACTGCTCACCTCTCTTCTCAATCAACACACCATGTACACAGGAATCGTTAAATAACTGCACACGTCCCAACTGAAATCACCGAAACACATCTCGTTATCGAACGATGGATTTCCGATCAATACTCCATCATCATTCTCTTCCACTCTCCACCTACATATTCATTCATTCATTCGATCAATGTGTCGCCGTCACCCTCAGTCACAGTCATCCTCCTCTTCAGTTCTGACACCATCACAACCTCACCTTTACACACATACACGCACACACACACGCAAACACATACACGCATACGACCACAACAACAATCACTTCCACCAACTAACTAATCAAATAACAGACATCAACTACAAAAGTGAAATAATAAACACACGAGTTTCAATCTATTCCCAGATTATCAAAGCTATAGTAAATCAAATACACATGCACACACACACACAAGAGTTGAGTCACATTCGAAATTTACCCTGAATATAGAAATGTAAATAACTAAGACCACCACAACACAACACAGCACATCACACTACATCACATCAGGTGAAAGGACAGAACAGAACAGAAAAGATAGGATAAATTAACACAACAAATATCATTACTCACCGATAACCCTGGTCGCTTTCATCACTATTATGCACTTCATGATTATCAACTCCATTCCCAATCATTGTGTTATTGTGTTTGAGTGGAAAAGTAGCAAATGTGTCAATCAATTGTACACTACACGATCATATGGGAGATCATATAATTAATGGACATAAACCAGTAAGAGAGGTAATTTGTTTTGTTTTTCTTACCACTTACGTGATTCTGATTGGCTACGATGTCATGTGACAAAGGTCATACGTTGTTATCTAGTTAATAGACAGAGAGACAAGATAAACTGTGAATCGCGTAGACTAACGATCAATAGACGCAAAGCAAATTTTGATCACAGCTCATGAAATTTTGTTTAATAAAAAGACAAATTTTGTTTATTTTTTTTGTCGATGACCATTGATGACTCACTCAGACATGATGGATGAGACAAGGATTTCAATAACACGGTATACTTGTATGTAAGAGTTAATACAGTGAAATATCATATCATACCATATCATGAATCAAAAGTCACTCTGAACGAAGAACATTCCCCACAATACGTGCTCTTCAGGTTCTCACACTTATAAAATATAATCATATTTGTAATCGTTACAATAGTGATTTGAATATTCCCATCATGATAATTATGGAAGATGAATTGAGGAAATACGTATTTTGAGGGATATTCTCATCAGACTTAACATTTACACAATGGAATATTCGTCATAGACATTTGAATTATTGTGGTTAATAGAAAGTGTAGGATCGGAGTTCAGTGATGTGAATGAATGAATGAATGATAATCAAGGTGATCATAATAACAATAATAATAATTATTATGATTATACATTTCAACTGCGATCAAGTTTCGACAGAATACTTCGAAAATGATTGGGCGTCGAGTGAGGGGTAGACATTTCTAAAATCTCAGGGAAATTGAAATGAGTAATTCCAACGTTTCCTACGTTCGGAAAACTGATCCGAACTTACTCAGGGAAATTAATGCAAATTGATATAACAGAGGTTTACATATACTTAAAAAGGACATCTTGAGCTGATATCAGTGACAGGACCATTGGAAAGCCTGCAGGGAGTACTGGACAGCCACCTGCTTCGTCAGTCTAGTTTGGTACTATTCAGAAGTGCACACACACCAGGGTGTTTGAACCCACAACTTTCTGGTTACAAGGCTGGCGAGCTAACTCGTAGACAATTAAGACACTCACTAGGACTACATGCAGTAGCTAGCCAGATTATAAATTCCAACTTCTCACAATTCATGACATAGTGGGACAACTTCAAACTGTCTTCCTCGAAGAGATACTGCCTCACCTTTCACCTGCTTCACCCAACTGGTCATGATTTCCCAGTTAACTAACTCCCTGAATACGGCCAGTTGTTAGTGAACTAGTTGTCAGCAGCATAGGTCGTTTTCATGGCTGTAGACAATATATGATGTTGAACTTCTCTGTCCACGTCTTAAGTGAATTCCAGCTTCATGAACAAATATTTCTTTCAACTTTCTTGTACAAACGACTCATATGGCTTCTTATAAATCCCACAGGATCGCCTATTTCGATCAGTCCAATTAAGGAGGGAGGATACAGCCTAATTCATTTTCCAAGAAATCACACATCTACATATCAAATCCCCAATTTGTAATTTACACAGTTCTAGGTGGAGGAATTTCACCACAATTTCCTATAGGAACCGAAATTATTCACACCTACTTAGTACGATTAACGGTGGTAACCGGGGAAGCAAGTATAACTGCATGAAGTTATCTATTAACTACTGAGAGATTAACTGAGACAAGTAGTTGTATACCAACTGCTTAGATAAATCAGTATTGCTTGCTAGTCATTCATTCTTAGCCTGTTTATCAGGTAGCCGACCAAACTGATTTCCTTTTTTTGTAGGGGATGAGTATGAAACTGAAGAAATGTTGTCCACACGAAATCCTTTTACAAATATCTATTTTTTAATTCATGAAAAATCCCCTGTCGAACATTTATAGACAGAGAACCAGTAGTTCACCGAACCCAAGAGAACAAAAGTTATAACAAGAGAAAGACACTTCTTATGCAAAACACAAAATGAAATTTTTGAATTCTTCAACTTGTCATTGAATTTTCGAAATGGCCCACATCTTCACGATGATGACCAGCTCAACAACCACAAATTATAGATTGTGTAGGTGACAAGCACATTTACGTAAAGAAACTATAATCCATATTCTATCCCATTAATTCTGTATGAAGACGATTGTAAAACAACACTCACATAGTTGACTGTCAAAGTGTTTGTGAGACAACTGACTAATTTTGTAGCTCGTGCTGACAGATAGAAAGCGGCCAAATTTGAAATCAACATTTTAAGCCAATGGCTGCAGATGGAGAAGCATTTATACCTCAAACTCAGTTTACGTTTTCCTCATGAAATAACCTCATTGAAGAATCTTGCTTAACCTTATGTCAGTTGCCAGTCAGTCAGAACAGTTTACTTGTACGCTGGCTGACCTAGCAGTGCTTCCCTTCATAAAAACGTCCTATACCAATCCGTTCATCTTTTACGGTTACACTTTGGCGTAAGGGGTGATGACTGAGTGATAAATAAAAGCAATGGTCACACTGGGGTCTCTATCTCTCTCACCGCTTCTTCTTAATCAAATAACAAACCTCTCCATTAGTAGTCTGGAAGCCATTTGGTTTGAATCCTGTGGCGATGTCGATTCTCGTTGGACCTAAAAATATCATCTATTAGATTTCTTTTTCAAGTATTGGTTTTGTAGGGATTTTGTTACATTGGTTGGAGGATTTCATTATGAGCTGACATCAGTTGGTGAAGTATTGGAAAGCCTGTGAGTGAGTACTGGACAGCTTCATGGGCCACTGGAAAATGTCCCAGTGGCTCAACGGTATACGAGCTCGCACCCCCGTGGCTTCGTACTGCTCAGGCGTCCCAAACTAGGACGAAATAGCTGTCCAGTACTCTCACACTTTCCAATGGTTCTCTAACTAATGTCAGCTATTGCTGAAATCCTTCAAATAATATTACATTGCTCTAAATTTTTGTACACCTTAATTAGAAAATGAATATGTTGAATGATCAACTTGATAATGCTCAGTTTTATTCCGAGCTGAGTTTTTTTTATTTTATTTTGGTGTTATCGATATTTGTCATGGTGAGGTGATACTGTAATTGTCGCCGTGGACTTGACCAGCAGCTTCTCTATCCTACTTCACTTAACACAGTTTAATAATAACACAATGAGATATTTTCTAGTTCCAGATGCCACGACGACAGGAGACAATCTTCGGCTTTGCTATTAGAGAAAGGCGTGAAATATCCAGATTGAAAGATTGAAACTGATCAACTAAAGAAAATAATTTTAATGTGAGAAGGTGAATAAACAGTCCGAAAACTGACTGAAGACTAGACTGGACACCACACCTTCACTATAAATTCAAAGACATCATTCATTCTCTCCCTCTACATACAAATTTCTGTCACACATATCGCTATGTGTAATCGAATTCCATATGAATTCGTTAATGGTGAATTTGTCACTCATTTCCTCGCATTTTTCGAAAACAAATTTCCGAGACATACACCATTGAGCCAAAAATATGCTCCACCGAATACCTCAAAACTCCACAAGTAATTCTGTCACATCACACACTATTTACCAATTTTCCTCTGTGTGTGTGTGTGTGTGTGTGTGTGTGTGTGTGTGTGGATACACATACATAGGGAGGAGTAATCGTGCTTTGCATGTGAAACTAAGACAGAGCATATCCCGAAGTGATTAGAAAAACAAATGAATTGTGGAAAGCCAAACCAAAGTGAAGCAAAGTAAAGCAAAGCAAACTACCAACTTCGTCTATAGCCAAACATCTAATCGAGATGAACCATAAGATTGATGTTAACACAGCCTTTAATGTCATCTACAAAATTGGTGAAGAGAGCTTTTCGAAATACACTGAGGCTATAGCCATTCCCACAGTTGAAGTCAGCAACACCAATAGAATACAGTATATCTATTTGAACATTCATTCTCTTTTTGATGTTACAGTCGGAATGTTATTCCCACAGTTCAGTACTGCACACAATATATCCACCATTTGAACATTCATTCTATTTGGTGTTAGAGTTGGAATACATTTCCCACGGTCGTCGTCATATACTGAATTGACTAAACAAACAAGAGAA
This sequence comes from Trichobilharzia szidati, assembly GCA_944472155.2. Classification (NCBI taxonomy): domain Eukaryota; kingdom Metazoa; phylum Platyhelminthes; class Trematoda; order Strigeidida; family Schistosomatidae; genus Trichobilharzia; species Trichobilharzia szidati. The sequence goes on from OX235274.1 coordinate 79,375,699, forward strand.
TACTATGTATATTTGAACATTGTATTTCATGTCGTTTGATGTGAATAGAAATCACATGCCATGTCAGTGATTGATATAAGAATAGAAGATGTGCACTGTGGTAGAGCATAATTCCATTGTGGGTAAAATTTATTTCGATAAAGTGTCACAGTGTTAAACAGTAATATTTGCTGATGACGATGTTTCGAGCACAACTTATTGTCACTCATAATCATATCACCTTGATGTGATCATGAGTGATATCAGTGTTCAACAAGGGTTGAACATTGACGTCAGAACGACATTTGATGCAGCTGAGATCAGAATAATCGAGAATGTGAGGCCTGTATATTCGTGCATCTAAGCCCTTTAAATGTGCGAAAAATAACGTCAAATCCCACTGTACTCACCAATTTGAATGTAGGCGTGAACGCACATATATATCGAGGACTCAAAGATCTCCGCAAGTAAGATCTAGCTTCACATCATACTCCTAAATGGCTTCAGAAGCAAATAGAATTGCCAGAAACCATTCATGGTGAGAACAGGTGACCTAACTCGTCTATTGACAAACACTATTATAGAGACAGGATATAAAATTGATGTTTACACGTCTTTCAGACCCATGCATAGAAGGTGTTTGTGGAAGCCTTGACAATTGAGAAGTTTACACCACCTTTATACCTTCAAAAACAGTTCGTCATCACACTAAACCCAACTTCCTTGGTTAACTTTGGTTTGATACTAGCCAGAGTAGATGTACTATTACCTCTGTTATTTGGTTTAGTGATCTTCATTCTTATTTTCATCTTCAATATGCCCTCTCACCTCGACCTTACTCTATTCTCTCACCCCTTAACTCCTTCTTCTGCTTCTTATTATTATTATTATTTTCATATGGGTATATTCCCATGACAAGTCCATGTGTGTGATCAGATTGTTCGAAATGTGTTCCACAAATACACACTGAACACGATTCAGACAAATTACATCTTCTCATTGCTCTGTCTAGCTGAATTCAAAAAGGAGACTAATTATTTCAAATTCGTATAAAACTCAGCGACACTGAAGTGAACAATCCTAACGAATGAGACTGAAAAAGGGGAATACAGGAGATCTAGTAACGAGCATTTTCATTGGAGAATGGAAACACACCCAATGTATGTATTTGTAACCACATTAAATATCCTCTCGGTCAGTGGATATCTTACTATTCTGATCGCTTGTCAATTTGACGAAGGTTAAGTCTTGAGACAGACGAACAGTTGTCCAGTGAGATTACTTCATCGCCACAACGTAAACCTAATCTAGTTTTGAGCAATCAACACTTACTTCTATCTCTTCAACCACAGACTGAAAAGTTTCTTTTCAATTCTGACCGACTGTTTCCTATCGATCTGCTTCTCTATTCTACGGATAAATCTCGTCAGTAGAACACACAGACACAGACACACACACACCACAAGATGACTTCAAGTCTAAATGTTTAGTGAAGTGGATTGACTTTCTCCTTTCTAAACACTGGTGTACTTCACCACTGGGAAAAATCATTACACTGGCCATAGTGGACGCCCTGTTTGTCTTCTCATCCATGAAAATGCAGAGGAGACACGAGAAGTCGCCGGACAATTTTTACAAGCCTCCTGGTATACAGGTGGATCGCCAATCAACACACAGACACACACACCGACATAGACAAGACTTACCAATCCATAAGAAGGAAATCACATGAATCAACGGTCATCTTCCAAGTCAACGAAACAATCAATACCAAGCGATAGAAGTGAAGTAGACGGTGAGGAAACACACAGAAAGCAACCAATATCACTCAAGATGTCAAGGACAGATGACTCATAAACTCGTGGAGAAATGGTAAACCTCGCTTGAAATTGAAATGTGCTCTGAGGATGTTGTGTGTTGAGGTAGGTAACAAAAGCTTCTCAACTGAACCATCGAACTCAGGGGACACAACTGCACCAAAATCATCCATCTCAGCTACAAATCTTATCCATCATACTTTCTTCTCTTCACTTCCACATTACATTCTAACATAGCTAATTCTCCTTCTTCATTTTCTAAATCAAATGTGAAAGAAATAGAGATATGTTGTGCTATTAACAGCGTGGATACCGTGTAACCTTTACCTTTCCGCCATAAATTTCAGCTAGGATAATCTATTTTCATGCAGATATCGGGTCATGGATATTGCAGGATTATCGACCTCAAGAAGATAATTAGCTTGGAGAGAAATTCAATACTAACACAGTTTAGTCACATAATAGGGCGAGATTCACATATATGAAATGTAACATAGTTAGATGGGAGGATAAGAGATAATAGAAGTATAGAAACAACACCCGATGTTATGCCAGCACCGTGACAGGATTATGACTAATAAATTGCAGTCGACATGTCATCCAGATATAATACTGTATTACTCACTGTGTGGATTCCATCAAATATAACTACTATGTGATGACGGAATTGATTTCGTGCCTATTCTCCGCTAAACAGAAGAAGTCGGCTTATTTCTAATCCACCTGCTTGCTCCTATCACAGGTGAACACGAAACATGTTGATGAGTGAGGAAGCAGTCGACTAAAGATGAGTATCCCATAAGCTCACTGAATCAAATCAACTCGAAGGAAATCAAAGTCATTTCTCTTCGCCTGATGTCACCACCTCTCACTCGATAAATGCAAACACCACAACACTCACAAACATATTCCCATCGAGTTTGCAGACTGACTGTACACAGTCAGGCATCCACATAGTACTACTCGTCAACGCTTCATACGCCTCAGTCTACTAGGATATTCCTAACAATATAAAAACACCACCAACAACAACAACTGTCTGACTGACTGTACTAGTACTCTCTTCACAAAACTACACGTCAGTCAAAACAGCTTCGTATATTATTGATTGAATAACAAAATGAGTGATTATTATTACAAAGGCTGATAATGCAAGAAAAAGAGCAGTTGGTGTGAGTTAGTTAGTTAGTCAGTCAGTCAGTCCTCCTCGATACAAGTGAATCTGTGATGTGAAGGATGAATTGAGTGATGTTGTGTGATGGATGGATGGGTGGATGGATGCATAGAACTTGCAGAAACTGGAACACGGAAAGCATTTGAGCCGTAGACCAGAGGATTGACTCACTAGAGATGTGAAGAGACAAAGTGGGGAGACGAAATACTTCTCACTAGTCTAAACCGTCGACTCACATCTTCATAAACCCACATAAACGCCGTGATGATGGGATTCACCTGAATTACAGACACCACGTTTCATAAAGACCAATTGTGGACAGAACAAATTCGCCCTACCACATTCTCTCCATGTCTCTCTATCTCTCTCTCTCTCCCTCTCTCTGTCCATCTGAGTGGTTGTCACCATTAGATGAATGAATGCTGATGTACAACGTCGAGGATGTGTTCGATTGTGTAGACAAAGTCAGTGATATTAGCACGAACAATGAAGCTATGAGATCCTTCCTTGGAAACGGTTGACTACATATGTGAACTAATAAATGACAAATCCATGAGTATTGGGATCCCAGTAGCGGTCGTTAAACGATTCCTACTCAAGTGAAGTATGAAGGTGAATGTTACATTTGACGATGAGGCGTGCAGACAGGTGGTGGGTGATGTTCCAATGGGTGGGCTTTTGACTGCCTGTAAGCACAGCAGATTTCTTTCCGAGTAAACTGAAAGACAGTCTCTTGCAAAGGTTCATCAGAAACTTCACCTTGATTTTCTGACTCATTGATTCATTCATTCGCCTCTCCGCCGTCGACTTCCTATAAATTCGTCGTCATTTAGAGACTCACAGGTGATTATAAGGAAGCATTTTCTACTACTTTCGTCGAGTGTTTGTACGTTTTCTCGACTCCTCATTTTTCTCGGTATTTCAATACTTGTCTCCTTGTCAAGTGTCCTACTTGCGATTATCCCCTCCCCATATTCTAAATCGCTTAGTCTTATGAAGCGGATTCCTGTTTCCAAGTGCACTCAGTCTTAACGACAACCATTTCTAAACTCCGCTAATCCCTCATATAGTTGGTTGGTTAGATAATTTACGACCAATTAAACAGATTTCGATATTTATACGTCTTTTTGCGAATTTCACAGTGTTTTCTGAAAGGATTAATCTCACTCCACCCCACCCCACCTCACCATACCATCCCACACCACACCACATCACACCACACCCCAACACATTTGTCACACAAATACTGCTTATCTTTTCATCTCATAAATGGAAACTCATCTGATTTTAATTGAGTACTCCCCCTCCTGCACCATTCTACGTGAAAGTGTATCCACTGAAAACCTGTCAATTATGAAAATAATAAGAAACTCTATCTAATGACTGTGAGTTGATGAAGGGAATTGATGCAAGGCATATGTGTCACATTCACACTGACACTGAATTTAAGTCTCCGGAATGGCGGGTTGGTTCATGTACTCTATCCTGCCACAAACACTCACATCCACAGACACACGGACACGCACACGCACACACAGAGGCACACAAACAAAACATACAGATGAGGTTTCGTTGAACAAACACGCTCATCATCACTTTGTTCGTGATTTTTCACACACCTCATCAACCTTTCTCTCCACAGGCACATGCACACAGGGAGAAACAGAGAGAGGGGGAGAGAGAGGGAAGATAGTATGATTTCTGTAATACACTTATTCATTGTCAATGTAATTCACTGCCTGGCAGTTTGGCTGGCGTGAAATAAATTCTCCTGGTGTATTCATCCGTCCCTCCGTCCATCCATCCATCCATCCACCCACCAACCAACAGCTCGATCGACCGATCGATCAATCGAAGGATAGTTTGCCTACTCTGAGAGATTTTCATGTTGTGATAGTGCAGTATGATGAAGAAGAACTCTTCACCTTGTTCGACCAATTATGGACTAGACATGAATGAAAACGATAAAAAATCTCAGACCTATAGCAGATGGAGAGTAGAGAGTCAAAGGCTTGCATTAAAAAACGCCCCCCATTGACACACACACACAGAGACACACAAATGCACATGCACTACATCGCGTGCCTTCAACGAAAATAACACTCCAATAAAGAGATAATTTATCAAGATTAATTAATCATTGGTAAACTATTAGCTGCTTAATGGTGAACAAACTAAACTAAACTAAGTGTGTGTGTGTGTGTGCAAAGTGTACAGAAATCTCTCTCAGAGTAATTCATTGCAGAATATTTTCTCCTCATCCACGATCCATCTCCACGTAGAATAGCATAACAGTCTGTAGTATATCAAATCAAATGATACGGAGAATTGTGATTACAACACAGACGACAGATTACAGCTCAATTAACTTGACCACCTTCAGCATTTGGCTGTTTATTTAGTTAATTTAGTTAGTTTTACTATTTCTCTGGGAAAGGAGACAAATTGTTGCCACATCTATGTATGATGGTGTAGTGTGGTGATGTAGAGAAGGCTGAAAATTGCATTCTGTGTGAAAATGATGATGGCATGAAGTAAAAAATATAAAGTAGTTGAGTAGTTGAGCAGATACACTACACTGGTTGTGGTAGTCAATTTGTTCATGCATCATGCATGCAATCATTCTCACACTTTGTTGACTTCTCTCTCACACAACAACCCACCCACCAATCGATTCACTCAGTCAGTTAGTCAGGCATATACAGACACTGTCATAGTCTCAATCAGAATTCCAATCCATCCATCCACTGTCTGTTTGTAGGCTATTTTTGCTGGGTTCTGTTCTGTTCTGTTTTGTTCTGTTGACACATTATAATGCAAAACACACACTGTTCACATTGTTCAACCAATGAGGAGTTAGACATGACATGGGTGAGAAGGATTGAAGGTCACAGGTAGACCGGAGACAGAGGGTAGAGGGTAGAAAGAGGAGGAAGAGTGAGATAGGCTGCTTGTGGGTGGGTGGACTAACACACCCACACCCACACTCACACACTGCATCACGTCGTCCAATCAAAACACGACTTCGACCCTAAAGTCAAGGGAATACTGGTGCTGACCAATGAGACAGATTATATTGGAAAAAACAACAACCAACGATCGATAAATCTTCCTAGCCTTTTCACTTCGAAAAGTCTATTTGATTGGCTGACACTGGTATCCTCGTATCTTGCATGTATGTAATTTAAAGTAGCAAACGCTAAGCGAAGACATAGACAGGATAGATTAATTCACCCAGTAGAACTAACTAACTAACTAATTAACTAACTGACAGCGGGAAGTATTAAATCGTAATACGGGATTGATATCTGTGAAAATCACTCAGTCAATCAATCAATCAATCAATCAGTCACTGGATTATTCCTTAAAATGGCCACTGCACGTCCGACACAATCTGAACTAATCAGACAACAAGCGAAGTTAATCACACCGACGAGATACACAGATGATGAGATGAAATTATTGACGGAATTAATAGTGCAACACAAGAATCAGCTTATGCCTGAATGCGCGTGGATCAAAATTTCACAGCTTCTTCAATCAAACGGATATCCCAGACGGACGTGGACTCAAGTCCGTCGAAAAGGAAGAGAAATACTGAAAAAGCTGAGTCTCACGACACCAGACACGCTGAACACAGAAAATCAGGAGAATCTGAGGTGTTCAGAAATTGCTCCTGTTCAACCGGTGACCAGTGATAACACGGATGACCGTTTGGGTAGTGAGTGCACTTCGGTATGTTCACATTCCATAACGACATGTTAATTCTATTGAATGAAGGTAGGTAATGTTGACTCGAGTGTTCGTCAATTGAGTCTGCCGTTACTGACTCCCTCACCATGTGTTTGGATGTCACAGAGACCCCACATCAATTCAACGCCTTCTACGGTCTCCACTGACACGAATCCTTCAAACACAATGGGTCTGAGAATCTTGAACGCCTACCCAATAGCCCCTATCCCCCAGAATTTGTGTGTTCCATACGACTCAGTGGAGAAGACTGTGAATCGTACGAATAGGAGCGACGAGTTGACTGATGGAGTTCGAGCACACAGTGGAGTGGATGAACCTGAGAGTGTTTCGAATGGTGTTGGTGAGGTGAATGGTTGTCGTGTTGGCTATGTGGGAGTTGGTGAAGGTTGTGTTGGAGGAGTTGGTTCTGGCGTGAGTGAGACTATTGATTTGTCGGTGTCGAGTGATGATGAGAGTTGTGAGGAGATGGATGTGAATGGAGTTGGTGATGATGGAGTGGGGAATGGTGATTCAAGTGACCGGGGTTATAGGTGAATAATGATATTTGTTGAGTTAATTTGTCCTACATGTTTTGTCATGTGATGTGACGTGATATAGTGTGCTGTGCTGTGCTGTGTTGTGGTGGTCCTCGTTGGTCACTTCTCTTGACTGGTCCCAGATTGTCATAGAAGTGGTTATAGACATATGAAACGAATGTATTCTCTATATTCTCCAGCTGTAGCAGATACTGATTGCATCTACGCAATATATTACTAAGGGAGAGCTTAGATTGATTTTGAGAAGAAAGTGTCGGAAAGATCACCAGTTATGTACGACTTACCAAGTTATACAGACTTCCTCATATAAAGTGGTTGCATCTGAATAACCGTATAACCGTGAATAGCCAGCCCGTGAATACTTTTCCAGAGTTATTATCCCTCCACACATGCATGTTTTATTCCTCCCTGTCAACAACACATTATCTACAGAGAAGTGAAAAACCAAATGTAGGCGATACTTTCAAAGAGGATTATGACTAGGAGCCATTTGTAATGCTGAGCTATCTGATTAGTCAAATCAAGGTCATTTAATTTTGGTGTTGCCGTAATTCGTCAACTTTCTCGATTGACTGAGATTATTCGTGGATTTTTTTCATGGATTGTTACTTCTCTGACTTCACTGTGACTTAGTCCGTGACTGAATGACAATTATCTGTGAGATTACTGTTCAACTAACTTTGTATATATAAAGGTGTGAATAAGTGTGTGTGTGTGTGTGTCGGGGGGTGGGGGCTTTGAAGTAGAGTTACACGGAGGGATATCTTTCCTGACTGATGTGTTTGTAAGTTACTGGTTATTCTGTAGAAAAGCAACAATAGAAACTGGTCCCCCTATTGCAAACGTTATTTATATATGTGTAACGACCCAATGAATAAATGAATCGATGAGTGACTGAATGAATGAATGCACTACCTGAAGTTTTAGTACTGATAAGGGAAATGAGGGAGATAGAAAGAGAGGAGAAAGACTGAGTTACTTGGAAAAATGCTGTGATGTGTTTGTGTCATTGTGAGCTTATTTAACAAGAGACATCTAGGTACAGAAAGAGTCGAAAGGAGAAGTGAAGTCGAGAAACGTGCGACGAAGGTATTTGGCACAGGAGTTGTTGACATCTGTTTCGTCGCGTATTGGTACTGTGCTCTCATACGTTTCATCGATACATATTGTTTATTCATGTGTTCGTGTGAGACCGACTTAGGGAGAGAAATAGACAGCGAGTGTGCGCGAGCGAAGGTGATTCGTACAATTGGTAATGAAGTTAAGGTTAAGGTGGAAAGTGTGGAAGTGGGGAGGTAATTGAGAAGACTACGGAATTGTTTGTTGTAGGTGGTTGTGGATAAGTTAGTAGTCGGACATGATATTGAGGAGAGACAGATTTTGTTGTTGTTGTTGGTGGTGGTGTTGAGTGTTTCGACCTGTAGTTATGTGACCGTTGTTGTGGATTTCACAACTTCTCATACTTACTCGAGTTATTTTGTGAGGAGTAAATAACAGAATTTTCTCTCCCTGTAGATCTGATGTGGCAGAGAGAAGAAGACGTGAGTCGTTACTGTTTGAGAAGAAGATGCGATCTCTGGATTTGGAGATTGAAGCTGAGGAAATGAGGGTTGAAAGTATGAGAATGATGAAAGAATATTGGTGTAGGAGGTTGAATTCATTGTCGCAATCTTGAAGACAGAATGAGGATGGAAGTACGCGTAAATCAGAGATCCCTAGTTTTTATTAATTTCGATATTTATAATAAATATTTATATGTATGTATTCACTAATGATGTCTTTTTGAATGAGTTACTGTAGCGTGTAAGTAATTTGAAAATAGTTTTGGTGAGTAATGTGGCATGTATTGTGAAAGAGAGCATGTGTAGCCAGCCAGCCAGTCAGCCAGCCAGCGACTTAGTTGGCTGGCGTCCTCCGGTGTAGAAGGTAAGGTGTTCTGGGAAATGTGAGTTTGATTTTGTCTACTTATGATGATGGGAGCCAGCCAGCCCGACGATGTGGGTGTTGTGAGTGATTGAAATGACGACGACGTGGGATTTGTTTTGACTGATAGTTAGTTGTTCTGCTTGAAACATTGTGTGTGTGTGTTTGTGGTTGTGGTTGTGGTTGGGTGGGGTGAGGTGGGGAGTACAGGTGATGGATTTGTGTTTGTTTTGTGATTTCGATGATTGATAAAATGTGTTTAGGTGAGATTAATCGTACAGTTGCTGTTGTTGTTGTTGCATTGATCGAATGGAAATGGATTGTGATGAGGAGGAGAAGAGACACGTTGGTTAACTAACCGACCATGCATCGATGCATGTATCCTGTGTTAGAGAAATCGGCCTGATGAACTCATGACATTCAGCGTAAACAAGTGAGTAGTGGGTGAAATGTTCATGTTGAAGTGTGTTGAATGAAATAGCAAGACTCTGGATAGAGTCTGTGTTAGTTAGTCAGTTTGTTTAGTAAGCTTTGATTTATCAAATGATAGTTTGGTTAGACATCTGGTGTTTTCTCGTGTAGCTATATGAATGTGAATGTGAATATGTGATGATGGGTTTGAGGCTGAATATACGGAGGTTAATGTATTTAATGAGATGTTGGTGGAGAATGATTTAAGAGGTTCATGTTCACTGACAGACAATCGAGGTGATAGGATCATGTTCAACTAGGTGTTATAATGTCATGATGATGATGGTAGGGTCCTGATGCATCGAATCGTTTGTGTAGTTTTAATTCCTGGTCATATTTATTCAGTCAGTTAGACGGATGGGTGATTTGATTGGTGTGTGGAGAGCATAGTTGACTACTTTTCTTATTCTGCGTCTGAACTTTCATGACTTGTGTTCGATTTGAGTTGTATTCATGCTGATTGTAAACTTGAGATGAATAATGAAAATATGCAGAGAATGTAGAGACGAGGAGGTGGAGGATTGTGCGTGTGTGTGTGTGTACTGCATTCTGTAAATGCATTAATTGATTGATAAATTGGGAAGACGAAATATTTGTTCGTAGAGGCGTAAAAATGAAGGATGATGTGATGTGATGTGGTGTGGTGTGGTGTGATGAATTTAGTGAAAGAGCAAGGCAGATCATGCGTGAATGTCATGGCTGAATGCAGTAATTATGAATTTGTTGATTGCACACAAGACCAGGTCTACAATATTGGCTGAACTTGTTCCTTTCTCACACAGATCGATCGATGATCAGTGGTTGGTTTAAGCGAATTGCAACAACCTCTGCTGCTTCTAGTGTAGTGTTCGGTATCTAGAGGCATTTGGCATGATAGGAGAAGATTGTTCAATGCTCGTTTTCTGGTGTGTGTGTGTGTGTGTGTGTTGGACCAGGTGGTCTAGTATAGTATGGAAGTAACTGTTGATGGCTTGTGCTACATGTTTATTCAGCGACACTGGAAGGCATTTGCAAGTATGAAAATCAAGTAGGTGAAGCGATGGCCAGTATGACTTAACTGTCCGCATAGGAGTAGTTGTATTGATAGAAAGAAGAAGAAGAAGAAGAGGTGGGAAGGCTGGGTACTTGGTCTTCCCGTTGAGGAATATCAGCCAGTCAGTTTTATGAAAACTATGAAGTGTGGCTTGTGAATATTAAAAGTTCTCTTAGTCAATTTTCCTAACTTGTTGGTTATTATTTCACTTAGTACATCAGCTTTGAATTTCTTTTGCATAAATAGAAGCTTCTAGTTTAGAGATAGACGAGAGGAGCTGTTTTCGACTTTCTTGACGATGTAGTTGGTGATGATGATGAACTGTTCCGGATAGCTACTTTCGTTTAACGACTTCTACTAGGATCCCAATACTCATGGATTTGTCATTTATTAGTTCACATATGTAGTCAACCGTTTCCAAGTAGGGATCTCATAGTTTCATTGTTCGTGCTGATATCACTGACTTTGTCTACACAATCAAACACATCCTCGACGTTGTACATCAGCATTCATTCATCTAATGGTGAGAGAATTGTTGACAACCACTCAGATGGACAGAGGGAGAGAGTTAGAGAGACATGGAGAGAATGTGGTAGGGCGAATTTGTTCTGTCCACAATTGGTCTTCATGAAACGTGGTGTCTGTAATTCAGGTGAATCCCATCATCACGGCGTTTATGTGGGTTTATGTAGCTGTGAGTCGATGGTTTAGACTAGTGAGAAGTATTTCCTCCCCCCCCCTTTGTCTCTTCACATCTCTAGTGAGTGAATCCTCTGGTCTACGGCTCGAATGCTGACGTGTAGTTTTGGGAGGAGCCAGCCAGATAGTTGTTGTTGTTGGTGTGTTTATATTGTTAGGAATATCCTAGTAGACTGAGGAGTATGAAGCGTTGACGATTAGTGCTATGTGGATGTCTGACTGTGTACAGTCAGTCTGCAAACTCGATGGGAATATGTTTGTGAGTGTTGTGGTGTTTGTATTTATCGAGTGAGAGAGAGGTGACAGCAGACGAAGAGAAATGACTTTGATTTACTTCGAGTTGATTTGATTCAGTGAGCTTATGGGATGCTCATCTTTAGTCGACTGCTTCCTCACTCATCAACATGTTTCGTGTTCACCTGTATTAGGAGCAACCAGGTGGATAAGAAATAGGCCGACTTCTTCTGTTTAGCGAAGAATAGGCACGACATCAATTCCATCATCACATAGTAGTTATATTTGATGAAATCCACACAGTGAGTAATACAGTATTATATCTGGATGACATGTCGACTGCAATTGATTAGTCATAATCCTGTCAAGGTGCTGACATAACATCGGATGTTGTTTCTATACTTCTATTATCTCTTATCCTCCCATCTAACTATGTTACATTTCATATATGTGAATCTCGCCCTATTTTGTGACTGAACTGTGTTACTATTGAATTTCCCTCTAAGCTAATTATCTTCTTGAGGTCGATAATCCTGAAATCTGCAAATTTCCTATGACCCGATCTCGGCATGAAAATAGATAATCCTCCGCGAAAGGTATGGTGGAGAAGTATGGGTAACACGGTATCCACGCTGTTAATAACACAACATATCTCTAGTTAATTCACACTTATCAACTCAACATTGGACGGAGTGGCGCTGACATTTGAGTTAGAAAATGAAGAAGGAGAATTAGCTATGTTAGAATGTCATGTGGAAGTGAAGAGAAGAAAGTATGATGGATAAGATTTGTAGCAGAGGTGGATGATTTTGGTGCAGTTGTGTTCCCTGAGTTCCATGGTTCACTTGAGAAGCTTTCGTAACCTACCTCACCACACAACATCCTCAGAGCACACTTCAATGTGAGGTGATGTTTACAATATCTACACGAGTTTATGAGTCATCTGTCCTAGACACCTGGAGCGATATTGGTTGTTTTGTGTGTGTGTGTGTGTGTATGTTTTCTCACCCTCTACTTCACTTCTATTGCTTGGTATTGATTGTTTCGTTGACTTGGAAGATGACCGTTGATTCATGTGATTTCCTTCTTATGGATTGGTAAGTCTTATCTATATCAGTGTGTCTGTGTGTTGATTAGCGATTCACTTGAATACTACCAGGCTTCTAGAAATTCCCTGGCAGTTTTCGTGTTTCCGAAATCGTCCACCCCGGCTACATGTCTTCTCTGATATATCTGGAGAGATAGAGAGAGAGAGAGATAGAGTGAATTATCAGTGTAAGAAGATGTTGAGGTACATGAATTGTGAGACTCCGTCAGATAGACAACTTGAATCCTAAAAAGTGTTAGACAGATGAAAGTGTTGAAGACTCTTCAAGCACTTAGAGATTATTGCCATCGAACGGTTGGAGATAGTTCATTGTAACTACTCAGTAATCGAAAGCGTTCAACTTTCCACAAGTAAGGCGACATGCTGATTACAATTGCAAGGGTTGTATTTTTTAATTGATCTTGTGCTTCGTATTCACCACGGGTGGCAATGTGGAACTCCTGATTGAATTGCCGATTCCTTCTCCTAACCTGGTTACACATTGCTCAAATAGGCGACAGTCGGCTTTTTGTGTAATTGTACAGTCCGACGAGAAACAACCGAAAATAGGCTTTCTCATGCCAATCGATGCATTCCCAGTGAGATGTGAATCATCAAGCTTGAGATCAGAAGTTTCAGTGATTTCGATGGTGTTTAGTTTTAGTGGAATGGATTTGCTAGCCTCACACTCAACCTCCTCTCTCTGTTGGATTTGCTACCGAGTAAATGAGACTTAGTTGTGTGTTGGCCGATCGGCTGGTCAGCGGGAATTGAACCCACGACCAAGTACATGGTTGGCGATTATTCCACCAATGGACAACAGACATACCGATGAAATATATTCGCTTAAATTGCGTTCTATGATTGTCATAATAACAATAATAATCACAATAATAATAATAAAATTAATTATGCATTTAACCTGTGACCAAGATTCGACAGAATAGTTCGAAAATGATTGTGCGTCGAGTGAGGAGTAGACATTTGTATAAATCACATTTGTAAAATCTCAAGGAAATTAAAATGAGTAAGTCCAACGTTTCCTACTTTCGGAAACCTGCTCCGTACTTCCTCAGGGAAGTTGATCGCACTTAAAGTAACAGAGGTTTGTATATAAAAAGGGGGGACATCTTGAGCTGACATCAGTGACAGGACCATTGGAAATCCAGTAGAGTGTACTGGACAGCCACCTGTTTCGTCAGCCTAGTTTGATACTATTCACAAGTAAGCACCCCCCACCACTGGGTTCAAACACACGACATTCCTGTTACAAGGCTAGCGAGCTAGCTTGTAGACCATAAAGACACTCACTAGGACCCCATCCAATAACCAGCCAGCCAGCCTATGAATTCTAACTTCTCACAATTCATGGAATATTGTGACCACTTCGAACTGTCTTCTTCGAAGAGATACTGCCTCACCTTCGACGTGCTTCTCCCTACTTGTCATGACTTCCTACTTGAACATCACGTAACTACCTACCTGAATAGGGCCAGTCACTAGTGAGCATCTGATTAATTGTCAAAGGTGAAATCCTCCAACCAATCAAACACAATTCCTGTAAAGCCATTTCTTTTAGCTTTTTCAAATGTTTGTCAACTCATATGAGTCATGAAGAAGACATCAAAATATTATCGAGAAAATTGAATGAGCTGTGATCAAAATTTGGTCTCAGACTCACAAATATTGGTCTACTTTTGTTAAATACTTCAAACACAGTGTATTTTGCATCAGAATTTCAGTGATTCTGTTCGACTGGAAGTTCATGGTCGTAGTAGATAACTGAATATGAAAATAGACGTGTATGTGCGGTATACAATGGTCGAACGTATTCACTAAACTTCTCATTAACAGTTCACTGTGTTCAAAGTGTTCAACGAGAGTAGACTCAAATCCGCATGTCTAAGATCAAATTTCGATCACAGTTCATGAAATTTTGTCTATAATATTGTTATGACTGCTTCATGACTCATATGATTGGACAATGTCTTTAAAAACAAGAGATGTCCTTTTTATTGATATATAAACCTCTGTTGTGTTAATTTCGATTAACTTCCCTGAGGAAGTTCGGATCAGTTTTCCGAATGTAGGAAACGTTGGAATTACTCATTTCAATTTCACTGAGATTTTACAAGTGTGTTATTTTTACAAATATCTACATCTCACTCGACGCCCAATTATTTTAACGAAAGTGTGAGAATTGTTGAGTTTTGGGTGAAGAAACGTAATACGAAAACGGTCAAGAAAATTTATTCTTTATGAAACTAGGGTAGTAACAAATGTGATGAATTGTCACAAACAGTTGTTAAAAAGAATTTACGTAATGATATGAATAATTTGATGATTGAGTTGTACTCAGGATGCTCATAGAGACAAAGCAGACAATGTGAACTCAACACACATCCTAGTGTTTTCAGTGAACAGCAGGTGAGGAGGCGATGGTCCCCCACTCCTGGCCGACAGTCAATAGGCTGAGGTCAGACACCAGTCAGTCCATCAGTGTTCCGTGGTCTGGCGGTGGGTGGGATGTTGGACAGAGGTTCCATGAATCATGCATCAGCCACATTCATGTCTCCACTCACCTCCTACAACCTATATCCAGTGTAGGCTGGCAGCCACGGGCGCAGTCTTGTCACGATTCCTCATTGTAAGCTGGTCCCTGCATACCGTTGTCTTCTCTGACACAACCACCCCACAAGATAGCTGACGGACATAAAAGTGGAAATGTCAATCGCCTTCCTCTCCTCAATATTAATTATATTAATCATTTACGACGTGAAATCTGCTTATGAATTATAAATTGTCATATAGTGCGATCCAAGAAGCTGAGATATTCCAACTAGCACAAGGCAACTCTGTGTATCGATGTTCTCCTAGACACTTTCAACCTACTCACAACCGACAAAACAGCAAAGGACAATTACTCGCAACTCTAAACAATAAGAACCCATACCGAAACGACCTACGAACGCACAAACGACCTTCAGAAATCATTCAGGTGTCTCTGTTCTTTCTAGAAGTAATTATGGATGCTCTACACCTTTTTCGTTGTAAATTCGCTCCGGATCTTGTTTTTGATTACTGTTTGGATCAGGGACTGATTGCCAGGTCGAAAATTTATCAGTGCGGAGGTGCTATGCTTATACAAAAATGCACAAATTGCATTGATGGGTTTGTGCAATGGATATTGGGTATCGAGGCGATTCCTAATCTCAGTGCAGGTGTATTATTGCCTATTATCCAGCACTTAGTGCTGCCTGGGACCACTATTCACACAGACGAATGGAGCAGTTACGGTCAATCTTGGTCGAATCTCGGGTATATTCATCATGTAGTCAACCACGAAAACGGTTTTCGCAGACCTTTGGATGGAACTCATAATAATTCAATCAAAAGTTTCTGGAGTCACCTAAAAATACGGATTAGATTGTTGAATGCATCTAGAAATCCAATGATATACAGTTATCTTGATGAGTTTATGTATAGAACTTGGTTTAACATCAGTATGAAGACACCTGTGAGAAATTGGGAGCTCTCTTTGCAACTTATACGAGAACGTTATCCATTGTAACTATTTTTGTAACATTGCATAACTTATGTATAAGCCATTTTTTACAATTATGCGCCGCCTTTATTGAGCCCTCTGATTGGTCGAAGTTGTCCTTGACAAGCTCGTTTGTGCGTTCGTAGGTCATTTCGGTTTGGGTTCCTATAGTTTCGAGTTGACCAATTTTTAGTCATCAATCTTTTCAAAACGCGTGGAGGTGATATGTAGTCACATGATACTATATCTGCCTTGTTTGCTAGTCTCATATATTTTGCTTTGCGTCTATTGATCGTTCGTCTACGCGATCCACAGTTTATCTTGTCTCTCTGTCTATTAACTAGATAACAACGTATGACCTTTGTCACATGACATCGTAGCCAATCAGAATCACGTAAGTGGTAAGAAAAACAAAACAAATTACCTCTCTTACTGGTTCATGTCCATTAATTATATGATCTGCCATATGATCGTGTAGTGTACAATTGATTGACACATTTGCTACTTTTCCACTCAAACAATAACACAATGATTGGGAATGGAGTTGATAATCATGGAGTGCATAATAGTGATGAAAGCGACCAGGGTTATCGGTGAGTAATGATATTTGTTGTGTTAATTTATCCTATCTGTTCTGTTCTGTTCTGTCATGTGATGTGATGTGGTGGTCTTAGTTATTTACATTTCTTTATTCAGGGTAAATTTCGAATGTGACTCAAAGATTGTGTGTGTGTGTGTGTGTTTAATTTACTATAGCACTGATAGTCTGGGAATAGATTGAAACTCGGGTGTTTATATTATTTCACCTTTGTAGTTGATGTTTGTTATTTGGTTAGTTAGTGGAAGTGATTGTTGTTGTGGTCGTATGCGTGTATGTGTTCGCGTACGCCTGTGCGTGTGTGAAGGTGAGGTTGTGATGGTGTCAGCAGTGAAGAGGAGGATGACTGTGACTGAGGATGAAGGCGACACATTGATTGAATGAATGGATGAATGAATATGTAGGTGGAGAGTGGAAGAGAATGATGATGGCGTATTGATCGGAAATCCATCATACGATAACGAGATGTGTTTCGGTGATTTCAGTTGGAAAGTGTGCAGTTATTTAACGATTCCTGTGTATATTGAGTGTTGATTGAGAATAGAGGTGAGCAGTTGTTGTTGTTGTTGTCAGTTAATAAGGCGATGTGAGTGTTCGTTGGACCTTTGGCTGGCCGACTGGGTGTTCACACGTGTATGCATTCATTCTAGTGAGTGAGGTTGTATTTTGAAGTGTTTGTTTCCACGGATTTGTTGATTACTTTGAGTTGAGATGAATGAATGAATGAATGAGTGAGTGAGTGAGTGACATGAATGGGTCGGAGAATGGTGGGAGCACACAGGAAGTGTTGTAGAGTTGATTGTTTTTCGACTGTCACTATTCACCAATGCTTTGCATATATCGATATGTGTTATCTATCTATTTATTCGTGTGATTTACTTAACGTGGCGAATAGTCAGAGGGTATTGCGGATGGACAGACGGACACACAGACTGACAGAATCTTCAATATGATATGTCCGACTGATAATGAGGTGAATGTGGAGAGTACATGGGAAGGTGATTGTGAAGACTGTGTAGCTGATTGTTGTCGGTGATTGTGGATAAGTTAATAGTAGATTAAATCAAGATGAGAGGGATTGGTCTGTGAGTGAGTGAGTGATTGAGTGGGTGAGTGTTTTTGACTGTAGTTATGTAACTGTTGTGGTGAATTTGACAAGCTCTGATTCGTAGTTAAGTTGTTTTGTGAGGATTGAATAACAGAATTTTCTCTCTGTCTCTCTCTCTCTCTCTCTCTCTCTAGATCTGAAGATGGCGATGTGGATGATGGTGAGAGAAGACGACGTTTGACTTTGCTGTTTGAGAAGCAGATGAGACATCTGGATTTGAAGATTGAATATCTGAAAATGAAGAAACGCATTTTGCGTGAGAAGATAAATGGATTGTTGCGATCCTGAAGACAGCCTGAGGAATTGTGCTCAAATGAGATATGCATAATTTTTATTCCGATATTTGTAATAAATTTTGATATATATTCACCAATGATGTTGTTGTGAATGCACTACTCTATCGAATGTTTTGCAAATAAGTTTCTGAGTAATGTGTCGTGTAGTGTGAAACGGCGTATGTGTAGGTGGCGATTTTGTTGAGATCCGGTGGAGATTTTGTCTGTTTCTGCTGTCGAAGTATTTGTTGAGATGATAGAGAGTGATGTGGGTGACTGATGTTCACGTAGGGTTTAGGTGATGGCATTATATTGAAATACGTTTCATATTCTCACGATCCTGTGGGTTATGACACACGGAATTGTTTGTGTGTGTGTGTGTGTTTGATTCTTGGTGATATTCAGTTGGATGGAGTGATGGATGATGTGAATAATTGATTGATAAGTCAGGCATCTTTGACTGTTCTGATTGTTCTCCATGTGATCAGAGTTGTTCTTGTAAGCATAGAAGTTGGTCAATGTGTGAGAGTATAAGTCTTATCTATAATGGAGTGATCAGAGTTGTATTTTGATGAATTGTATTGAGGGATATGACTAGCCAGTTAGTTAGGTTATGGTGGTCACATTTTCTGTGGAATTCATGTATCGTCGTGTTAATTTCAACCTTATTGTATCGTTGAAGGAAACTCAGATTTTCTCGACTGAGTGTGTTGAGTAACTGGCTGCCTGTCTGAGTGCCTGTGAGTAGTAATGACAGTGAGTCGGCTCTCATGAAGTTAATTTTCTTATGGTGGCTGAATACATTGCCAGACAGACAGAGGAAGAGGGAGAGAGGGAGATTGTATGTCGTGGAGGGTTGTTGAACATGATGATTGACAGTGAGGTAGGTGGTGATGGTGATGGTGACGATGATGAGAATACTCGTGGGATGTGTTAGCCGGGTAGTACAATGACACTCGGCATTATTTTCGTCATTATTACTATTTGATTATTATTGTTATTGCATAAATCATCTTATTATTATTATTGTTTCGTAGAGTTCCTAGAGGAACATAGGGCTTTAGGTGCACGTCTCCATTGAGTTCGGTTCTCTGACAACGTTTTCACCTGGTTCCACGTCTTCCCACATGCTTTCATCTCCTCTTCATTTTTATTATTTTTTTTTATTATTTTATTATTTTGATTTACAGCTTGATTCCACACCGTATTTTCAGTACAAGTGTGGAATTTTCAGCATGGATATCGGTAGCCCAAATTCAGGCCGACCATAGATATCGGGTGTGCGCCGGCAGCGGATCGAACCCCGGACCATGTGCATGGTCGGCGAGAGTCCTAACCACTGTGCCACCGACGCACAGTGGCATGACCTCCTCCATGTTATACTCCCACTGACAGTCACCTCGCCGCTTCCCGTTCGGCTTTCACTCGAGCGATGGCCTTGTGTGTGATATCACTCACTTGATGGTTTGTTTTCTCAGAGTATGATCAATCCACCTCGATTTCTTGCTGTAAATTTGTTGCACAATTGGTTTCTGCTGATTTGGTTGGTTGTTTCATTGCCAGAGGTCTCTGTTGGTGATGGTTTCTGGCCGGCCATCTGATGTTGAGCGAAGTATTGGGTGAAGACAGCTGTTGATGAATGTTTTTAGTTTGTTCGAAGTGGTCTTCTTGACACACCAAGTCTCTGATCCGTTATAGTATAGTGAGTAACACTTGTCATCCAATTTACGAAATGGCTTGCATCTTCACGATGATGACCAGCTCAACAACCACAAATTATAGAGTGTGTAGGTGACAAGCACATTTACCTAAAGAAACTATAATCCATATTCTATCCCATAACTTCCGTATGAAGACGATTGGAAAAAAACACTTACATGGTTGACTGTCAAACTGTTTGTGAGATAACTGACTAATTTTGTAGCTTGTGCAGACTGATAGAAAGCGGCCAAATTTGAAATCAACATTTCAAGCCAATGGCTGCAGAGGTAGAAGCATTTATACCTCAAACTTAGTTCACATTGTCGTCATGAAATAACCTCATTGGATAATCTTGTTTAACCTTATGTCAGTTGCCAGTCTGTCAGAACAGTTTACTTGCACGCTGGCTGACCTAGCCGTGCTTTCCTTCATATAAACGTCCTAAACCAACCCGTTCATTTTTAATGGTTACACTTTGGCGTAAGTGGTGATGACTGAGTGATAAATAAAAGCAATGGTCACACTGGGCTCTCTCTCTCACCGCTTCTTCTTATGCAAATAACAAACCTCTCCACTAGTAGTCTAGAAGCCATTTGGTTTGAATCCTGTGGCGATCTAGATTCTTGTTTGACCTTCAATTATCATCTATGAGATTTCTTTTTCAAGTATTGGTTTTGTAGGGATTTTGTTACATTGGTTGGAGGATTTCATTATGAGCTGACATCAGTTAGTGAACTATTGGAAAGCCTGTGAATGAGTACTGGAGAGCTTCATGTGCCTTTGGAAAATGTCCCAGTGGCTCAACGGTATACGAACTCGCCTTGTAAACAGGATATCCTCATTTCGCACCCAGGTGGCTGCGTACTGCTCAAGCGTCACAAACTAGGACGAAATAGCTGTCCAGTACTCTCACACTTTCCAATGGTTCTCTAACTAATGTCAGCTCTTGATGAAATCCTTCAAATAATATTACATTTCTCTAAATTTTTGTACACCTTTAATTAGAAAATGAATATGTTGAATGATCAACTTGATAATGCTCAGTTTTATTCCGAGCTGAGTTTTTTTTATTTTATTTTGGTGTTATCGATATTTGTCATGACGAAGTGACACTGTAATTTTCGCCGTGGACTTGACCAGCAGTTTCTCTATCCTATTTCACTTAACACAGTTTAATAATAACACAATGAGATATTGTCTAGTTCCAGATGCCACGACGACAGGAGACAATCTTCGGCTTTGCTATTAGAGAAGGACATGAAATATCCAGATTTATCAACTGGAACTGGTCAACTCAAGAAAATATATTTTAATGTCAGAAGGTGAATAGACAGTCCGAAAACTGACTGAAGACTAGACTGGACTGCACACCACGCCTACATTATAAATTCAAAGATATCATTCATTCTCTCCCTCTACATACAAATTTCTGTCACACATATCGCTATGTGTAATCGAATTCCATGTGAATTCGTTAATGGTGAAATTGTCACTCATTCACTCGCATTTTTCGAAAACACATTTCCGAGACATGCACTACTGAGCCAAAAATATGCTCCACCGAATACCTCAAAACTCCACATGTTATTCTGTCACATCCCACACTATTTACCATTTATCCAGTGTGGTTTGTAAGGATTAGTAGTACTATTACCTCTGTTATTTGGTTTAGTGATCTTCGTTGTTATTTTTACATCTTCAATATGTCCTCTCACCTCGAACTTAGTCTATTCTCTCAACCCTTAACTCTTTCTTCTGCTTCTTCTTCTTATTTTCATATGGGTATATTCCCATGACAAGTCCGTGTGTGTGATCAGATTGTTCGAAATGTGTTCCACAAATACACACTGAACACGATTCAGACAAATTACATCTTCTCATTGCTCTGTCTAGCTGAATTCAAAAAGAGGACTAATTATTTCAAATTCGTATAAATCTAAGCGACACTGAAATGAACAATCCTAACGAATGAGACTGAAAAAGGGGAATACAGGAGATCTAGTAACGAGCATTTTCAATGGAGAATGGAAACACGCCCAATGCATGTATTTGTAACCACATTAAATGTCCTCTTGGTCAGTGGATATCTTACTTACTATTCTGATCGCTTGTCAATTTGACGAAGGTGGTTAAGTCTTGAGACAGACGAACAGTTGTCCAGTGAGATTACTTCATCACCACAACGTAAACCTAATCTAGTTTTGAGCAATCAACACTTACTTCTATCTCTTCAACCATAGACTGGAAAGTTTCTTTTCAATTCTGACAGACTGTTTCCTATCAATCTGCTTCTCTATTCTACGGATAAATCTTGTCAGTAGAACACACACACACACACACACAAGATGACTTCGAGTCTAAATGTTTAGTGAAGTGCATTGGCTTTTTCCTTTCTAAACACTGGTGTACTTCACCACTGGGAAAAATCATTACGCTGGCCATATTGGACGCCCTGTTTGTCTTCTCATCCATGAAAATGCAGAGGAGACACCAAATGGCGCTGGACAATTTTTACAAGCCTCCTGGTATACAGGTGGATCGCCAATCAACACACAGACACACACACACACCGACATAGACAAGACTTACCAATCGATAAGAAGGAAATCACATGAATCAACGGTCATCTTCCAAGTCAACGAAACAATCAATACCAAGCAATACAAGTGAAGTAGAGGGTGAGAAATCATACACACACACACACACACACAAAACACGGAATATCACTCCAGGTGTCCAGAACAGATCACTCATAAACTCGTAGAGAAATTGTAAACCTCCCCTCACATTGAAATGTGCTCTGAGGATGTTGTGTGGTGAGGTAGGTAACAAAAGCTTCTCAACTGAACCATGGAACTCAGGGAACACAACTGCACCCAAATCATCCATCTTTGCTACAAATCTTATCCATCATACTTTCTTCTCTTCACTTCCACATTACATTCTTTACATTCTAACATAGCTAATTCTCCTTCTTCATTTTCTAACTAAAATGTCAATGTCACTCCGTCCAATGTTGAGTTGATAAGTGTGAATTAACTAGAGATATGTTGTGTTATTAACAGCGTGGATTCCGTGTTACCCATACTTCTCCACCATACCTTTCGGGTAGGATTATCTCTTTTCATGCAGATATCGGGTCATAGGAAATTTGCAGATTTCAGGATTATCGACCTCAAGAAGATAATTAGCTTGGAGAGAAATTCAATACTAACACAGTTCAGTCACATAATAGGTCGCAATTCACATATATAAAAGGTGACATAATTAGATGGGAGGCGAATTCGATCACTGAATCCTTATTCTCCAAATTTACACAGATCAATTGTAACACGAAATCAGCAGAAACAAAACCAAAGATGTCGGCATTATTATTGAAAATAAAATCAGAGGATAAGAGATAATAGAAGCATAGAAACAACATCCGATGTTATGTCAGCACCTTGACAGGATTATGACTAATCAATTGCAGTCGACATGTCATCCAGATATAATACTGTATTACTCACTGTGTGGCTTTCATCAAATATAACTACTATGTGATGACGGAAATGATGTCGTGCCTATTCTTCGCTAAACAGAAGAAGTCGGCCTATTTCTTATCCACCTGGTTGCTCCTAATACAGGTGAACACGAAACATGTTGATGAGTGAGGAATCAGTCGACTAAAGATGAGCATCCCATAAGCTCACTGAATCAAATCAACTCGAAGTAAATCAAAGTCATTTCTCTTCGCCTGATGTCACCACCTCTCACTCGATAAATGCAAACACCACAACACTCACAAACATATTCCCATCGAGTTTGCAAACTGACTGTACACAGTCAGACATCCACATAGCACTAATCTTGGAAGGTTCACAGGCTCCAGTCTACTAGGATATTCCTAACAATATAAAAACACCAACAACAACAACAACTGTCTGTCTGACTGACTGTACTAGTGCTCTCCTCACAAAACTACATGTCAGTCAAAACAGCTTCGTTTATTATTGATTGAATAACAAAATGAGTGATTATTATTACAAAGGCTGATAATGCAAGAAAAAGAGTAGTTAGTTAGTTAGTTAGTTAGTCAGTCAGTCAGTCCTCCTCGATACAAGTGAATCTGTGATGGGAAGGATGAATTGAGTGATGTTGAGTGATGGATGGATGGATGCATAGAACTTGCAGAAACTGGAACACGGAAAGCATTTGAGCCGTAGACCAGAGGATTGACTCACTAGAGATGTGAAGAGACAAAGGGGGCAGAGGAAATACTTCTCACTAGTCTAAACCGTCGACTCACAGCTACATAAACCCACATAAACGCCGTGATGATGGGATTCACCTGAATCACAAATACTCCGTTTCATAAAGACCTATTTTGGACAGAACAAATTCGCCCTACCACATTCTCTCCATGTCTCTCTATCTCTCTCTCTCCCTCTCTCTGTCCATCTGAGTGGTTGTCACCATTAGATGAATGAATGCTGATGTACAACGTCGAGGATGTGTTCGATTGTGTAGACAAAGTCAGTGATATTAGCACGAACAATGAAGCTATGAGATCCTTCCTTGGAAACGGTTGACTACATATGTGAACTAATAAATGACAAATCCATGAGTATTGGGATCCCAGTAGAAGTCGTTAAACGACTCCCACTAATGTGAAGTATGAAGGTGAATGTTACATTTGATGATGAGGCGTGCAGACAGGTGGTGGGTGATGTTCCAATGGGTGGGCTTTTGACTGCCTGTAAGCACAGCAGATTTCTTCCCAAGTAAGCTAAAAGACAGTCTCTTGCAAAGGTTCATGAAAAACTTCACCTTGATTTTCTGACTCATTGATTCATTCATTCGCCTCTCCGCTGTCGACTTTCTATAAATTAGTCGTCATTTAGAAACTCACAGGTGATGATAAGGAAGCATTTCTACAACTTTCGTCGAGTGTTTCTAAGTTTTGTCGGCTCCTCATTTTGCTCCGTATTTCAATACTTGTCTCCTTGTCAAGCGTCTTACTTGTGATAATCCCCGTCTCCATATTCTAAATCGCTTAGTCTTATGAAGCGGATTCCTGTTTCCAAGTGCACTCAGTCTTAACGACAACCATTTCTAAACTCCGCTAATCCCTCATATAGTTGGTTGGTTAGATAATTTACGACCAATTAAACAGATTTCGATATCTATACGTCTTTTTGCGAATTTCACAGTGTTTTCTGAAAGGATTAATCTCACCCCACCTCACCATACCACACCACACCACACCACATCACACCACACCCCAACACATTTGTCACACAAATACTGCTTATCTTTTCATCTCATAAATGGAAACTCATCTGATTTTAATTGAGTACTCCCCCTCCTCCACCATTCTACGTGGAAGTGAATCCACTGAAAACCTGTTAATTATGAAAATAATAAGAAACTCTATCTAATGACTGTGAGTTGATGAAGGGAATTGATGCAAGGCATATGTGTCACATTCACACTGACACTGAATTTAAGTCTCCGGAATGGCGGGTTGGTTCATGTACTCTATCCTGCCACAAACACTCACATCCACAGACACACGGACACGCACACGCACACACAGAGGCACACAAACAAAACATACAGATGAGGTTTCGTTGAACAAACACGCTCATCATCACTTTGTTCGTGATTTTTCAC
Source organism: Trichobilharzia szidati (assembly GCA_944472155.2). Lineage (NCBI taxonomy): Eukaryota > Metazoa > Platyhelminthes > Trematoda > Strigeidida > Schistosomatidae > Trichobilharzia > Trichobilharzia szidati. The sequence continues at coordinate 79,401,286 of OX235274.1, forward strand.
ACACCTCATCAACCTTTCTCTCCACAGGCACATGCACACAGGGAGAAACAGAGAGAGGGGGAGAGAGAGGGAAGATAGTATGATTTCTGTAATACACTTATTCATTGTCAATGTAATTCACTGCCTGGCAGTTTGGCTGGCGTGAAATAAATTCTCCTGGTGTATTCATCCGTCCCTCCGTCCATCCATCCATCCATCCACCCACCAACCAACAGCTCGATCGATCGATCGATCAATCGAAGGATAGTTTGCCTACTCTGAGAGATTTTCATGTTGTGATAGTGCAGTATGATGAAGAAGAACTCTTCACCTTGTTCGACCAATTATGGACTAGACATGAATGAAAACGATAAAAAATCTCAGACCTATAGCAGATGGAGAGTAGAGAGTCAAAGGCTTGCATTAAAAAACGCCCCCCATTGACACACACACACACACAGACACACCAATGCACATGCACTACATCGCGTGCCTTCAACGAAAATAACACTCCAATAAAGAGATAATTTATCAAGATTAATTAATCATTGGTAAACTATTAGCTGCTTAATGGTGAACAAACTAAACTAAACTAAGTGTGTGTGTGTGTGCAAAGTGTACAGAAATCTCTCTCAGAGTAATTCATTGCAGAATATTCTCTCCTCATCCACGATCCATCTCCACGTAGAATAGCATAGCAGTCTGTAGTATATCAAATCAAATGATACGGAGAATTGTGATTACAACACAGACGACAGATTACAGCTCAATTAACTTAACCACCTTCAGCATTTGGCTGTTTGTTTATTTAATTTTTTTTTTTTTTAATAATAATAATTTGCTTTATTCCAAAACAGTACTTGTGATACAGAATGGAATTCTCAGCATTTTTACTACAGTATTGCATCCAGTTAGTACATTGTCAATAAATAGAATTCTACATAGATTGAGGAAACCACAGTTCATTATTACAACAATACATTGGCATGTTCAGTAGCAAAGGTAAAGCTGAAACAGTGTTTGAAGGTGTTAGAAAAGTGGGAGCTGTCTTATTAACTGGCGTAAGCGAAAGAAAGAGACAAAGCAGCACATAACGGAAAAAGAGGAGATAGAAAAGGAACAGAAAGAAAGGAAATGTTGAACCTATTGATGAAGTGGGTTGGAAAGATGAGATCCAGTTGTACTAATGACTATTTAATGAATTATAGGTGTCACGCCTAATGCTTTCTTTATCACACAGAACGCGAGCTAAGTAGGGTATGGTTGAGTTTTTGTACTTGCTGGTGCGAGCATATAGTTTTCTATATTGGCTTCTTGTTTTACCTGATGAGATGCAAGGGGAGAGTTGTGAGTGAAGAGGGTGGTGTGAGTTAGATAAAATGGACTTGGCCCATTTTTCACATGAGTCCATGTGCCTGTCAACCAAAATATTAACAAGCTGGTTAAGTGGCACGTTGCTTACTCTGCTGACAACATTTAACATCCTGCGTAATATGTTATAGTCTTTCTTCAGTAGCCCAGGAAAAACTAAGGGGGAACAATAGAGAATAATAGGCAGGATGCGAGAATTAACGAATTGTAGGAGTAGGGGTTGGGTAATACCAGAATGTTTTAACTTCTTAATGTAGAAGGCAAGACGGAATATTTTCTTAGAAATTGCTAAGATATGAGACGACCAGGAGAGATCAGCAGATAGAATGACACCTAGGTATTTAATTTCCGATTTAGTTTCTATTTCAGTGCCGTCTATTTTGCATACCTCGTGAGAGCCAAACAGTTTGTTTAGGTCGGATTTATGCCTAAAGGTGAAATTGACTGTTTGGCATTTGGAAGGGTTTAGAGTAAGACCATTTTCCTTGGACCACTGGTTGATTTCTGACAGAAAGCCATTAAGTTTAGAGCAGTCGCTTTGACATTTGATAGGCAAAGATACAGACAGATCATCAGCGTATTTGACAAAATTAATGTCATTTGAAGATGGTAAGTCATGTAGAAAGAAGGAAAAGAGAAGTGGGGAGAGTACAGCGCCTTGGGGGACTCCGGCTTCAGTGAGTGCAGCAGAGGATGATTTACCTTTGTATACGGTGTACTGCTTTCTGTTGGAGAAGTAGGAATGCAACCAGTTAGTGACCCAGGACTCAGTTTTCGTCAAAGAGAGCTTATTTAGAAGGAGACATCTAGGAACAGAGTCGAAAGCAGAAGTGAAGTCAAGAAACGTGCAGCGGACGTATTTAGCACCTTTATCTAATGATGAGACGATGTTGTTGTGTAAGACAGCTGCAGCGTCTAATGTACTCCTACCCTGTCTATAGGCAAATTGTTTTGGGTCTTCGAAGTTTTTAAGGGAGGGTTCGAGTTTAAGAAGTATTAGTTTTTCCATAACCTTTAGAAACGGGGAAGTGATGGCAATGGGTCTGAACTTTACGTTCTTGCCATTTCCAGGTTTAGGGACAGGGACAATTTTGATGTCTTTCCATGCATCAGGTACGATATTTTTGGAGAAAGAGGCATTTAGGATGTTGGTTAGTGGAGAACACAACACATCTGCACATTGTTTTAGAACATAGGCAGGTATACCATCAGGACCTAGGCTACGTGAGGGCTTGAGTGTTTTAAGACATTTTAGAACATCGAGAGTATTAAAGTCATGAAAGTTTTCAGCAACATGATAGGTAACATTAGAGGTAGTTAAAGTAGAAGGACAGCGTATAAAAGACTGATTTAGTTAGTTTTACTATTTCTCTGGGAAAGGAGACAAATTGTTGCCACATCTATGTGTGATGGTGTAGTGTGGTGATCTAGAGAGAGAAGGCTGAAAATTGCATTCTGTGTGAAAATGATGATGGCATGAAATAAAAAATATAAAGTAGTTGAGTAGTTGAGCAGATACACTGGTTGTGGTAGTCAATTTGTTCATGCATCATGCATGCATGCAATCATTCACACACTTTGTTGACTTCTCTCTCACACAACCACCCACCCACCCACCAATCGATTCACTCAGTCAGTTAGTCAGCCATACACAGACACTGTCATAGTCTCAATCAGAATTCCAATCCATCCATCCACTGTCTGTTTGTAGGCTATTTTTGCTGTGTTCTCTTCTGTTCTGTTCTGTTCTGTTGACTCGTTATTATGCAAAACACACACTGTTCACATTGTTCAACCAATGAGGAGTTAGACATGACATGGGTGAGAAGGATTGAAGGTCACAGGTAGACCGGAGACAGAGGGTAGAGGGCAGAGAGTGGAGGAGGGAGAGGGAGAGTGAGAGTGAGATAGGCTGCTTGTGGGTGGGTGGACTAACACACCCACAGCCACACTCACACAACTGCATCACTTCGTCCAATCAAAACACGATTTCGACCCTAAAGTCAAGGGAATACTGGTGCTGACCAATGAGACAGATTATATTGGAAAAAACAACAACCAACGATCGATAAATCTTCCTAGCCTTTTCACTTTGAAAAGTCTATTTGATTGGCTGACACTGGTATCCTCGTATCTTGCATGTATGTAATTTAAAGTAGCAAACGCTAAGCGAAGACATAGACAGGATAGATTAATTCACCCAGTAGAACTAACTAACTAACTAATTAACAAACTAACTGACAGCGGGAAGTATTACGGGATTGATATCTGTGAAAATCACTCAGTCAGTCAATCAATCAATCAATCACTGGATTATTCCTTAAAATGGCCACTGCACGTCCGACACAATCTGAACTAATCAGACAACAAGCGAAGTTAATCACACCGACGAGATACACAGATGATGAGATGAAATTATTGACGGAATTAATAGTGCAACACAAGAATCAGCTTATGCCTGAATGCGCGTGGATCAAAATTTCACAGCTTCTTCAATCAAACGGATATCCCAGACGGACGTGGACTCAAGTCCGTCGAAAGGGCCGAGAAATACTGAAAAGGCTGAGTCTCACGACACCAGACACGCTGAACACAGAAAATCAGGAGAATCTGAGGTGTTCAGAAATTGCTCCTGTTCAACCGGTGACCAGTGATAACACGGATGACCGTTTGGGTAGTGAGTGCACTTCGGTATGTTCACATTCCATAACGACATGTTAATTCTATTGAATGAAGGTAGGTAATGTTGACTCGAGTGTTCGTCAATTGAGTCTGCCGTTACTGACTCCCTCACCATGTGTTTGGATGTCACAGAGACCCCACATCAATTCAACGCCTTCTACGGTCTCCACTGACACGAATCCTTCAAACACAATGGGTCTGAGAATCTTGAACGCCTACCCAATAGCCCCTATCCCCCAGAATTTGTGTGTTCCATACGACTCAGTGGAGAAGACTGTGAATCGTACGAATAGGAGCGACGAGTTGACTGATGGAGTTCGAGCACACAGTGGAGTGAATGAACCTGAGAGTGTTTCGAATGGTGTTGGTGAGGTGAAGGGTTGTGGTGTTGGCGATGTGGGAGTTGGTGAAGGTTGTGTTGGAGGAGTTGGTTCTGGCGTGAGTGAGACTATTGATTTGTCGTTGTCGAGTGGTGATGATGAGAGTTGTGAGGAGATGGATGTGAATGGAGTTGGTGATGATGTAGTGGGGAATGGTGATTCAAGTGACCGGGGTTATAGGTGAGTAATGATATTTGTTGAGTTAATTTGTCCTACCTGTTCTGTCATATGATGTGACGTGATATAGTGTGCTGTGCTGTGTTGTGGTGGTCCTCGTTGGTCACTTCTCTTGACTGGTCCCAGATTGTCATAGAAGTGGTTATAGACATATGAAACGAATGTATTCTCTATATTCTCCAGCTGTAGCAGATACTGATTGCATCTACGCAATATATTACTAAGGGAGAGCTTAGATTGATTTTGAGAAGAAAGTGTCTAAAAGATCACCAGTTATGTACGACTTACCAAGTTATACAGACTTCCTCATATAAAGTGGTTGCATCTGAATAACCGTATAACCGTGAATAGCCAGCCCGTGAATACTTTTCCAGAGTTATTATCCCTCCACACATGCATGTTTTATTCCTCCCTGTCAACAACACATTATCTACAGAGAAGTGAAAAACCAAATGTAGGCGATACTTTCAAAGAGGATTATGACTAGGAGCCATTTGTAATGCTGAGCTATCTGATTAGTCAAATCAAGGTAATTTAATTTTGGTGTTGCCGTAATTCGTCAACTTTCTCGATTGACTGAGATTATTCGTGGATTTTTTTCATGGATTGTTACTTCTCTGACTTCACTGTGACTTAGTCCGTGACTAAATGACAATTATCTCTGAGATAACTGTTCAACTAACTTTGTATATATAAAGGTGTGAATAAGTGTGTGTGTGTGGGGGGGTGGGGTGGGGGCTTTGAAGTAGAGTTACACGGAGGGATATCTTTCCTGACTGATGTGTTTGTAAGTTACTGGTTATTCTGTAGAAAAGCAACAATAGAAACTGGTCCCCCTATTGCAAACGTTATTTATATATGTGTAACGACCCAATGAATAAATGAATCGATGAGTGACTGAATGAATGAATGCACTACCTGAAGTTTTAGTACTGATAAGGGAAATGAGGGAGATAGAAAGAGAGGAGAAAGACTGAGTTACTTGGAAAAATGCTGTGATGTGTTTGTGTCATTGAGAGCTTATTTAACAAGAGACATCTAGGTACAGAAAGAGTCAAAAGGAGAAGTGAAGTCGAGAAACGTGCGACGAAGGTATTTGGCACAGGAGTTGTTGACATCTGTTTCGTCGCGTATTGGTACTGTGCTCTCATACGTTTCATCGATACATATTGTTTATTCATGTGTTCGTGTGAGACCGACTTAGGGAGAGAAATAGACAGCGAGTGTATCGAAGGTGATTCGTACAATTGGTAATGAAGTTAAGGTTAATTAAGGTGGAAAGTGTGGAAGTGGGGAGGTAATTGAGAAGACTACGGAATTGTTTGTTGTAGGTGGTTGTGGATAAGTTAGTAGTCGGACATGATATTGAGGAGAGACAGATTTTGTTGTTGTTGTTGTTGGTGGTGGTGGTGGTGTTGAGTGTTTCGACCTGTATTTATGTGACCGTTGTGGTGGATTTCACAACTTCTCATACTTACTTCAGTTATTTTGTGAGGAGTAAATAACAGAATTTTCTCTCCCTTCGCTCTAGATGTGATGTGGATGAGAGAAGAAGACGTGAGTCGTTACTGTTTGAGAAGAAGATGCGATCTCTGGATTTGGAGATTGAAGCTGAGGAAATGAGGGTTGAAAGTATGAGAATGATGAAAGAATATTGGTGTAGGAAGTTGAATTCATTGTCGCAATCTTGAAGACAGAATGAGGATGGAAGTACGCGTAAATCAGATATCCCTAGTTTTTATTAATTTCGATATTTATAATAAATATTTATATGTATTTATTCACTAATGATGTCTTTTTGAATGAGTTACTGTAGCGTGTAATTTGAAAATAGTTTTGGTGAGTAATGTGGCATGTATTGTGAAAGAGAGCATGTGTAGCCAGCCAGCCAGCCAGCGACTTAGTTGGCTGGCGTCCTCCGGTGTAGAAGGTAAGGTGTTCTGGGAAATGTGAGTTTGATTTTGTCTACTTATGATGATGGGAGCCAGCCCGACGATGTGGGTGTTGTGAGTGATTGAAATGACGACGACGTGGGATTTGTTTTGACTGATAGTTGTTCTGCTTGAAACATTGTGTGTGTGTGTTTGTGGTTGTGGTTGTGGTTGGGTGGGGTGTGGTGGGGAGTACAGGTGATGGATTTGTGTTTGTTTTGTGATTTCGATGATTGATAAAATGTGTTTAGGTGAGATTAATCGTACAGTTGCTGTTGTTGTTGTTGCATTGATCGAATGGAAATGGATTGTGATGAGGAGGAGAAGAGACACGTTGGTTAACTAACCGACCATGCATCGATGCATGTATCCTGTGTTAGAGAAATCGGCCTGATGAACTCATGACATTCAGCGTAAACAAGTGAGTAGTGGGTGAAATGTTAATGTTGAAGTGTGTTGAATGAAATAGCAAGACTCTGGATAGAGTCTGTGTTAGTTAGTCAGTTTGTTTAGTAAGTAAGCTTTGATTTATCAAATGATAGTTTGGTTAGACATCTGGTGTTTTCTCGTGTGGCTATATGAATGTGAATGTGAATGTGAATATGTGATGATGGGTTTGAGGCTGAATATACGGAGGTCAATGTATTTAATGAGATGGTGGTGGTGGAGAATGATTTAAGAGGTTCATGTTCACTGACAGACAATCGAGGTGATAGGATCATGTTCAACTAGGTGTTATAGTGTCATGATGATGAGGGTAGGGTCATGATGCATCGTCGAATCGTTTGTGTAGTTTTAATTCCTGGTCATATTTATTCAGTCAGTTAGACGGATGGGTGATTTGATTGGTGTGTGGAGAGCATAGTTGACTACTTTTCTTGTTCTGCGTCTGAACCTTGATGACTTGTGTTCGATTTGAGTTGTATTCATGCTGATTGTAAACTTGAGATGAATAATGAAAATATGCAGAGAATGTAGAGACGAGGAGGTGGAGGATTGTGCGTGTGTGTGTGTGTACTGCATTCTGTAAGTGCATTAATTGATTGATAAATTGGGAAGACGAAATGTTTGTTCGTAGAGGCGTAAAAATGAAGGATGATGTGATGTGATGTGGTGTAGTGTAGTGTGATGAATTTAGTGAAAGAGCAAGGCAGATCATGCGTGAATGTCATGGCTGAATGGAGTAATTATGAATTTGTTGATTGCACACAAGACCAGGTCTACAATATTGACTGAACTTGTTCCTTTCTCAACAGGGATCGATCGATGATCAGTGGTTGGTTTAAGCGAATTGCAACAACCTCTGCTGCTTCTAGTGTAGTGTTCGGTATCTAGAGGCATTTGGCATGATAGGAGAAGATTGTTCAATGCTCGTTTTCTGGTGTGTGTGTGTGTGTGTGTGTGTTGGACCAGGTGGTCTAGTATAGTGTGGAAGTAACTGTTGATGGCTTCTGCTACATGTTTATTCAGCGAGACTGGTAGGCATTTGCAAGTATGAAAATCAAGTAGGTGAAGCGATGGCCAGTATGACTTAACTGTCCGCATAGGAGTAGTTGTATTGATAGGAAGAAGAAGAAGAGGTGGGAAGGCTGGGTACTTGGTCTTCCCGTTGAGGAATATCAGCCAGTCAGTTTTATGAAAACTATGAAGTGTGGCTTGTGAATATTAAAAGTTCTCTTAGTCAATTTTCCTAACTTGTTGGTTATTATTTCACTTAGTACATCAGCTTTGAATTTCTTTTGCATAAATAGAAGCTTCTAGTTTAGAGATAGACGAGAGGAGCTGTTTTCGACTTTCTTGACGATGTAGTTGGTGATGATGATGAACTGTTCCGAATAGCTACTTTCGTTTAACGACTTCTACTGGGATCCCAATACTCATGGATTTGTCATTTATTAGTTCACATATGTAGTCAACCGTTTCCAAGTAGGGATCTCATAGCTTCATTGTTCGTGCTAATATCACTGACTTTGTCTACACAATCAAACACATCCTCGACGTTGTACATCAGCATACATTCATCTAATGTTGACAAGCACTCAGATGGACAGAGAGAGAGAGATAGAGAGACATGGAGAGAATGTGGTAGGGCGAATTTGTTCTGTCCACAATTGGTCTTTATGAAACGTGGTGTCTGTAATTCAGGTGAATCCCATCATCACGGCGTTCATGTGGGTTTATGTAGATGTGAGTCGATGGTTTATACTAGTGAGAAGTATTTCCTCTGCCCCCTTTGTCTCTTCACATCTATAGTGAGTCAGTCCTCTGGTCTACGGCTCGAATGCTGACTTGTAGTTTTGGGAGGAGAATATTTGTACAGCTAGTCAGCCAGCCAGCCAATCAGTCAGACAGTTGTTGTTGTTGGTGTTTTTGTATTGTTAGGAATATCCTAGTAGACCGGGGAGTATGAAACGTTGACGATTAGTACTATGTGGATGTCTGACTGTGTACAGTCAGTCTGCAAACTCGATGGGAATATGTTTGTGAGTGTTGTGGTGTTTGCATTTATCGAGTGAGAGGTGGTGACATCAGGCGAAGACAAATGACTTTGATTTACTTCGAGTTGATTTGATTCAGTGAGCTTATGGGATGCTCATCTTTAGTCGACTGATTCCTCACTCATCAACATGTCTCGTGTTTACCTGTATTAGGAGCAATCAGGTGGATTAGAAATAGGCCGACTTCTTCTGTTAAGCGAAGAATAGGCACGACATCATTTCCGTCATCACATAGTAGTTATATTTGATGAAAGCCACACAGTGAGTAATACAGTATTATATCTGGATGACATGTCGACTGCAATTTATTAGTCATAATCCTGTCACGGTGCTGACATAACATCGGATGTTGTTTCTATACTTCTATTATCGCTTATCCTCCCATCTAACTATGTTACATTTCATATATGTGAATCTCGCCCTATTATGTGACTGAACTGTGTTAGTATTGAATTTCTCTCCAAGCTAATTATCTTCTTGATGTCGATATTCCTGAAATCTGCAAATTTCCTATGACCCGATATCTGCATGAAAAGAGATAATCCTACCCGAATGTTATGGCGGAAAAGTACATGTTACACGGTATCCACGCTGTTAATAACACAACATATCTCTAGTTCTTTCACACTTATAAACTCAATATTGAACGGAGTGGCGTTGACATTTGAGTTAGAAAATGAAGAAGGAGAATTAGCTATGTTAGAATGTCATATGGAAGTGAAGAGAAGAAAGCATGATGGATAAGAAGGATTTGTAGCAGAGGTGGATGATTTTGGTGCAGTTGTGTTCCCTGAGTTCGATGGTTCAGTTGAGAAGCTTTCGTTACCTACCTCACCACACAACATCCTCAGAGCACATTACAATTTCAAGTGAGGTTCACAATTTCTCCACGAGTTTATGAGTCATCTGTTCTGGACACCTGGAGTGATATTAGTTGCTTTCTGTGTGTGTGTTTCCTCACCGTCTACTTCACTTCTATCGCTTGGTATTGATTGTTTCGTTGACTTGGAAGATGACCGTTGATTCATGTGATTTCCTTCTTATCGATTGGTAAGTCTTGTCTATGTCGGTGTGTGTGTGTGTCTGTGTGTTGATTGGCGATCCACCTGTATACCAGGAGGCTTGTAAAAATTGTCCGGCGACTTCTCGTGTCTCCTCTAGTACTATGTGGATGTCTGACTGTGTACAGTCAGTCTGCAAACTCGATGGGAATATGTTTGTGAGTGTTGTGGTGTTTGTATTTATCGAGTGAGAGGTGGTGACATCAGGCGAAGAGAAATGACTTTGATTTACTTCGAGTTGATTTGATTCAGTGAGCTTATGGGATGCTCATCTTTAGTCGACTGATTCCTCACTCATCAACATGTTTCGTGTTCACCTGTATTAGGAGCAAGCAGGTGGATTAGAAATAGGCCGACTTATTCGGTTTAGCGAAGAATAGACACGACATCAATTCCGTCATCACTTAGTAGCTATATCTGATAGAATACACACAATTGATGTCTATCTGATATCAATACCTGGGCTAAACTGAAACAGATAGAATCTCTTCGAGGAACAATTCCCGATAGTGACTGCGTACATATCGATTTTGCCTGTAGTTCTAGCGAGAAGTTGTGACCAGTGGGATACATATGGAAGAAATTTGGTGTCCGTTTCTTTTGAGTCACACACACACACACTCAGGTGTCACTCTCTTTATGAGTCAGTGGAGCATATGTTACTAAGAATGAATTGGCGTATCTATTACTTAAAGTTGAGTAACAACTGCGTCCAGTGTTATCATACTCATGTATAAATTCACTCGGTCACATCATCATCGAGAAACAGTTGTAACTAGGGAGATAGGAAGAGGAGGCCAGTCTAGACAGTCCATCCATCCATCCATCCATCCACTAGACTGAATATCTTCGATGTGTGAGTACTGCATTCATGGATCTAATCGTTTAAGTTATCACTGTCACTATCACCGTCATCATCATTATCATCCTGATCACTTCACAAATTAATAATCACGTAAACATGTTGCTGACCTCGAGAAATTGAGTGATCACTCGAGAAGTTTCTTTGATCACTTATTTTCATCACTCCTCCTTCTACAAATGTATATCCTCCTTCGAGACTCATTGTTCCCATTGATGACTAGCATCATCACATGATGATTAGTATAATTTCATTGTGTGTATGTGTGTGTGTATGCGTCTGCGTACGTGTGTGTATCAGTGTAGATCGATTGACCAGGAATGTTTCATTGAAATGCGATGTATTCCTGTGCTCGATATCCTGTTCATCACAGATATAACAAATAGGAGGGAATTTTTCAATGATGTAAAGTTTCCATCGTAGTAGATAAAGTTTGAGAATAGTAATTGTGTAGTAGTGCATGCAGAGATTCAGCTTGACCTGATTAGTAATCAGTCAGCGCTTCAGTGGTGTGCAGTATTTTTAGGCTAACTTGAACCTCTAATTATCTTAATTAATTTGGAAATTTCAAATTCGCGGTACGGAAATGGGAGTCATCTTTCCGAAGGCATTTACACTTCTCAGATGCAAATATCTCCCAATATGCTGGCAGATGAGGTCACAAATCCTTCTCTGTGTTCATTCGACTCAATAAATTGTATTAGTGACTAGCATGGTGACTTCACCAGACCTCTTGAGCAAAGTGTTCTATCTCATGTTTGATTTTTTCTCTCATCTCCCTTGATCATTCGTGAATCTTCTTAAAGTCAATCAGTCAATATGAATATCTGACTGACTATGGCTTAATCTACACCCATCATTATTCACTTGATAAACCAGACACCTACCCTAGAGTCATCTACAGATGATTGGACCTCTTGCAAACTAGAGTGGTACATAGTCCATGGATCACTTGAGATTTCGCAAACACTGACAAATTGATTTCTGAGAAAAGAGAATATCTATTTGAAAGTATTTCTCTCTCACTCTCTCTCTTTCTGTCCTAGTAAATTTAAAATAATAATTAACTCTACCACAATAACTCCAGTTTACGTCCACTTCTACTTTGATGAATACTATTCACTTAATTAACATCGATGTCAACAGATTATCACTCAACTGACAACTCAGAGGTCGTATACTTACTTGGTCAGATTGACACTGACTGATTTATCGTAACAATGTTCATCGGTTTATTTGTGTGTATATAACCTTTTAGAAAAAATGGTAGGCATAACAATGTTCGATGAGTATTCAACTGGAGAGAGTCCTGTGGGAATTTATGAATTCATTGAATACTGCTCTTTTCAAAGTTATTGATTCTTGTAAATATCGATTTGGATGGAAAAGTATGGGCAATAAAATAACTGGAATAGAAATGTAGAATGTGCAGGGTACAAAACGTGAAAGGGGAGTAGGCGTTTTATGAATATTTGCCATTACAATCTGGATTGAAACGACGTAATAATACACCGCCAACATTCTAATCTATGTGGATTGATATATGCCATGGTGAGATATACTGTGAAGGTGTATCATCGTTTAAAGCGACATTGAATAACCCCAACCATGGAGGACTATTCGAATGGTGACCACGTGATGGTCTGAGCAGGCTGATGTTTCTTTCAAAACATAACACCGTTGTAAACTTCGATAAGCCTGACAATGAACAAGTGACTTACTAACAAACCTGTCTTCGTTTTGGAGAGAGGGCTGTAGAGTAGAAAATACGAAGATGAAATAGTCACATGAGCACAACATAAGACATAAAAGTGGTTGACATATGAATGGAACTTGGGCGTTACAGGATAATTTTATTTGTTACAAGCACACAATAATCCAGTATTATTCATTGATGACACCACGATCAAAATGTATTGCTCAGAATGATACCAGGATACTCACATAACTCGAAATCTTCTTTTGTGTACTTCTATCATTTTTTTTATCCCAAGTCTTCACATGTTTGTTATCTTTCTTTAGTAATTCCTTCACTTGACAACGTCGAATTACTTCATGCTGAGGAAGTAGGATTCATTCAGGGCATACAAGGTGAGATTTTGTGAATTCGAAGCAACCAGTAATCTGATAGAGCTACTATCCACATTAAGTAGGGGAACTTTAGCAAAACCATACCTTGTTTTCATTTTCATATATTATATTGGGAAATACAAAATACTCGTCTGAATGTCCCACATACACCCCAATGTAATGGTGAGTTGTGAAACCTACGGCATACTCTGTTAGTAGCAGAATAATTCGCTGTTTTATCCTCTCCTATTTGTAATCTGTGGTGACACTATTTCAGTCAAATTGTAATTTAAGCCATTCACATTGGTATTATTATTATTTTTATTATTATTTTTATTACTATTATTATTATTTTGCATTTTGTGTACACTTTTTTCGCTTCACTGTCATTGCTACTACCAAAAAGCTGCCACTATCAGTCCAGGTGACCTATAACCTGTAATCTCATTTCCTTTTTTTGTCTTGTTGATGAAAACAAAACGCGTAGATCAGTGAAGAGTCTCTTTTCAGCGAATTCATTTTCGCGCACCCTGTCCAAGAGGATTCAAGAACACTATACAGCATGGTTGCGAAAAGGCTATAGTGGTGCAATAAGGAGTGCGATAATTGAACACCTGGTTAACATTGATCATTCCATTTCCACAAACGCCTCCTTCAAAGTTATCTACACAGTCAAGAACAACCTATCAAAGGCAATACGGTTTCGTCTTCTTTGTATGGCTAAAGCTCTGGCCATTCACACAGAAAGACCGGAGTTGTGCATACAAAAGAGGATTACTCAACCACTTCTACTGTCTTTTATTTTTGTTTTATTCATTTATTGTTTTTTATTTTGATGACGTAATTTTGTTTCTTTGCCTGTTCTTTAATTGCTTATGATTCTTGTATTCATTTAGAACTCTTACGTAATTTCGTATTATCTACTTTGTTCCTTTGTGCATCCTGAGTAAAACTCACTCATCAAACTATTCATGTTATTACATAACTTCTTTTAACAACTGTTTGTGACAACTTATCACCTTTGTTACTGCGCTAATTTCAATAACATTTAATTTTCTTGACTGATTTTGTATTACGTAACTTCAATTACCAATCTTCACCTGTTTAGTTAAAATAACTATAATCAATTGTATTTTTGTTTGACAAACTTAATGTACACATACATACAAAATAACACATATACATTTGCGATTGTACAGCTAAGAAAATGAATTCGCCGCCGAAAAGAGACTCTTCGCTGATCTACGTGTTTTGTTTTCATTAATGCCTGGATGGGGATTATACATGAATTTTTGTCTTGTGTTTGCTGTTGTCGAAGAAATTAGATGGAATATTGTAGCAAATGCTGAGGATTCCACACTGTATCACAAGTAGTGTTCGACAATAAGGCGAACTATTATTATTTGTTGTTGTTGTCATTACTGTGTTCATGTTTCTGTCAGTCCATTGCAGCTGAACTTACTTTGGACATATTTAGTAGTCATAAGGTTAGGTGGAAAAGAAAGCCGGCTATTGTTGCTATTCTGTCAGATAATTCAATGATCCACATAGTTTTCATGAATAAGATATTTAACACTGAATAGAAATTGTTTGTCACCTTGACATGATTATGTGCAATACATTGTGCTGGAAACATCATAAGTCAATAGTGCTGTGTCACTGTGTGCTTTTATCAAAAACATTTACTGTGTGATGAAATTATACTCAGTGTGCACACTGTGTGCAACTTCTATTCTTCTTATGTCGAAAATATCAATTCGTGACTCGAGAAAAATGAAGAAACAGACTAGAGACGTCTAGTTACCACATGGGGTGACTGGGATGTGTGTGTGTGTGTGTGTGTCTGTGTGAGACTAATCACACTGTCTCCCTGTTTACAGAGATTACGTTGAAATCTCATCATACCGATGACTTCTGGCTAACGAAGTGTTGAGTGATATCGAATGAATGCCTCGTGTCAATCAAGTGTTGAGCGATTGCACTTACAAACACTTTCTTACTTTCCATACGAAGGTTGTTGGGGATATGCTTCAAAAGTGTAGTAGATGTTCTCCTCTTACTCCTTCCTATGCAATTACTTCCGCGAGTGCATAGGAGTTGGAAATTGCAGTTGGAGTTGGAGATTTTACAATGTTGGTGGTAACTGTCTTGGATAATACTGAAGGTATGAAGACTAGTGATATCTCTGAATTACTATCCTACTAGAATCTCACTTGTAGCACAGAATATCTCACATAACTACTGCTGGGTAAGAACCATCTGGAGCTGAATTTCTCTCATCTGGTTGATATGAGTCAGGCAATGGGTGGATGGACAAGAGGAAAGCGTTTGAGTTAATTAATCTATGCTGTTGGGTCTTCCTAAGTAGATCTCTTGACCAGGTGAAGCCATACTAGAAGGAATAATTATACTACTCCTCCCCTCATAGACATTTTCAACCCTCTTCTCAATATGTTCTGTTCTCAATCCTTCTTCAGTCTTACTACATCTGCATTCATCCAGGATTTACAGGCTTGACCTATGAGCACTACACAATCTTAAGCATTTACCAATTGCATCTCTCTGACCACTTGTTTGTCTTATCATCCCATCCTATTGACAAATCACCATCACTTGTTTATATTTAGTGTTAGTTGATGGAATTTTGTATAGCATAGCAGAGCAGGTGAGTGAAAAGACTATTGGTGTAAAGAGACAGGGTGGGAGAACATATACGCAGAGCGTTGGTAGAACAAGTGAACATCAAAACCTCGATTATCGTGGATGACACACTACCTACCAGTCACGTCTACAGCATAACACATTATTGACACGAATTATGAGACGAATATGATAATAGCTGTCTAAATCTATTGAGAAGACCGTGGAGTGGTGGCATACTGCAGTAGCCTTGATTATCCTCATTTGATTATATTACAGAGAATGGTGTTGTATTATCGCTACAATTATTACTGTTATTATTACGACCTCTTTTACCTACCTGGGAAGCATCGTTTCAACTACAGGCAGACGGAACTGACGAGGATATCAAAGCAAGAATCGGGAAAGCAAGACAAGCTTTCATTACTCTCAAGTCTGTGTGGAGGTCAACAGCACTCAGCATCAAAAATAAGATCCGGGTTTTCAACTCCAATGTGAAGTCAGTGCTACTCATCATACGGATCAGATACTTGCACTGAGCGTCATAAAGAGCATCTCAAACAAGCTACAGACCTTCATTAACAGTTGTCTTCACCCAATACTCAAGATCAGATGGCCAGAAAAGATCGAAAAGAGAGACCTCTGGGAGCGAACCAACCAGGAACCGATTGTGAAACAAATAGGTAGGAGGAAATGGAGATGGATTGGCTGGCCATACTCTGAGGAAACCATCAAGTGAGTGACATCACTAGACAAGCCATTGCTCGAGTGGAACCCGGCCGAAAGGGAAGCGGCGAGTTGGTCGTCAGTGCAAGGGTGACTTGGAGGAGGTCATGTGAAGAGGAGATGAAAACGTGTGGACAGACTTGGAGCCATGTGAAAACCCTATCAGAGAACCGAACGCAATAGAGACGCACGGCTGAAGCCCTATGTTCCTCTAGGAATTAAAGGAAACAATAATAATAATATTGTTATCTTCACTCCTCATAAATTCCTCCTTAATTTGTTTATTTCAACTGGACTTTCACTGTTTGATTTTCCATATAAACTGAATCGACCCATACGTGTGTGTGTATGTGTTATCAAACTGTTTGAGACGTGATATGCGAATACATTCCGTTTTTCAGATAAATTAACACAAACAGGTTGATTGATTTAAAGACTATGGGTGATCATGGGGCTAGATAAAGAGGAACTCAGAGAATAGGATGAAGTGGAGATGCCCTATCGAATCGTTATGATGTACTCTGAAGCCAGATTAACAGTAATAATAATAATAATAATAATAATAATAATAATAATAATCGTCATCACTTGTTGGGAGGCCTAGGTAACTTTTCGGCTACCCAATATCCTGCTCCTTGAAACATATATTGTTTTAAGTGACTACTTTTCCTTTTCAAATGAACTGTCATCAAGATTTGACAGAATAGTTCTAAAATATTTGGGCGCCGAGTGAGAAGTAGACATCTGTAAAAAATTATATTTGTAAAATCTCAGCGAGATTGAAATGAGTAATTCCAACGTTTCCTGTGTTCGGCAATCTGGTCGGTCGGAACTTCTTCAGGGAAATTAATCGAAATTAACATAACAGAGGTATATATATATATATATATATATATATATATATATATATAAAAGGAACATCACTCGTTTTTAAAACCTTTGTCCAATCATGAGTCATTCAACAAGTATAATAAACAATTAAATTAACAAAGAAACTGTGTAATTGGAACAATCATCGTGTTTTCACTCTCCGTTGTCTGCAACAGAATGCATATCCGAAATCCGTAGCTGTCGAGTCACCTGACAACTCCAGTAGGTCGAATAAATCAGCTCAATCTTCAGAAAGAAGACAATGCAATAAGTCCGACAGGGTGCTTCTACTAAACTCTAATCCTAAACACCATAATTTTGAAAATACGTCTAATCACAAAATTCTAGATACTAGCAGTTTGAACAGACCTGAAGGCGTGATGTTAGCTGATGCATAGGAAATCCCTATTAATAAATAAAAATGGATATGTATCACTAATTATTAATACTTGGTCAAAATTCTCGACTGTCCATGTCTTCTTATGGAGACGTTAAGAAATGTTTTACAACTGTTTACCCACACACACATACACACTCTGTTTAAAGTGTTTAACAAAGGTAGACCAATATTTGTAAGTCCGAGGTCAAATTTTGATCACAGCTCATAAAACATTTTGTTTATTATACTTGTTGAATGACTCATGATTGGACAAAGGTTTTAAAAACAAGTGATGTTCCTTTTATATATATATATATATATATATATATATATATATATATATTCAGGATTTGGTCTGTGTGAGTTGAATTACAACAGCAACAATCCAATAGCACACAAGAGGAATTGTATACAAACACTATTCAAGAGAGCCAGGACTCATTGCAGCACTCCCACCTTAAGGAAAATTGAAGAAAGCTATCTCATGGACGTCTTCCAAAAGAATAGATATCCACGGAATTTCATCAAAAGACATATACCCCCAAACCAACCTATCAAACCAAAAGCCCCCAAGGAAAGCACAAAGAAAATCGCCTTACCATATATAAAGGATATCTCAGAAATCACTACAAGACTCTTCAAACCTTTAGAAATTGACGTCGTACACAAACCAACAAAATCACTTCACTCAGTCCTATGACAACCAAAAGACTCAACAGCAAAAGTAGATAAAACCAACATCATCATCATCTACAAAATAAATTGTAGCAACACTGCATTGGCCAAAGTGGACGTCCCCTTCGTCTTCATATCCATGAACATAAGCTAGCTGTCAAAAGACATGATATCCACTCCCTCATGTCACTACATACAGACAAACACGGACATCAATTCGACTGGGACAACCAACGTTCAAACATTAAACAGAGGAAACACCAAGAATGCTAGAGAATTTTTAGAAGCTTGGCATTCCAGTGAATCGGCAACCAATAGACACATCGAGATAGACAAAATTTATCAACCGATAAGAAAGAAACTTCACACACAAAGGGTCAAAGTTCAAGTCAAAGAAAAAATGAATTGCAATACAAATAACCTAGCAGGTGTGAAAACACACAAAAACAACCAATCACATCCAAGGTTACCAGGAGAGATGATTAATAAACTCGTGGAGAAATCTAAAAGCTCACTTCAATTCAAATTGAAGTATGCGCTGAAGATGTCGCCTAGTAGGGCTATGAAAGCTTCGCAAATTAACTATCCAGCTCAGAGAACACAACCACATCAAAAAGGAATATGAATAAAGCAAGAACGAAAGTGGTTTGTGCAGAATAATATGGTACCATCATTTATTTCGTAGGCTTCTCATCAGCTGCTTACAGCCTAAATACATAATGAGGTTTGCGTACAGAGAAGTTTTAACATACTTGCAAATTTTTACATGTTGCCAGTTGACAAAAAGTTCAACAGTAAGTGAACAGTGCTCAGAAAATTGCGCTTATATAGTTTTTACACATGCAGTTCAAGTTTAAACAAAATAGATGTATGCATACAATGGTAAAGGAGTTACGTAATAAAGACGAAATATGAGTTAGATACAGAGTGACTAATAAATTAGGTAACAATGTACTGAGTTCAACTCAAATCATAGAAACAAGAGACAAGCAAAATTACAGAATATAAAAGGGGGTGAGGTTAAAGACAAAGATTACGTAATCAGATGAGAGAATAAAGACATTCAGTTACCAGGGCAAAGAGAGATTAATAACTGCTTCTTTCTGAACACATAAATCTGGTTTCAAGCGTTTGATAGAGATTGCTTCGGCAAACTTGAGGAGAATGGAACTCCTTTGTCTATTGATAATTTTAAAGGATTTCTCGATTTCTACCTCATGACCCGTGTCGAGAAGATGTCTAGTGATAGCGCTGCTATAAGAGTTTGTTCCCTTGAGACGTAGGCTTCTTGGCACATGTTCAGAAAATCGGAGGTATGCCCTTCTTTCTGTTCTCCCAATGTAACTGCTCCCGCAGATACACGTAAATTTGTATACACAGTTGGAGTTAACATGAGAAGGGTATCTATCGACTTTTGACTGCACCAAAGAGCATGTTGTTCGATGGACGGGAACCAACTTAGCTGCAGGATAGGCTCTGGCTAGTGATGTTCTCAGTCTTCTGTTGACCATTTCTGCAATGTTTTCACCTTTAAAATCTAGTTGAATGAAGACAGGCTTTTTTTCAACTGTGATTTGTTTGGTATTTGAGTCTTCACATCTTCCATATTTGTTTATGAATCTTTGAGGGTAACCGTTATTTTTCAGCACCTTTTCGAGGAACATAAATTCTTCCTCTAGTTTCTCTGTAGAGCATATTCTCCTTGCTCTATAGTACAGAGTCTTGACTAGTGCTCGTTTATAGCTATTTGGACAAAAGCTATTAAAATGTAAGTATTGTCCATTCCATGTAGATTTTCGGTAAATTGACCTCTGGAGATTACCATCTTCTAGGCGTTGCATGGCGATGTCAAGGAAATGGAACTTCCCGTCATTTTCATGTTCCATGGTAAATACAATATTTGTATGTGCTTTGTTGAATAGGCTGAGTAGGTAGGAGGCATGACTGTCGTTTTTGCATACTACAAATGTGTCATCGACATATCGACAATAGGAAGTTGTTTGATCGATTGCATGCTTCAACTTTGTTTTCTCAAGGTTTGACATGAAGATATCTGCTAGAACAGGGCTAAGTGGACTGCCCATGGCTACGCCATCTATTTGTCGGTAAAGAGTGTTATCAAACTGGAATTGTACATCCATGGTACACATTAGCAGTAGGCGTTTGAATTCTGACTCTGGTAGTGGAAGTAGATCAGAATGTTGACAAATGATTTCAATGGTTTCATTGAAAACATTGCAGAAATGGTCAACAGAAGACTGAGAACATCACTAGCCAGAGCCTATCCTGCAGCTAAGTTGGTTCCCGTCCATCGAACAACATGCTCTTTGGTGCAGTCAAAAGTCGATAGATACCCTTCTCATGTTAACTCCAACTGTGTATACAAATTTATGTGTATCTGCGGGAGCAGTTACATTGGGAGAACAGAAAGAAGGGCATACCTCCGATTTTCTGAACATGTGCCAAGAAGCCTACGTCTCAAGGGAACAAACTCTTATAGCAGCGCTATCACTAGACATCTTCTCGACACGGGTCATGAGGTAGAAATCGAGAAATCCTTTAAAATTATCAATAGACAAAGGAGTTCCATTCTCCTCAAGTTTGCCGAAGCAATCTCTATCAAACGCTTGAAACCAGATTTATGTGTTCAGAAAGAAGCAGTTATTAATCTCTCTTTGCCCTGGTAACTGAATGTCTTTATTCTCTCATCTGATTACGTAATCTTTGTCTTTAACCTCACCCCCTTTTATATTCTGTAATTTTGCTTGTCTCTTGTTTCTATGATTTGAGTTGAACTCAGTACATTGTTACCTAATTTATTAGTCACTCTGTATCTAACTCATATTTCGTCTTTATTACGTAACTCCTTTACCATTGTATGCATACATCTATTTTGTTTAAACTTGAACTGCATGTGTAAAAACTATATAAGCGCAATTTTCTGAGCACTGTTCACTTACTGTTGAACTTTTTGTCAACTGGCAACATGTAAAAATTTGCAAGTATGTTAAAACTTCTCTGTACGCAAACCTCATTATGTATTTAGGCTGTAAGCAGCTGATGAGAAGCCTACGAAATAAATGATGGTACCATATTATTCTGCACAAACCACTTTCGTTCTTGCTTTATTCAAATTCATCAAGGGGAATAAATGCAAAAAGGAATATATTTGCTGTAATATGATAAGATGAAAATTCTACTCTGTATAAAACTATTGTTTGGAGTGAAGTGATTATTATTATTATTGTATTACCTAAAACAACTGCTATATACGATAGTATTACTAATGTTTGTGTTCGATAACGTCTCCGAAATTCGATGTTAGGTTTTAAATGACAGGTACTATTGTGGTGAGAGCTGTCTGCAAGCCAAATTTGTAAACAACAATTTACGTCAATATTTACGTCCCGAATCGGGATCATGATAAAAAATAGCAAGGACAAAACCTGACCCTAAGGAACTCAACAACCAATCACAGCAAACTTAACATGGGCAGATACGATTTGCAGATATGTGACCGGACTGTCTAAGAAATGGCCACGAAGAGATGACAGGATAACCTTGACCAAGAAAACAACCAATCAGAAGACGTTGCTTCTCTGCTAACAATAACGCTAAGAGTAATGTACATAAAAATCTATTAATATCTAGATAAAGCAATAAGAAGACGTAATTTGTCTGAATCGTGTAATGTATTTGCGCAACACATTTCGAACAATCTGAGCACACACGGACTTGTCATAGGAATATATATGAAATTAATAAAGAGATGAGAGGTGAGAAAATAGACTTAGGTCAAGTTAAAAGGACATAATGAAGGTCAAAGTAACAATGAAGACCACTTAAGCAAATAACAGAGGTAGTAGTACAACTACTATGGTATCAAAAGAAATTTACCAAAGAAGGTTAACAGTGATGACGAATTGTTTTTGAACGCATAAAGGTGGCTTAAACTTTCTAATTGCTAGGGCTTCCATAACCTTTAGGATACGCCCCAAACACGGTTTATAGATAGGTTTAAAAGATCTGTTAACGTCAATTTTATGTCCTGTCTCTATAATATGTTTCGCAATAGAAGAGCTAGGTCTCCTGTTCTCACCGTTAATAGGTTCTGAAGATTCCATTTATTTCTGGAGCCATTTAGGAATATGCTCTGAAGCGCTTACTTGCAGAGATCGATGAGTCCTCCCTATGTATGTGTTTCCACACGTACATTTTAAATTGGTAAATACAGTGGGATGTGACATCATTTTTCGCATGTTCGAAGGGCTTACATAGATATATTGGCTTTACATTCTCTATTATTATGATATTAGCTGCATAACAGGTCTTTTTAACAGCAGCGTTCAATCTTTGTCTAGTTATCAAGCTTCTATAATGGCCCACACAGGGTAGCTTGATGTACACGTCTTTCTTAGGGGCGAGTTGGAGAGTGGGTCTTGGTGATCTGACTACCTTATATCTCCTGATGAACTTGTTTGGATAATTGTTATCAACTAGAGTTTGTGTCAACTTTCTTTCTTCTTCATCAAGTGTGTCTTCAGTGCATATTCGTTGGATTCTACTGAAGAGGCACCTTACTAAGGCTCTTTTGTATCGAACAGGGCAGAAACTGTGGTAATTAAGATACTGTCCTGTCCAGATAGGTTTTCTATAAATAGATCTTTTTATTGATCCATGAAGTGGTCGACTAAGCAATATGTCTAGGAAAGATAAACAATTATCTTCCTCTTCTACAGATGTAAGTGATATGCTATTCTGAACTTCATTCATTCGATTTAATATTGAGGTGGCAGAACAAGATTTATCACTGATGATTACACTATCATCTACATACTTTCTATAAAGTGGCACATTTTCGATTAAATCCTCCGATAAATTCTCAACGAACGACATACAAATATCTGCTAAAAGGGGCCCTAACGGACTTCCCATACCAACGCCATCAACTTGGCGGAAACAATCGCCTTCAAATGTAAACCTAACATTGTTAGTACATAGAAGCAATAAATCCCTTAAATAAGATATAGGCAACCGGGTGAAAAAAATTGTTTGCGGAAATCTAATCACACAAAATGTCAACTGTTTTGAACAATAAACGATCTGTTGCCTGGCCCTTGTCTTCTGTCGTTACACAATTAATAAACCTGTGACTATGGTTTTTATACACGAAGCCAATATATGTAACTGTTCTAAAGTCAGACACCCAAATACTAATTTTCAATCACTCTTGATCCCACTGGAGTCATTTCAAATAAAGTATGAAGACAGACTGCTCCAAGCCGATGAAGACAAACGGACTTTGTTCAATTTAACTGCTCCTGTGGAGCCAGTTACATAGGCGGTACAATTAGGCGTGTTTCTCGTCGAATTTCCGAACATCACCCTGAGTGGTTAAGCAAAGGACAAACAAAATCTATTCGCAGCGCTATTCTATCTCACCTTGTGGATACAGGACACAAGATTGACGTTAACCATGCTTTCAGGGTCATTTACCGTATACCTACGAACCTCAATTTTGCCTTAAGAGTTCGACTACTAAACATTGCTGAGGCTGGCTGTTGGGATCCATATTAATAAGCCTAATTTATGCATCCAAAAGAAGTTAGTTCAGCCATCTTCATTACCTTGGCCATCTAGGTTTGAATGATCATGAATTTTTGTGGAATTTTCCTAATTTTAGTTGATATTCTATTTGCTACTATATCTTTATTATTATTATAGTTTAAGCATCTTTAATGAACTGTAATTGCATTGATCATACTTTACAAATTGATATTATTTAAAAAACACTAATATTGTTATTGACCACTCATCTAGAATATTCCATGTATATAAACATATATATATAACTATAGAGCAGGAAGAGGAATTTATCGAGAAGAATATTCTTTGCTCGATTATTTTGTGTTTTATAAAAATACATCACACATAAGTATTATGTATTATGACTGTATAATTTTGAGCTTGAAGATTGTTCAATCACGTGATTGTTAACCTATCCAGAGTGGCCTTGACTGGCTGTAAGATTATGCAAAGTCGAGGGGTATATGAAAACAACTGATCACTACACATGTATATATCTTCCACGGATTCATGTCTCTTATTGTCAAAATCGTCTTTACTGTACTACCACCTATGTGTGATCATGGGGCCAGATAAAGAGGAACTCAGAGAATAGGACAAACTGGAGATGCGCTATCGAATCGTTATGGTGTACTCTGAAGCCAAATTAACAGCAATAATCAATAAGAATGCGAATGAAGTTAAAAATGTGAAAAAGTAACATTTGGTTGGGGGTGGCGAGGTTTGGTTATTGGGAAAATTTGCCAAATGGTATTCATCGCAAGCATGTTACGTGGCTGATGTTTTTATAATAAATGGATGAAATATTAAATATGCCTAGACGTGTTAATGGTGTTGTTTGTTTTAAGTGGGAAATAATTTAAGAGTTTATTCATTATGGTGTTTGATGAGGAAATGACTTTGTTTTACCTGGTGAATTAACATGTGAGTACAAAGATAGTGAAGTTGATCAGGCTGTCTACAATTGTGGAATGGCTAAGTACCGAATTGGGGTTGATATGGACGATAGAGGTAATGCTATTTGGGTTTGTGTGGCCGGCATTAATAATGATTTTGTGACTGAGGCTCGATACTGGAAGGCAATAAGTAATTCACACGTGAAGACCGACAGTCAGGAGAGTCTAATTAAATAATGACAGGAAATAAGTTGGTCCGACTCGGTGAAAGCAACAGGTTCCTTATAGCCCAAGTCAGTTTGGCGATGGAAATAGGACGAGTTAACCAATAATTACCGGCCGGTCACACACATGTTATCAGTTAGTATTGTATTATTTCCTTGTGTTCCAAGTAGAACACAGGGATTCGACAGAACATCTTCATTATATCCCACTCTCTAGAGTCCTGCTCAGCTGGTTCCATGATTTCCCATAGGCTGTCATCTCCTCTTCACATGATGTCCTCCATTTCATCTTGGGAGGCCATCTCGTCTTTTCCCATTAGAGTTCCACTAGAGGGCCTTAGAAGTGATATTACTCAAATGTCACCTTAGTGTGTCTGTCTCCCATCCATCTACACTATCTTCGGCATATGTGTATGGCAATAGGTTCTGAATTGATCCTTTGTCGATTAATTTGTCTAAACAAGCTTCAAATCTGGTTTCATGGATAAAAATACAAACATCCACTAGTTTGTTTTTATTTTTAAATCATTCGTTCAGTGTCGTAATGCTTTTGTGAATTTACTTTACATTACTAAATTATGGTAAGTAGCATATAATTTTACATTAAATATTTAGATTTCTATTTTATCTCAACACTAATGTGAGAAATGTTGTATTTGTACTGGATTTGTACATCATTTTTGGATTTATTGTGATTCACCATCACTTTTATTGATTCCATTTCGGTTGGGTCCGTGTAATAAGCGTTCAGACAGTTAAAGTGTTTCTTTTTTGAAATAAAAGCTAATTAATTCAGCGAAGAGTCTCTTTTCGGCGAATTCATTCACTTAGCTGTACAGTCGCAAATATATACAATTAATTTTGTATATGTGTGTGTGTACATAAGGTTTCTCAAAATCAAAATCAAAATAACAGTTAGTGTGGGTTATTGATTACATCATCAAAATAATTAAGAAATTAAAATGTGTGAATAATAATCAGAGTTGTAACTAAGTGGGGTGAAGATTGGTAAGATGTGAGTAGGGTTACGTAATATAGACATGTTTAGAAAGATTAGATGTTAGTGAAGGAGTATGGAGACAATTATGAAAATAAACTAGATAATAGGTGAAAAGATTGAATGGGTTAGTTACTAAAAATTATTACACGAAAATTGCAACAAAAAAAATTTGATAACACAATGTTGATGACAGATAAACTTGAAATTAAACCCACGGTAGTAGGAGGGGGTGGAGAAGTTTCTTCTGTATGCATAACTCAGGCTTTTCTATCCAAATCGCTAAGGCTTCGGCAATACAAAGTATACGGAAGCTTTTCGATTTTGGAAGGCTTCTTTTGGCTTTATAGATGACTTTGAACGACTTCTCCTTGCAAATCGAATGACCAGTGTTGAGCATATGCTCAATAATGGCGCTCCTTATTGCTCCGTTGTTACCTTTCCGTAGCCAGGTGGGATAGTGTTCTTGAACTCTTTTAGATAAAACTCGCATCGAACGACCTATATACCTCGCTCCGCAAGAGCAGGTGAATTGGTAGATACACATGGAAGTGGTCAAATGCGATAGTTTATCTTTAGAGTAGTTGAAGAACAATGGCCGGGAGGAAAATGTCAGTCGTAGTGTGGCAGCGAAGAATGTCCTTCTGAGAGCAGTAGATATCCTCTTCTTCAAGGTGTCAGCCAGAAGGTCACCTCTGAAGGGTACATTCATGTAGACCATCTTCTTCTGCACTGTAATGGGTTGTTCTTTGTAAGTCTTCCAAGTATTCGCATAGAAAACAAATCGTTTCAGTGATAGGGACGTTTGTAAAGAGAGACTCGACATCGAGTGAAATCATACATTTGTCTCACACTGTAACATCTTTGGTACAATCGATGAATTCAAAAGTATCTCGAATAGAATGTTTTGAAATTCGTTCTCTAGCAGGTTGTAGGAGTTCTAGCTAGCCATTTTGCTTTCCCACTTTCACTTCTTTCCCATGCAGTGTTTGACATTTCAAAATCGGATTTTGTCATTAGTTTTTCGGTTTGTTTATGATTTTAGTTTTTGATAATTTGCGTCACTTTTTCCACAGTAGATAGACACCGTCATTCGAAGAGGTGCATTTAGGTATGTGGGTTGTTATTAGAGGTGTTCTTACCGGTTGAGTGACTTATTAGTTTCGAAATATAAATGGACTTTTAGGTATATAAAAGAGAAAAAAAGATCCCCGTTCCCGCCATAGTTGTATCATGTAACACCTGATCGAATCTGGACACCGAGCTAACCCACAAAGTGACATCAAGGTTATCTACAGAATACGTGGGTATCTCGCTAAAAGAGTACGCATCAAACTTCTTCAATCCACAGAAACAATGGCTATTCACATGTTAAATAAGTCCTGAACTCTGCATACAGAAGAAGTTTGTTCAGTCATTAAACCTCCAATGAACCTTATTTGTCTTGACACCAGGATGTGTGATTTTTGTTTTCTATTTGTTAACTGTATTATTTTCTTCCCTCACCCTGTATTAAGTTACTACTCATTATTACCAATGTTTTTAACTTGACCCTCGTTCAATTTTTAAGTTGAATTCTACTCACTCCCGTCGATTACACTGTGTCATTCAACTTACTTATTTAATTTTATATTTTAGCTTCTATCCGATTAACGCTTTTCATACTACGCAATTTATTATATAATATATATATATATATATATATATATATATATATATACTTAATGTTATTACTAATCAGGAAAATGATATATAGACGTAATTTTCTACGTGTCACTTTTACATCCCTGTTTGTATTTCCCTCACTCCAATTAATGATTTATTATTGACCTAACTTCCTATCATCCAACTGATAAACTTTGAAATCCTATTGGTTGTTCACTGTGTGAATTTATCAATGACATTAGTGCCTCTAAAGGTCATTTTAAACATATGTATACAGAAGGGCTGTGAATCTCTTTTGACTGTTGTTTTCAAACAGGAAAAGCTTTCTTGCCAACGTTCAGTCTTCTCTTCTTCCCTTGCCTGTGGATGGTGTCCTTGTTATAGTTGTTGTTGTTGCTGCTGTTGTTACTGGCTTGTGATTAGGACAGATAAGTCACTTGCATTATGTTAGTATTCGCTCAAAGTCTACTATTTCATAGTTCCGGTCACAACAGAAAATCAATACAACAACCACCGGGTAAGAATATCTGCAAAAATTCAACAACTGAATTACATAATGCATAGTTTTGAAATAATAAGATGAGTAATGTAGAAATGAGTGAGTCACCTCGGAAAAGAAGACGTTCAACGAAGGGTTACCATTCTCAAAGGCGTCATTCTCAAATTGTGCTATCGCATATACATAGTAAATCTTTATCTTATCAACAAGGATAATTTTTCCAAAGATGTATCATTAGAGTTGTAAATTCACAGCATATAAAGCGTGTTGTAGCGGTAAATAATTCCCCGAAGTTATGGACCACAGCAATCATCACTGAACATTGGATGCTGACCCTCACTGTTTAAGTCGACTTGTTTAGCTGAAGGCTTCAGGTCAAGCATCCACACAATCTGGCACTCCGTTGTGTCACGTTCGTGCACGATCCCTAGCCAGCGAAGCAATCATCTTGCACTCCGATTTGTTCCCGAAATATATCTCGTAATTTGGACGATCAATTGTGGTGTTTTGTTTTGGCTTTGGTCTATGCGGAACGAATACAAAAGAAGTTGTGGGTATTAGATCTTGTGTTGTTAGTATACTTCGTACTATCCGTGAACGTCAATCCCGTCTGTCTGTAAAGTGTTAGTCGGATAGACGCGAAAAAAAATTGTATAAGTAGTTTTGTGATGGTATGATGGAGACAATGTGTGCCAATGGAATATTATTCTCACATATTCCCACAATTCAATTCGGCAGTAGCAAGAGAATACGGTATACCCATTTCAACATTCTGTTCGATGTTAGAGTCAGAATGTTATTCCCACAGTTCAATACTGCATACAATATGTCAGTTGGAAAATTCTATTTGATGTTAGAAACAAAATACATTTCCCGCGGTTAAATACTGCATTAACAAAACAATACTATGTATATTGAACATTGGATTTCACGTCGTTTGATGTAAACCGAAATCATTCCCATCATGATAATTATGGAAGATGAATTAAGGAAATACGTATTTTGAGGGATATTCTCATCAGACTTAACATTTACACAATGAAATATTCGTCATAGACATTTGAATTATTGTGGTTAACAGAATATGTATTCCGTTGAACTTCTCTGTCCACGTCTTAACTGAATTCCAGCTTCATGAACAAATATTCCTTTCAACTTTCTTGTACAAACGACTCATATGGCTTCTTATAAATCCCACAGGATCGTCTATTTCGATCAGTCCAATTAAGGAGGGAGGATACAGCCTAATTCATTTTCCAAGAAATCACACATCTACATATCAAATCCCCAATTTGTAATTTACACAGTTCTAGGTGGAGGAATTTCACCACAGTTTCCTCTAGGAACCGAAATTATTCCCACCTACTCAGTGCCATTAATGGTGGTAACCAGGGAAGCAAGTATAACTGCATGGAGTTATCTATTAACTACTGAGAGATTAACTGAGACGAGTAGTTGTATACCAACCGCTTACATCAATCAGTATTGCTTGCTAGTCATTCATTCTTAGCCTGATGCATGAACAAAGTGACTACCACAACCAGTCTATCTGCTCAAATATTCACTTCATATTTTATTTCATGCCATCATAATTTTCACACAGAATGCAATTTTCAGCCTTCTCTACATCACCACACTACACCATCATACATAGATGTGGCAACAATTTGTGCCAACTCTAAACAATAGCAACTCAAAACGAAACGACCTACGAATGCAAAAATGACCTTGAGCAACCGATCAGGTGACTTTTTTCCAGCAATATGTTTTGGGGATATATGACACCAGCCTCCAGAAAGAATATATTGAGGCGACCCATAAGCGCAGGGCATGTGTATTATTGCCTATTATCTAGCGCTTAGTGCTGCCTGGGACGACTATTGTCGTCTTTTTTAGCCTTCTGATTTGTACTTGACAAGGTCATTTGTGCGTTCGTAGGTCGTTTCGTTTTAGGTTCCTATTGTTTAGAGTTGCCCAATTATTAGTCATCAATCTTTTCAAAACGCGGAGAGGTGATATGTAGTCACATGATACGATATCTGCCTTGTTTGCTAGTCTGATATATTTTGCTTTACGTCTATTGATCGTTAGTCTATGCGATTCACAGTTTATCTTGTCTCTCTGTCTATTAACTAGATAACAACGTATGACCTTTGTCACATGACATCGTAGCCAATCAGAATCACGTAAGTGGTAAGAAAAACAAAACAAATTACCTCTCTTACTGGTTCATGTCCATTAATTATATGATCTCCCATATGATCGTGTAGTGTACAATTGATTGACACATTTGCTACTTTTCCACTCAAACAATAACACAATGATTGGGAATGGAGTTGATAATCATGAAGTGCATAATAGTGATGAAAGCGACCAGGGTTATCGGTGAGTAATGATATTTGTTGTGTTAATTTATCCTATCTTTTCTGTTCTGTCCTGTGATGTGATGGGATGTAGTGTGATGTGCTGTGTTGTGTTGTGGTGGTCTTAGTTATTTACATTTCTATATTCAGGGTAAATTTCGAATGTGACTCAACTCTTGTGTGTGTGTGTGTGTGTGCTTGAATTAATTTAGCAATCATAGTCTTGGAATAGATTGAAACTCGCGTGTTTATTATTTCACTTTTGTAGTTGATGTCTGTTATTTGGTTAGTTAGTGGAAGTGATTGTTGTTGTGGGTGTATGCGTGTATGTGTTTGCGTGCTCCTGTGCGTGTGCGTGTGCGTGTGCGTGTGCGTGTGAACGGTGATGATATGGAGAGGGTTTTGATAGAATGTGACGTAGGATGGATGAAATGAATGTGACGGTGAGTGGATTGTGTATCTCGCCGACTGAGAGGGTGGGTGTTCACACGTGTATGCATTCATTCTAGTGAGTGAGGTTGTATTTCGAAGTGTTTGTTTCCACGGATTTGTTGATTAGTTTGAGTTGAGATGAATGAGTGAGTGAGTGAGTGACATGAATGAATCGGAGAATGGTGGAAGCACACAGGAAGTGTTGTAGAGTTGTTTGTTTTTCGACTGTCACTATTCACCAATGCTTTGCATATATCGATATGTGTTATCTATCTATTTATTCATTTATTTATTGATTTATTTGCTCGTCTGTGATTTACTTGACGAGGCGAACAGTCAGACGGTATTGTGGATGGACAGACGGACACACAGACTGAGAGAATCTTCAATATGATGTGTCCGACTGATAATGAGGTGAATGTGGAGAGTATATGGGAAGGTGATTGTGAAGACTGTGGAGCTGATTGTTGTCGGTGATTGTGGATAAGTTAATAGTAGATTAAATCAAGATGAGAGGGATTGATCTGTGAGTGAGTGAGTGGGTGAGTGATTTTGACTGTAGTTATGTAACTGTTGTGGTGAATTTGACAAGCTCTGATTCGTAGTTGAGTTGTTTTGTGAGGATTGAATAACAGAATTTTCTCTCTGTCTCTCTCTCTCTCTCTAGATCTGAAGATGACGATGTGGATGATGGTGAGAGAAGACGACGTTTGGCTTTGCTGTTTGAGAAGCAGATGAGATATCTGGATTTGAAGATTGAATATCTGAAAATGAAGAAACGCATTTTGCGTGAGAAGATAAATGGATTGTTGCGATCCTGAAGACAGGCTGAGGAAGTATGCTCAAATGAGATATGCATAATTTTTATTCACTTCGATATTTGTAATAAATTTTGATATGTATTCACCAATGATGTTTTCATGAGTTACTCTATCGAATGTTTTGCTAATAAGTTTCTGAGTAATGTGGCGTGTAATGTGAAACAGCGTATGTGTAGGTGGCGATTTTGTTGAGATCCGGTGGAGATTTTGTCTGTTTCTGCTGTCGAAGTATTTGTTGAGATGATGGAGAGTGAGTGATGTAGGCGACTGATGTTCACTTAGAGTCTATGTGATGGCATTATATTGAAATACGTTTCATATTCTCACGATCCTGTGGGTTATGACACACGGAATTGTTTGTGTGTTCGTGTGTGTGTTTTTATGGGACGAGGATGGAGAGTGTATATGATTAGCATTGTGTTTTGTTCTTGTGAGCATAAAATTTGGTCAATGTGGGAGAGTATAAGTCTTATCTGTAATGGAGTGATCAGAGTTGTATTTTGATGAATTGTATTGGGGGATATGACTAGCCAGTTAGTTAGGTTATGGTGGTCACATTTTCTGTGGAATTCATGTATTGTCGTGTTAATTTCAACCTTATTGTATCCTTGAGGGAAAGTCAGATTTTCTCGACTGAGTGTGTTGAGTGACTGGCTGCCTGTCTGCCTGCCTGTGAGTAGTTATGACAGTGAGTCGACTGTCATGAAGTTAATTTTCTTATGGTGACTGAATACATTGCCAGACAGACAGAGGAAGAGAGAGAGAGATTGTATGTCGTGGAGGGGTGTTGAACATGATGATTCACAGTGAGGGATGTGGTGATGGTGATGGTGACGATGATGAGAATACTCGTGGTATAGATAGGCTGGTAGCACACTGACACTCGGTATTGTTTCGTTATTATTACTGTTGGATTGGTATTATTAATATTATTGTTATTACTGTTGTTATTTTGTGTGATAAGTTATCTTACTATGGATGGATTGATTTCGATAAGTTGATAATCAGATTTCTTGTTGAATAAGTAGATGAATGTGGAGAAAGTGAATGTTTCCCACGATCACTCTATTTTATATGATAATCACTTTGAATAAGCTAATCACAAATGTTTGAATAGGTATGACTGCGGTGTTATCCGATGCA
Organism: Trichobilharzia szidati; assembly: GCA_944472155.2. Taxonomy (NCBI): domain Eukaryota; kingdom Metazoa; phylum Platyhelminthes; class Trematoda; order Strigeidida; family Schistosomatidae; genus Trichobilharzia; species Trichobilharzia szidati. The sequence goes on from OX235274.1 coordinate 79,434,213, forward strand.
TAGTTAGTTTGTGGTGGTGGTGTCTTACAGACAGTGTGTTCTAACGGAATATAATTCGATGAAATTTTCGACAAACACGGAAGTATAGTATCACCCAAAGGGAAATCGACTGATGGTTCAGACGACTTTGACGAAGTATTCCACAAATATTTGTAGGAAAATGGGAAGTTAGGTGATGGTAATCAAAGTGAAATAGCACATGTCAACACTGATTCATCCTATGCTTCACCACTATTAAGCTCCAGGTTTCCGGAAAGAGAGTTACTTCTTGTCTCTCCACCTCCTCCTCCTCCTCTTATCGATTATAAAGACTGCTGGCTGTACAGGCTTCCACTCACCTCACTTTCACAGACTTCCAGTGTTCGTCCATACGGGTCTCCTCTGTGATGCTGCATAATGTCGCCGAAATTGCTCCGATGTCTACAGTGAACGTGTCATTCACAGTTTCAACCTTCAGTTTCTAGGTGTTGAACATGAAATGTGGTCTGTCTATAGCTTCTTCGAAGGTATTCAGTTTCACCTTGAGAGCTCACTCACTGAACTAGATAATGTTCTGAAGCCACTTCTGCTATCCTCCCTAATATTGTGTCAAGCAATCCGCGCCTACGCTTTTCCCGGAAACAATGAAATAACGTCTATCTGATTTCTGGTTTGTCCATTTCCTGAAACTCATGTCGCCATATATATATATATATATCTTCGTGTCTGTATACGATGTCTATAACAATCAAAGCATTGAATGCACAGGAGTCTGTGAAGGATCCCCTGTTCTCATGCATTCCATTCAGTACTATTCCACTATTGATGAATCCTCCTCCTCCTGTGTTGTCTGCTCCCAGTTTCACATCATTCACATCACTCATTTGCAATTTCAATGTCACCATCGGAGTGGATTCTTGTCCAGTATTACTGACTCAGGTGGTTCACAGAAGTCTTCATTTTCTCCTCACAGGATTCATCATTTACGACCACCTAGTGAACATTCATCTCTCATCACACCTGGGAATTTTCATGTCAAGCTGAAAATTATTCTCCCCACTGAATCTCACTCACCTGTGTCATTGTGTGAGTTCAATGTTAACTGTAAGTGTTCTGGCTTGTAGAATGAAACAACGAATGTGGATTACATGCAGATTTCTCCTACGAAATCCCCAGTCATAATTGCAATCGATTAATTGACTGGAACGTCTGAGATACGTGTGAAACTTCAAATAACAGGATTGATATAAAATTCACAAGCCTCAAATAATTGTGAGGTGTCCAGTCAGGATGTTGTCGAAATCGCTGTCATCACTGTATGTTAATAAGAGTAGAACAGTGGAGTTGTGTCAATATCAATCCATGGTCAGTAATAAACAACACGAATGTCCAGATCAAGAATACAGGGATTCGAATAAACGCTAATGAAGAGAATGCGACACATACAGGAGATCCATACTGCAGATGCTGCAATATATCGAGATCTAAATCTTACTACTCACAATTTGTCAAGTAGTATGAAATTGAACACCAATGGAAAAGCCTCGCTTAAACAATCATTGCAATGCGATGGCCATGGAGAAAGTAAACGTCGATAAGACAGTTTTGGTGAGCTTCTTCTTTTCTTTGTAACACTCGCCTAACCATAAATAACTTCCCACCCTCAACGATCGTCATCTGGCTGAATATTGACACTCCGATCGCAAACCGTGAGATATTCATACCACATTTTAAAGAAATATATCACGTTGAATATTCTAACACAAATTAAAGGCGCATTAATCTGATTCAGTGAGTGACAATCAAGTATTCTGTCATTCGATCGAACTCAACAAAGATGCACAGATTTCCAGTACGATTTGAAATACCGGTCGGTTTGTTGTTGTTTCAATCATGCAATGATGTCAGTAGTCTTAAAATGTACCCATGAATATTTCAGCTTCCACACAACCGATACTCATTCCTTGCAAAGCAAATCAAAATATCACAGGGCATACATCGAACACCAATGCACTCACTACATGATATATTATGGATTCATATTACACTTGACGACTGTAGATGAATGGGGAATGCGTATTATGCAATCAATTATGCTGAGAACTGTGTGCATTTAGCAAACATTTTGTCCAGAATATATCTGTCATTATTCATCATCAGGTGCACTCGAGAATAAAGTTCACAGAAGTTCTCGGTTCACTTGCATTCATGCTCTGTACTTCGAAGAATAAATGGATACCTTTTAACTCAACCCATTACCCCAAATATGTAATTAAATCCCTCACCACTCGCATCCAACACATCTGTAGTCCCCATGTTCTAGAAACTAAATTAGATGCTTCGAGAGAAATCTTCATCCAAAATTGATACCCAACAAGAGTCATTCATAAAGATATCAAAGCAAGAATTCGGAGAAATGAAACTTCACTTGCGCCGAAAAACAAACTCTACATGGTCTTGGATGTCAAGGGAGATTTGACAGGCGATATTCTCAAGAGGAGGATCACATCATCTCTGAGAATAACATTCTCTGCATCAAGGCAAACAATAGTGTTCTCCAGTTGCCCATTGATCTGCAGAAGCCCTTAGGACAAGATGTCGCATCTGGCTACCACATCTGTGTGCATATATCAGTTCACCTGCTGCTGTTGTGCAGTCAGCCAGGTGCATCGGTCGTTCGACGCGCATCCTGTTGAAGATGATCCAGCCAGCATGGTTTCGAAAATTCAATAGTGGTGCTACGAGGAGTGGGATAAGTGAACACTTGGTTAACATTCATCATTCAATCTCAACAAACTCCTCCTGCTTCAAAGTAATCTACACAGTCAGGAATAACCTACCAAATGCAATAAATACACATTTGTCTCATTTGTATTGCTGAAGCTCTAGTCATCTACAAAGAGAAACCTGAGCTGTGCATACAAAGGAGAATTACTCAAACACTTCTACTATCATGGTAACAACTTTGTTAATTTTGATGACTTAATTTTGCATGTTTTCTTGTCTCTCTAATTGCCCATAATTCTTGTATTTATTTAGAAGTCTTACCTGATTTCACATTCTCTACTTTGTCTCTATGTGCATCCTGAGTACAACTCAATCATCAAATTATTCATATCACTACGTAACTTCCTGTTGACGATTGTTTGTGACAACTCATCACATTTGTTACTACACTAGTTTCATTAACACCCAATTTTCTTGAGCGTTTTCGTATTACGGTACTCCAAACCAAAGTTACTAATTCTCACCGCTTTACTTAAAATAACCATAACTAATTGTATTTTGGTTTGATATATATATATATATATATTTCAAACATGAAGGAGAAGCCTCCGGTGTCAAACATCGCAATGGTTCCTAAGAAGACTCTCTTCATGAACCTAGAATTCAAAGGTGATGTCGCAGCGGAAATTCTCAGAAACCGCCTTTCTAAATGCCTGAAGAAGACATTTCCAACAACCACTCTACGTATCACATTCTCCTGCAGACAGTTAATCCAGTCTAACGCTAAGGACAAGATACCGCTTTTGGCCACCTCAATGTGTATTTATCAATTTACTTGCTCGTGTGGAGCAAAGTGTATTGGCCGTACGCAACGTCAAGTCCACAAACGTATTCTGGATTACTGCCCAGCTTGGTTAGCCAGAGGAGAAAAGAAGAATAGCAACAGCTCGATCATCGAACACCTTGTCATCTCTGGACATGGAGCACCCGCAAATGAATGCTTCATAGTGTTACACAGAGTCCCTCAATATCGTACCAAGAGACTTCGGATACGCCATCTGTACATGGCTGAAGCATTAGCAATTCGGGATCTGAAACCGGACCTGTGCATCCAAAAGCGACACATATATTCTCTTGCCTTACCATGAACAGAGTAAATTTCTCACCACAAATTTGATTCTTTCCTTTATTATGTAAGTTCACTATTATTACTATTATTAATTTATTTTATTGAAACATTTTTATTATCATTATTGTTCCCATCATCCACATTTTATTACCACTCTATTACTGTTTATTAATAACATTGCTTTTCATACATATTTTATACAAAAACACTTTATAGCCTTTCCAATAGATCCTGTCCATTTTACAGGACCTTATTGATTATTCATTATCTCACACTTATTACGTCATGCCAACTTCTGTCTCCTTTCTAACTTACAATTAGTCATCCCTTCTTACACCTTACCTTATGTTATACAATTTTCCAAGGACAAAATTTACCAGTATCTGATTGGTCTAAAGATTTCTATGTAATTTATAATTACGATTGTACAGCTCATGAAAATGAAAATGAATCGTCGAAAAGAAAATTATCCTCACTGTTTGTGCCTTTCTGTTATGACTCAATATGGGAATATTACGTTCAACAGAATATTTTGAAAATAATTGGGCGTCGATTGACAAGGAGACATCTGTAAAAATAACACATTCGTAAATTCTCAGGGAAATTGAAATGAGTAATTCCAACGTTTCCTACGTTCGGAAAACTGATCCGAACTTTCTCAGGGAACATAATCGAAATTAACACAACAGAGGTTTATATCAATGAAAAGGACATCTCTTGCATTTAAAGACACTGTCCAATGATATGAGTCATGAAGCAGTCATAACAATCTTATAGACAAAATTTCATGAACTGTGATCGAAACTTGATCTCAGACATATTATATTAATAATTCACCTGAGTCAGCCATCCCCATCCCCTTCACCTCACACACACACACACACACTCACCATCTAACTGTGCAGTCTGAGTGAGAAGTGAAGTAACCAAGTGAACAATACTCTTTACTCACATATCAAATCACATCACACCACCGATCACCTATCACCTCTCACTTCACATGACATTTGAACTAACCATAACCAGTAACAAACTCCTCTCCAACAGTTCGTGTCATCATCGCCACTAATTCTCCTCGAAATATTACCAAGACAATTAAAACCAACCGACCAACTTCGCATTGTGTATAAACTATTAAAATGAAATTATAATTATAATTAACTTTACTTCTCTGATGGCATAGATTCCATTCCCAGCGTCAACTACTACTCACCGTAGTCTTACCACCTAACCTGGATAGTGTGTGTTTCTTTCACTTCCACTGTCTTCCATGATGACGATGATCATGATGATGGTGATGATGACCCAGTAGTCTCTCACACAGCATATTCAACAAGCCTCGAGTAGCTCATCGACCTCTCTCCTGTCAATGAACAATGTGTGTCCATAGCTCTCTCACTCGCTGCTGTCTATCCTGATCAGGAGAACTCACACGGATAGACGAAAATAACGAGGACGATATTGATGCGATTCGGGTGGTGTGACACACTGGTCATCGCCCTGTTTTCGCTCGCTTTTTCACACACTACTTCAGTCTCTCTTCCTCTCTCTCAATCCTCATGCCTGCCTGCCTGCCTGTCCTGTAAGTTTCACACACATACATCACTAATGTCATCCAATTTCTCATCCTCCAATTCAGCCTGTTCCAGTTCAGTCAGTTTGGCTGATCAATCGATCGAACGAAGGCGTAGACTAAACATTGCCATTTATTAATGTTATCTTACGTTGTTGTTATGTTATATTATGTGATGTGATGTGATGTGAATGCATCATGAAAACTTCTACATCTCGTTTTTCACCAATCATGAAGTAGACATGAATAAATCAATGACTGAATGAGAGAATGAGTGAATGAAGGAATAAATGAAAAGGATTGAAAATCTCATATAGACAATAGAAACACCCACACACACGCACACGTGGACACAGACAGACACACAGACCAAGCGAGATACAGAGGAGTGATATAAATAGCCTGCATGCATGCACGCCTCCATGAATTAAAACAAACCCACGTACACAAGCAGCAGAGCATTGTACCCACACCACGAAAGCAAACAACAGTCCAATTATTCAGCAGTAATTTCTACATTGAAATCGAAAACAAATCAGAGGCTGCAACAAACAACAACCAATGAGCGATGCTTCATTCCAAAATCCTGTGACCTCAATCACTTCAATCAACAGAAAACAAAGCCAACATGTCTAGCCAACACTCGTGTGTGTCCTTGTGACGAAAACCACTGGAACATCCAATGACAACAACCATTCCATATACATACACCTATAATAATAAGTTAGACACTGTCTCTATATAGTATCAACATATATACAAAAACACATAGAAATATACCACGGAAATACACTAACCGAGAATAACACCACGACATACTGAAACAAATTACGGAATATCTCCAAAACCGCTCGATTATTAATTTAATCATTATTACTGCTACTACTATTATTATTCTTATTCATAATGGCAGATACATCTGCGACACAGAATGATGAAGCAGTCAAAGAACAAGCAAAGCCAATCACACCGATGACATACACAAAGGACGAGGTGAAAGAATTCACACAACTACTAATCAAATACAAGAATATGTTGAGGGATGGAGAAAGAAGTCAGCCATCACTGCTGATGAAGAGAAACATGTGGATGCAATTCTCAGAATATCTGCACTCGAAAGGATATCCGAGACGACACTGGACTCGACTCCGTTATAAGGGACAGAAAATGCTGAGAAAGCTGAATCTCACGATGACAGACAGACAGGACACAGTGTGTCCCGATACTCCGAAGTCTTGTGAATCCGCCACTATTCATCACGTGGCGGTCAGTGTTAATGGAGATTCCCATGTGAGTAGTCAGTGCACTTCGGTATGTTCACATTCCATAACGACATGTTAATCCTATTGAATGAAGGTAGGTAATGTTGACTCGAGTGTTCGTCAGTTGAGTCTGCCGTTACTGACTCCCTCACCATGTGTTTGGATATCACCGAGACCCCACATTAATTCGACGCCTTCTACGGTCTCCACTGACACGAATCCTTCAAACACAATGGGTCTGAGAATCTTAAACGTCTACTCAATAGCTCCTATCCCCCAGAATTTGTGTGTTCCATACGACTCAGTGGAGAAGACTGTGAATCGTACGAATAAGAGCGACGCGTTGGCTGATGGAGTTCGAGCACACAGTGGATTACGTGAATCTGTGAGTGTTTCGAATGGTGTTGGTGAGGTGAAGGGTTGTGGTGTTGGCGATGTGGGAGTTGGTGAATCGTGTGTTGGAGGAGTTGGTTCTGGCGTGAGTGAGACTATTGATTTGTCGTTGTCGAGTGATGATGAGAGTTGTGAGGAGATGGATGTGAATGGAGTTGGTGATGATGGAGTGGGGAATGGTGATTCAAGTGACCGGGGTTACAGGTGAGTAATGATATTTGTTGTGTTAATTTGTCCCACTGTGCTGTGCTGTGCTGTCCTGTCATGTGATGTGATGTGATGGGGTGTAGTGTGATGTGCTGTGTTGTGTTGTGGTGGTCTTAGTTGGTCACTTCTCTTGATTCAGGGTAAATTTAGAATGTGACTCAACTCTTGTGTATGTGTGTGTGTGCTTGAATTAATTTAGCAATCATAGTCTTGGAATAGATTGAAACTCGCGTGTTTATTATTTCACGCTTTTAGTTGGTCTTTGTTATTTGGTTAGTTAGTGGAAGTGATTGTTGTTGTGGTCGTATGCGTGTATGTGTTCGCGTGTGTGTGTGTGTAAAGGTGAGGTTGTGATGGTGTCAGCAGTGAAGAGGAGGATGACTGTGACTGAGGATGTAGGCGACACATTGAATGAATGAATGAATGAATATGTAGGTGGAGAGTGGAAGAGAATGATGATGGAGTATTGATCGGAAATCCATCATACGATAACGAGATGTGTTTCGGTGATTTCAGTTGGAAAGTGGGCAGTTATTCAACGATTCCTGTGTACATGGAGTGTTAATCGAGAAGAGAGGTGAGCAGTTCTTGTTGTCAGTTAGTAAGGCGATGTGAGTGTTCGTCGGAGCTTCTGCTGGCCGACTGGGTGTTCACACGTGTATGCATTCATTCTAGTGAGTGAGGTTGTATTTTGAAGTGTTTGTTTCTACGGATTTGTTGATTTGTTTGAGTTGGGATGAATGAGTGAGTGAGTGAGTGACATGAATGAGTCGGAGAATGGTGGGAGCACACAGGAAGTGTTTTAGAGTTGTTTGTTTTTCGATTGTCACTATTCACCAATGTTTGCATATATTGATGTGTTATCGATCTGTTTATATATTTACTCGTCTGTGATTTACTTGACGAGGCGAACAGTGAGAGGGGAAGGCAGATGGACAGACGGACACACAGACTGACAGAATCTTCAATATGATGTGTACGACTGATAATGAGGTGAAGGTGGAGAGTATATGGGAAGGTGATTGTGAAGACTGTGGAGCTGATTGATGTCGGTGATTGTGTTTAAGTTAATAGTAGATTAAATTAAGATGAGAGGGATTGAGCTGTGAGTGAGTGGGTGAGTGTTTTTGACTGTAGTTATGTAACTGTTGTGGTGAATTTGACAAGCTCTTATTCGTAGTTGAGTTGTTTTGTGAGGATTGAATAACGGAATTTTCTCTCTGTCTCTCTCTCTCTCTAGATCTGAAGATGACGATGTGGATGATGGTGAGAGAAGACGACGTTTGGCTTTGCTGTTTGAGAAGCAGATGAGATATCTGGATTTGAAGATTGAAGTTCTGGAAATGAAGAAACGCTATTGGTGTGAGAAGATGAATTCAATGTCGCGATCTTGAAGACGGGCTGAGGAAGTATGCTCAGATTAGATATGCATAATATCTATTCACTTCGATATTTGTAATAAATTTTGTTATGTATTCACTAATGATGTTTTAATGAGTTACTCTATCGAATGTTTTGCTAATAAGTTTCTGAGTAATGTGGCGTGTAATGTGAAACAGCGTATGTGTAGGTGGCGATTTTGTTGAGATCCGGTGGAGATTTTGTCTGTTTCTCCTGTCGAAGTATTTGTTGAGATGATAGAGAGTGATGTGGGCGACTGATGTTCACTCACAGTCTAGGTGATGGCATTATATTGAAATACGTTTCATATTCTCACGATCCTTTGGGTTATGATACACGGAATCGTTTGTGTGTGTGTATTTGATTCTTGGTGATATTCAGTTGGATGGAGTGATGGATGATGTGAATTATTGATTGATATGGCAGGCATCTTTGACTATTCTGATTGCTCTCCATGATATCGGAGTTGTTCTTGTAAGCATACAAGTTGGTCAATGTGGGAGAGTATAGGTCTTATCTGTAATGGAGTGATCAGAGTTGTATTTTGATGAATTGTATTGAGGGATATGACTAGCCAGTTAGTCAGGTTATGGTAGTTTTCAAATTTCCTGTTCAATTCATGTATCGTCGTGTTAATTTCAAGCTTATTGTATCGTTGAGGGAAAGTCAGATTTTCTCGACTGAGTGTGCCGAGTGCCTGCCCGCCTGTCTGAGTGTCTGTGAGTAGTTATGACAGTGAGTCGACTGTCATGAAGTTTATTTTCTTATGGTGACTGAATACATTGCCAGAGAGACAGACAGAGGTAGAGACAGAGAGAGATTTAATGTCGTGGATGGGTGTTGAACATGAGACGATTGTGAAGCGAGCATAGGTGATTAAGAGTTAGTCAGTGTGTTGACTGACCTGAGTATATTTTGAGACGAATATCACTGAGAAATAAGAGAAATGAGGAGGTCAGTGGTTGATTTCGAAGGACTTCACTGACAAGTTCGTGTAATGGAGGAATCAATTTACAGCACGAAAAGCGTCGTCTCCTTCTATATCACAGCTCTCATCATGTGTAGATTTCAATCGTCACTTGTGGAATAATTGAGTGTGGTGAATTTTATGCTACTACTGGCTTTCCTGATTCCAGCATATAACACCTGAATTGGAAATGCCTGTCGGGATAACTGTGTAAGGTAGGATGTGTGGCTGAGAATGCAGGAAATGAATGTTCTGCATCTTCCAGCAGTCTAACGACTGTATGTGAGATTGAAGTTTGTAGGTGAGGTAGGAGAGGGGGCGATGGTTCGATGTGTTGGGTCGTATGTGTACTAAGGATAGAGGACATTAGTGCCGAACGAGTTTTTCCGAGTGACGCCCCCCCACCACACACACAGGATCGATGACTAGTAAGTACTTGAAGGAGAATAATGAGAATGTGATGGATGTGCGAGTTGAGCGTTGACAAGGATTTCGCCTTATGCGAGCAACGGTCGCCACCCACTGATTGTTAGCACCAGATTCGAAGACGCGAGACAGCCGAACTACACACTTCCACGTGATTGAGTGCAACACTCGAGGATTTCATGAGTCGAATCAATCATCACCATCGCCGCCACAACCACAACCACCACCAACTATACTCCGAAGTACTCGGTTTCAATGCACTGGGTAACTTGGTAGGTGAATTGTCGGGCTGGCTGAATGGGATACGCATACAGCGTGAACATTCGTCTACGACATCTTCATTTATGTAACCTCTGCAATATTTTACTAGCCAGCAGTCACATACTCCACATTCCCAGATATTCGTCTCCGTCTCCCCATTTGCCTTCTACTCATCGCATTCCTCCAACATCCAGCATTATTAGGCAAGTACAACCTCGTAGTGGACAACTCAGTGATGTTTTTACAGTGGATTCTTCCTATTTCCGCTGACACCAAGTATCTATAAACCAAGGCTTCTTCTTCTTCTTCACCACCATCATCATCATCATGATCATCGTCGTCGAATCTCTTCACAAATGACTTCCTTTCATACTGATTGAAATGTATTAATAAATAAACAAATAAACCAACAGATATGAAGAGGGTAAGTGGTGGACGACAGACGACAGGTGACAGTGTGAGTTGGGTGATGTGAAGAAAACATTCTATTGGTGACACCAGAAATGACGGTAGTTGAGTGAGTGGGCACACCAATGTCTACAAATATATTTAAATGTATACACGATCAGCCTCTCCTTATATTACCTCGGATAGTTCAGTGATTCTGGGCATATCATCACAGACACACACACACACCTACTTGAAGAATGCATAGAAGACACAAGTGTCATCATCCGAATGATCAGGCTGTATGCGTGTCCCATTCAGCCAGCCCGACCATTCACCTACCAAGTTACCCAGTGCATTGGCGTCCCTCGTGTACAAAAAATGAGAATATACTATTATTATTGTAAACTTCATGACAGTCGACTCACTGTCATAACTACTCACAGACACTCAGACAGGCGGGCAGGCACTCGGCACACTCAGTCGAGAAAATCTGACTTTCCCTCAACGATACAATAAGCTTGAAATTAACACGACGATACATGAATTGAACAGGAAATTTGAAAACTACCATAACCTGACTAACTGGCTAGTCATATCCCTCAATACAATTCATCAAAATACAACTCTGATCACTCCATTACAGATAAGACCTATACTCTCCCACATTGACCAACTTGTATGCTTACAAGAACAACTCCGATATCATGGAGAGCAATCAGAATAGTCAAAGATGCCTGCCATATCAATCAATAATTCACATCATCCATCACTCCATCCAACTGAATATCACCAAGAATCAAATACACACACACAAACGATTCCGTGTATCATAACCCAAAGGATCGTGAGAATATGAAACGTATTTCAATATAATGCCATCACCTAGACTGTGAGTGAACATCAGTCGCCCACATCACTCTCTATCATCTCAACAAATACTTCGACAGGAGAAACAGACAAAATCTCCACCGGATCTCAACAAAATCGCCACCTACACATACGCTGTTTCACATTACACGCCACATTACTCAGAAACTTATTAGCAAAACATTCGATAGAGTAACTCATTAAAACAACATTAGTGAATACATAACAAAATTTATTACAAATATCGAAGTGAATAGATATTATGCATATCTAATCTGAGCATACTTCCTCAGCCCGTCTTCAAGATCGCGACATTGAATTCATCTTCTCACACCAATAGCGTTTCTTCATTTCCAGAACTTCAATCTTCAAATCCAGATATCTCATCTGCTTCTCAAACAGCAAAGCCAAACGTCGTCTTCTCTCACCATCATCCACATCGTCATCTTCAGATCTAGAGAGAGAGAGACAGAGAGAAAATTCCGTTATTCAATCCTCACAAAACAACTCAACTACGAATAAGAGCTTGTCAAATTCACCACAACAGTTACATAACTACAGTCAAAAACACTCACCCACTCACTCACAGCTCAATCCCTCTCATCTTAATTTAATCTACTATTAACTTAAACACAATCACCGACATCAATCAGCTCCACAGTCTTCACAATCACCTTCCCATATACTCTCCACCTTCACCTCATTATCAGTCGTACACATCATATTGAAGATTCTGTCAGTCTGTGTGTCCGTCTGTCCATCTGCCTTCCCCTCTCACTGTTCGCCTCGTCAAGTAAATCACAGACGAGTAAATATATAAACAGATCGATAACACATCAATATATGCAAACATTGGTGAATAGTGACAATCGAAAAACAAACAACTCTAAAACACTTCCTGTGTGCTCCCACCATTCTCCGACTCATTCATGTCACTCACTCACTCACTCATTCATCCCAACTCAAACAAATCAACAAATCCGTAGAAACAAACACTTCAAAATACAACCTCACTCACTAGAATGAATGCATACACGTGTGAACACCCAGTCGGCCAGCAGAAGCTCCGACGAACACTCACATCGCCTTACTAACTGACAACAAGAACTGCTCACCTCTCTTCTCGATTAACACTCCATGTACACAGGAATCGTTGAATAACTGCCCACTTTCCAACTGAAATCACCGAAACACATCTCGTTATCGTATGATGGATTTCCGATCAATACTCCATCATCATTCTCTTCCACTCTCCACCTACATATTCATTCATTCAATCAATCAATGTGTCGCCTACATCCTCAGTCACAGTCATCCTCCTCTTCACTGCTGACACCATCACAACCTCACCTTTACACACACACACACGCGAACACATACACGCATACGACCACAACAACAATCACTTCCACTAACTAACCAAATAACAAAGACCAACTAAAAGCGTGAAATAATAAACACGCGAGTTTCAATCTATTCCAAGACTATGATTGCTAAATTAATTCAAGCACACACACACATACACAAGAGTTGAGTCACATTCTAAATTTACCCTGAATCAAGAGAAGTGACCAACTAAGACCACCACAACACAACACAGCACATCACACTACACCCCATCACATCACATCACATGACAGGACAGCACAGCACAGCACAGTGGGACAAATTAACACAACAAATATCATTACTCACCTGTAACCCCGGTCACTTGAATCACCATTCCCCACTCCATCATCACCAACTCCATTCACATCCATCTCCTCACAACTCTCATCATCACTCGACAACGACAAATCAATAGTCTCACTCACGCCAGAACCAACTCCTCCAACACACGATTCACCAACTCCCACATCGCCAACACCACAACCCTTCACCTCACCAACACCATTCGAAACACTCACAGATTCACGTAATCCACTGTGTGCTCGAACTCCATCAGCCAACGCGTCGCTCTTATTCGTACGATTCACAGTCTTCTCCACTGAGTCGTATGGAACACACAAATTCTGGGGGATAGGAGCTATTGAGTAGACGTTTAAGATTCTCAGACCCATTGTGTTTGAAGGATTCGTGTCAGTGGAGACCGTAGAAGGCGTCGAATTAATGTGGGGTCTCGGTGATATCCAAACACATGGTGAGGGAGTCAGTAACGGCAGACTCAACTGACCAACACTCGAGTCAACATTACCTACCTTCATTCAATAGGATTAACATGTCGTTATGGAATGTGAACATACCGAAGTGCACTGACTACTCACATGGGAATCTCCATTAACACTGACCGCCACGTGATGAATAGTGGCGGATTCACAAGACTTCGGAGTATCGGGACACACTGTGTCCTGTCTGTCTGTCATCGTGAGATTCAGCTTTCTCAGCATTTTCTGTCCCTTATAACGGAGTCGAGTCCAGTGTCGTCTCGGATATCCTTTCGAGTGCAGATATTCTGAGAATTGCATCCACATGTTTCTCTTCATCAGCAGTGATGGCTGACTTCTTTCTCCATCCCTCAACATATTCTTGTATTTGATTAGTAGTTGTGTGAATTCTTTCACCTCGTCCTTTGTGTATGTCATCGGTGTGATTGGCTTTGCTTGTTCTTTGACTGCTTCATCATTCTGTGTCGCAGATGTATCTGCCATTATGAATAAGAATAATAATAGTAGTAGCAGTAATAATGATTAAATTAATAATCGAGCGGTTTTGGAGATATTCCGTAATTTGTTTCAGTATGTCGTGGTGTTATTCTCGGTTAGTGTATTTCCGTGGTATATTTCTATGTGTTTTTGTATATATGTTGATACTATATAGAGACAGTGTCTAACTTATTATTATAGGTGTATGTATATGGAATGGTTGTTGTCATTGGATGTTCCAGTGGTTTTCGTCACAAGGACACACACGAGTGTTGGCTAGACATGTTGGCTTTGTTTTCTGTTGATTGAAGTGATTGAGGTCACAGGATTTTGGAATGAAGCATCGCTCATTGGTTGTTGTTTGTTGCAGCCTGTGATTTGTTTTCGATTTCAATGTAGAAATTACTGCTGAATAATTGGACTGTTGTTTGCTTTCGTGGTGTGGGTACAATGCTCTACTTGTGTACGTGGGTTTGTTTTAATTCATGGAGGCGTGCATGCATGCATGCATGCAGGCTATTTATATCACTCCTCTGTATCTCGCTAGGTCTGTGTGTCTGTCTGTGTCCACGTGTGGGTGTGTGTGGGTGTTTCTATTGTCTATATGAGATTTTCAATCCTTTTCATTTATTCCTTCATTCACTCATTCTCTCATTCAGTCATTGATTTATTCATGTCTACTTCATGATTGGTGAAAAACGAGATGTAGAAGTTTTCATGATGCATTCACATCACATCACATCACATAATATAACATAACAACAACGTAAGATAACATTAATAAATGGCAATGTTTAGTCTACGCCTTCGTTCGATCGATTGATCAGCCAAACTGACTGAACTGGAACAGGCTGAATTGGAGGATGAGAAATTGGATGACATTAGTGATGTATGTGTGTGAAACTTACAGGACAGGCAGGCAGGCAGGCATGAGGATTGAGAGAGAGGAAGAGAGACTGAAGTAGTGTGTGAAAAAGCGAGCGAAAACAGGGCGATGACCAGTGTGTCACACCACCCGAATCGCATCAATATCGTCCTCGTTATTTTCGTCTATCCGTGTGAGTTCTCCTGATCAGGATAGACAGCAGCGAGTGAGAGAGCTATGGACACACATTGTTCATTGACAGGAGAGAGGTCGATGAGCTACTCGAGGCTTGTTGAATATGCTGTGTGAGAGACTACTGGGTCATCATCACCATCATCATGATCATGGTCATCATGGAAGACAGTGGAAGTGAAAGAAACACACACTATCCAGGTTAGGTGGTAAGACTACGGTGAGTAGTAGTTGACGATGGGAATGGAATGTGTGCCCTCAAAGAAGTAAAGTTAATTATAATTATAATTTCATTTTAATAGTTTATACACAATGCGAAGTTGGTCGGTTGGTTTTAATTGTCTTGGTAATATTTCGAGGAGAATTAGTGGCGATGATGACACGAACTGTTGGAGAGGAGTTTGTTACTGGTTATGGTTAGTTCAAATGTCATGTGAAGGGAGAGGTGATAGGTGATCGGTGGTTATGTGATGTGATTTGATATGTGAGTAAAGAGTATTGTTCACTTGGTAACTTCACTTCTCACTCAGACTGCACAGTTAGATGGTGAGTGTGTGTGTGTGTGTGTGAGGTGAAGGGGATGGGGATGGCTGACTCAGGTGAATTATCAATATAATATGTCTGAGATCAAATTTCGATCACAGTTCATGAAATTTTGTCTATAAGATTGTTATGACTGCTTCATGACTCATATCATTGGACAATGTCTTTAAATACAAGATATGTCCTTTTCATTGATATAAACCTCTGTTGTGTTAATTTCGATTATGTTCCCTGAGAAAGTTCAGATCAGTTTTCCGAACGTAGGAAACGTTGGAATTACTCATTTCAATTTCCCTGAGAATTTACAAAAGTTTTATTTTTACAGATGTCTACTTGTCAATCGACGTCCAATTATTTTCGAACGATTCTGTCAAATCTTGATCAGAGTTCATATACATATGAATATATTTATATATCAAAGCGAAATACAATTAGTTATGGTTATTTTAAGTAAAGCGGTGAGAATTAGTAACTTTGGTTTGGAGTACCGTAATACGAAAACGCTCAAGAAAATTGGGTGTTAATGAAACTAGTGTAGTAACAAATGTGATGAGTTGTCACAAACAATCGTCAACAGGAAGTTACGTAGTGATATGAATAATTTGATGATTGAGTTGTACTCAGGATGCACATAGAGACAAAGTAGAGAATGTGAAATCAGGTAAGACTTCTAAATAAATACAAGAATTATGGGCAATTAGAGAGACAAGAAAACATGCAAAATTAAGTCATCAAAATTAACAAAGTTGTTACCATGATAGTAGAAGTGTTTGAGTAATTCTCCTTTGTATGCACAGCTCAGGTTTCTCTTTGTAGATGACTAGAGCTTCAGCAATACAAATGAGACAAATGTGTATTTATTGCATTTGGTAGGTTATTCCTGACTGTGTAGATTACTTTGAAGCAGGAGGAGTTTGTTGAGATTGAATGATGAATGTTAACCAAGTGTTCACTTATCCCACTCCTCATAGCACCACTATTGAATTTTCGAAACCATGCTGGCTGGATCATCTTCAACAGGATGCGCGTCGAACGACCGATGCACCTGGCTGAATGCACAACAGCAGCAGGTGAACTGATATATGCACACAGATGTGGTAGCCAGATGCGACATCTTGTCCTAAGGGCTTCTGCAGATCAATGGGCAACTGGAGAACACTATTGTTTGCCTTGATGCAGAGAATGTTATTCTCAGAGATGATGTGATCCTCCTCTTGAGAATATCGCCTGTCAAGTCTCCCTTGACATCGAAGACCATGTAGAGTTAGTTTTTCGGCGCAAGTGAAGTTTCGTTTCTCCGAATTCTCGCTTTGATATCTCTCTGAATGTGTTTTGTTGGGTATCAATTTTGGATGAAGATTTCTCTCGAAGCATCTAATTTAGTTTCTAGAACATGGGGACTACAGATGTGTTGGATGCGAGTGGTGAGGGATTTAATTACATATTTGAGGTAGTGGGTTGGGATAAAAGGTGTCCATTTATTCTTCGAAGTACTGAGCATGAATAAAAGTGAACCGAGAACTTCTGTGAACTTTATTCTCGAGTGCACCTGATGATGAATAATGACAGATATATTCTGGACAAAATGTTTGCTAAATGCACACAGTTCTCAGCATAATTGTTTGCATAATACGCATTCCCCATTCATCTACAGTCGTCAAGTGTAATATGAATCCATAATATATCATGTAGTGAGTGCATTGGTGTTCGATGTATGCCCTGTGATATTTTGATTTGCTTTGCAAGGAATGAGTATCGGTTGTGTGGAAGCTGAAATATTCATGGGTACATTTTAAGACTACTGACATCATTGCATGATTGAAACAACAACAAACCGACCGGTATTTCAAATCGTACTGGAAATCTGTGCATCTTTGTTGAGTTCGATCGAATGACAGAATACTTGATTGTCACTCACTGAATCAGATTAATGCGCCTTTAATTTGTGTTAGAATATTCAACGTGATATATTTCTTTAAAATGTGGTATGAATATCTCACGGTTTGCGATCGGAGTGTCAATATTCAGCCAGATGACGATCTATGACGGTGGGAAGTTGTTTATATTTAGGCGAGTGTAACAAAGGAAAGAAGAAGCTTAGGAAAACTGTCTTATCGACGTTTACTTTCTCTATGGCCATCGCATTGCAATGATTGTTCAAGCGAGGCTTTTCCATTGGTGTTAAATTTCATACTGCTCGACAATTGTGAGTAGTAGGATTTAGATCTCGATATATTGCACCATCTGCAGTATGGATCTCCTGTATGTGTCGCATTCTCCTCATTAGCGTTTATTCGAATCCCTGTATTCTTGATCTGGACATTCGTGTTGTTTATTACTGACCATGGATTGATACTGATACAACTCCACTGTTCTACTCTTATTAACATACAGTGATGACAGCGATTTCGACAACATTCTCACTGGACGCCTCACAATTATTTGAGGCTTGTGAATTTTATATCAATCCTGTTGTTTGAAGTTTCACACGTATCTCAGACGTTTCAGTGAATTAATCGATTGCAATTATGACTGGGGATTTCGTAGGAGAAATCTGGATGTAATCCATATGCGTTGTTTCATTCCACAAGCCAGCACACTTACAGTTAACATTCAGTTCACACAATGACACAGGTGAGATTTAGTGGGGAGAATATTTTTCAATATAGAAAAAATCCCCTCCTAATTTTGCCTCTTCTGTGTGTATACAACAGTTTGACTGCAGCTGCGGAGCCAGCTACATTGGGCCTAAAATTAGGCAGGCCCATCTTCGTATTTCCGAACATCATCCAACATGGTTAAGCAAGGAACAAACAAGATCTATTCGTATTCGGTTCTACGGCAGACCCAAATTACACAAGCCAAATATCCCGTTACGACCAATTGTATCACTACCAGGAACTCCAACATACAATTTATCCAAAGAATTATACAGAAAACTAAAACATCTAACGGAATCTTGTAATCAATCCATCAACTCGGCTATCCAATTCCTAGAGAAAATCAGAGGCATCCAAATAGATGAACTAGTGATAATGATATCTTTCTACGTCACAGCATTGTATACCTCAATCGGACAGAAACTAGCAAAAGAAACCATGAAGCAATTACTTAGCAACGACGAACACGTTCCACAAAAATCAAAAATGCAACTCACAAGCTGGATGGAATGCATAGACCCATGTCTAACAACGTACTTCCAGTTCAACGGCCAAATATATGAACAAGTCAAAGGAACACCTATGGGATCGCCAATATGAGGTTTGATTTTTTTTTTTTTTTGATTTACAGCTTGATTTCCACACTGTATTTTCAGTACAAGTGTGGAATTTTCAGCATGGATATCGGTTGCCCAAATTCAGGCATACCATAGATATCGGGTGTGCGCCGGCAGGGGATCGAACCCCGGACCATGTGCATGGTTGGCGAGAGTCCCAACCACTGTGCCACCGACGCACAGTGATGCATAGGCTAGAAAGCATAATTCTACCAAAGATCAAACCCAAGATTTGGATACGTTACGTAGACGACACATTTGTAATTATCAAAAGAAACGAGTTAGATAAAGCTCATAACTTGATAAACAACGTCTTCAACGACATCAAATTCACAAGAGAAGAGGAATCAGAAAACCAAATCCCATTTTTGGACATCTTAGTCAAGCGAACAACCACAGGGGAATTAGAAACTCAAGTCTATAGAAAATCAACTCACACAGACCAAATCCTGAATTACAACAGCAACAATCCAATAGCACACAAGAGGAATTGCATACAAACACTATTCAAGAGAGCCAGGACTCATTGCAGCACTCCCACCTTAGGGAAAATTGAAGAAAGTTATGTCATTGACGTCTTCCAAAAGAATGGGTATCCACGGAATTTCATCAAAAGACATAAACCCCCAAGCCAACCTATCAAACCAAAAGCCCCCAAGGAAATCACAAAGAAAATCGCCTTACCATATATAAAGGATATCTCAGAAATCACTACAAGACCCTTCAAACCTTTAGGAATCGAAGTTGTACACAAACCAACAAAGTCACTTCACTCAATTCTATGTCAACCAAAAGACTCAACAGCAAAAGTAGATAAAACCAACATCATCTAGAAAATAAATTGTAACAACTGCGAAAAACACTACATTGGCCAAAGTGGACGTCCCCTTCGTCTTCGTATCCACGAACATAAGCTAGGCGTCAAAAGACATGACATCCACTCCCTCATATCACTACATACAGACAAACACGGATATCTATTCGACTGGGACAACGTTCAAATATTAGACAGAGGAAACAACAAGAATGCTGGAGAATTTTTAGAAGCTTGGCATTCTAGTGAATCATCAATCAATAGACACATCGAGATAGACTAAATTTATCAACCGTTAAGAAAGAAACCTCACAGACAAAGGGTCAAAGTTCAAGTCAAAAAAACAATGAGTGACAATACAAGTAACCTAGAAAGTGTGAAAACACACAAAAACAACCAATCACATCCAAGGTCACCAGGAGAGATGATTAAGAAACTCGTGGAGAAATCTGAAAACTCAGTTCAAATTGAAGTATGCGCTGAAGATGTCACCCAGTAGGGAGATGAAAGCTTCGCAAATTAACTATCCAGCTCAGAGAACGCAACCACATCAAAACTATTCGTAGTTCTATTTTAGCACACCTTGTTGATACTGAGCATAAGGCTGATGTTAATACTACATTTAAAATTATTTATTGCATTCCGACTAATCCTAATGTGGCTCTACGATTTCGTCTTCTACAGACAGCTGAAGCAATCGGAATCCACCTGAAGAAGCCAAGCCTATGTTTTCAAAAGAAATTTGTACAGCCACTTTCCTTGTCTTGGGCATCGTTACATGAATGTGTGAACCGGACTACTTCGTTTCCCTCCCCCTAAACCTTTAAAAATGATAAAAATTATAATTGTCCAAATTATTTTATTTTTTCTGACTACTTCATCTTTAATTACGTGTTATTCTTGCAAAATTAATTTATTCTAACCATTTCTACCTTTTAAATGTGTATTGATTTTCTTCGTTAATTATCAACCCATTGACATTTTGACACTTTAATTATTGTTAACAAACATATCGCAACTTGTTTGGTAAACTGTTGTGTATTGTAATAAAATTGTTATGGATATATATTAAAGTAGAGCCAGAGATGAGGATCTGATTGAAAAGTAAAAATTTCTGCGCTCAGCCTTTCTGTTTTCTGAATAATTTTCAGCTTGACATGAAAATTCCCAGGTGTGATGAGAGATAAATGTTCACTAGGTGGTCGTAAGTGATGAATCCTGTGAGGAGAAAATGAAGACTTCTGTGAACCACCTGAGTCAGTAATACTGGACAAGAATCCACTCCGATGGTGACATCGGAATTGCAAATGAGTGATGTGAATGATGTGAAACCGGGAGCAGACAACACAGGAGGAGGAGGATTCATCAATAGTGGAATAGTACTGAATGGAATGCATGAGAACAGGGGATCCTTCACAGACTCCTGTGCATTCAATGCAGACATGAAGATATATATATACTTATATGGCGACATGAGTTTCAGGAAATGGACAAACCAGAAATCAGATAGACGTTATTTCATTGTTTCCGGGAAAAGCGTAGGCGCGGATTGCTTGACACAAAGTTAGGGAGGATAGCAGAAGTGGCTTCAGAACATTATCTGGTGCAGTGAGTGAGCTTTGAAGGTGAGACTGAATACCTTCGAAGAAGCTGTAGACAGACCACATTTCATGTTCAACACCTAGAAACTGAAGGTTGAAACTGTGAATGACACGTTCACTGTAGACGTCAGAGCAAATTTGGCGACATTATGCAGCATAGCGGTTAGGACGCTCGCCGACCATGCACATGGTCCGCGGTTCGATCGCCGGCCGACGCAATGCTTTGCCTCGCTAAGCCGGAAATAATGCTGGTGAAGAGGAAAGGTTCTGCATGAGGCTAGCAACCCCATCCTGTAAAATAAACACTGCTACAGAAACTTCAAGCCACTAGCTTGAAGCCCTATGTTCCACTGGGGAACGTGAAGGAAAACAAATGTAGCATCACGGAGGAGGCCTGTGTGGACGAACACTGGAACTCTGTGAAAGTGAGGTGAGTGGAATCCTGTACAGCCATAAGTCTTTCGAATCGATAGGAGGAGGAGGAGAGACGAGAAATAACTCCCTTTCCGGAAACCTGGAGCTTAATAGTGGTGAAGCATGAGATGAATCATTGTAGAGGTGTGCTATTTCACTTTGATCACCATCACCTATCTTCCCATTTTCCTACATATATTTGTGGAAAACTTCGTCAAAGTCATCTGAACCATCAGTCGATTTCCCTTTGAGTGAAATCATACTCACAACTCTCGTAACAGGAGATTCCATTGTACAGACTGTCATTGCGATCATTGACTTGCATCTGCTAAATTGGGACATAAACGAAATTAAAGTTTAAGTGCGATCCACTGATGTTTCAGTCCACTCTCCTCAGTTAAATAGAGGGCAGAATGAATAATTGATTTTCATGATGTGGTAAGACAACTCATTAGTCAACGACACGATGACATACGTGTACATCTAGCATAAGTGACTAATAATTAATTAAAGCGACGTGTAACACACTTATGATACATGAGGAGTGATTACATTACATTACATGGGATACCTCAGTTTCAATTGGCGCCACCGCCATTCGAGTGAAGACGAAGTATATCCGATGAAATGGGCCATATAGCAGGATGAGATGATGAAGGACAAGTATAAATGTGCAATCTTGAGACTTCCTCTCTAGATGTGAGCAGCAAGCACCATTTACTCCTACAGACAGGCTAGGAAGAATTGTGCAGCAATCAAAGTGAATACCTCATACAAGATTTTCCACAACAGTGAGTTTGATATCAGCTTGTCTGAGAGTGTAGAGTGGAGAAAGATGACTTTGAACAGTTCTTGTTCGAATTTGAACAAATGACATCCCTTCCTATGAAAACACGGTGTATAAACCCAGTTTGAAACAAATCCCTGTTCAGCTCATTTGTACAAGTTTGTAGAGAATTCTCTGTTCTATTATAATCACTTCGTTGCATGTTTCGGTGATTACATCGGCTTCCTATTTACTGGCTACAGGATAAAGTTGACTAGAGCTCCGGTGAGAAGTGTTGACCAGCGAGGTCCACTCGTCGATGACACTAGGTGCTTATCACACTAAAATTACGAATTGTTGAATGTTATAATTCATGAGCTGCTGTGTCAGGTCCCAGTAGCTGAATGTTCTATGAGCTTGTCTACCTGCCTACAACCGCAAGCTTCTGCGTTCCAACCCTGGTGGGTGTATACTGATGAGGGGTCCCAAACTAGTAATGGGCCACTACCCAGTACCCTCCTCTGCTTTCCAGCGTCTCTCCAACTCACATCAATTCATGATCAAAACTTGCAATACATAGAATCTCTACAAACCAACTCACTCACATTGAGTACCTTTCATTGTTTCGGATTTTATTTTGATATTTCGCATAATCACTGCCTTTAGTATTTAGTCTAGAACAAGAGATATCACTTTACTTATATTACTACACAAACATAACAACAACGAACTCTTACGCTACAGTTGGCGTGGTTGTTTCGATAACCTATAATAAGTTCACTTGAGATAAGTGATGAATCAATATTTGGATATTGCATTGAAGAAAAGGAATTCTCAGGGCTACACATTAGACACCATAATGGTTCTCCAGAACCATATAGAAAGCAAATACATGATTCACAAGATGACATGTATCTCCCTCATTTCGAAATATACACTGTCATTCGTATTATCATTATACAGATATTACAATATATCGCATATTGTAAAGTCGTCTACACACCTCACAACAAAATCCTCTTCAAATTATTGCTCATGCATACAACATAATCTTGGAGTCTTTCTAAGTGGCTCATGAAGACATCTTATACCGTTAGCTTTTCTTTCTTTCTTTCTTTCTGTCTCTCACTCCACAGTAATCAATTCCAAGATCATATTTTGCAACAGTAAAGTAGTAGTAAAGATGAGACGAGAGTTGTGCCGAAAACAGACAGTATCAGTATAATGAAGAAACGAGGGTTACTCTAAATCATCATGATTAACATCCCTCCTGGTTGCCATTCTCACATTGAATCAAATATGTTGACTGTGTTTCGCTTTCAAGTCTCACTTACACACGCTGATGCACATATTCTCTCAGGGGTTTGTGTTTTCAACAAACATGATAATACATGTTGTTGATGATGTATTACACACGGGCAGAATGAGTATGTGTGTGTATTGTTGTGATGAGTGAAATAAGCGAATCCATAACTATCAGAAAACACTGGAGAGAGATATGTGATTAATTCTGTGGGTGAGGAAATCAGTGGACACCAATTATCCGCTTCGTGAGCTGATCGATCATGGAGCTGAAGGTAGATGACGTGATTGAAGTGGGGATTAGTATAATTCACTATACATAATCAGAGGGAATTGAACACTACCTGAGTGTGGAGATGAGTGGAGTTGGACAAAGTAATAGAGATATATCATGACAACTGCTGTGACCGTGTGCGTAGGACAGTACGTAAAACAAAGACGGCAAGACGATGAAGCAAGAGATGTCGGCAGAAGTAAAAATTTTCGAAATGACTGGTTAGTAGTTGAGTACGTAGTTGGGCAGATGTGCAGTAGTCTAGGAATTAGAATGGGTTGTTCGGTGCACAGATTGATTTGAGTGGTTTATTGATAGTGTTTGTAAACTGGGCTGGACCAGGATGACTTGTCTGGCGATTTGACTATGCCAGCTGAAGTCAACACACATCCTGGTGTGTTGTCAGTGAGCACAGCGGGAGACGATGGTGCCCCACTGCTGGCCGACAGTCAGTCCGCTGCGGTCGGTCGCAAGTTGGTCGATCAGTGCTCGGTGTTCTGGCGGTGGGTGGCATGTTTGACATAGGTTCCATGTATCATGCATGAGTCGGTGACCACAGAGCTACACATTCGTGTCAACAACCTATATCCAGTGTAGGCTGGCAGGCAGGCTTGTCGGAATTCCTCATTGTCAGCTGGTCCCTGCACACCATTGTCTTCTCTGACACAACCAATTCACAAGACAGCTGACAGATATAAAAGTGAAAATGTCAATCGCCTTCCTCTCCTCAATATTAATTATTCTTCACGTCATAATGTAATCATTGTTACTAGGAATGGTTTTGTGAGTAATTAATATTCCTTGTAATATCGCTTTTATCCTTCATCTGATTAATCCTCATGTCCTTATGCATTTCAATTTCGGGTGGGTGATGAGTATTGTCTGGCCGATATCGATGGATTTTGTGGTGTCCCACAGCGTGATGATGATGATGATGACGTGAATATTTTGGAGGATAAGATTGATGTTGGTTGGTGTGCTGCAGTGAACAGGCCTACAATGATGTGTGACATTAGACTGAGCTGATCAGCTGATTGGTGACTAGCCTCCCGACGACGAGCAGCGCATCTCATCCATCACTGCATTACGGCAGACCTCGATTCGACAGGTCGACTAGCACTGTGATACGTGTCGGGTAGTTCGTCGATACGCAGTTTCGCAAACGGGAAGTAAATTCTTCATTTTGAAAACATTGACAATGATCTGTCACTATCGTCCTTGATACACCGTGGTCCGCAACCATGTGTCGAACTACTGCGTCAGTCACACTTATCGCAAAGTGATCGGGGATCACGACGTGTCTACCCATCCTGTAGTGTGTTCCGTCATCACCAGGAGGTAAGGATTGTCACTGAATATTTGCGGAAATGGATCCATCACATCTACGGACCACAAGTCACCTACCGCACTAACTGGAATTTACTGCAGAAGCATTGTAGGCACCTATCTCCTCTCACCAACTGCCACTGAACACATCCCAGCACATATTTTGCAACATCATCTCTCTCTCAGTTTCCTGGTCAGTATATGCTTTGTCTCAACAGGTCGGTTGTAGTTGTTGTTCTGCCTACTCCTGTATAAGCTGACTGGTGACATTCTTGTATCATCTCATGGCATAGACACTGAGGTATTACCGTCAACCAGCTTCCATCGTTCTCTCACCAAGTCGAAGTTCCGTGAGCTTTCAACGCTAATTTATCTTTCTGTCTGAGTAGCATGTTCAGCTCCTCACTCGCCGTAGGTTGATTCACTTCTACTCCATTAGTGATCACATGTGTGACTATGTTCAGAGTAGGTTGGGATTTCTGATTGCAGGAAAGTCTTAGTCGGTCTTGTTCCAATGCATGTACTCCATTAACAATCTCCGGTAACTCAGATTCGTCTTCCAGTCTCGATAAGAAGTCTACTAAAAGGTCTCAATAAACACACCGGGATTATTTTGATCATTCTTACAGTAGTAGATCGGTAGATCATTTACGACTAGACAAATGATGAGCGAAGTTCTAAATCTAGGCGAACCCCTTCTGACATGTGTTATTCCATATCTTCTTCACCAAGTGCTACTGATCATTCACCACTGTCAGCCATCCCCATCCCCATCCCAATCTTCTCTCTCGCTCTCACACACACACTCATCATTTAACTAGGCAGACTGAGTGAGAAGTGAAGTTACCAAGTGAACAATACTCTTTACTCATATATCAAATCACATCACATCACACCACCGATCACCTATCACCTCTCACTTCACATGACATTTGAACTAACCATAACCAGTAACAAACTCCCCCCCCCCCCAACAGTCCGTATGATCATCGTCACTTATTCTCCTCGAAATATTACCAAGACAATTAAAACCAACCGACCAACTTCGCTTTGTGTATAAACTATTAAAATGAAATTATAATTATAATTAACTTTACTTCTCTGAGGGCACACATTCCATTCCCATCGTCAACTACTACTCACCGTAGTCTTACCACCTAACCTGGATAGTGTGTGTTTCTTTCACTTCCACTGTCTTCCATGATGACCATGATGATGATCATGATGATGGTGATGATGACCCAGTAGTCTCTCACACAGCATATTCAACAAGCCTCGAGTAGCTCATCGACATTTCTCCTGTCAATGAACAATGTGTGTCTATCGCTCTCTCACTCGCTGTTGTCCATCCTGATCAGGAGAACTCACACGAATAGACGGAAATAACAAGGGGACGATATTGATGCGATTCGGGTGGTGGGACACACTGGTCATCGACCTGTTTTCGCACGCTTTACCACACACTACTTCAGTCTCTCTTCCTCTCTCTCCTCATGCCTGCCTGCATGCCTGTCCTGTAAGTTTCACACACATACATAACTAATCTCATCCAATTTCTCATCTTCCAATTCAGCCTGTTCCAGTTCAGGCAGTTTGGCTGTTGACTCATTGATCGACTGATCAATCGATCGAACGAAGACGTAGATAAAACATTGCCATTTATTAATGTTATCTTACGTTGTTGTTATGTTATATTATGTGATGTGATGTGATGTGAATGCATCATGAAAATAAAGTATTATTATATTTCAATAGTTTACACACAATGATAAGTTTTGTTATTGGTAATATTTCGAACAAAATTACTGCCCGTGTTCACACCACTGTTGGAATTGATTTATTCACTCATTTATGATTTTTACTCATATATATATAGTTAATTATGTTTGCTCATTCATGTTTAATTAGTATTTGATTGGTGGCTCTCGTGGCCGAAGTGGTCTAGTGAATAACGCTTTGGTGTTGAAAAGTATGGGGACTGGGTTCGAGCCTCGGTGGGAACATCATCACTCATTGAGAAATGCAGGTACATACAGCTGACGAGTCCCAAATAGGACGAAATGCGCTCCCTGGACTCCACTGCTAGTCACCATCCACCAATTAAATGTCGATTCTGTTATAAGTCTTTCTTTCCATTTGTTCATGTTAGTTTTTAGAATTCACACATTGTTCCAATCGATATTGTGGTATTTTTCCCATGCATGTGAAGCTATCGATGAATTTTTTCAAGATTCTTGTAGGTTTGTGTTCCTATTGGTTGACCTTTGGTTAGGCGTTTATGTTGATTCACTCTTATTTTGAGTGATCTGAACGTTTGCCCCACATATTTACACATATATACAAAAAAATACAACAAAAATAAGCATGAATGAGCAAAAATAATGAACTATATATATGAGTACAAATCATAAATGTGTGAATAAAACAATTCCAACAGTGGTGTGAACACGGGCAGTAATTTTGCTCGAAATATTGCCAATAACAAAACTTATCATTGTGTGTAAACTATTGAAATATAATTATACTTTATTTGATCTAATCCACAATGCTCAAACTTCTTACTGATATTAATTCAACTGACGGTCTTCCCATTAAAAGACTGGCCAACAAACTCACACATTTATATCAAGCTGAATCTCGATTTATGAACCATCGAATTTTCAACATCAGATGCCTAAAAAATGGAATTACTCCTGTATACATGAGACTAAAATCACCGATATCTACTGATAAAGCAAATGCAGCACTCACACATGCCTCAAAAATATGCATCAAAGAACACCTATGTGGAATTATACGAAAGCCATTCACAATAAGGAAAGATATTAATGAAGCGAAAGGAAAATTGAAAGGAGCAATTGAAAAGGAAAAGTATGAAAGCATACTAGAAGTTGCACAAAAACGAAAAGAAACTACCTATGAAAAAACAAAGAAGAAACAAATAAAAAAATTTAATAAACTCATGATAGCGAAAACTCCGAATGACAAACAAGTAACTAAAGCCAATTGGATTGTAAACTTGTCAGACAGAAAGCTAACAGAAGCAGAGGAAAGCGAGCGTACTGATGAAAGGGATGAACTTCAATATTAGCAACAAAAGATTAAAACCTGAAGATATTATACCTGTAATTGAAACAGCACTCGAAGGACATGACAAGCAAAAAGCAGAACTGGTACGAGCACAATGTGCACTAACCTTAAAAAAGCAAAATGGAGAAAATCTGAATGTAACGAAGGAGGAACTAAAAGCACTCCAAGACATAAAAGCAGACAAATCCATTGTCATTACTCAAGCAGACAAGGGAAACAAAACAGTAATACTTAACAAAACGACATATAATGAAAAGATGAATGAACATCTACAATCTGGACCCTATACCCTAATGACGAAGTCAGCTGAAACAGTGACGAACAAAACAATGAAAGAAACAGCAAAGGTAGTCAGACAAATGAAAGAAGTAATTGGTTAGTCAAAATGGTTTGAAATTATGCCAAAATCATGCAATATACCTAGAATATATGGCAAGATAAAATTGCATAAAGAGGGATACCCAATATGACCGATTGTAGACTTTAGAATCACACCGACGTATATGCTATCAAGATGTCTCTCGACAATACTAAGACCAACAAGAGACAACTCAAAAGCTAGAATAACAGATTCATTTGAATTAGTGAAGCGACTAAAAACCACTAAAATAGAGGAAGATGAAACACTAGTCAGCTCTGATGTAAACAGTCTGTATACGAAAATACCCATTCAAATGGCCATGAATGCACTGAAAGGGAAACTAAAAGAAGATAATGGCATAAAAGACAGAACACAGTTATCCGTAGAAGAGATAATAAAAGGGGTGGAATTCTGTCTGACAACAACATATTTCACATTCGAAGGGAAGATATACCAAGAAAATGAAGGAGTAGCCATGGGATCGCCTATCTCACCAATAATAGCTGACATATTCATGGATTATTGGGAAGAGAATGCCCTTAAACCATTCAGGTCATCACTAAAATGTTCGTGGAGATATGTAGACGACACACTAGTAGTAGTGAAAAAAAACGATATTGAGAAACTCTTCTCACACATAAACAGCCATGTCGACTCAATAAAATTCACTATGGAAGTAGAGAATGAAATTGGGGAACTGTCTATGTTAGACTGCAAAATACGGAGAATAATAGATGGTAGCATTAAAACGACGCTATATAGAAAAGCCACACACTCTGGAAGATTCCTTGATTATCACTCAGCTCATCCACTCACTGTGAAATGAGGATTAATACAAGGTCTTGCAGATAGAATACGTAGACTTACAACAACGCCAGAGGACCAGTGTAAAGAAATAAACGTCCTATTCAAAATGCTACTCGAAAACAACTACCCAAAAGAATTTATAAAAGATAATATAAAAAAGAGAAAAAAGAGGGTAAAACCGGAGAATAACAAGATGGAAGAATGCAAAAATCAGTCACAATACCATATAAAAGTGGTACATCAGAGGCAATTCAAAGAAACCTCAAAAATATCGGCATTCACACAACTTTCAAACCGATAAATCTAATCAAAAATAAAATAAATCAACTGAAAGATCCTATAAATATGATGGATAAAACAACTTGATTTACAAAATATCTTGTGCTGACTGTCCGACTAAATATGTGGGGTAAACGTCCAGATCACTCAAAATAAGAGTGAATCAACATAAACGCCTAACCAAAGGTCAAACAACAGGAACACAAGCCTACAAGAATCTTGAAAAAAATTCATCGATAGCTGCACATGCATGGGCTAAATACCACAATATCGATTGGAACAATGTGTGAATTCTAAAAACTAACATGAACAAATGGAAAGAAAGACTTATAACAGAATCGATATTCATTAAAGTCACATCGGATACATGTAGCAAGGGTGACTCAGTACAACTATCAACAACTTGGAATATAATTCTGAATACAAAAACATGAATGAATGTGGAATGTAACTTAAATACAAAAAAAAAAACATGAATGAGCAAAAATAATGAACTATATATATGAGTACAAACCATAAATGTGTGAATAAGACAATTCCATCAATGGTGTGAACGTGGGCAGTAATTTTACTCGAAATATTACCAATAACAAAACTCATATCTCGGCGGCCTGCTTAAACCTTGGGCTGCCAAATTTTCCATCCTATATATTGCATCTATTTCCTCGTATTTATTTTATTTTAATCATTCAATTATGTGTCCTAATCGCATTGTTTACTCTTGCGATTATTTAAAACGTTTCCAACCGGCTGATTTACTCGTTTCTAACAAACTTAAGAAAAAGCCTCATGGTGGATGGCAACGAGCTTTAAAGCGTACTCCAATGCATTTGATGACTGTTCCTGTGATTATGAGCACAAATTGCAGATCTCTACCAAACAAGATTAATCATTTGCATTCTCTATTATACTCAAATGTATATTGTAATACTGCTGTAATTACTCTTCAAGAAATTTGGCTGCACGATTCATATGACGATAATTTAGTCTCTTCACCTGATTTCACAATGTACAGACAAGACCGATGCAGCTCAAAGAAGAAAAGAGGTGGAGGTGTTGCCACTTTTATTAATTCTCAGTGGTCTACTGCCAACAACGTCTGCTTCAAATTCTCAAATGACAACATTGAATGTATAACTGTTAAATGCCGACCTAAACGCTTATCTAAGTATAAATGCATTTTTGTCACAAATATCTATGTCACACGTTCTTGCAGTCCCTCAGAACTATCGATGTTTGCTGACGAATTCACTATTTTTGCTGCTGCTTCGTTTGGTAACTCCTTGTCTGTAGTAACTGGTGACTTCAACGCCAGTGACTACAGTTTTATTACATTGCTGGGTCATGAAAATGTGGTTAACTTCCCAACTCGACAAGATACTTCGCTTGATTTAGTATTCATAAATGATTCTGGAATATACGAGGCTCGTAAAAGAGCTCCACTCTCAAACTCTGATCACTGTATTGTACGAGTTCTACCCAAAGTTTACGGAAAGTTACACAAAAAAGCCTTCTCTCTCTAACTTGTCCAAGAAAGTTGTTCACAGATGTTACTCAAATGAGAATGTACAACATCTTAGGAACATGCTCAGTGACACAAGATGGGATCTGCTTAATGATGTTTCACTTGATGACACAATCTCTAATATTACGTCTTATCTGAAATTCTGTTTTGAAATCTGCTGTCCAAAAGAAACACTATTCGTCAAATTCGACCGTTTCTCCTCCCCTCAACTTAAAAAGCTTCGTAGAGAGAAGGAAAAGCTATATAAAATGAAAGATAAAAGTGGTGTAAAGAGAAGTAACTTCCTTATCAAGTCTGAAATGCAGAGATTCAATGTTATATATAACCAGAAATTCATATCCTGCAAAAATGCTTCAAATATGTGGAAACTATTTAGGGAAATCACTGGTGGTAAGCAGATTAACAATATTCCGTATTCTTCTGATGTATGTACTCTTAATAAATCTTTTATTTATTCTCCCTCAAATTCCATGCTTCCCAGTATCACTAGTGTTAATAATAGCCCCTTTTCAGGTTTTAACACAAATGATGTTCAAAAGTGCCTCAAGTCTCTGAACTCTTCCCAGAGCTTAGGTCCAGATCATGTACCTAGTATTATTTTCAAAAAATGTTCTGATATTCTATGTTACCCTCTCACTGATCTGTTTAACAAATCTTTTTCCAGTAATACTGTGCCTGCTGTTTGGAAAGACATTAAAGTTGTACCCATACCTAAATTGTCTACTGGAGCATGTGTCAAATTTACACCCATTGCTATTACCTCTCCTTTTTTGAAAACTATGGAGAAACTACTTTCACTTAGTCTTGTACCCTCTCTTAAATCCCTTAATGACCCAAAACAGTTTGCCTATAAGCACAGTAGAAGCACTTTAGATGCAGCCGCCGTCTTATATCATAACATTGCTTCCAGTCTAGACAAAGGGGCTAAATTTGTTCGTTGTGCCTTCATAGACTATACATCTGCTTTCGACTCGGTCCCTGGGGACATCTTGTTAAATAAACTTGCTGTAAGTCAAACAGAATGTTGGGCTGCTAACTGGTTACATTCTTATTTCTCAGAAAGAAAGCAGTACACCGTATATAAAGGGAAGTCTTCGACTTCATTACCTACTGAAGCTGGTGTCCCTCAAGGCGCTGTCCTTTCTCCTTTTCTTTTTTCTTTCTTCTTACATGACTTGCCTCAGTCTGATGAAATAAACTTTGTGAAGTACGCTGATGATTTAGCTGTTTCAATGGCTGTTAACTCCCAGCTAGATTGTACCAAAATGAATAGCTTTCTGTCGGAAGTCAGTAAATGGTCTGAGTCTAACGGTCTTAAACTGAATCCTTCTAAATGTCAAACTGTTAATTTCAGCTTAAGATGTAAACGACAGTTAAAAGAAGCCGTCGATTTTCATGACAGTTGTAAGATTGATGACAATGATATAGGAATTAAAACTGAAATTAAGTATTTTGGACTTATTGTCTCTTCTGATCTCTCCTGGTCTTCCCGTGTCTCAGTGATCTCCAGTAAAATATTCCGCCTGACATTTTACATTAAGAAGTTAAGGCACTCGGGTATAACTCAACCCCTCCTCTTACAGTTCATAAACTCTTGCATCCTACCTATTCTTCTGTATTGTTCACCCCTGCTTATTCTTTCCTGGTTTGCTTAAAAAGGACTTTGTCACAATTCGTAGAATGCTGAAGACTGTCAGTAGGATGAGTGTTGTCCCAGTGGACTACATGGTTAACGTCGTTGTCGATAGGCATTTGACTTCGTGCAGTAAATTTGCTAAAGGGATTTTGTCTGACTTGGAGCACGCACCACAACACCCTCAGCTTTCACCTTGCATCTCCTCAGGTAGAACAAGAAGTGACTTCAGAAAACTGTATGCTCGCACATCTAAGTATAAAAATTCTATGATACCATACTTGGCCCGTATTTTATGTGATGAAAATAGCGTCAGGCAAGAATTGACTAACCTTTTTTCATCTAGTAAATAAACAATCTCCTCCGTCCATCCTTATATGCCTTCAAGTTTCATTTTTATTATTTCTATTATATTTATGGTCCTGTTGCTTCTTTGTTTTTACTTTCATAACTGCAAACACCAACTTATCTCTATGACTGCTGTAATCTTTGTTTTTTCCCTCACCATATCATGTAAAGAGAACATTATATTCAATATTTTTAATCATGCAAGGATTTGTATACCGCATTGACAATACTCTGTGAAACAAGCCCATGGAAATTTTCACTTGTATTATTATCATTATTACCTTAGCTGTTATCATTATTATTATTATCATTTCCATTTTATATGCTGAATGTTTTTTTTGACATTACCCTTATTGTAAATGTGGAAAATTTTCTATGTGATTAATTTTATTTATAATTTGAAGAAATTAGATGCAATATTGTGAATAATGCTGAAAATTCCATTCTGTATCACAAGTACTGTTTTTGGAATAAAGTAAATCATTATTATTATTATTATTATTATTATTATAATCATCATTGTGTGTAAACTATTGAAATATAATTATACTTTATTTGATCTAATCCACAATGCTCAAACCTTTTACGGGCATCATGAAAACTTCAACATCTCGTTTTTCACCAATCATGAAGTAGACATGAATAAATCAATGAGTGAATGAATGAATGAAAAGGATTGAAAATCTGATGTAGACCATAGAAACACACACACACACACAAGCACACGCACACAGCTAGACAAAGAGACACAGAGAGAAAGAGAGAAGTGGTCATAACGGCTTGCATGCATGCACGAAAACAAACAACAGTCCAATTTTTCAGCAGTAATTTCTACAATGAAATGGAAAACAAAACAAATCACAGGCTGCAACAAACAACAACCAATCAGCATGCTTGATTCCAAAATCCTGTGACCTCAATCACCAGAAAACAAGGCCAACTGTCTAGCCAACACTCGCGTGTGACCTTGTGACGAAAACCACTGGAACATCCAATGACAACCCTTCCATATACATACACCTATGATAATAAGTTAGACACTGTCTCTATATAGTATCAACATTTATACAAAAACACGCAGAAATATACCAGAGAAATACACTAACCGAGAATAACACCGCGACATACTGAAACAAATTACGGAATATCTCCAAAACCGCTCGATTATTATAATTATTACTACTACTACTATTATTATTCTTATTTAATATGATGGCCGATACGTCTGCGACACAGAATGATGAAGCAGTCAAAGAAACAGCAAAGCAATTCATACCGATGACATACACAAAGGACGAGGTGAAAGAATTCACACAACTACTAATCAAATACAAGAATATGTTGACGGACAGAGAAAGAAGTCAGCCATCACTGCTGATGAGGAAAAACATGTGGATGCAATTCTCAGAATATCTGCACTCGAAGGGATATCCGAGACGACACTGGACTCGACTCCGTTATAAGGGATGGAGAATTCTGAGAAAGCTGAATCTCACGATGACAGACAGACTGGCCTCAGTGTGTCCCGATATTTCGAAGTCTTCTGAATCCGCCTCTATTCATCACGTGGTGGTCAGTGTTAATGGAGATTCTCATGTGAGTGGTCAGTGCACTTCGGTATGTTCACATTCCATAACGACATGTTAATCCTATTGAATGAAGGTAGGTAATGTTGACTCGAGTGTTGGTCAATTGAGTCTGCCGTCACTGACTCCCTCACGATATGTTCGGATAGCACCGAGACCCCACATCAATTCGACGCCTTCTACGGTCTCCACTGACACGAATCCTTCAAACACAATGGGTCTGAGAATCTTGAACGCCTACCCAATAGCTCCTATCCCCCAGAATTTGTGTGTTCCATCCGACTCAGTGGAGAAGACTGTGAATCGTACGAATAAGAGCGACGAGTTGAGTAATGGAGTTCAAGCACACAGTGGAGTGAATGAATCTGTGAGTGTTTCGAATGGTGGTGGTGAGGTGAATGGTTGTGGTGTTGGCGATGTGGGAGTTGGTGAAGGGTGTGTTGAAGGAGGTGGTTCTGGCGTGAGTGAGACTATTGATTTGTCGGTGTCGAGTGATGATGAGAGTTGTGAGGAGATGAATGTGAATGGAGTTGGTGATGATGGAGTGGGGAATGGTGATTCAAGTGACCAGGGTTATAGGTGAGTAATGATATTTGTTATGTTACTTTGTCCTACATGTTCTGTCATGTGATGTGACGTGATGTAGTGTGCTGTGCTGTGTTGTGGTGGTCCTCGTTGGTCACTTCTCTTGACTGGTCCCAGATTGTCATAGAAGTGGTTATAGACATACCAAACGAATGTATTCTCTATTTCTGCAACTGTAGCAGATACTGATTGCATCTACGCAATATATTACTAAGGGAGAGCTTAGATTGATTTTGAGAAGAAAGTGTCTAAAAGATCACCAGTTATGTACGACTTACCAAGTTATACAGACTTCCTCATATAAAGTGGTTGCATCTGAATAACCGTATAACCGTGAATAGCCAGCCCGTGAATACTTTTCCAGAGTTATTATCCCTCCACACATGCATGTTTTATTCCTCCCTATCAACAACACATTATCTACAGAGAAGTGAAAAACCAAATGTAGGCGACACTTTGAAAGAGGATTATGACTAGGAGCCATTTGTAATGCTGAGCTATCTGATTAGTCAAATCAAGGTCATTTAACTTTGTTGTTGCCGTAATTCGTCAACTTTCTCGATTGACTGAGATTATTCGTGGATTTTTTTTCATGGATTGTTACTTCTCTGACTTCACTGTGACTTAGTCCGTGACTAAATGACAATTATCTCTGAGATTACTGTTCAACTAACTTTGTATATATAAAGGTGTGAATAAGTGTGTGTGTGTGGGGGGGAAGGGGTGGGGGCTTTGAAGTAGAGTTACACGGAGGGATATCTTTCCTGACTGATGTGTTTGTAAGTTACTGGTTATTCTGTAGAAAAGCAACAATAGAAACTGGTCCCCCTATTGCAAACGTTATTTATATATGTGTAACGACCCAATGAATAAATGAATCGATGAGTGACTGAATGAATGAATGCACTACCTGAAGTTTTAGTGCTGATAAGGGAAATGAGGGAGATAGAAAGAGAGGAGAAAGACTGAGTTACTTGGAAAAATGCTGTGATGTGTTTGTGTCATTGAGAGCTTATTTAACAAGAGACATCTAGGTACAGAAAGAGTCGAAAGGAGAAGTGAAGTCGAGAAACGTGCAACGAAGGTATTTGGCACAGGAGTTGTTGACATCTGTTTCGTCGCGTATTGGTACTGTGCTCTCATACGTTTCATCGATACATATTGTTTATTCATGTGTTCGTGTGAGACCGACTTAGGGAGAGAAATAGACAGCGAGTGTATCGAAGGTGATTCGTACAATTGGTAATGAAGTTAAGGTTAATTAAGGTGGAAAGTGTGGAAGTGGGGAGGTAATTGAGAAGCCTACGGAATTGTTTGTTGTAGGTGGTTGTGGATAAGTTAGTAGTCGGACATGATATTGAGGAGAGACAGATTTTGTTGTTGGTGGTGGTGGTGGTGTTGAGTGCTTCGACCTGTAGTTATGTGACCGTTGTTGTGGATTTCACAACTTCTCATACTTACTTCAGTTATTTTGTGAGGAGTAAATAACAGAATTTTCTCTCCCTTCGCTCTAGATGTGATGTGGATGAGAGAAGAAGACGTGAGTCATTACTGTTTGAGAAGAAGATGCGATGTCTGG
The DNA here is from genome assembly GCA_944472155.2 of Trichobilharzia szidati. NCBI lineage: Eukaryota > Metazoa > Platyhelminthes > Trematoda > Strigeidida > Schistosomatidae > Trichobilharzia > Trichobilharzia szidati. The sequence continues at coordinate 79,471,604 of OX235274.1, forward strand.
ATTTGGAGATTGAAGCTGAGGAAATGAGGGTTGAAAGTATGAGAATGATGAAAGAATATTATTGTAGGAGGTTGAATTCATTGTCGCAATCTTGAAGACAGAATGAGGAAGGAAGTACGCGTAAATCAGATATCCCTAGTTTTTATTAATTTCGATATTTATAATAAATATTTATATGTATGTATTCACTAATGATGTCTTTTTGAATGAGTTACTGTAGCGTGTAAGTAATTTGAAAATAGTTTTGGTGAGTAATGTGGCATGTATTGTGAAAGAGAGCATGTGTAGCCAGCCAGTCAGCCAGCGAGCGACTTAGTTGGCTGGCGTCCTCCGGTGTAGAAGGTAAGGTGTTCTGGGAAATGTGAGTTTGATTTTGTCTACTTATGATGATGATGGGAGCCAGCCCGACGATGTGGGTGTTGTGAGTGATTGAAATGACGACGACGTGGGATTTGTTTTGACTGATAGTTATTGTGCTTGAAACATTGTGTGTGTGTTTGTGGTTGTGGTTGGGGCTGGGGTGGGGTGAGGTGGGGAGTACAGGTGATGGATTTGTGTTTGTTTTGTGATTTCGATGATTGATAAAATGTGTTTAGGTGAGATTAATCGTACAGTTGCTGTTGTTGTTGTTGTTGTTGCATTGATCGAATGGAAATGGATTGTGATGAGGAGGAGAAGAGACACGTTGGTTAACTAACCATCCATGCATCGATGCGTGTATCCTGTGTTAGAGAAATCAGCCTGATGAACTCATGACATTCAGCGTAAACAAGTGAGTAGTGGGTGAAATGTTCATGTTGAAGTGTGTTGAATGAAATAGCAAGACTCTGGATAGAGTCTGTGTTAGTTAGTCAGTTTGTTTAGTTAGTAAGCTTTGATTTATCAAATGATAGTTTGGTTACACATCTGGTGTTTTCTCGTGTGGCTATATGAATGTGAATGTGAATGTGAATATGTGATGATGGGTTTGAGGCTGAATATACGGAGGTCAATGTATTGAATGAGATGGTGGTGGAGAATGATTTAAGAGGTTCATGTTCACTGACAATCGAGGTGATAGGATCATGTTCAACTAGGTGTTATAGTGTCATGATGATGAGGGTAGGGTCATGATGCATCGTCGAATCGTTTGTGTAGTTATAATTCCTGGTCATATTCATTCAGTCAGTTAGACGGATGGGTGATTTGATTGGTGTGTGGAGAGCATAGTTGACTACTTTTCTTGTTCTCCGTCTGAACCTTGATGACTTGTGTTCGATTTGAATTGTATTCATGCTGATTGTAAACTTGAGATGAATAATGAAAATATGCAGAGAATGTAGAGACGAGGAGGTGGAGGATTGTGCGTGTGTGTGTGTGTGTACTGCAGTCTGTAAGTGCATTAATTGATTGATTGACTGATTGATTGATAAATTGGGAAGACGAAATGTTTGTTCGAAGAGGTGTGAAAATGAAGGATGATGTGATGTGATGTGGTGTGGTGTGGTGTGATTAATTTAGTGAAAGAACAAGGCAGATCATGCGTGAATGTCATGGCTGAATGCAGTAATTATGAATTTGTTGATTGCACACAAGACCAGGTCTACAATATTGGCTGAACTTGTTCCTTTCTCACACAGATCGATCGATGATGAGTGGTTGGTTTAAGCGAATTGCAACAACCTCTGCTGCTTCTAGTGTAGTGTTCGGTATCTAGAGGCATTTGGCATGATAGGAGAAGATTGTTCAATGCTCGTTTTCTGGTGTGTGTGTGTGTGTGTTGGACCAGGTGGTCTAGTATAGTATGTAAGTAACTGTTGATGGCTTCTGCTACATGGTTGTTTATTCAGCGAGACTGGAAGGCATTTGCAAGCATGAAAATCAAGTAGGTGAAGCGATGGCCAGTATAACTTAACTGTCCGCATAGGAGTAGTTGTATTGATAGGAAGAAGAAGAAGAAGAAGAGGTGGGAAGGCTGGGTACTTGGTCGTTCCGTTGAGGAATATCAGCCAGTCAGTTTTATGAAAAATATGAAGTGTGGCTCGCGAAGATTAGAAGTTCTCTGAATCAATTTTCTTAACTTGTTGGTTATTATTTCACTTAGTTAGTACATCAGCTTTGAATTTCTTTTGCATAAATAGAAGCTTCTAGTTTAGAGATAGACGAGAGGAGCTGTTTTCGACTTTCTTGACGATGTAGTTGGTGATGATGATGAACTGTTCGGGATAGCTACTTTCAGTTGTAGCGTTGTATTCAATGTGAAGTTGATCTTCAATTACACCTTGTGAAAATACAGCTGTGAAACTGTAACAAGGTCAGTGTCGGTACCAAATTTCTTTTGTAGTGTAGAGAAATGAAGGTGTGAAAAGATGTATATATGGAATAAATACATATATTGTTCACTTTAACTTGCTGCAGGATGAAGAAGTGGTTGGTTTTGAGGCAAGAAGTCTGTACACTGAAATCCGAATTAGCGGAGCTCTGTAGGTATTTAGGAATGATGAGGTGGATATTGATGGTCATCTGAAAATAGGACCGAAGTATCGCTTTGAAGTGGTCTCTTTTCATATACATTTATACATATATATCGCGAATTGGTAGATGTTGAGATTGATGGACTAGCCATTGGATCGGGTCCCAGTGGCTGAATGGTCTACGATCTGTCCTCATTGTCGGAAGGTGATGATGTGGGACACTGTCGCGAGGGTACCACTGAGTAGTGTCAAACTAGAACGAAACATCTGTCCAGTATTCCCTCCCTGGTTTCCATGCAGCCTAACAATTATTTCTGAGAATAGTCGACCTCTTTAATAATGTATATCTATCTATCTGACTTATGAAGGTGAGTGAAATTATCATTTCTTGATTGCATTGTCTTTCATAGATGTTGACAATGATGCATGCCTGTATGACTGACAATTATGTGGTTAAGAATGATTTGTCAGATAACCGCGGGAGAGCGTATGTTGAAGCCGTATGTTCGACTCGTGACCCAAGGGAACAACAGTGCATATAATAATAAAAGGACAATCAAGTTAATTGGTAGTTACAGGAAGGAAGGAAGGAGCGGTCAGCCTAGAATGTTCACATTTCACATTCGGTATTGCAATTATGTGTGTAGAGAATATTGACTGGAAACTGTGATGACTACAAATTCTGTGGATATTTATTTTCGACTTTCTGAGTCATCTGCTTCCTTTTGAACTTCTCCGGATAGGTACATTTAGTTAAGCTATCATGTGGAGTATTTAGCTCGTCCTGAGTCATATCTTCCAAGTATACAGTTGTCACTTTATAGCTGAGTGACTTTGTCTGATTATTTTTGTGCGGGTGGGCTGAGAGTAAACTATGGGGATGCGTACATTGTCCTGTGCATGTGCTTTTCTCAAATGGACTTCTTTTTATGTGATCTTCTTGTGACAAAGACACCGACGAAGGCAATTTACCCTTGGGATTCTTCTTCATACGTGATTTTGATGGTTGGATGTATTTAAAAATTCATTGAAATGGCGGTGTATCATGCATGATGTTATCTGAGTCATTTTGACAAAGGATAAATACATCATCTAATCTATGTGTCGACAAAGAAATGTGAAGTTTTTAATGAACCTTTGCAAGAGACTGTCTTTTAGTTTACTTGGGAAGAAATCTGAGGTGCTTACAGGCAGTCGGAAGCCCACCTATTGCAACACCACTCACCACCTGTGTACACGGGTAATCGTCAAATGTAACATTCACCTTCATACTTCACTTTAGTAGGAATCGTTTAACGACTTCTACTGGGATCCCAATACTCATGGATTTGTCATTTATTAGTTCACATATGTAGTCAACCGTTTCCAAGGAAGGATCTCATAGCTTCATTGTTCGTGCTAATATCACTGACTTTGTCTACACAATCAAACACATCCTCGACGTTGTACATCAGCTTTCATTCAACTAATGTTGAGAGAATAGTTGACAACCACTCAGATGGACAGAGACGGGGAGAGAGAGAGATAGAGAGATATGGAGAGAATGTGGTAGGGCGAATTCGCTATGTCCACAATTGGTCTTCATGAAACGGAGTGTTAGTAATTCAGGTGAATCCCATCATCACGGCGTATGTGTGGGTTTATGTAGATGTGAGTCGATGGTTTAGACTAGTGAGAAGTATTTCTTCTCCCCTTTGTCTCCTCACATCTCTAGTGAGTCAATCCTCTCGTCTACGGCTCAAATGCTTTCCGTGTTCCAGTTTCTGCAAGTTCTATGCATCCATCCATCACTCAACATCACTCAATTCATCCTTCACATCACAGATTCACTTCTATCGAGGAGGACTGACTGACTAACTAACTAACTCACACCAACTGCTCTTTTTCTTGCATTATCAGCTTTTGTAATAATAATCACTCATTTTGTTATTCAATCAATAATATACGAAGCTGTTTTGACTGACGTGTAGTTTTGTGAGGAGAGTACTAGTACAGTCAGTCAGTCAGTCAGACAGTTGTTGTTGTTGGTGTTTATATATTGTTAGGAATATCCTAGTAGACTGAGGCGTATGAAGCGTTGACGAGTAGTACTATGTGGATGTCTGACTGTGTACAGTCAGTTTGCAAACTCGATGGGAATATGTTTGTGAGTGTTATGGTGTTTGCATTTATCGAGTGAGAGGTGGTGACATCAGGCGAAGAGAAATGACTTTGATTTACTTCGAGTTGATTTGATTCAGTGAGGTTGTCGGATGCTCATCTTTAGTCGACTGATTCCTCACTCATCAACATGTTTCGTGTTCACCTGTAATAGGAGCGATTAGGTGGATTAGAAATAGGCCGACTTCTTCTGTTTAGCGGAGAATAGGCACGACATCATTTCCGTCATCACATAGTAGTTATATTTGATGAAATCCACACAGTGAGTAATACAGTATTATATCTGGATGACATGTCGACTGCAATTTATTAGTCATAATCCTGTCACGGTGCTGACATAACATCGGATGTTGTTTCTATACTTCTATTATCTCTTATCCTCCCTTCTAAATATGTCACCTTTTATATATGTGAATCTCGCCCTATTATGTGACTGAACTGTGTTAGTATTGAATTTCCCTGTAAGCTAATAATCTTCTTGAGGTCGATAATCCTGCAATCTGCAAATTTCCTGTGACCCCATATCTGCATGAAAAGAGATAATCCTATCCGAAAGGTACGGTGGAGAAGTATGGATAACACGGAATCCACGCTGTTAATAACACAACATATCTCTAGTTAATTCACACTTATCAACTCAATATTGGACGGAGCGGCGCTGATATTTGAGCTAGAAAATGAAGAAGGAGAATTAGCTATGTTAGAATGTAATGTGGAAGTGAAGAGAAGAAAGTATGATGGATAAGATTTGTAGCTGAGATGGATGATTTTGGTGCAGTGGTGTCCCTGAGTTCCATGGTTCAGTTGAGAAGCTTTTGTTACCTGCCTTTCTACACAACATCCTCAGAGCACATTTCAATGTGAGGTGATGTTTACAATATCTACACGAGTTTATGAGTCATCTGTCCTGGACACCTGGAGTGATATTCCGTGTTTTGTGTGTGTGTGTGTGTGTATGATTTCTCACCCTCTACTTCACTTGTATTGCTTGGTATTGATTGTTTCGTTGACTTGGAAGATGACCGTTGATTCATGTGATTTCCTTCTTATGGATTGGTAAGTCTTGTCTATGTCGGTGCGTCTGTGTGTTGATTGGCGATTCACCTGTATACCAGCAGGCTTGTAAAAATTGTCCAGCGCCATTTGGTGTCTCCTCTGCATTTTCATGGATGAGAAGACAAACAGGGCGTCCACTATGGCCAGTGTAATGATTTTTCCCAGTGGTGAAGTACACCAGTGTTTAGAAAGGAAAAAGCCAATCCACTTCACTAAACATTTAGACACGAAGTCATCTTGTGGTGTGTGTCTGTGTGTTCTACTGACGAGATTTATCCGTAGAATAGAGAAGCAGATTGATAGGAAACAGTCGGTCAGAATTGAAAAGAAACTTGTCAGTCTATGGTTGAAGAGATAGAAGTAAGTGTTGATTGCTCAAAACTAGATTAGGTTTACGTTGTGGTGATGAAGTAATCTCACTGGACAACTGTTCGTCTGTCTCAAGACTTAACCTTCGTCAAATTGACAAGCGATCCGAATAGTAAGATATCCACTGACCAAGAGGACATTTAATGTGGTTACAAATACATGCATTGGGCGTGTTTCCATTCTCCAATGAAAATGCTCGTTACTAGATCTCCTGTATTCCCCTTTTTCAGTCTCATTCGTTAGGATTGTTCACTTCAGTGTCGCTGAGTTTTATACGAATATGAAATAATTAGTCCCCTTTTTGAATTCAGCTAGACAGAGCAATGAGAAGATGTAATTTGTCTGAATCGTGTTCACTGTGTATTTGTGGAACACATTTGGAACAATCTGATCACACACACGGACTTGTCATGAGAATATACCCATATGAAAATAATAATAATAATAAGAAGCAGAAGAAGGAGTTAAGGGTTGAGAGAATAGAGTAAGGTCGAGGTGAGAGGACATATTGAAGATGAAAATAACAATGAAGATCACTAAGCCAAATTACAGAGGTAATAGTACATCTACTCTGGCTAGTATCAAACCGAAGTTAACCAAGGAAGGTAGGTTTAGTTTGATGACGAACTGTTTTTGAAGGTATAAATGTGGTGTAAACTTCTCAATTGTCAAGGCTTCCACAAACACCTTCTATGCATAGGTTTAAAAGACGTGTAAACATCAATTTTATATCCTGTCTCTATAGACGAACTAGGTCGTTTGTTCTCACCATGAATGGGTTCTGGCGATTCTATTTGCTTCTGAAGCCATTTAGGAGTATGATGTGAAGCTAGATCTTACTTGCGGAGATCTGTGAGTCCTCCATATGTATGTGAGTTCAGACGTACATTGAAATCGGTAAACACAGTGTGACGTGACATCATTTATCGCATATTCTGAGGGCTTATATGGATGCATATATCGACTTCCCATTCTCGATTATTCTGATCTCAGCTGCATCAAATGTCCTTCTGACGTCAATGTTCAACCCTTGTTGAACACTGATATCCCTCATGATCACATCAAGGTGATATGATTATGAATGACAATAAGTTGTGCTCGAAACGTCAACATCGGTAAATATTACTGTTTAACACTGTGACACTTTATCAAAATAAATTTTACCCACAATGGAATTTAAAACAAGCAATAAAGGTTAATAAAGCAGGATTTAATGAATTCATCAAATTTCGGTAGAACTCGTCAGCTGAATACTCTACATACACGGATATATACTTTTGAAGTTACCATGGGAGATATAGGACTGATAAGTAAATAAACTACATTGAATTAGTCATGTAGAAAGACAGGTGCGAATGTTTTTCCAGGTCGTGTGCAATTAGATAAGGGGAGAGAGAGTATGGGAGATCACAATGGAATTATGCTATACCACAGTGCACATCTTCTATTCTTATATCAATCACTGAGCCAGCGTGTGATTTCTATTCACATCAAACGACATGAAATACAATGTTCAAATATACATAGTATTCTCTTGTTTGTTTATTCAGTATATGACGACGACCGTGGGAAATGTATTCCAACTCTAACACCAAAGTGAATGAATGTTCAAATGGTGGATATATTGTGTGCAGTATTGAACTGTGGGAATAACATTCCGACTGTAACATCAAAAAGAGAATGAATGTTCACATAGATATACTGTATACAATTGGTGTTGCTGACTTCAACTGTGGGAATAACTATGGTCTCAGTGTATTTCAAAAAGCTCCCTTCACCAATTTTATAGGTGACATTAAAGGCTGTGTTAACATCAATCTTATGGTTCATCTCGATTAGATGTTTGGCTATAGACGAAGTTGGTGGTTTGTTTTGGTTTGGTTTTGTTTGGCTTTCCACAATTCATTTGTTTTTCTAATCACTTCGGGATATGCTCTCTCTTAGTTTCACATGCAAAGCACGATTACTCCTCCCTATGTATATGTGTCCACACTCACACACTCACGAAAATTGTTAAATAGTGTGGGATGTTACAAAATCACTTGTGGAGTTTTGAGGTTTTCGGTGGAGCATATTTTTGGCTCAATGGTGTATGTCTCGGAAATGTGTTTTCGAAAAATGCGAGGAAATGAGTGACAAATTCACCATTAACGAATTCATATGGAATTCGATTACAAATAGCGATATGTGTGACAGAAATTTGTAACTAGAGGGAGAGAATGAATGATATCTTTGAATTTCTAGTGAAGGTGTGGTGTCCAGTCTAGTCTTCAATCAGTTTTCGGACTGTTTATTCACCTTCTCACATTAAAATATATTTTCTTTAGTTGATCAGTTTCTATCTTTCAATCCGGATATATCCATCTGTCCTAGACACCTGGAGCGATATTCCGTGTTTTGTGTGTGTGTGTGTGTGTGTTTTCTCACCGTCTACTTTACTTGTATTGCTTGGTATTGATTGTTTCGTTGACTTGGAAGTTGACCTTCGATTCATGTGATTTCCTTCTTATGGATTGGTAAGTCTTGTCTATGTCGGTGTGTGTGTGTGTGTTGATTAGCCATTCACTTGAATACTAACAGGCTTCTAGAAATTCCCTGGCAGTTTTCGTGTTTCCGAAATCGTCCACCCAGGCTACATGTCTTTTCTAATATATCTAGAGAGATAGAGAGAGATAGAGATGGAGTGAATTATCAGTGTAAGAAGATGTTGTGGTTCATGAATTGTGAGACTCCGTCAGATAGACAACTTGAATCCTAAAAAGTGTTAGACAGATGAAAGTGTTGAAGACTCTTCAAGCACTTAGAGATTATCGCCATCGAACGGTTGGAGATAGTTCATTGGAACTACTCAGTAATCGAAAGCGTTCAACTTTCCACAAGTAAGGCGACATGCTGATTACAATTGCAAGGGTTGTATATTTTAATTGATCTTGTGCTTCGTATTCACCAGGTGTGGCAATGTGGAACTCCTGATTGAATTGGTGATTCCTTCTCCTAACCCGGTTACACACTGATCAAATAGGCGACGGTTGGCTTATTGTGTAATTGTACAGTCCGATGAGAAACAACCGAAAATAGGCTTTCTCATGCCGATCGATGCATTCCCAGTGAGATGTGAATCATCAAGCTTGAGATCAGAAGTTTCAGTGATTTCGAATGTGTTTAGTTTTGGTGGAATGGATTTGCTAGCCTCACTTCCAACCTCCCCTCTCTGTTGGATTTGCTACCGACTAAATGAGGTTTAGTTGTGTGTTGGCCGATCGGCTGGTCAGCGGTAATTGAACCCACGACCAAGTACATGGTTGGCGATTATTCCACCAATGGACAACAGACACACCGATGAAATATATTCGCTTAAATTGCGTTCTATGATTGTCATAATAACAATAATAATAATAACAATATTAATATTAATAATAATGATTATACATTTCAACTGCGATCAAGATTCGTCAGAGTAGTTCGAAAATGATTGGGCGTCGAGTGAGGAGTAGACATTTGTATAAATCACATTTGTAAAATCTCAAGGAAATTAAAATGAGTAAGTCCAGTGTTTCAGACTTTCGGAAACCTGCTCCGTACTTCCTCAGGGAAGTTGATCGCACTTAAAGTAACAGAGGTTTGTATATAAAAAGAGGGGACATCTTGAGCTGACATCAGTGACAGGACCATTGGAAATCCAGTAGAGTGTACTGGACAGCCACCTGTTTCGTCAGCCTAGTTTGATGCTGTTCAGCAATGCACAACCCGACCACGGTGTTCAAACACACGACATTCTTGTTACAAGGCTACCGAGCTAGCTTGTAGACCATTAAGACACTCACTAGGAGCCCATCTAATAACCAGCCAGCCAGCCTATGAATTCCAACTTCTCACAATTCATGGAATATTGTGACCACTTCGAACTGTTTTCTTCGAAGAGATACTGCCTTACCTTCGACGTGCTTCTCCCTACTTGTCATGACTTCCTACTTGAACATCAAGTAACTACCTACCTGAATAGGGCCAGTCACTAGTGAGCATCTGATTAATTGTCAATGGTGAAATCCTCCAACCAATCAAACACAATTCCTGTATAGCCATCTCTTTTGGTTTTTTCAAATGTTTGTCAACTTATATGAGTCATGAAGAAGACATCAAAATATTATCGACAAAATTGAATGAGCTGTGATCAAAATTTGGTCTTAGACTTACAGATATTGGTCTACTTTTGTTAGGTACTTTAAACACAGTGTATTTTGCATCAGAATTTCAGTGATTCCGTTCGACTGGAAGTTCATGGTCGTAGTAGATAATTGAATATGAAAATAGACGTGTATATGCGGTATACAATGGTCGAACGTATTCACTAAACTTCTCATTAACAGTTCACTGTGTTCAAAGTGTTTAACGAGAGTAGACTCAAATTCGTATGTCTGAGATCAAATTTCGATCACCGTTCATTAAATTTTGTCTATGATATTGTTATGACTGCTTCATGACTCATATGATTGGACAATGTCTTTAAAAACAGGAGATGTCCTTTTTATTGATGTATAAACCTCTGTTGTTTTAATTTCGATTAACTTCCCTGAGGAAGTTCGGATCAGTTTTCCGAACGTAGGAAACGTTGGAATTACTCATTTCAATTTCGTTGAGATTTTACAAATATTTTATTTTTACAAATATCTACTTCTCACTCGACGCCCAATTATTTTAACCAAAGTGTGAGAATTGTTGAGTTTTGGGTGAAGAAACGTAATACGAAATCGGTCAAGAAAATTGGTTGTTTATGAAACTAGGGTAGTAACAAATGTGATGAGTTGTCACAAACAGTTGTTAAAAAGAATTTACGTAATGATATGAATAATTTGATGCACATAGAAACAAAGCAGGCAATGTGAACTCAACACACATCCTGGTGTGTTTTCCGTGAACAGTAGGAGAGAAGGCGATGGTGCCCCACTGCTGGCCGACAGTCAGTAGGCTGCAGTCGGACGCCAGTCGGTCGACCAGTGTTCCGTGGTCTCACAGTGGGTGGCATGTTGGACAGAAGTTCCATGAATCATGCATCAGCCACATTCATGTCTCCACTCACCTCCTACAACCTATATCCAGTGTAGGCTGGCAGCCACGCGCGCAGTCTTGTCACAATTCCTCATTGTAAGCTGGTCCCTGCATACCGTTGTCTTCTCTGACACAACCACCCCACAAGACAGCTGACAGACATGTAGGTGAAAATGTCAATCGCCTTCCTCTCCTCAATATTATTATATTATTTATTTACGACGTGAAATCTGCTTATGAATTATAAATTGTCATATTGTACAGTCCGAGAAGCTCAGATATTCCAACTAGCACAAAGTCAACTCTGTGTATCGTTGTTCTCCTAGACACTTTCAACCTACCCACAATCGACAAAACAGCAAAGGACAAATACTGGCAACTCTAAACAATAAGAACCCATACCGAAACAACCTACGAACGCACAAACGACCTTCAGAAATCATTCAGGTGTCTCCGTTGTTTCTAGATGTAATTATGGATGCTCTACACCTTTTTCGTTGTAAATTCGCTCCGGATCTTGTTTTTGATTACTGTTTGGATCAGGGAGTGATTGCCAGGTCGAAAATTTGTCAGTGTGGAGGTGATATGCGTATACAAAAATGCACAAACTGCATTGATGGGTTTGTGCAATGGATATTGGGTATCGAGGCGATTCCTAATCGCAGTGCAGGTGTATTATTGCCTATTATCCAGCACTTAGTGCTGCCTGGGACCACTATTCACACAGACCAATGGAGCAGTTACGGTCAATCTCGGTCGAATCTCGGGTATATTCATCATGTAGTCAACCACGAAAACGGTTTTCGCAGATCTTTGGATGGAACTCATACTAAATCAATCGAAAGTTTCTGGAGTCACCTAAAAAACGGATTAGATTGTCGAATAGATCTAGAAATCTAATGACATACAGTTATCTTGATGAGTTTATGTATAGAACTTGGTTTAACATCAGTATGAAGACACCTGTGAGAAATTGGGAGCTTTCTTTGCAACTTATACGAGAACGTTATCCATTGTAACTATTTTTTTAACATTGCATAACTTATGTATAAGCGATTTTTTACAATTATGCGCCGCTTTTCTTGAGCCCTCCGATTGGTCGAAGTTGTCCTTGACAAGCTCCTTCGTGCGTTCGTAGGTCATTTCGGTTTGGGTTCATATAGTTTCGAGTTGCCCAATTTTTAGACATCAATCTTTTCAAAACGCGTGGAGGTGATATGTAGTCACATGATACGATATCTGCCTTGTTTGCTAGTCTCATATATTTTGCTTTGCGTCTATTGATCGTTAGTCTATGCGACCCACAGTCTATCTTGTCTCTCTGTCTATTAACTAGATAACAACGTATGACCTTTGTCACATGACATCGTAGCCAATCAGAATCACGTAAGTGGTAAGAAAAACAAAACAAATTACCTCTCTTACTGGTTCATGTCCATTAATTATATGATCTCCCATATGATCGTGTAGTGTACAATTGATTGACACATTTGCTACTTTTTTACACTCAAACAATAACACAATGATTGGGAATGGAGTTGATAATCATGAAGTGCATAATAGTGATGAAAGCGACCAGGGTTATCGGTGAGTAATGATATTTGTTGTGTTAATTTATCCTATCTGTTCTGTTCTGTTCTCTCCTGTCATGTGATGTGATGTGATGTGATGGGTTGTAGTGTGATGTGCTGTGTTGTGTTGTGGTGGTCTTAGTTATTTACATTTCTTTATTCAGGGTAAATTTCGAATGTGACTCAACTCTTGTGTGTGTGTGTTTGATTTACTATTGCACTGATAGCCTGTGAATAGATTGAAACTCGGTTGTTTTAATGAATTCACCTTTGTAGTTGACGTTTGTTATTTGGTTAGTAAGTGGAAGTGATTGTTGTTGTGGCTGTATGCGTGTATGTGTTTGCGTGCTCCTGTGGGTGTGCGTGTGTGTGCAAAGGTGAGTTTGTGATGGTGTCAGCAGTGAAGAGGAGGATGACTGTGACTCAGGATGAAGGCGACACATTGAATGAATGAATGAATGAATATGTAGGTGGAGAGTGGAAGAGAATGATGATGGCGTATTGATCGGAAATCCATCATACGATAACGAGATGTGTTTCGGTGATTTCAGTTGGGACGTGTGCAGTTATTTAACGATTCCTGTGTACATGGAGTGTTAATTGAGAAGAGAGGTGAGCAGTTCTTGTTGTTGTTTTTGTTGTCAGTTAGTTAGGCGATGTGAGTGTTCCTCGGAGCTTCGTGGTGTTACTGTGAACTTCTGAGTGAATGGTGATGATGATTTGGAGAGGGTTTTGATAGAATGTGATGTGGGATGGATGAAATGAATGTGACGGTGATTGGATTGTGCTACTCGCCGACTGTGTGGGTGGGTGTTCACACGTGTATGCATTCATTCTAGTGAGTGATGTTGTATTTTGAAGTGTTTGTTTCCACGGATTTGTTGATTAGTTTGAGTTGGGATGAATGAGTGAGTGAGTGAGTGAGTGACATGAATGAGTCGGAGAATGGTGGGAGCACACAGGAAGTGTTGTAGAGTTGGTTGTTTCTCGACTGTCACTATCCACCAATGCTTTGCATATATCGATATGTGTTATCGATCTATTTATTCATTTATTTATTCGTCTGTGATTTACTTGAAGATGCGAATAGTCAGAGGGTATTGCGGATGGACAGACGGACACACAGACTGACAGAATCTTGAATATGATGTGTACGACTGATAATGAGGTGAATGTGGAGAGTATATGGGAAGGTGATTGTGAAGACTGTGTAGCTGATTGATGTCGGTGATTGTGGATAAGTTAATAGTAGATTAAATTAAGTTGAGAGGGATTGATATGTGAGTGAGTGAGTGAGTGGGTGAGTGATTTTGACTGTAGTTATGTAACTGTTGTGGTGAATTTGACAAGCTCTGATTCGTAGTTGAGTTGTTTTGTGAGGATTGAATAACAGAATTTTCTCTCTGTCTCTCTCTCTCTAGATCTGAAGATGACGATGTGGATGATGGTGAGAGAAGACGACGTTTGACTTTGCTGTTTGAGAAGCAGATGAGACATCTGGATTTGAAGATTGAATATCTGAAAATGAAGAAACGCATTTTGCGTGAGAAGATAAATGGATTGTTGCGATCCTGAAGACAGCCTGAGGAATTATGCTAAAATGAGATATGCATAATATCTATTCATTTCGATATTTGTAATAAATTTTGATATGTATTCACCAATGATGTTATTGTGAATGCGTTACTCTATCGAATGTTTTGCAAATGAGTTTCTGAGTAATGTGGCGTGTAATGTGAAACAGCGTATGTGTAGGTGGCAATTTTGTCTGTTTCTCCTGTAGAAGTGTTTGATGAGATGATGGAGAGTGATGTAGGCGACTGATGTTCACTTACAGTCTATGTGATGGCATTATATTGAAATACGTTTCATATTCTCACGATCCTTTGGGTTATGATACACGGAATTGTTTGTGTCTGTGTGTGTGTGTTTGATTCTTGGTGATATTCAGTTCGACGGATGGATGATGTGAATAATTGATTGATAAGGCAGGCATCTTTCACTGTTCTGATTGTTCTCCATGTGATCAGAGTTGTTCTTGTGAGCATGAAAGTTTGTCCATGTGGGAGAGTATAAGTCTTATCTATAATGGAGTGATGGGAGTTGTATTTTGATGAATTGTATTGGGGAATATGACTAGCCAGTTAGTTAGGTTATGGTGGTTACATTTCCTGTGTAATTCATGTATCGTCGTGTTAATTTCAACTTCACGGTATCGTTGAGGGAAAGTCAGCTTTTCTCGACTGAGTGTGTTGAGTGCCTGCCTGTCTGTCTGAGTGTCTGTAAGTAGTAATGACAGTGAGTCGACTGTCATGAAGTTTATTTTCTTATGGTGACTGAATACATTGCCAGAGAGACAGACAGAGGAAGAGACAGAGAGAGATTGTATGTCGTGGAGGGTTGTTGAACATGATGATTGACAGTGAGGGATGTGGTGATGGTGATGGTGACGATGATGAGAATACTCGGAGGATGTGTTAGCCGGGTAGTACAATGACACTCGGCATTATTTTCGTCATTCTTACTATTTGATTATTATTGTTATTGCATAAATCATCTTATTATTATTATAGGTTCGTAGAGTTCCTAGAGGAACATAGGGCTTTAGGTGCACGTCTCCATTGAGTTCGGTTCTCTGACAACGTTTTCACATGGTTTCACGTCTTCCCACATTCTTTCATCTCCTCTTCACATGACCTCCTCCATGTTGCCCTCGCACTGACAGTCAACTCGCCGCTTCCCGTTCGGCTTTCACTCGAGCGATGGCCTTGTGTGTGATATTACTCACTTGATGGTTTGTTTTCTCAGAGTATGATCAATCCACCTCGATTTCTTGCTGTAAATTTGTTGCACAATTGGTTTCTGCTGATTTGGTTGGTTGTTTCATTGCCAGAGGTCTCTGTTGGAGATGGTTTCTGGCTGGCCATCTGATGTTGAGCGAAGTATTGGGCGAAGACAGCTGTTGATGAATGTTTTTAGTTTGTTCGAAGTGCTCTTCTTGACGCACCAAGTCTCTGATCCGTTATAGTATAGTGAGTAACACTTGTCATCCAAGTTACGAAATGGCTTGCATCTTCACGATCATGACCAGCTCAACAACCACAAATTATAGAGTGTGTAGGTGACAAGCACATTTACCTAAAGAAACTATGATCCATATTCTATCCCATTAATTCTGTATGAAGACGATTGGAAAACAACACTTACAAGGTTGACTGTCAAACTGTTTGTGAGACAACTGACTAATTTTGTAGCTTGTGCTGACAGATAGAAATTGGCCAAATTTGAAATCAACATTTCAAGCCAATGGCTGCAGAGGTAGAAGCATTTATACCTCAAACTTAGTTTACGTTGTCGTCATGAAATAATCTCACTGGATAATGTTGTTTAAACTTATGTCAGTTACCAGTCAGTCAGAACAGTTTACTTGTACGCTGGCTGACCTAGCCGTGCTTTCCTTCATAAAAACATCCTATACCAATCCGTTCATCTTCTATGGTTACACTTTGGTGAAAGAGGTGATGACTGAGTGATAAATAAAAGCAATGGTCACACTGGGGTCTCTATCTCTCTCCCACCGCTTCTTCTTAATCAAGTAACAAACTTCTCCACTAGTAGTCTGGAAGCCATTTGGTTTGAATCCTGTGGCGATGTAGATTCTTGTTGGACCTTCAATTATCATCTATTAGATTTCTTTTTCAAGTGTTGGTTTTGTAGGGATTTTGTTACATTGGTTGGAGGATTTCATTATGAGCTGACATCAGTTGGTGAAGTATTGGAAAGCCTGTGAGTGAGTACTGGACAGCTTCATGGGCCTTTGGAAAATGTTCCAGTGGCTTAATGGTATACGAACTCGCATTGTAAACAGGATATCCTCATTTCGCACCCAGGTGGCTGCGTAATGTTCAAGCGTCCCAGACTAGGACGAAATAGCTGTCCAGTACTCTCACACTTTCCAATGCTTCTCTATCTAATGTCAGCTATTGCTGAAATCCTTCAAATAATATTACATTGCTCTAAATTTTTGTACACCTTTAATTAGAAAATGAATATGTTGAATGATCAACTTGATAATGCTCAGTTTTATTCCGAGCTGAGTTTTTTTATTTAAATTTTGGTGTTATCGATATTTGTCATGACGAAGTGACACTGTAATTTTCGCCGTGGACTTGACCAGCAGCTTCTCTATCCTACTTCACTTAACACAGTTTAATAATAACACAATGAGATATTTTCCAGTTCCAGATGCCACGACAACAGGATACAATCTTCGGCTTTGCTATAAGAGAAGGGCATGAAATATCCGGATTTATCAGCTGGAACTGATCAACTCAAGAAAATATATTTTAATGTGAGAAGGTGAATAGACAGTCCGAAAACTGACTGAAGACTAGACTGGACACCACGCCTACACTAGAAATTCAAAGATATCATTCATTCTCTCCCTCTACATACAAATTTCTGTCACACATATCGCTATTTGTAATCGAATTCCATATGAATTCGTTAATGGTGAATTTGTCACTCATTTCCTCGCATTTTTCGAAAACACATTTCCGAGACATACACCATTGAGCCAAAAATATGCTCCACCGAAAACCTCAAAACTCCACAAGTGATTTTGTAACATCCCACACTATTTAACAATTTTCGTGAGTGTGTGAGTGTGGACACATATACATAGGGAGGAGTAATCGTGCTTTGCATGTGAGACTAAGAGAGAGCATATCCCGAAGTGGTTAGAAAAACAAATGAATTGTGGAAAGCCAAACCAAACAAAACCAAACCAAAACAAACCACCAACTTCGTCTATAGCCAAACATCTAATCGAGATGAACCATAAGATTGATTCATATGAACTGTGATCAACATTTGACCGGATATCTGCAAAATAATTGAGCGCTGAGTGAGAAGTAGACATTTATAAATTTATATGTGTAAAATCTCAGCGAAATTGAAATGATTAATTCCAACGTTTCGTTCGGCAATCTGGTCCGAACTTCTTCAGGGAAATTAATCGAATTAACATAACAGAGGTTTATATATAAAATGAACAACTCATGTTTTTAAACTTTGTCTAATCATGAGTCATGCAACAGTCATCAACATGTATAAAAAAATAAATAAATAAATAATTAAATAAATAAATAATTAAATAAATAAATATATATATATAAATAAATAAAATAGTATGTTTATATATGAAAGTAAATCTCTTGTTTTAAATTGTTTGTCCAATCATGTGAATCAATAAACAGCTATCAATAGGTATAGTAAACAAAACAAAACAAAATCTTTAATATGAACTGTGATCAAAATTTGACCTCAGACTTTCAAAATTAGTCTACTTTTTAGATAAAGCAATAAGAAGACGTAATTTGTCTGAATCGTGTAATGTATTTGCGCAACACATTTCGAACAATCTGATCACACACGGACTTGTCATAGGAATATATATGAAATTAATAAAGAGGTAAGAGGTGAGAAAAATAGACTTAGGTCAAGTTTAAAGGACATAATGAAGGTCAAAGTAACAATGAAGACCACTAAACCAAATAACAGAGGTATGGTATCAAAACAAAATTTATCAAGGAAGGTTTAATGTGATGACGAATTGTTTTTGAACGCATAGAGGTGGTTTAAACTTTCTAATTGCTAGGGCTTCCACAAACTTAAGGATACGCCCCAAACACGTTTTATAGATAGGTTTAAAAGATCTGTTAACGTCAATTTTATGTCCTGTCTCTATAATATGTTTTGCAATAGAGGAGCTAGGTCTCCTGTTCTCACCATTAATGGGTTCTGAAGATTCCATTTGTTTCTGGAGCCATTTAGGAATATGCTCTGAAGCCCTTACTTGCAGAGATCGATGAGTCCTCCCTATGTATGTGTGTCCACACGTACATTCAAATTGGTAAATACAGTGGGATGTGACATCATTTTTCGCATGTTCGAAGGGCTTAGATAGATATATTGGCCTCACATTCTCTATTATTATGATATTGGCTGCATAAAAAGTCTTTTTGACAGCAGCATTCAGTCTTTGTCTAGTTATCAAGCTGCTTTGATGCCCCATATAGGGTAGCTTGATGTATACGTCTTTCTTAGGGGCGAGTTGGAGAGTGGGTCTTGGTGTTCTGACTACCTTATATCTCCTGATGAACTTGTCTGGATAATTGTTATCAACCAGAGTTTGTGTCAACTTTCTTTCTTCTTCATCAAGTGTGTCTTCAGTGCATATTCACTGGATTCTACTGAAGAGGCACCTTACTAAGGCTCTTTTGTACCGAACAGGGCAGAAACTGTGGTAATTAAGATACTGTCCTGTCCAGGTAGGTTTTCTATAAATAGATCTTTTTATTGACCCATCAAGCCGTCGACTAAGCAATATATCTAGGAAAGATAAACAGTTATCTTCCTCTTCTACAGATGTAAGTGATATGCTATTCTGGACTTCATTCATTCGATTTAAAATTGAGGTAGCAGAACAAGACTTATCACTGATGATTACAATATCGTCTACATACCTTCTATAAAGTGGCACATTTTCGATTAAATCCTCCGATAAATTCTCAATGTGCGACATATAAATATCTGCTAAAAGGGGCCCTAACGGACTTCCCATAGCAACACCATCAACTTGGCGGAAACAATCGCCTTCAAATGTAAACCTAACATTGTTAGTACATAGAAGTAATAAATCCCTTAAATAAGATATAGGGAACGGGATGAAAAAATTGTTTGTGGAAATATAATCACACAAAATGTCAACTGTTTTGAGCAAAGGCACATTGGTGAATAACGAGTTTACATCAAAAGAGTACATATTCTTATTCATAATATTAATATTACTATTGTCAAGAAAATCAATCAATTCAAATGTATCTTTTAACACATACTTACAGAATTGTGTTTTAACTGGATGCAATAATTCTACTAACCATTTAGCAAGTTTATGTGTTGGGGATTTGCACATTGAGAGTATAGGACGTAGAGGATTATTGGGTTTGTGTATTTTTGGCAAGCCATACATATGCGGGAATTTACAATCTGATGGCTTTAACGAGTCAAATTTTTCTTTACTTATAGCATTTAGGCCTTGAAGCTTCAGTAGATTAGCTGTCACTGTGCCCTGCAACAACTGGATATCTTCTGAGGAGGGATCACGGCTAAATTTGCTTTTATCATCAAGAATAAACATCATTTTAGAATTATAGTCACTTTTATTCATAATAACGACTCCAGAACCTTTATCAGGTTTCGTAATGATGATATTAGGATTTTCCCGTAGCTCTTTCAAGGCTTTGAAATGCTGGGAATTTAAAATGCTTTTCTCGTTTGGGTTGTTGTTTAAAAACTGATGAGCTATATCCACCATCTTGGCCTTAAACCAACCCCGATCTTCATCGGATGTTGCGGCAAGAGGTTTGAGTTGGTCGTATAAGTTTTCAAACTCAGCATGTATGGCTAAATCCGTAAGGTGCGTGCGAGGAACACAAAATTTGAGTCCAAGGGATAATGCTTCTTTCTGATGAGTAGATAGAGTAATATCAGAAAGATTTGTAACATACTTATCAGGGTTCACCGGAAAGACATCTACGCGGTTTCGATCATCGATTGAACTCTTCAGCTTATTTTGTATATCCGTCTTAGTTTTCTGAGTAACGTCTTTACAAAACTGAAGAAATTTCATGTGGCATATTATTGATAATTCAGATAAAATAAGTGACGCATCGGTATGAAGAACAAGTAATCCTTGTAACGTTTGTTTAACATTTTCGATATGTGACTTTGTAAGACGAACAAGATTAGAGATATTTGGTTGTAATTTACTGAATTTCAAAGTTTTATAAAATTGTCTCGGGAAGGAATGATTTTTAATACATAATTCATAAAATTCCAGCGTGTTACGTTCGACAATAATTTTACACCTAAGGTTAACAAGTTCATTTAACCTTTTGATAGTGTGTGGAGGGAGTCTTCTCTTTAGAAATTTAAAACAATTAGTTCCCTTTATGAATTTAGATAAAGCAATAAGAAGACGTAATTTGTCTGAATCGTGTAATGTATTTGCGCAACACATTTCGAACAATCTGATCACACACGGACTTGTTAAAATATATTTGTATATGCAGTATACAATGGTGTGTGTGTATGTGTGTGGGTGAACAGTCATAAAACATTTGTTATTCTCATATGAGCTGTGATCAAGATTTGACCGGATAGTTACAAAATAATTGAGATGTTTTTTACAAATATAATATAATTTTATGGATTTGTTATTCTCTCCATAAAAGGACGTAGACAATCGGGAATTTGATCAAGTGTGACTAGTTGTTGAAACATATCCAATTTATTTATTAGTCAGGATTTGCCATGCATCAGCTAAGATCACACCTTCACGTCTGTTCAAACTGTTGGGATTCACCCATATATGTAGGGCTTCTGCAGTCAGTCTTTCTTTATATGAACCAAAACCTTTCTGTAAAACCTTAGTCTTATCAAAATCGATTTCGTGTCCCGTTTCTATCGAGTGCAGTGCAATCGCTGAGTTGTTTTCTAGCTTCTTCAAGTCTGCAGAGGTCTTTGGAACCACCTTAAGACATTGTTTATGCTCTTTCACCCTTACATTTACCTGTCTGGAAGTTTCTCCTACATATACGGCGTTACAATCCCCACAATTGATCTAGTATACACAATTCTGCTGGTTTTCTTGTTCTATTTTATCCTTAACCTTAACCAGTAATGAGCGTAAGGTGTTTAATGCACGAAAATACACTCGTATGTTATGGTCGTTAAGGATTCGCTTTATTTCGTCGGATGTTTCTTTGCTGTAAGGAATCACCGCTGTACTAACCCAATTCTTAGCAACAGGTTTTGATTCATCCTTATCTTCACATTTTAAATATCTATTTATGAAGGCTTTTGGATAATTATTTGATTCAAGAGTGGATTGAACCAATTTTAATTCCTTGCTAATATCTTCCTCCTCAGTAACTAGACGTTTGGCTCTGTTGATCAGATTCTTGGCCACAGTTACTTTGGTGGTAAATGGGTGAGCTGAATGGTAATCTAGGTATCTATCTGAATTTGTCGGGTTTCTGAAAATGTTTATTTTAAATTTTCCATCTAATTTTCTTTGCACTAAACAGTCCAGGAACGCCAACTCATTCTCATCGGATTCAACCTCTTTGGAGAACTTGATAGTTTCTGACATATTGTTCGTTAAGTGAAACGGTTCATTTAACAAACTACGTTTGATTATGATGAAGGTATCATCTACGTATCTTAACCACATCTTTGGGGGACTAGGGCATCTCATAATTGCATTTGTTTCTAATGAGTGCATAAACAGATTGGCGACTAGCGGAGATACTGGTGATCCCATAGCAATGCCTCCTGTTTGACGATAAAGAACCCCTCTAAGCGTAAATAACGTGGATAGAAGACACAGTTCTAATACCTTCATAATTTCGTCGGCGCTCAATTATTTTGCAACTATCCGGTCAAATCTTGATCACAGTTCATATGAATTAATTTGCAAGTATTGGTTTCGTAGGGATTTGGTTTGATTGCATGGAGGGTTTCATCATGAGCTGACATCAGTTAGAGAACCACTGGAAAACCAGCTGGGAGTACTGGACAGCTGTTTCGTCCTAGTTTGGGACTCTTCAGCAGTACGCGCCCAACGGGATTCGAACCCAGGACCTTCTGGTTACGAGGCGAGCTCGTAGACCATTGAGCCACTGGGACCCGATCCAATGGTCCTTGAATTCTAACTTCTGCCAATTCACGACATAGCGCGACCATTTCGCAATGTCTTCTTCGTGAGTAACTGTCCTCATTGCGAAATGGTCGCGCTATGTCGTGAATTGGCAGAAGTTAGAATTCAAGGACCATTGGATCGGGTCCCAGTGGCTCAATGGTCTACGAGCTCGCCTCGTAACCAGAAGGTCCTGGGTTCGAATCCCGTTGGGCGCGTACTGCTGAAGAGTCCCAAACTAGGACGAAACAGCTGTCCAGTACTCCCAGCTGGTTTTCCAGTGGTTCTCTAACTGATGTCAGCTCATGATGAAACCCTCCATGCAATCAAACCAAATCCCTACAAAACCAATACTTGCAAATTAATCTGATGCTCACTAGTGACTGGCCCTATTCAGGCAGTTAACCTGGGGTTCTAGTGGGAAGCCGTGACCAGTAGGGTACAGCAGGTCGAAGATGAGGACAGTTACTCACGAAGAAGACATTGCGAAATGGTCGCGCTATGTCGTGAATTGGCAGAAGTTAGAATTCAAGGACCATTGGATCGGGTCCCAGTGGCTCAATGGTCTACGAGCTCGCCTCGTAACCAGAAGGTCCTGGGTTCGAATCCCGTTGGGGGCGTACTGCTGAGGAGTCCCAAACTAGGACGAAACAGCTGTACAGTACTCCCAGCTGGTTTTCCAGTGGTTCTCTAACTGATGTCAGCTCATGATGAAACCCTCCATGCAATCATATGAATTAATTAGTTCTTATTTCAAAAAAGAAACAATTTAACTGTCTGAACGCTTATTACATGGACCCAACCGAAATGGAATCAATAAAAGTGATAGTGAATCACAATAAACCCAAAAATGAAGTACAAATCCAGTACAAATGCAATATTTCTCACATTAATGTTGAGATAAAATAGAAATCTAAATATTTAATGTAAAGTTATATGCTACTCACTATAATTTAGTAATGTGAAGTAAATTCTCGAAAGCATTAAGACACTGAACGATTTATTTACAAATAAAAACTAGTGGATGTTTGTATTTTTATCCATGAAACCAGATTTGAAGCTTGTTTAGACAAATTAATCGACAAAGGATCAGTTCAGAACCTATTGCCATACACACATGACGAAGATAGTGTAGATGGATGGGAGACAGACACACTAAGGTGACATTTGAGTAATATCACTTCCAAGGCCCTCTAGTGGAACTCTAATGGGAAAAGACGAGATGGCCTCCCAAGATGAAATGGAGGACATCATGTGAAGAGGAGATGACAGCCTATGGGAAATCATGGAACCAGCTGAGCAGGACTCTAGAGAGTGGGATATAATGAAGATGTTCTGTCGAATCCCTGTGTTCTACTTGGAACACAAGGAAATAATACAATACTAACTGATAACATGTATGTGACCGGCCGGTAATTATTGGTTAACTCGTCCTATTTCCATCGCCAAACTGACTTGGGCTATAAGGAACCTGTTGCTTTCACCGAGTCGGACCAACTTATTTCCTGTCATTATTTAATTAGACTCTCCTGACTGTCGGTCTTCATGTGTGAGTTACTTATTGCCTTCCAATATCGAGCCTCAGTCACAAAATCATTATTAATGTCGGCCACACAAACCCAAATAATATTACCTCTATCGTCCATATCAACCCCAATTCGGTACTTAGCCATTCCACAATTGTAGAGAGCCTGATCAACTTCACTATCTTTGTACCTACATGTTAATTCACCAGGTAAAACAAAGTCATTTCCTCATCAAACACCATAATGAATAAACTCTTAAATTATTTCCCACTTAAAACAAACAACACCATTAACACGTCTAGGCATATTTATTATTTCATCCATTTATACAAAAATATCAATCAGGTAACATGCTTGCGGTGAATACCATTTGGCAAATTTTCCCAATAACCAAACCTCACCCCCAACCAAATGTTACTTTTTCACATTTTTAACCTCAGTTGCATTCTTATTGATTATTACTGTTAATTTGGTTTCACACTACATCATAACGATTCGATAGCGCATCTCCACTTCGTTCTATTCTCTGAGTTCCTCTTTATCTGGCCCCATGATCACACATAGGTGGTAGTACAGTAAAGACGATTTTGACAACAAGAGACAGCGGAATCCGCGGAAGATATATACATGTGTAGTGATCAGTTGTTTTCATATACCCCTCAACTTTGCATAATCTTACAGTCAGTTAAGACCACTCTGGACAGATTAACAATAACGCGATTGAACAATCTTGAAGCTCAAAATTATACAATCATTATACATAATACTTATATGTGATGTATTTTTATAAAACACAAAATAATCGAGCAAAGAATATTCTTTTCGATAAATTCCTCTCCCGGCTTTAAAATTATATATATGTTTATATACATAGAATATTTTAAATTAGTAGTCAATAACAATATTAGTGTTTTTTAAATAATATCAATTTGTAAAGTATGATCAATGCAATTACAGTTCATTAAAGATGCTTAAATTATAATAATAATAACAATAAAGATATAGTAGCAAATAGAATATCAACTAAAATTAGGAAAATTCCACAAAAACTCATGATCATTCAAACCTAGATGGCCAAGGTAAGGATAATGACTGAACTAACTTCTTTTGGATGCATAAATTAGGCTTATTAATATGAATCCCCACAGCCTCAGCAATATTTAGTAGTCGAACTCTTAAGGCGAAATTGAGATTCGTAGGTATGCGGTAAATGACCCTGAAAGCATGTTTAACGTCAATCTTGTGTTCTGTATCCACAAGGTGAGATAGAATAGCGCTGCGAATAGATTTTGTTTGTCCTTTGCTTAACCAAACAGCGTGATGTTCGGAAATTCGACGAGAAACACGCCTAATTGTACGGCCTATGTAACTGGCTCCACAGGAGCAGTTAAACTGAACAAAGTTGTTGAACAAAGTTCGTTTGTCTTCATCAGTTTGGACCAGTCTGTCTTCATACTTTATTTGAAATGACTGCAGTGGGATCAAGAGTGATTGAAAATTAGTATTTGGGTGTCTGACTTTAGAACAGTTACATATATTGGCTTCGTGTATAAAAACCATAGTCACAGGTTTATTAATTGTGTAACGACAGAAGACAAGGGCCAGGCAACAGATCGTTTATTGTTCAAAACAGTTGACATTTTGTGTGATTAGATTTCCGCAAACAATTTTTTTCATCCCGTTCCCCTTATCTTATTTAAGGGATTTATTACTTCTATGTACTAACAATGTTTGGTTTACATTTGAAGGCGATTGTTTCCACCAAGTTGATGGTGTTGGTGTGGGAAGTCCGTTAGGGCCCCTTTTAGCAGATATTTGTATGTCGTTCGTTGAGAATTTATCGGAGGATTTAATCGAAAATGTGCCACTTTATAGAAGGTATGTAGATGATATTGTAATCATCAGTGATAAATCTTGTTCTGCCACCTCAATATTAAATCGAATGAATGAAGTTCAGAATAGCATATCACTTGCATCTGTAGAAGAGGAAGATAATTGTTTATCTTTCCTAGACATATTGCTTAGTCAACGGCTTGATGGGTCGATAAAAAGATCTATTTATAGAAAACCTATCTGGACAGGACAGTATCTTAATTACCACAGTTTCTGCTCTGTTCGGTACAAAAGAGCCTTAGTAAGGTGCCTCTTCAGTAGAATCCAATGAATATGCACTGAAGACACACTTGATGAAGAAGAAAGAAAGTTGACACAAACTCTGGTTGATAACAATTATCCAGACAAGTTCATCAGGAGATATAAGGTAGTCAGATCACCAAGACCCACTCTCCAACTCGCCGCTAAGAAAGACGTGTACATCAAGCTACCCTATATGGGGCATCAAAGCAGCTTGATAACTAGACAAAGACTGAACGCTGCTGTCAAAAAGACTTTTTATGCAGCCAATATCATAATAATAGAGAATGTAAAGCCAATATATCTACTAAGCCCTTCGAACATGCGAAAAATAACGTCACATTCCACTGTATTTACCAATTTGAATGTACTTGTGGACACACATACATAGGGAGGACTCATCGATCTCTGCAAGTAAGGGCTTCAGAGCATATTCCTAAATGGCTCCAGAAACAAATGGAATCTTCAGAACCTATTAATGGTGAGAACAGGAGACCTAGCTCTTCTATTGCGAAACATTATAGAGACAGGACATAAAATTGACGTTAACAGATCTTTTAAACCTATCTATAAAACGTGTTTGGGGCGTATCCTAAAGTTTGTGGAAGCCCTAGCAATTAGAAAGTTTAAACCACCTTTATGCGTTCAAAAACAATTCGTCATCACATTAAACTTTCCTTGGTAAATTTTGTTTTGATACCATAGTAGTTGTACTATTACCTCTGTTATTTGCTTAAGTGGTCTTCATTGTTATTTTGACCTTCAATATGTCCTTTTAACTTGACCTAAGTCTATTTTCTCACCTCTCACCTCTTTATTAATTTCATATATATTCCTATGACAAGTCCGTGTGTGATCAGATTGTTCGAAATGTGTTGCGCAAATACATTACACGATTCAGACAAATTACGTCTTCTTATTGCTTTATCTAGATATTAGTAGATTTTTATGTACATTATTATTAGCGTTATTGTTAGCAGAGAAGCAACGTCTTCTGATTGGTTGTTTTCTTAGTGAAGGTTATCCTGTCATCTCTTTGTGGCCATTTCTTAGACAGTCCGGTCATATATCTGCGAATCGTATCTACCCATGTTAAGTCCGCTCTGATTGGTTGTCGAGTCCCTTAGGGTCAGGCTTTGTCCTTGTTTTTCTTATCATGATCCCGATTCGGGATGTAAATATTGACGTAGATTGTTATTTACAAATTTGGCTTGCAGACAGCTTTCACCACAATAGTACCTGTAATATAAACCTAACAACGAATTTCGGAGATGTTGCCGAAAACACAAACATCAGTAATATTATCGTATATATCAGTTGCTTTAGGTAATACAATAATAATAATAATAATAGTCACTTCACTCCAAACAGTAGTTTTATACAGAGTAGAATTTTCATCGGTGACTCTAAACTTTAGCAGCCCAAACGGAAACTACCTTACGAACGGACAAATGACCTTGACAAGGACAACTTTAACCAATCAGAAGGCTTAAAATGAACGGCGCATAATTTTAATAAATCGTTTATATACAAGTAAAGCAATGTTAAAAAATAGTTACAAAGGATAGCGTTCTCGTATATGTTGCAAAAAAACCTCCCAATTTGACATAGGAGTCTTTACAGTCATGTTAAACCAAGTCCTATACATAAACTCGTCGAGATAACTGTAAATCATTAGATTTCTTGATCCGTTCACAGATCTTATCCGTTTTTTGAGATGACTCCAGAAACTTTCAATGGAATTAGTATGAGTTCCATTGAAAGGATTTATGAATCCGGTTGTATGGTTGACAACTTCATGAATATAGCCAAGATTTGATAATTGACTGTAACTACTCCACTCATCCGTATGTATAGTTGTTCCCGGCAGCACTAAACGTTGGATAATGGGCAACAATACATTCGCACTGCGATTAGGAATCGCTTCTATATATCCTTTGTGTAGGGTGGTGTCATATATGCCCAACACCCATTGTTGATTTGAAGTCATTCTCCCTCTATTATATTTCCTTTTTATTAACACAGTCTCATCCACATGAACAGTAACACCAACTCCGCCGAGTACTTGGGTCAATCTGTTCATTTTCCACGACACCACGTCTCTGCAGTATTGGTACCACTGTACTGCAGAAACTTCTGACATTTCTGTCTCATATGCGGTTGCTGTTACTGGTCTTCTTAGAACCCAGTTGTGACACATCATCAGTATCTTCGTTAGAGGTAAATGAGATTTCGAGAAAAATGTATCTAAGGAATCTATAAACTAAAAAATAACGACATACCCTCTCGGACCGATTTTCTGCATCTGCACTCCCTGCAACGGTAAACATAACCGTCGATGCATCTCGTGTATCTTTGTATATGCATTACACCTCCGCACTGGCAAGTTTTCGATCTCGCTATCAGCCCGTTCTCTAAACAGTAATCAAAAACAAACTCTGGAGCGAATTTGCACCGCAAACGATGTACAGCATCCATTGCGAGTCAGCTGATTGCCTGCTCAAGGTCATTCATCCGTTCTCAAGGTTGTTTTGGGCTGCTAAAGTTTAGAGTCACCTTTTCATCTTATCATATTACAGCAAATATATTCCTTTTTGATGTGGTTGTGTTCTCTGAGCTGGATAGTTAATTTGCGAAGCTTTCATAGCCCTACTAGGCGACATCTTCAGCGCATACTTCAATTTGAATTGAAGTGAGCTTTTAGATTTCTCCACGAGTTTATTAATCATCTCTCCTGGTAACCTTGGATGTGATTGGTTGTTTTTGTGTGTTTTCACACCTGCTAGGTTATTTGTATTGCAATTCATTTTTTCTTTGACTTGAACTTTGACCCTTTGTGTGTGAAGTTTCTTTCTTATCGGTTGATAAATTTTGTCTATCTCGATGTGTTTATTGATTGATGATTCACTGGAATGCCAAGCTTCTAAAAATTCTCTAGCATTCTTGTTGTTTCCTCTGTCTAATATTTGAACGTTGTCCCAGTCGAATAGATATCCGTGTTTGTCTGTATGTAGTGACATGAGGGAGTGGATATCATGTCTTTTGACAGCTAGCTTATGATCGTGGATACGAAGACGAAGGGGACGTCCACTTTGGCCAATGTAGTGTTTTTCGCAGTTGTTACAATTTATTTTCTAGATGATGTTGGTTTTATCTACTTTTGCTGTTGAGTCTTTTGGTTGACATAGAATTGAGTGAAGTGACTTTGTTGGTTTGTGTACAACTTCGATTCCTAAAGGTTTGAAGGGTCTTGTAGTGATTTCTGAGATATCCTTTATATATGGTAAGGCGATTTTCTTTGTGATTTCCTTGGGGGCTTTTGGTTTGATAGGTTGGTTTGGGGGTTTATGTCTTTTGATGAAATTCCGTGGATACCCATTCTTTTGGAAGACGTCAATGACATAACTTTCTTCAATTTTCCCTAAGGTGGGAGTGCTGCAATGAGTCCTGGCTCTCTTGAATAGTGTTTGTATGCAATTCCTCTTGTGTGCTATTGGATTGTTGCTGTTGTAATTCAACTCACACAGACCAAATCCTGAATTACAACAGCAACAATCCAATAGCACACAAGAGGAATTGCATACAAACACTATTCAAGAGAGCCAGGACTCATTGCAGCACTCCCACCTTAAGGAAAATTGAAGAAAGATATCTCATGGACGTCTTCCAAAAGAATGGGTATCCACGGAATTTCATCAAAAGACATATACCCTCAAACCAACCTATCAAACCAATGAAAGCGATGAAAGATTCGCAAATCAACTATCCAGCTCAGAGAACACAACCACATCAAAATCATCCACCTGAGCTACAAATCTTCTCTATCATATTCCTTTTGCAAATCAAACATGAAATCTGGAATAATAATTTAATTTATATTGGTATGTTTCATTAGTCGTTGCCATCTACGACGACATTATCTCCGGAATCCACTGGAAAGATGAAAAGCAATAGGCGGAAATGTTGTTAAAATGCTCGGGTGAAAATAATGCTATTTGTGGAAATCTCTGATTGATTAGAACAAAAGGAAAAGTAAAAAATTATATTTGTAAAATCTCAGCGAGATTGAAATGAGTAATTCCAACGTTTCCTGTGTTCGGCAATCTGGTCCGAACTTCTTCAGGGAAATTAATCGAAATTAACATAACAGAGGTTTATATATAAAAGGAACATCACTTGTTTTTAAAAACTTTGTCCAATCATGAGTCATTCAACAAGTATAATAAACAAAATTTTATCAGCTGCGATCAAAATTTGACCTCGGACTTACAAATATTGGTCTACCTTTGTTAAACACTTTAAACAGAGTGTGCATGCGTGTGTGTGGGTAAACAGTTGTAAAACATTTCTTAACGTCTCCATAAGAAGTAATGGACAGTCGAGAATTTTGACCAAGAATTAATAATTAGTGATACATATCCATTTTTTATTTATTAATAGGGATTTCCTATGCATCAGCTAACATCACGCCTTCAGGTCTGTTCAAACTGCTAGTATCTAGAATTTTATGATTAGACGTATTTTCAAAATTATGGTGTTTATGATTAGAGTTTAGTAAAAGCACCCTGTCGGACTTATTGCTTTGCCTTCTTTCCGAAGATTGAGCTGCTTTATTCGACCTACTGGAGTTGTCAGGTGACTCGACAGCTACGGAATAAGGATATGCATTCTGTTGCAGACAACGGAGAGTGAAAACACGATGATTATTCCAATTACACAGTTTCTTTCTTAATTTAATTGTTTATTATACTTGTTGAATGGCTCATGATTGGACAAAGGTTTTAAAAACAAGTGATGTTCCTTTTATATATATACCTCTGTTATGTTAATTTCGATTAATTTCCCTGAAGAAGTTCCAACCGACCAGATTGCCGAACACAGGAAACGTTGAAACTACTCATTTCAATCTCGCTAAGATTTTACAAATATAATTTTTTACAGATGTCTACTTCTCACTCGGTGCCCAAATATTTTAGAACTATTCTGTCAAATCTTGATGACAGCTCATTTGAAAAGGAAAAGTAGTCACTTAAAACAATATATGTTTCAAGGAGCAGGATATTGGGTAGCCGAAAATTTACCTAGGCCTCCCAACAAGTGATGACGATTATTATTATTATTATTATTATTATTATTATTATTATTATTATTATTATTATTATTATTATTACTGTTAATCTGGCTTCAGAGTACATCATAACGATTCGATAGGGCATCTCCACTTCGTCCTATTCTCTGAGTTCCTCTTTATCTGACCCCATGATCACCCATAGTCTTTAAATCAATCAACCTGTTTGTGTTAATTTATCTGAAAAACGGAATGTATTCGCATATCACGTCTCAAACAGTTTGATAACACATACACACACACGTATGGGTCGATTCAGTTTATATGGAAAATCGAACAGTGAAAGTCCAGTTGAAATAAACAAATTAAGGAGGAATTTATGAGGAGTGAAGATAACAATATTATTATTATTGTTTCCTTTAATTCCTACAGGAACATAGGGCTTCAGCCATGCGTCTCCATTGCGTTCGGTTCTCTGATAGAGTTTTCACATGGCTCCAAGTCTGCCCACACGTTTTCATCTCCTCTTCACATGACCTCCTCCAAGTCTCCCTTGCACTGACGACCAACTCGCCGCTTCTCCTTTCGGTCGGGCTCCACTCGAGCAATGGCTTGTCTAGTGATGTCACTTGATGGTTTCCTCAGAGTATGGCCAGCCAATCCATCTCCATTTCCTCCTACCTATTTGTTTCACAATCGGTTCCTGTTGGGTTGGTTCGCTCCCAGAGATCTCTGTTTTCGATTTTTCTGGCCATCTGATCTTGAGTATTGGGCGAAGGCAACTGTTAATGAAGGTCTGTAGCTTGTTTGAGATGCTCTTCATGACGCGCAGTGGAAGTCTCTGATCCGTATAGTGAGTAACACTGACTTCACATTGGAGTTGAAAACCCGGATCTTATTTTTCATGTTCACGCTGAGTGTTGTTGACCTCCACACAGACTTGAGAGTAATGAAAGCTTGTCTTGCTTTCCCGATTCTTGCTTTGATATCCTCGTCAGTTCCGCCTGTAGTTGAAACGATGCTTCCCAGGTAGGTAAAAGAGGTCGTAATAATTACAGTAATAATTGTAGCGATAATACAACACCATTCTCTGTAATATAATCAAATGAGGATAATCAAGGCTACTGCAGTATGCCACCACTCCACGGTCTTCTCAATAGATTTAGACAGCTATTATCATATTCGTCTCATAATTCGTGTCAATAATGTGTTATGCTGTAGACGTGACTGGTAGGTAGTGTGTCATCCACGATAATCGAGGTTTTGATGTTCACTTGTTCTACCAACGCTTTGCGTATATGTTCTCCCACCCTGTCTCTTTACACCAATAGTCTTTCCACTCACCTGCTCTACTATGCTATACAAAATTCCATCAACTAACATTAAATATAAACTAATGATGGTGATTCGTCAATAGGATGGGATGATAAGACAAACAAGTGGTCAGAGAGATGCAATTGGTAAATGCTTAAGATTGTGTAGTGCTCATACGTTGAGCATATAAATCCTGGATGAATGCAGATAGAGTAAGACTGAAGAAGGATTGAGAACAGAATATATTGAGAAGAGGGTTGAAAATGTCTATAAGGGGAGGTGTAGTATAATTATTCCTTCTAGTATGGCTTCACCTGGTCAAGAGATTTACTTAGGAAAACCCAACAGCATAGATTAATTAACTCAAACGCTTTCCTCTTGTCCATCCACCCATTGCCTGACTCATATCAACCAGATGAGAGAAATTCAGCTCCAGATGGTTCTTACCCAGCAGTAGTTATGTGAGATATTCTGTGCTACAAGTGAGATTTTATTAGGATAGTAATTCATAGTTACCACTAGTCTCCATACCTTCAGTATTATCCAAGACAGTTACCACCAACATTGTAAAATCTCCAACTCCAACTGCAATTTCCACTTCCTATGCACTAGCGGAAGTAATTGCATAGGAAGGAGTAAGAGGAGAACATCTGCTACATTTTCGAAGCATATCCTCAACAACCTTCGTATGGAAAGTAAGAAAGTGTTTGTAAGTGCAATCGCTCAACACTTCATCGACACGAGGCATTCATTCGATATCACTCAACACTTTGTTAGCCAGAAGCCATCGGTATGATGAGATTTCAAGGTAATCTCTGTATACAGGGAGACAGTGTGATTAGTCTCACACAGACACACACACACACACATCCCAGTCACCCCATGTGGTAACTCGACGTCTCTAGTCTGTTTCTTCATTTTTGTCGAGTCACTAATTGATATTTTCGACATAAGCATAGAAGTTGCATACAGTGTGTACACTGAGTATAATTCTATCACACAGTAAATGTTTTTGATAAAAGCACACAGTGACACAGTACTATTGACTTATGATGTTTCCAGCACAATGTATTGCACATAATCATGTCAAGGTGACAGACAATTTCTATTCAGTGTTAAATATCTTATTCATGAAAACTATGTGGATCATTGAATTATCTGACAGAATCGTATCAATAACCAGCTTTCGTTTCCACTTAACCTTATGACTCTCAAGGTGAAGCTAAAAGCCTCGAGGATAACTGGGGATAGGCTACAATGCAAGTTCAACACGCAAAAACTGAAGGACGCAACCACAAAGGACACTTTCACAGCAACTGTCAGAGCAAAGCAGGAAACGCTACCTGGCATCACTGAGGAATCATCCGTGGAAGACCATTGGAACTCTCTGAAGGTGATTTTTAACGAAACGTGTTCAATGGTTTCAGGAAGAAAGAAGAAACAAGACAAGGAATGGCTCTGAACGGACACTTGGAAACTAATAGAGGAGAGGAGAGTGGTGAAAGAGAAAATGATTCAATTCAAAGACGGGCAAGAGGAAGAGACGCTGAGCTCAACTTACACAGCACTAGACAAAGAAGTGAAGAAGAGTGCCAGGAAGGACAAAAGACAATTCTACGACAACCTGGCCACTGAAGCTGAGAAGGCAGCAGGCAAAAGAGACCTGAGGACATTATATCAGATAGCCAAGTCTCTATCCAGGAAGAGATCAACACAAGTGAAACCTATAAAAGACAGCCAAGGGAACCCAATTACCAAAGAAGAAAGACAGATTAAACAATGGGCGGACCACTTCAAAGGACTCTTGAACCGACCACCACCTACAACCCGTCCAGAAATACCAACAACAGCACGTACACAACTGCAAGTTGACACCAATCCTCCAACGAAAGCTGGAGTCTTGAATGCAATCAAGCTTCTGAAAGCTGGGAAAGCAGCTGGACCAGATGGAATACACCCTGAAGCACTGAAAGCGGACCCAGAGACGACAGCAGATATGCTGACTCCACTATTGCAAAAGATCTGGAAGGAGGGAAAGGTGCCTACTGACAGGAGGAAAGGTTACCTAGTGAAACTACCAAAGAAGGGCGACTTAGGCCTCACTCTGCAAGAACTGGCGAGGAATCATGCTCCTGTCGACGCCTAGTGAAATCCTCAGCGGCATCATCCTGGAGAGAATAAAGGACGCACTAGATACAGAACAACGACCAGAACAAGCTGGATTCAGGAAAGGCAAGTCATGTTCTGACCAAATTGCAACTCTACGCATCATCATCGAACAAAACATGGAATGGCGATCAAACCTCTACCTCAACTTTATAGACTTTGAGAAGGCCTTCGACAGCGTTGACCTCGAAGTAATTTGGAAACTACTCGAGTACTACGGCGTACCTCAAATATTCATCAGCCTTATTCAACACTTGTACGACAACAGCACATGTCAAGTGATCCACAACGGAAAACTCAGTGAGGCGATTGGAGTAAACACAGGAGTCAGACAAGGGTGCTTATTGTCACCAACGATATTCCTAATTGTGGTGGACTTGATTTTGCGTGGATCATTGAATTATCTGACAGAATCATATCAATAACCAGCTTTCTTTTCCACTTAACCTTATGACTACTAAATATATCCAAAGTAAATTCAGCTTCAGTGGACTGACAGAAACATGAATACAGTAATGACAATAATAACAAATAATAATAGTTCGCCTTAT
The DNA here is from genome assembly GCA_944472155.2 of Trichobilharzia szidati. Lineage (NCBI taxonomy): Eukaryota > Metazoa > Platyhelminthes > Trematoda > Strigeidida > Schistosomatidae > Trichobilharzia > Trichobilharzia szidati. The sequence goes on from OX235274.1 coordinate 79,506,780, forward strand.
TGTCGAGCACTACTTGTGATACAGTGTGGAATCCTCAGCATTTGCTACAATATTCCATCTAATTTCTTCGACAACAACAAACACAAGACAAAAATTCATGTATAATCCCCATCCAGGCATTAATGAAGATAAAACACGTAGATCAGCGAAGAGTCTCTTTTCGGCGGCGAATTCATTCTCTTAGCTGTATCATCGCAAATGTATACGTGTTATTTTGTATGTATGTGTACATTAAGTTTGTCAAACAAAAATACAATTGATTATAGTTATTTTAACTAAACAGGTGATGATTGGTAATTGAAGTTACGTAATACAAAATCAGTCAAGAAAATTAGGTGTTATTGAAATTAGGGTAGTAACAAAGGTGATGAGTTGTCACAAACAGTTGTTAAAAGAAGTTATGTAATAATATGAATAGTTTGATGAGTGAGTTGTACTCAGGATGCACATCGAATGCAAAGTAGATAATACGAAATCACGTAAGAGTTATAAATGAATACAAGAATTATAAGCAATTAAAGAACAAGCGGGAAACAAAATTACGTCATCAAAATCAAAAAAATAAATAAAATAAAAAGTTGTTACCAAGACAGTGGGAGTTGTTGAGTAATCCTCTTTTGTATGCAGAGCTCCGGTTTTTCTTTGTGAATGGCCAGAGCTTTAGCCATACAAAGTAGACGAAACCGTATTGCCGTTGATAGGTTGTTCTTGACTCTGTAGACTACTTTGAAGGAGGCGTTTGTGGAAATGGAATGATCAGTGTTAACCAGGTGTTGAATTATCGCACTCCTTATTGCACCACTATAGCCTTTTCGCAACCATGCTGTATAGTGTTCTTGAATCCTCTTGGACAGGGTGCGCGAAAATGAATTCGCTGAAAAGAGACTCTTCACTGATCTACGTGTTTTGTTTTCATTAACAAGACAAAAAAGGAAATGAGATTACAGGTTATAGGTCACCTGAACTGATAGTGGCAGCCTTTTGGTAGTAGCAATGACAGTGAAGCGAAAAAGTGTACACAAAATGCAAAATAATAATAATACCAATGTGAATGGCTTAAATTACAATTTGATTGAAATAGTGTCACCACAGATTACAAATAGGAGAGAATAAAACAGCGAATTATTCTGCTACTAACAGAGTATGTCGTAGGTTTCACAACTCACCATTACATTGGGGTGTATGTGGGACATTCAGACGAGTATTTTGTATTTCCCAATATAATATATGAAAATGAAAACAAGGTATGGTTTTGCTAAAGTTCCCCTACTTAATGTGGATAGTAGCTCTATCAGATTCATGGTTGCTTCGAATTCACAAAATCTCACCTTGTATGCCGTGAATGAATCCTACTTCCTCAGCATGAAGTAATTCGATGTTGTCTAGTGAATGAATTACTAAAGGAAGATAACAAACATGTGAAGACTTGGGAGAAAAAAATGATAGAAGTACACAAAAGAAGATTTCGAGTTATGTGAGTATCCTGGTATCATTCTGAGCAATACATTCTGATCGCGGTGTCATCAATGAATAATACTGGATTATTGTGTACTTGTAACAAATAAAATTATCGTGTAATGCCCATGTTCCATTCATATGTCAACCAATTTTATGTCTCATGTTGTGCTCATGTGACCATTTCATCTTCGTATTTTCTACTCTACAGCCCTCTCTCCAAAACGAAGACAGGTTTGTTAGTAAGTCACTTGTTCATTGTCAGGCTTATCGAAGTTTACAACGGTGTTATGTTTTGAAAGAAACATCAGCCTGCTCAGACCATCACGTGGTCATCATTCGAATAGTCCTCCATGGTTGGAGTTATTCAATGTCGCTTTAAACGATGATACACCTTCACAGTATATCTCACCATGGCATATATCAATCCACATAGATTAGAATGTTGGCGGTGTATTATTACGTCGTTTCAATCCAGATTGTAATGGCAAATATTCATAAAACGCCTACTCCCCTTTCACGTTTTGTCTCTTGCACATTCTACATTTCTATTTCAGTTATTTTATTGCCCATACTTTTCCATCCAAATCGATATTTACAAGAATCAACAACTTTGAAAAGAGCAGTATTCAATGAATTCATAAACTACCACAGGACTCTCTCCAGTTGACTACTCATCGAACATTGTTATGCCTACCATTTTTTCTAAAAGGTTATATACACACAAATAAACCGATGAACATTGTTACGACAAATCAGTCAGTGTCAATCTGACCAGGTAAGTATACGACCTCTGAGTTGTCGGTTGAGTGATAATCTGTTGACATCGATGTTAATTAAGTGAATAGTATTCATCAAAGTAGAAGTGGACGTAAACTGGAGTTATTGTGGTAGAGTTAATTATTATTTTAAATTTACTAGATGAGAGAGAGAGAGAGGGAGAGAGAAATACTTTCAAATAGATATTCTCTTTTCTCAGAAATCAATTTGCCAGCGTTTGCGAAATCCCAAGTGATCCATGGACTATGTACCACTCTAGTTTGCAAGAGGTCCAATCATCTGTAGATGATTCTATAGTCAGTAGAGTAGGTGTCTGGTTTATCAAGTGAATAATGATGCGTGTAAATTAAGCCGTACTCAGTCAGATATTCAGATTGACTGATTGACTTTAAGAAGATTCACGAATGATCAAGGGAGATGAAAGAACAATCAAATATGAGATAGAACACTTTGCTCAAGAGGTCTGGTGAAGTCACCATGTTAGTCACTAATACAATTTATTGCGTTGAATGAACACAGAGAAGGATTTGTGACCTCATCTGCCAGCATATTGGGAGATATTTGCATCTGAGAAGTGTAAATGCCTTCGGAAAGATGACTGTCTTTTCCGTGACGCGAATTTGAAATTTCCAAATTAATTAAGATAATTAAAGTTCGAGTTAGCCTATATAAAAATACTGCACACCACTGAAGCGCTGATTGATTATTAATCAGGTCAAGCTGAATCTCTGCATGCACTACTACACAATTACTATTCTCAAACTTTATCTACTACGATGGAAACTTTACATCATTGAAAAATTCCCTCCTATTTGGTGTATTTGTAATGAACAGGATATCGAGCACAGGAATACATCGCATTTCAATGAAACATTCCTGGTCAATCGATCTACACTAATACACACACCTACACAGACGCATACACACACACACACAATGAAATTATACTAATCATCATGTGATGATGCTAGTCAATGAGAACAATGAGTCTCCAAGGAGGATATACATTTATAGAAGGAGGAGTGATGAAAATAAGTGATCAAAGAAACTTCTCGAGTGATCACTCAATTTCTCGAGGTCAGCAACATGTTTACGTGATTATTAATTTGTGAAGTGATCAGGATGATGATGATGATGACGGTGATAGTGATAGTGATAACTTAAACGATTAGATCCATGAATGCAGTACTCACACATCGAAGATATTCAGTCTACAGGATGGATGGATGGACTGTCTAGACTGGCCTCCTCTTCCTATCTCCGTAGTTACAACTGTTTCTCGATGATGATGTGACCGAGTGAATTTACACATGAGTATGATAACACTGGACGCAGTTGTTACTCGACTTTAAGTAATAGATACGCCAATTCATTCTTAGTAACATGTGCTCCACTGACTCATAAAGAGAGTGACACCTGAGTGTGTGTGTGTGTGTGACTCAAAAGAAACGGACACCAAATTTATTCCATATGCATCCCACAGGTCACAACTTCTCGCTAGAACTACAGGCAAACTCGATATGTACGCAGTCACTAGCGGGAATTGGTCCACGAAGAGATTCTCTTTGTTTCAGGTAAGCCCAGGTATTGATATCAGTTAGACATCCATTGTGTGTCTTCTATCAGATATAACAACTATGTGATGACGGAAATGATGTCGTGCCTATTCTCCGCTAAACAGAAGAAGTCGGCCTATTTCTTATCCACCTGGTTGCTCCTAATACAGGTGAACACGAAACATGTTGATGAGTGAGGAAGCAGTCGACTAAACATGAGCATCCGACAACCTCACTGAATCAAATCAACTCGAAGTAAATCAAAGTCATTTCTCTTCGCCTGATGTCACCACCTCTCACTCGATAAATGCAAACACCACAACACTCACAAACATATTCCCATCGAGTTTGCAAACTGACTGTACACAGTCAGACATCCACATAGTACTAATCGTCAACGCTTCATACGCCTCAGTCTACTAGGATATTCCTAACAATATATAAACACCAACAACAACAACAACTGTCTGACTGACTGACTGAATGTACTAGTACTCTCCTCACAAAACTACACGTCAGTCAAAACAGCTTCGTATATTATTGATTGAATAACAAAATGAGTGATTATTATTACAAAAGCTGATAATGCAAGAAAAAGAGTAGTTAGTTAGTTAGTTAGTTAGTTAGTCAGTCAGTCAGTCCTCCTCGATACAAGTGAATCTGTGATGGGAAGGATGAATTGAGTGATGTTGAGTGATGGATGGATGGATGCATAGAACTTGCAGAAACTGGAACACGGAAAGCATTTGAGCCGTAGACCAGAGGATTGACTCACTAGAGATGTGAAGAGACAAAGGGGGCAGAGGAAATACTTCTCACTAGTCTAAACCATCGACTCACATCTTCATAAACCCACATAAATGCCGTGATGATGGGATTCACCTGAATCACAAATACTCCGTTTCATAAAGACCTATTTTGGACAGAACAAATTCGCCCTACCACATTCTCTCCATGTCTCTCTATCTCTCTCTCTCTCTCTCTCTGTCCATCTGAGTGGTTGTCACCATTAGATGAATGAATGCTGATGTACAACGTCGAGGATGTGTTCGATTGTGTAGACAAAGTCAGTGATATTAGCACGAACAATGAAGCTATGAGATCCTTCCTTGGAAACGGTTGACTACATATGTGAACTAATAAATGACAAATCCGTGAGTATTGGGATCCCAGTAGAAGTCGTTAAACGAAAGTAGCTATTCGGAACAGTTCATCATCATCACCAACTACATCGTCAAGAAATTCGAAAACAGCTCTTCTCGTCTATCTCTAAACTAGAAGCTTCTATTTATGCAAAAGAAATTCAAAGCTCACGTACTAACTAAGTGAAATAATAACCAACAAGTTAGGAAAATTGATTCAGGGGACTTCTAATCTTCACAAGCCACACTTCATAGTTTTCATAAAACTGACTGGCTGTTATTGCTCAACGGAATGACGAAGTACCCAGCCTTCTCACCTCTTCTTCTTCTTCTTCCTATCAATACAACTACTCCTATGCGGACAGTTAAGTTATACTGGCCATCGCTTCACCTACTTGATTTTCATGCTTGCTATTTCATTCAACACACTTCAACATGAACATTTCACCCACTACTCACTTGTTTACGCTGAATGTCATGAGTTCATCAGGCCGATTTCTCTAACTCAGGATACACGCATCGATGCATGGTCGGTTAGTTAACCAACGTGTCTCTTCTCCTCCTCATCACAATCCATTTCCATTCGATCAATGCAACAACAACAACAGCAACTGTACGATTAATCTCACCTAAACACATTATATCAATCATCGAAATCACAAAACAAACATAAATCCATCACCTGTACTCCCCACCTCACCCCACCCCAGCCCCAAACACAAACACACACACACAATGTTTCAAGCAGAACAACTATCAGTCAAAACAAATCCCACGTCGTCGTCATTTCAATCACTCACAACACCCACATCGTCGGGCTGGCTGGCTGGCTCCCATCATCATAAGTAGACAAAATCAAACTCACATTTCCCAGAACACCTTACCTTCTACACCGGAGGACGCCAGCCAACTAAGTCCCTGGCTGGCTGGCTGGCTGGCTACACATGCTCTCTTTCACAATACATGCCACATTACTCACCAAAACTATTTTCAAATTACTTACACGCTACAGTAACTCATTCAAAAAGACATCATTAGTGAATACATACATATAAATATTTATTATAAATATCGAAATTAATAAAAACTAGGGATATCTGATTTACGCGTACGTCCTTCCTCATTCTGTCTTCAAGATTGCGACAATGAATTCAACCTCCTACACCAATATTCTTTCATCATTCTCATACTTTCAACCCTCATTTCCTCAGCTTCAATCTCCAAATCCAGACATCGCATCTTCTTCTCAAACAGTAATGACTCACGTCTTCTTCTCTCATCCACATCACATCTAGAGCGAAGGGAGAGAAAATTCTGTTATTTACTCCTCACAAAATAACTCGAGTAAGTATGAGAAGTTGTGAAATCCACAACAACGGTCACATAACTACAGGTCGAAACACTCAACACCACCACCAACAACAACAAAATCTGTCTCTCCTCAATATCATGTCCGACTACTAACTTATCCACAACCACCTACAACAAACAATTCCGTAGTCTTCTCAATTACCTCCCCACTTCCACACTTTCCACCTTAATTAACCTTAACTTCATTACCAATTGTACGAATCACCTTCGATACACTCGCTGTCTATTTCTCTCCCTAAGTCGGTCTCACACGAACACATGAATAAACAATATGTATCGATGAAATGTATGAGAGCACAGTACCAATACGCGACGAAACAGATGTCAACAACTCCTGTGCCAAATACCTTCGTTGCACGTTTCTCGACTTCACTTCTCCTTTCGACTCTTTCTGTACCTAGATGTCTCTTGTTAAATAAGCTCTCAATGACACAAACACATCACAGCATTTTTCCAAGTAACTCAGTCTTTCTCCTCTCTTTCTATCTCCATCATTTCCCTTATCAGTACTAAAACTTCAGGTAGTGCATTCATTCATTCATTCAGTCATTCATCGATTCATTTATTCATTGGGTCGTTACACATATATAAATAACGTTTGCAATAGGGGGACCAGTCTCTATTGTTGCTTTTCTACAGAATAACCAGTAACTTACAAACACATCAGTCAGGAAAGATATCCCTCCGTGTAACTCTACTTCAAAGCCCCCACCCCTTCCCCCCCCCCCACACACACACACACTTATTCACACCTTTATACATACAAAGTTAGTTGAACAGTAATCTCAGAGATAATTGTCATTCAGTCACGGACTAAGTCACAGTGAAGTCAGAGAAGTAACAATCCATGAAAAAAATCCACGAATAATCTCAGTCAATCGAGAAAGTTGACGAATTACGGCAACAGTAAGCAATAGACACCAAAGTTAAATCACCTTGATTTGACTAATCAGATAGCTCAGCATTACAAATGGCTCCTAGTCATAATCCTCTTTGAAAGTGTCGCCTACATTTGGTTTTTCACTTCTCTGTAGATAATGTGTTGTTGACAGGGCGGAATAAAATATGCATGTGTGGAGGGATAATAACTCTGGAAAAGTATTCATGGGCTGGCTATTCACGGTTATACGGTTATTCAGATGCAACCACTTTATATGAGGAAGTCTGTATAACTTGGTAAGTCGTACATAACTGGTGATCTTTCCGACACTTTCTTCTCAAAATCAATCTAAGCTCTACCTTAGTAATATATTGCGTAGATGCAATCAGTATCTGCTACAGCTGCAGAAATAGAGAATACATTCGTTTGGTATGTCTATAAGCACTTCTATGACAATCTGGGACCAGTCAAGAGAAGTGGCCAACGAGGACCACCACAACACAACACATCACAGCACACTATATCACGTCACATCACATGACAGAACAGGTAGGACAAATTAACTCAACAAATATCATTACTCACCTATAACCCCGGTCACTTGAATCACCATTCCCCACTCCATCATCACCAACTCCATTCACATCCATCTCCTCACAACTCTCCTCATCATCACTCGACACCGACAAATCAATAGTCTCACTCACGCCAGAACCACCTCCTCCAACACACCCTTCACCAACTCCCACATCGCCAACACCACAACCCTTCACCTCACCAACACCATTCGAAACACTCACAGATTCATTCACTCCACTGTGTGCTCGAACTCCATCCCTCAACTCGTCGCTCCTATTCGTACGATTCACAGTCTTCTCCACTGAGTCGTATGGAACACACAAATTCTGGGGGATAGGGGCTATTGGGTAGGCGTTCAAGATTCTCAGACCCATTGTGTTTGAAGGATTCGTGTCAGTGGAGACCGTAGAAGGCGTCGAATTGATGTGGGGTCTCTGTGACATCCAAACACATGGTGAGGGAGTCAGTAACGGCAGACTCAATTGACCAACACTCGAGTCAACATTACCTACCTTCATTCAATAGAATTAACATGTCGTTATGGAATGTGAACATACCGAAGTGCACTCACCACCCAAACGGTCAACCGTGTTATCACTGGTCACCGGTTGAACAGGAGCAATTTCTGAACACCTCAGATTCTCCTGATTTTCTGTGCTCAGCCTCTCTGGTGTCGTGAGACTCAGCCTTTTCAGTATTTCTCGGCCCTTTCGACGGACTTGAGTCCACGACCGTCTGGGATATCCGTTTGAATGCAGACGCTGAGAAATTTTGATCCACGCGCATTCAGGCATAAGCTGATTCTTGTGTTGCACTATTAATTCCGTCAATAATTTCATCTCATCATCTGTGTATCTCGTCGGCGTGATTAACTTCGCTTGTTGTCTGATTAGTTCAGATTGTGTCGGACGTGCAGTGGCCATTTTAAGGAATAATCCAGTGACTGATTGATTGATTGATTGACTGACTGAGTGATTTTCACAGATATCAATCCCGTAATACTTCCCGCTGTCAGTTAGTTAGTTAGTTAGTTAGTTAGTTAGTTAGTTAGTTAGTTAGTTAGTTAGTTAGTTAGTTAGTTAGTTAGTTAGTTAGTTAGTTAGTTAGTTAGTTAGTTCTACTGGGTGAATTAATCTATCCTGTCTATGTCTTCGCTTAGCGTTTGCTACTTTAAATTACATACATGCAAGATACGAGGATCCCAGTGTCAGCCAATCAAATAGACTTTTCAAAGTGAAAAGGCTAGGAAGATTTATCGATCGTTGGTTGTTGTTTTTTCCAATATAATTTGTCTCATTCGTCAGCACCAGTATTCCCTTGACTTTAGGGTCGAAATCGTGTTTTGATTGGACGAAGTGATGCAGTTGTGTGAGTGTGGCTGTGGGTGTGTTAGTCCACCCACCCACAAGCAGCCTATCTCACTCTTCCTCCTCTTTCTACCCTCTACCCTCTGTCTCCAGTCTACCTGTGACCTTCAATCCTTCTCACCCATGTCATGTCTAACTCCTCATTGGTTGAACAATGTGAACAGTGTGTGTTTTGCATTATAATTATAATGAGTCAACATAACAGAACATAACAGAACAGAACAGAACACAGCAAAAATAGCCTACAAACAGACAGTGGATGGATGGACTGGAATTCTGATTGAGACTATGACAGTGTCTGTGTATGCCTGACTAACTGAGTGAGTGAATGGATTGGTGGGTGGGTGGGTTGTTGTGTGAGAGAGAAGTCAACAAAGTGTGAGAATGATTGCATGCATGCATGCATGCATGATGCATGAACAAATTGACTACCACAACCAGTGTAGTGTATCTGCTCAACTACTCAACTACTTTATATTTTATTTCATGCCATCATCATTTTCACACAGAATGCAATTTTCAGCCTTCTCTCTCTACATCACCACACTACACCATCATACATAGATGTGGCAACAATTTGTCTCCTTTCCCAGAGAAATAGTAAAACTAACTAAATTAACTAAACAAACAGCCAAATGCTGAAGGTGGTTAAGTTAATTGAGCTGTAATCTGTCGTCTGTGTTGTAATCACAATTCTCCGTATCATTTGATTTGATATACTACAGACTGCTATGCTATTCTACGTGGAGATGGATCGTGGATGAGGAGAGAATATTCTGCAATGAATTACTCTGAGAGAGATTTCTGTACACTTTGCACACACACACACTTAGTTTAGTTGAGTTTGTTCACCATTAAGCAGCTAATAGTTTACCAATGATTAATTAATCTTGATAAATTATCTCTTTATTGGAGTGTTATTTTCGTTGAAGGCACGCGATGTAGTGCATGTGCATTTGTGTGTCTCTGTGTGTGTGTGTGTCAATGGGGGGCGTTTTTTAATGCAAGCCTTTGACTCTCTACTCTCCATCTGCTATAGGTCTGAGATTTTTTATCGTTTTCATTCATGTCTAGTCCATAATTGGTCGAACAAGGTGAAGAGTTCTTCTTCATCATACTGCACTATCACAACATGAAAATCTCTCAGAGTAGGCAAACTATCCTTCGATTGATCGATCGATCGATCGAGCTGTTGGTTGGTGGATGGATGGATGGACGGACGGACGGACGGACGGATGAATACACCAGGAAAATTTATTTCACGCCAGCCAAACTGCCAGGCAGTGAATTACATTGACAATGAATAAGTGTATTACAGAAATCATACTATCTTCCATCTCTCTCCCCCTCTATCTGCTTCTCTCTGTGTGCGTGTGACTGTGGAGAGAAAGGTTGATGAGAAGTGTGAAAAATCACGAACAAAGTGATGATGAGCGTGTTTGTTCAACGAAACCTCATCTGTATGTTTTGTTTGTGTGCCTCTGTGTGTGCGTGTGCGTGTCCGTGTGTCTGTGGATGTGAGTGTTTGTGGCAGGATAGAGTACATGAACCAACCAGCCATTCCGGAGACTTAAATTCAGTGTCAGTGTGAATGTGACACATATGCCTTGCATCAATTCCCTTCATCAACTCACAGTCATTAGATAGAGTTTCTTATTATTTTCATAATTAACAGGTTTTCAGTGGATTCACTTTCACGTAGAATGGTGGAGGAGGGGGAGTACTCAATTAAAATCAGATTAGTTTCCATTTATGAGATGAAAAGATAAGCAGTATTTGTGTGACAAATGTGTTGGGGTGTGGTGTGATGTGGTGTGGTGTGGTGTGGTATGGTGAGGTGGGGTGAGATTAATCCTTTCAGAAAACACTGTGAAATTCGCAAAAAGACGTATAGATATCGAAATCTGTTTAATTGGTCGTAAATTATCTAACCAACCAACTATATGAGGGATTAGCGGAGTTTAGAAATGGTTGTCGTTAAGACTGAGTGCACTTGGAAACAGGAATCCGCTTCATAAGACTAAGCGATTTAGAATATGGAGACGGGGATTATCGCAAGTAAGACGCTTGACAAGGAGACAAGTATTGAAATACGGAGAAAAATCAGGAGTCGAGAAAAGGTAGAAACACTCGACGAAAGTTGTAGAAATGCTTCCTTATCATCACCTGTGAGTTTCTAAATGACGACTAATTTATAGAAAGTCGACAGCGGAGAGGCGAATGAATGAATCAATGAGTCAGAAAATCAAGGTGAAGTTTTTCATGAACCTTTGCAAGAGACTGTCTTTTAGCTTACTTGGGAAGAAATCTGCTGTGCTTCAGGCAGTCAAAAGCCCACCCATTGGAACATCACCCACCACCTGTCTGCACGCCTCATCGTCAAATGTAACATTCACCTTCATACTTCACATTAGTGGGAGTCGTTTAACGACTTCTACTGGGATCACAATACTCATGGATTTGTCATTTATTAGTTCACATATGTAGTCAACCGTTTCCAAGGAAGGATCTCATAGCTTCATTGTTCGTGCTAATATCACTGACTTTGTCTACACAATCGAACACATCCTCGACGTTGTACATCAGCATTCATTCATCTAATGGTGAGAGAATTGTTGACAACCACTCAGATGGACACAGAGAGGGAGAGAGAGAGAGAGAGATAGAGAGACATGTAGAGAATGTGGTAGGGCGAATTTGTTCTGTCCAAAATAGGTCTTTATGAAACGGAGTATTTGTGATTCAGGTGAATCCCATCATCACGGCGTTTATGTGGGTTAATGTAGCTGTGAGTCGATGGTTTAGAATAGTGAGAAGTATTTCCTCTGCCCCTTTGTCTCTTCACATCTCTAGTGAGTGAATCCTCTGATCTACGACTCAAATGCTTTCCGTGTTCCAGTTTCTGCAAGTTCTATGCATCCATCCATCCATCCATCCATCACTCAACATCACTCAATTCATCCTTCCCATCACAGATTCACTTGTATCGAGGAGGACTGACTGACTGACTAACTAACTAACTAACTCACTACTCTTTTTCTTGCATTATCAGCTTTTGTAATAATAATCACTCATTTTGTTATTCAATCAAAAATATGCGAAGCTCTTTTGACTGACGTGTAGTTTTGTGAAGAGAGTACTAGTACAGTCAGTCAGACAGTTGTTGTTGTTGGTGGTGTTTTATATTGTTAGGAATATCCTAGTAGACTGAGGCGTATGAAGCGTTGACGAGTAGTACTATGTGGATGTCTGACTGTGTACAGTCAGTCTTCAAACTCGATGGGAATATGTTTGTGAGTGTTGTGGTGTTTGCATTTATCGAGTGAGAGGTGGTGACATCAGGCGAAGAGAAATGACTTTGATTTACTTCGAGTTGATTTGATTCAGTGAGCTTATGGGATGCTCATCTTTAGTCGACTCCTTCCTCACTCATCAACATGTTTCGTGTTCACCTGTGATAGGAGCAACCAGGTGGATCAGAAATAGGGCGACTTCTTCTGTTTAGCGGAGAATAGGCACGACATCATTTCCGTCATCACATAGTAGTTATATTTGATGAAAGCCACACAGTGAGTAATACAGTATTATATCTGGATGACATGTCGACTACAATTTATTAGTCATAATCCTGTCACGGTGCTGGCATAACATCGGGTGTTGTTTCTATACTTCTATTATCTCTTATCCTCCCATCTAACTATGTTACATTTCATATATGTGAATCTCGCCCTATTATGTGACTGAACTGTGTTAGTATTGAATTTCCCTCTAAGCTAATAATCTTCTTGATGTCGATAATCCTGAAATCTGCAAATTTCCTATGACCCGATATCTGCATGAAAATAGACAATCCTACCCGAATGTTATGGCGGAAAAGTACATGTTACACGGTATCCACGCTGTTAATAACACAACATATCTCTAGTTCTTTCACACTTATAAACTCAATATTGAACGGAGTGGCGTTGACATTTGAGTTAGAAAATGAAGAAGGAGAATTAGCTATGTTAGAATGTCATATGGAAGTGAAGAGAAGAAAGCATGATGGATAAGATTTGTAGCTGAGATGGATGATTTTGGTACAGTTGTGTTTCCTGAGTTCGATGGTTCAGTTGTGAAGCTTGTGTTACCTACCTCACCACACAACATCCTCAGAGCACATTACAATTTCAAGTGAGGTTCACAATTTCTCCACGAGTTTATGAGTCATCTGTTCTGGACACCTGGAGTGATATTAGTTGCTTTCTGTGTGTTTCCTCACCGTCTACTTCACTTCTATCGCTTGGTATTGATTGTTTCGTTGACTTGGAAGATGACCGTTGATTCATGTGATTTCCTTCTTATCGATTGGTAAGTCTTGTCTATGTCGGTGTGTGTGTGTGTGTGTCTGTGTGTTGATTGGCGATCCACCTGTATACCAGCAGGCTTGTAAAAATTGTCCAGCGTCTTCTCGTGTCTCCTCTGCATTTTCATGGATGAGAAGACAAACAGGGCGTCCACTATGGCCAATGTAATGATTTTTCCCAGTGGTGAAGTACACCAGTGTTTAGAAAGGAACAAGCCAATGCACTTCACTAAACATTTAGACTTGATGTCATCTTGTGGTGTGTGTGTGTGTGTGTGTTCTACTGACAAGATTTATCCGTAGAATAGAGAAGCAGATTGATAGGAAACAGTCGGTCAGAATTGAAGAGAAACTTTTCAGTCTATGGTTGAAGAGATAGAAATAAGTGTTGATTGCTCAAAACTAGATTAGGTTTACGTTGTGGTGATGAAGTAATCTCACTGGACAACTGTTCGTCTGTCTCAAGACTTAACCTTCGTCAAATTGACAAGCGATCAGAATAGTAAGATATCCACTGACCGAGGGGAGATTTAATGTGGTTACAAATACATACATTGGGTGTGTTTCCATTCTCCAATGAAAATGCTCGTTACTAGATCTCCTGTATTCCCCTTTTTCAGTCTCATTCGTTAATATTGTTCACTTCAGTGTCGCTGAGTTTTTTACGAATATGAAATAATTAGTCCTCTTTTTGAATTCAGCTAGACAGAGCAATGAGAAGATGTAATTTGTCTGAATAGTGTTCAGTGTGTATTTGTGTAACACATTTCGAACAATCTGATCACACACATGGACTTGTCATGGGAATATACCCATATGAAAATAAGAAGAAGAAGAAGCAGAAGAAGGAGTTAAGGGGTGAGAGAATAGAGTAAGGTCGAGGTGAGAGGGCATATTGAAGATGTAAAAATAACAACGAAGATCACTAAACGAAATAACAGAGGTAATAGTACATCTACTCTGGCTAGTATCAAACCAAAGTTAACCAAGGAAGGTAGGTTTAGTGTGATGACGAACTGTTTTGAAGGTATAAAGGTGGTGTAAACTTCTCAATTGTCGAGGCTTCCACAAACACCTTCTATGCATAGGTTTAAAAGACGTGTAAACATCAATTTTATATCCTGTCTCTATAATAGTGTTTGTCAATAGACGAGCTAGGTCACCTGTTCTCATTATGAATGGTTTCTGGCGATTCTATTTGCTTCTGAAGCCATTTAGGAATACGCTGTGAAGACAGATCTTACTTGCGGAGATCTGTGAGTCCTTGATATGTATGTGCGTTCACGCCTACATTTAAATTGGTTAGTACAGTGGGATTTGACGTCGTTTTTTCGCACATTTAAAGGGTTTAGATGCACGAATATACAGGCCTCACATTCTCGATTATTCTGATCTCAGCTGCATCAAATGTCGTTCTAACGTCAATGTTCAACCGTTGTTGCACACTGATATCACTCATGATCACATCGAGGTGATATGATTATGAGTGACAATAAGTTGTGCTCGAAACATCGTCATCAGTAAATATTATTGTCCAACAATGTGACACTTTATCAAAATAAATTTTACCCACAATGGAATTATGCTCTACCACAGTGCACATCTTCTATTCTTATATCAATCACTGACATGGCATGTGATTTCTATTCACATCAAACGACATGAAATACAATGTTCAAATATACATAGTATTCTCTTGTTTGTTTATTCAATTCAGTATATGACGACGACCGTGGGAAATGTATTCCAACTCTAACACCAAAGAGAATGAATGTTCAAATAGATATACTGTATTCTATTGGTGTTGCTGACTTCAACTGTGGGAATAACTATGGCCTCAGTGTATTTCAAAAAGCTCTCTTCACCAATTTTATAGGTGACATTAAAGGCTGTGTTAACATCAATCTTATGGTTCATCTCGATTAGATGTTTGGCTATAGACGAAGTTGGTAGTTTGCTTTGGTTTGCTTTGCTTTGGTTTGGTTTTGTTTTGTTTGGCTTTCGACAATTCATTTGTTTTTCTAACCACTTCGGGATATGCTCTCTCTTAGTTTCACATGCAAAGCACGATTACTCCTCCCTATGTATGTGTATCCACACACACACACACACACACACACACACACAGAGGAAAATTGGTAGATAGTGTGGGATGTGACATAGACACTTGTGGAGTTTTGAGGTATTCGGTGGAGCATATTTTTGGCTCAATGGTGCATGTCTCGGAAATGTGTTTTCGAAAAATGCGAGGAAATGAGTGACAGGAATTTGTATGTAGAGGGAGAGAATGAATGATATCTTTGAATTTATAATGTAGGCATGGTGTCCAGTCCAGTCTAGTCTTCAGTCAGTTTTCGGACTGTTTATTCACCTTCTCACATTGAAATATATTTTCTTGAGTTGATCAGTTTCAGTTGATAAATCTGGATATTTCATGTCCTTCTCTAATAGCAAAGCCGAACATTGTCTCCTGTCGTCGTGTCATCTGGAACTAGAAAATATCTCATTGTGTTATTATTAAACTGTGTTAAGTGAAGTAGGATAGAGAAGCTGCTGGTCAAGTCCACGTCAAAAAAACGA
This sequence comes from Trichobilharzia szidati, assembly GCA_944472155.2. Lineage (NCBI taxonomy): Eukaryota > Metazoa > Platyhelminthes > Trematoda > Strigeidida > Schistosomatidae > Trichobilharzia > Trichobilharzia szidati. The sequence goes on from OX235274.1 coordinate 79,522,835, forward strand.
AATCAGTTTGGTCGGCTACCTGATAAACAGGCTAAGAATGAATGACTAGCAAGCAATACTGATTTATGTAAGCGGTTGGTATACAAATACTTGTCTCAGTTAATCTCTCAGTAGTTAATAGATAACTTGATGCAGTTATACTCGCTTCCCCGGTTACCACCATTCATGGTACTAAGTAGGTGTGAATAATTTCGATTCCTCGAGGAAACTGTGGTGAAATTCCTCCACCTAGAACTGTGTAAATTACAAATTGGGGATTTGATATGTAGATGTGTGATTTCTTGGAAAATGAATTAGGCTGTATCCTCCCTCCTTAATTGGACTGATCGAAAATAGACGATCCTGTGGGATTTATAAGAAGCCATATGAGTCGTTTGTACAAGAAAGTTGAAAGGAATATTTGTTCATGAAGCTGGAATTCACTTAAGACGTGGACAGAGAAGTTCAACATCATAGATTGTCTACAGCCATGAAAACGACCTATGCTGCTGACAACTAGTTCACTAACAACTGGTCGTATTCAGGGAGTTAGTTAACTGGGAAATCATGACCAGTAGGGTGAAGCAGGTGAAAGGTGAGACAGTATCTCTTCGAAGAAGACAGTTCGAAGTTGTCTCACTATGTCATGAATTGTGAGAAGTTGGAATTTATAATCTGGCTAGCTACTGCATGTAGTCCTAGTGAGTGTCTTAATTGTCTACGAGTTAGCTCGTCAGCCTTGTAACCAGAAAGTTGTGGGTTCAAACACCCTGGTGTGTGTGCACTTCTGAATAGTACCAAACTAGACTGACGAAGCAGGTGGCTGTCCAGTACTCCCTGCAGGTTTTCCAATGGTCCTGTCACTGATATCAGCTCAAGATGTCCTTTTTAAGTATATGTAAACCTCTGTTATATTAATTTGCATTAATTTCCCTGAGTAAGTTCGGATCAGTTTTCCGAACGTAGGAAACGTTGGAATTACTCATTTCAATTTCCCTGAGATTTTAGAAATGTCTACCCCTCACTCGACGCCCAATCATTTTCGAAGTATTCTGTCGAAACTTGATCGCAGTTGGAATGTATAATCATTACAGTTATTATTATTGTTATTATGATCACCTTGATTATCATTCATTCACTCATATCACTCAACTGCAATCCTACATATTCTATTAACCACAATAATTCAAATGTCTATGACGAATATTCCATTGTGTAAATGTTAAGTCTGATGAGAATATCCCTCAAAATACGTATTTCCTCAATTCATCTTCCATAATTATCATGATGGGAATATTCAAATCACTATTGTAACGATAACAAATATGATTATATTTTATAAGTGTGAGAACCTGAAGAGCACGTATTGTGGGGAATGTTCTTCGTTCAGATTGACTTTTGATTCATGATATGGTATGATATGATATTTCACTGTATTAAATCTTACATACAAGTATACCGTGTTATTGAAATCCTTGTCCCATCCATCATGTCTGAGTGAGTCATCAATGGTCATCGACAAAAAAAATAAACAAAATTTGTCTTTTTATTAAACAAAATTTCATGAGCTCCGATCAAAATTTGCTTTGCGTCTATTGATCGTTAGTCTATGCGATTCACAGTCTATCTTGTCTCTCTGTCTATTAACTAGATAACAACGTATGACCTTTGTCACATGACATCGTAGCCAATCAGAATCACGTAAGTGGTAAGAAAAACAAAACAAATTACCTCTCTTACTGGTTCATGTCCATTAATTATATGATCTGCCATATGATCGTGTAGTGTACAATTGATTGACACATTTGCTACTTTTCCACTCAAACACAATAACACAATGATTGGGAATGGAGTTGATAATCATGGAGTGCATAATAGTGATGAAAGCGACCAAGGTTATCGGTGAGTAATGATATTTGTTGTGTTAATTTATCCTATCTGTTCTGTTCTATCCTGTCATGTGATGTGCTGTGTTGTGTTGTGGTGGTCTTAGTTATTTACATTTCTATATTCAGGGTAAATTTCGAATGTAACTCAACTCTTGTGTGTGTGTGTTTGATTTCCTATAGCACTGATAGTCTGGGAATAGATTGAAACTCGGTTGTTTTAATTAATTCACCTTTGTAGTTGACGTTTTTTATTTGGTTAGTAAGTGGAAGTGATTGTTGTTGTGGGTGTATGCGTGTATGTGTTTGCGTGCTCCTGTGCGTGTGCGTGTGTGTGCAAAGGTGAGGTTGTGATGGTGTCAGCAGTGAAGAGGAGGATGACTGTGATTGAGGATGACGGCGACACATTGAATGAATGACTGAATGTGTAGGTGGAGAGTGGAAGAGAATGATGATGGAGTATTGATCGGAAATCCATCATACGATAACGAGATGTGTTTCGGTGATTTCAGTTGGAAAGTGTGCAGTTATTTAACGATTCCTGTGTACATGGAGTGTTAATTGAGAAGAGAGGTGAGCAGTTGTTGTTGTTGTTGCTATTGTTGTCAGTTAGTAAGTCGACGTGAGTGTTCGTCGGAGCTTCGGCTGGCCGACTGTGTGGGTGGGTGTTCACACGTGTATGCATTCATTCTAGTGAGTGAGGTTGTATTTTGAAGTGTTTGTTTCCACTAGTTTGTTGATTAGTTTGAGTTGAGATGAATGAGTGAGTGAGTGAGTGACATGAATGAGTCGAAGAATGGTGGGAGCACACAGGAAGTGTTGTAGAGTTGGTTGTTTTTCCACTGTCACTATTTACCAATGCTTTGCATATATCGATATGTGTTATCTATCTATTTATTCATTTATTTATTTACTCGTCTGTGATTTACTTGACGAGGCGAACAGTCAGAGGGGAAGGCAGATGGACAGACGGACACACAGACTGAGAGAATCTTCAATATGATGTGTCCGACTGATAATGAGGTGAATGTGGAGAGTACATGGGAAGGTGATTGTGAAGACTGTGTAGCTGATTGTTGTCGGTGATTGTGTTTAAGTTAATAGTAGATTAAATTAAGATGAGAGGGATTGAGCTGTGAGTGAGTGAGTGGGTGAGTGTTTTTGACTGTAGTTATGTAACTGTTGTGGTGAATTTGACAATCTCTGATTCGTAGTTGAGTTGTTTTGTGAGGATTGAATAACAGAATTTTCTCTCTGTCTCTCTCTCTCTAGATCTGAAGATGACGATGTGGATGATGGTGAGAGAAGACGACGTTTGACTTTGCTGTTTGAGAAGCAGATGAGACATCTGGATTTGAAGATTGAATATCTGAAAATGAAGAAACGCATTTTGCGTGAGAAGATAAATGGATTGTTGCGATCCTGAAGACAGCCTGAGGAATTGTGCTCAAATGAGATATGCATAATTTTTATTCCGATATTTGTAATAAATTTTGATATAAATTCACCAATGATGTTTTCATGAGTTTCTGTATCGAATGTTTTGCAAATAAGTTTCTGAGTAATGTGGCGTGTAATGTGAAACAGCGTATGTGTAGGTGGCGATTTTGTCTGTTTCTCCTGTAGAAGTGTTTGATGAGATGATGGAGAGTGATGTAGGCGATTGATGTTCACTTACAGTCTATGTGATGGCATTATATTGAAATACGTTTCATATTCTCACGATCCTTTGGGTTATGACACACGGAATTGTTTGTGTCTGTGTGTGTGTGTTTGATTCTTGGTGATATTCAGTTCGACGGATGGATGATGTGAATAATGGATTGATAAGGCAGGCATCTTTGACTGTTCTGATTGTTCTCCATGTGATCAGAGTTGTTCTTGTGAGCATGAAAGTTGGTCAATGTGGGAGAGTATAAGTCTTATCTATAATGGAGTGATGGGAGTTGTATTTTGATGAATTGTATTGGGGAATATGACTAGCCAGTTAGTTAGGTTATGGTGGTCACATTTCCTGTGGAATTCATGTATCGTCGTGTTAATTTCAACTTCACGGTATCGTTGAGGGAAAGTCAGCTTTTCTCGACTGAGTGTTTTGAGTGCCTGCCTGTCTGTCTGAGTGTCTGTGAGTAGTAATGACAGTGAGTCGACTGTCATGACGTTTATTTTCTTATGCTGGCTGAATACATTGCCATACAGACAGACAGACAGAGGAAGAGACAGAGAGAGATTGTATGTCGTGGAGGGTTGTTGAACATGATGATTCACAGTGAGGGATGTGGTGATGGTGATTGTGACGATGATGAGAATACTCGGAGGATGTGTTAGCCGGGTAGTACAATGACACTCGGCATTATTTTCGTCATTATTACTATTTGATTATTATTGTTATTGCATAAATCATCTTATTATTATTATAGGTTCGTAGAGTTCCTAGAGGAACATAGGGCTTTAGGTGCACGTCTCCATTGAGTTCGGTTCTCTGACAACGTTTTCACCTGGTTTCACGTCTTCCCACATGCTTTCATCTCCTCTTCACATGACCTCCTCCATGTTGCCCTCGCACTGACAGTCAACTCGCCGCTTCCCGTTCGGCTTTCACTCGAGCGATGGCCTTTTGTGTGATATCACTCACTTGATGGTTTGTTTTCTCAGAGTACGATCAATCCACCTCGATTTCTTGCTGTAAATTTGTTGCACGATTGGTTTCTGCTGATTTGGTTGGTTGTTTCATTGCCAGAGGTCTCTGTTGGAGATGGTTTCTGGCTGGCCATCTGATGTTGAGCGAAGTATTGGGCGGAGACAGCTTTTGATGAATGTTTTCAGTTTGTTCGAAGTGGTCTTCTTGACGCGCCAAGTCTCTGATCCGTTATAGTATAGTGAGTAACACTTGTCATCCAAGTTACGAAATGGCTTGCATCTTCACGATGATGACCAGCTCAACAACCACAAATTATAGAGTGTGCAGGTGACAAGCACATTTACCTAAAGAAACTATAATCCATATTCTATCCCATTAATTCTGTATGAAGACGATTGGAAAACAACACTTACAAGGTTGACTGTCAAAGTGTTTGTGAGACAACTGACTAATTTTGAAGCTTGTGCTGACTGATAGAAATCGGCCAAATTTGAAATCAACATTTTAAGCCAATGGCTGCAGATGGAGAAGCATTTATACCTCAAACTTAGTTTACGTTGTCGTCATGAAATAATCTCACTGGATAATGTTGTTTAAACTTATGTCAGTTACCAGTCAGTCAGAACAGTTTACTTGTACGCTGGCTGACCTAGCCGTGCTTTCCTTCATAAAAACATCCTATACCAATCCGTTCATCTTTTATGGTTACAATTTTTGGCGTATGACGTGATGACTGAGTGATAAATAAAAGCAATGGTCACAGTGGGGCGTCTCTCTCTCTCACCCCTTCTTCTTATTCAAATAACAAACCTCTCCACTAGAAGTCTGGAAGCCATTTGGTTTGAATCCTGTGGCGATGTAGATTCTTGTTGGACCTTCAATTATCATCTATGAGATTTCTTTTTCAAGTGTTGGTTTTGTAGGGATTTTGTTACATTGGTTGGAGGATTTCATTATGAGCTGACATCAGTTGGTGAAGTATTGGAAAGCCTGTGAATGAGTACTGGACAGCTTCATGGGTCTCTGGAAAATGTCCCAGTGGCATAAGGGTATACGAGCTCGCCTTGTAACCAGAATATCCTCATTTCGAACCCCGGTGGCTGCGTAATGCTCGAGCGTCACAAACTAGGACGAAATAGCTGTCCAGTACTCTCACACTATCCAATGGTTCTCTAACTAATGTCAGCTATTGATGAAATCCTTCAAATAATATTACATTGCTCTAAATTTTTGTACACCTTTAATTAGAAAATGAATATGCTGAATGTTCAACTTGATAATGCTCAGTTTTATTCCGAGCTGAGTTTTTTATTTAATTTTGGTGTTATCGATATTTGTCATGACGAAGTGACACTGTAATTTTCGCCGTGGACTTGACCAGCAGCTTCTCTATCCTACTTCACTTAACACAGTTTAATAATAACACAATGAGATATTGTCTAGTTCCAGATGACACGACGACAGGAGACAATCTTCGGCTTTGCTATTAGAGAAGGGCATGAAATATCCAGATTTATCAACTGGAACTGATCAACTCAAGAAAATATATTTTAATGTGAGAAGGTGAATAGACAGTCCGAAAACTGACTGAAGACTAGACTGGACTGGACACCACGCCTACACTAGAAATTCAAAGATATCATTCATTCTCTCCCTCTACATACAAATTTCTGTCACACATATCGCTATTTGTAATCGAATTCCATATGAATTCGTTAATGGTGAAATTGTCACTCATTTCCTCGCATTTTTCGAAAACACATTTCCGAGACATGCACCACTGAGCCAAAAATATGCTCCACCGAATACCTCAAAACTCCACAAGTGTCTATGTCACATCCCACACTATCTACCAATTTTCCTCTGTGTGTGTGTGTGTGTGTGTGTGTGTGTGTGTGTGTGGATACACATACATAGGGAGGAGTAATCGTGCTTTGCATGTGAAACTAAGAGAGAGCATATCCCGAAGTGGTTAGAAAAACAAATGAATTGTCGAAAGCCAAACAAAACAAAAGCAAACCAAAGCAAACTACCAACTTCGTCTATAGCCAAACATCTAATCGAGATGAACCATAAGATTGATGTTAACACAGCCTTTAATGTCACCTATAAAATTGGTGAAGAGAGCTTTTTGAAATACACTGAGGCCATAGTTATTCCCACAGTTCAAGTCAGCAACACCAATAGAATACAGTATATCTATTTGAACATTCATTCTCTTTGGTGTTAGAGTTGGAATACATTTCCCACGGTCGTCGTCATATACTGAATTAGCAGACAAGAGAATACTATGTATATTTGAACATTGTATTTCATGTCGTTTGATGTGAATAGAAATCACACGCTGGCTCAGTGATTGATATAAGAATAGAAGATGTGCACTGTGGTAGAGCATAATTCCATTGTGGGTAAAACTTATTTTGATAAAGTATCACAGTGTTAAACAGTAACATTTTGCTGATCACGGTGTTTCGAGCACAATTTATTGTCACTCATAATCATATCACCTTGATGTGATCATGAGTGATATCAGTGTTCAACAAGGGTTGAACATTGACGTTAGAACGACATTTGATGCAGCTGAGATCAGAATAATTGAGAATGTGAAGGCGATATGTCCATCTATCTGATCCCTTAGGATGTGCGAAAAGTGATGTCACATCCCACTCTCTTTTCTATTTTCAAAGCACTTGTGAACTCACATGCAATGGGAGTGCTCACAGATCTCTGGAAGTAAGACCCGTCTTCACAGCATATTCCTAAATGGCTTCAGAAGCAAATAGAATCTCCAGAACCCATTCATGGTGAGAACGGGTGACCTAGCTCGTCTATTGACAAACACTATTATAGAGACAGGATATAAAATTGATGTTTACACGTCTTTCAGACCTATGCATAGAAGGTGTTTGTGGAAGCCTCGACAATTGAGAAGTTTACACCACCTTTATACCTTCAAAAACAGTTCGTCGTCACACTAAACCCAACTTCCTTGGTTAACTTTGGTTTGATACTAGCCAGAGTAGATGTACTATTACCTCTGTTATTTGGTTTAGTGATCTTCGTTGTTATTTTTACATCTTCAATATGTCCTCTCACCTCGACCTTACTCTATTCTCTCACCCCTTAACTCCTTCTTCTGCTTCTTCTTATTATTATTTTCATATGGGTATATTCCCATGACAAGTCCATGTGTGTGATCAGATTGTTCCAAATGTGTTCCACAAATACACACTGAACACGATTCAGACAAATTACATCTTCTCATTGCTCTGTCTAGCTGAATTCAAAAAGGGGACTAATTATTTCATATTCGTAAAAAACTCAGAGAGACTGAAGTGAACAATCCTAACGAATGAGACTGAAAAAGGGGAATACAGGAGATCTAGTAACGAGCATTTTCATTGGAGAATGGAAACACACCCAATGCATGTATTTGTAACCACATTAAATGTCCTCTCGATCAGTGGATATCTTACTTACTATTCGGATCGCTTGTCAATTTGACGAAGGTTAAGTCTTGAGACAGACGAACAGTTGTCCAGTGAGATTACTTCATCACCACAACGTAAACCTAATCTAGTTTTGAGCAATCAACACTTACTTCTATCTCTTCAACCATAGACTGAAAAGTTTCTCTTCAATTCTGACCGACTGTTTCCTATCAATCTGCTTCTCTATTCTACGGATAAATCTTGTCAGTAGAACACACACACACACACACACACACAAGATGACTTCGAGTGTAAATGTTTAGTGAAGTGCATTGGCTTTTTCCTTTCTCAACACCGGTGTACTTCACCACTGGGAAAAATCATTACACTGGCCATAGTGGACGCCCTGTTTGTCTTCTCATCCATGAAAATGCAGAGGAGACACGAGAAGACGCTGGACAATTTTTACAAGCCCCCTGGTATACAGGTGGATCGTCAATCAACACACAGACACACTATCACACACACACACACCGACATAGACAAGACTTACCAATCGATAAGAAGGAAATCACATGAATCAACGGTCATCTTCCAAGTCAACGAAACAATCAATACCAAGCAATAGAAGTGAAGTAGACGGTGAGAAATCATACACACACACACACACAAAACACGGAATATCACTCCAGGTGTCCAGAACAGATCACTCATAAACTCGTAGAGAAATTGTAAACCTCCCCTCACATTGAAATGTGCTCTGAGGATGTTGTGTGGTGAGGTAGGTAACAAAAGCTTCTTAACTGAACCATCGAACTCAGGGAACACAACTGCACCAAAATCATCCATCCAACTCAGCTACAAATCTTATCCATCATACTTTCTTCTCTTCACTTCCACATGACATTCTAACATAGCTAATTCTCCTTCTTCATTTTCTAACTCAAATGTCAATGCCACTCCGTCCAATATTGAGTTGATAAGTGTGAATTAACTAGAGATATGTTGTGTTATTAACAGCGTGGATACCGTGTTATCCATACTTCTCCACCGTACCTTTCGGGTAGGATTATCTCTTTTCATGCAGATATCGGGTCATAGGAAATTTGCAGATTTCAGTCACATAAAAGAGCGAGATTCACATATATAAAAGGTGACATAATTAGATGGGAGGCGAATTCGATCACTGAATCCTTATTCTCCAAATTTACACAGATCAATTGTAACACGAAATAAGCTGAACCAATACCAGAGATGTCGGCAATAATATTGGAAATAATTTAAAAGGATAAGAGATAATAGAAGTATAGAAACAACACCCGATGTTATGTCAGCACCGTGACAGGATTATGACTAATAAATTGTAGTCGACATGTCATCCAGATATAATACTGTATTACTCACTGTGTGGCTTTCATCAAATATAACTACTATGTGATGACGGAAATGATGTCGTGCCTATTCTCCGCTAAACAGAAGAAGTCGGCCTATTTCTAATCCACCTAATCGCTCCTATTACAGGTGAACACAAAACATGTTGATGAGTGAGGAATCAGTCGACTAAAGATGAGCATCCGACAACCTCACTGAATCAAATCAACTCGAAGTAAATCAAAGTCATTTCTCTTCGCCTGATGTCACCACCTCTCACTCGATAAATGCAAACACCACAACACTCACAAACATATTCCCATCGAGTTTGCAAACTGACTGTACACAGTCAGACATCCACATAGCACTAATCTTGGAAGGTTCACAGGCTCCAGTCTACTAGGATATTCCTAACAATATAAAAACACCACCAACAACAACAACTGTCTGACTGACTGACTGTACTAGTACTCTCCTCACAAAACTACATGTCAGTCAAAACAGCTTCGTTTATTATTGATTGAATAACAAAATGAGTGATTATTATTACAAAATCCGATAATGCAAGAAAAAGAGTAGTTAGTTAGTTAGTTAGTCAGTCAGTCAGTCCTCCTCGATACAAGTGAATCTGTGATGGGAAGGATGAATTGAGTGATGTTGAGTGATGGATGGATGGATGGATGCATAGAACTTGCAGAACCTGGAACACGGAAAGCATTTGAGCCGTAGACCAGAGGATTGACTCACTAGAGATGTGAAGAGACAAAGGTGGGAAGAAATACTTCTCACTAGTCTAAACCTTCGACTCACAGCTACATAAACCCACATAAACGCCGTGATGATGGGATTCACCTGAATCACAAATACTCCGTTTCATAAAGACCTATTTTGGACAGAACAAATTCGCCCTACCACGTTCTCTCCATGTCTCTCTATCTCTCTCTCTCTCTCCCTCTCTCTGTCCACCTGAGTGGTTGTCACCATTAGATGAATGAATGCTGATGTACAACGTCGAGGATGTGTTTGATTGTGTAGACAAAGTCAGTGATATTAACACGAACAATGAAGCCATGAGATCCTTCCTTGGAAACGGTTGACTACATATGTGAACTAATAAATGACAAATCCATGAGTATTGGGATCCCAGTAGAAGTCGTTAAACGACTCCCACTAATGTGAAGTATGAAGGTGAATGTTACATTTGACGATGAGGCGTGCAGACAGGTGGTGGGTGATGTTCCAATGGGTGGGCTTTTGACTGCCTGTAAGCACAGCAGATTTCTTCCCAAGTAAGCTAAAAGACAGTCTCTTGCAAAGGTTCATGAAAAACTTCACCTTGATTTTCTGACTCATTGATTCATTCATTCGCCTCTCCGCTGTCGACTTTCTATAAATTAGTCGTCATTTAGAAACTCACAGGTGATGATAAGGAAGCATTTCTACAACTTTCGTCGAGTGTTTCTACCTTTTCTCGACTCCTCATTTTTCTCCGTATTTCAATACTTGTCTCCTTGTCAAGCGTCTTACTTGCGATAATCCCCGTCTCCATATTCTAAATCGCTTAGTCTTATGAAGCGGATTCCTGTTTCCAAGTGCACTCAGTCTTAACGACAACCATTTCTAAACTCCGCTAATCCCTCATATAGTTGGTTGGTTAGATAATTTACGACCAATTAAACAGATTTCGATATCTATACGTCTTTTTGCGAATTTCACAGTGTTTTCTGAAAGGATTAATCTCACCCCACCTCACCATACCACACCACACCACACCACATCACACCACACCCCAACACATTTGTCACACAAATACTGCTTATCTTTTCATCTCATAAATGGAAACTCATCTGATTTTAATTGAGTACTCCCCCTCCTCCACCATTCTACGTGGAAGTAAATCCACTGAAAACCTGTTAATTATGAAAATAATAAGAAACTCTATCTAATGACTGTGAGTTGATGAAGGGAATTGATGCAAGGCATATGTGTCACATTCACACTGACACTGAATTTAAGTCTCCGGAATGGCTGGTTGGTTCATGTACTCTATCCTGCGACAAACACTCACATCCACAGACACACGGACACGCACACGCACACACAGAGGCACACAAACAAAACATACAGATGAGGTTTCGTTGAACAAACACGCTCATCATCACTTTGTTCGTGATTTTTCACACACCTCATCAACCTTTCTCTCCACAGGCACATGCACACAGGGAGAAACAGAGAGAGGGGGAGAGAGAGGGAAGATAGTATGATTTCTGTAATACACTTATTCATTGTCAATGTAATTCACTGCCTGGCAGTTTGGCTGGCGTGAAATAAATTCTCCTGGTGTATTCATCCGTCCCTCCGTCCATCCATCCATCCATCCACCCACCAACCAACAGGTCGATCGATCGATCGATCAATCGAAGGATAGTTTGCCTACTCTGAGAGATTTTCATGTTGTGATAGTGCAGTATGATGAAGAAGAACTCTTCACCTTGTTCGACCAATTATGGACTAGACATGAATGAAAACGATAAAAAATCTCAGACCTATAGCAGATGGAGAGTAGAGAGTCAAAGGCTTGCATTAAAAAACGCCCCCCATTGACACACACACACACAGAGACACACAAATGCACATGCACTACATCGCGTGCCTTCAACGAAAATAACACTCCAATAAAGAGATAATTTATCAAGATTAATTAATCATTGGTAAACTATTAGCTGCTTAATGGTGAACAAACTCAACTAAACTAAGTGTGTGTGTGTGCAAAGTGTACAGAAATCTCTCTCAGAGTAATTCATTGCAGAATATTCTCTCCTCATCCACGATCCATCTCCACGTAGAATAGCATAGCAGTCTGTAGTATATCAAATCAAATGATACGGAGAATTGTGATTACAACACAGACGACAGATTACAGCTCAATTAACTTAACCACCTTCAGCATTTGGCTGTTTGTTTAGTTAATTTAGTTAGTTTTACTATTTCTCTGGGAAAGGAGACAAATTGTTGCCACATCTATGTATGATGGTGTAGTGTGGTGATGTAGATAGAGAAGGCTGAAAATTGCATTCTGTGTGAAAATGATGATGGCATGAAATAAAAAATATAAAGTAGTTGAGTAGTTGAGCAGATACACTACACTGGTTGTGGTAGTCAATTTGTTCATGCATCATGCATGCATGCAATCATTCACACACTTTGTTGACTTCTCTCTCACACAACAACCCACCCACCCACCAATCGATTCACTCAGTCAGTTAGTCAGGCATACACAGACACTGTCATAGTCTCAATGAGAATTCCAATCCATCCATCCACTGTCTGTTTGTAGGCTATTTTTGCTGTGTTCTGTTCTGTTCTGTTATGTTCTGTTATGTTGACTCATTATAATTATAATGCAAAACACACACTGTTCACATTGTTCAACCAATGAGGAGTTAGACATGACATGGGTGAGAAGGATTGAAGGTCACAGGTAGACTGGAGACAGAGGGTAGAGGGTAGAAAGAGGAGGAAGTGTGAGATAGGCTGCTTGTGGGTGGGTGGACTAACACACCCACACCACCACCCACACTCACACAACTGCATCACTTCGTCCAATCAAAACACGATTTCGACCCTAAAGTCAAGGGAATACTGGTGCTGACGAATGAGACAAATTATATTGGAAAAAACAACAACCAACGATCGATAAATCTTCCTAGCCTTTTCACTTTGAAAAGTCTATTTGATTGGCTGACACTGGTATCCTCGTATCTTGCATGTATGTAATTTAAAGTAGCAAACGCTAAGCGAAGACATAGACAGGATAGATTAATTCACCCAGTAGAATTAACTAACTAACTAATTAACTAACTAACTGACAGCGGGAAGTATTAAATCGTAATACGGGATTGATATCTGTGAAAATCACTCAGTCAATCAATCAATCAGTCACTGGATTATTCCTTAAAATGGCCACTGCACGTCCGACACAATCTGAACTAATCAGACAACAAGCGAAGTTAATCACACCGACGAGATACACAGATGATGAGATGAAATTATTGACGGAATTAATAGTGCAACACAAGAATCAGCTTATGCCTGAATGCGCGTGGATCAAAATTTCACAGCTTCTTCAATCAAACGGATATCCCAGACGGACGTGGACTCAAGTCCGTCGAAAGGGCCGAGAAATACTGAAAAGGCTGAGTCTCACGACACCAGACACGCTGAACACAGAAAATCAGGAGAATCTGAGGTGTTCAGAAATTGCTCCTGTTCAACCGGTGACCAGTGATAACACGGATGACCGTTTGGGTAGTGAGTGCACTTCGGTATGTTCACATTCCATAACGACATGTTAATTCTATTGAATGAAGGTAGGTAATGTTGACTCGAGTGTTCGTCAATTGAGTCTGCCGTTACTGACTCCCTCACCATGTGTTTGGATGTCACAGAGACCCCACATCAATTCAACGCCTTCTACGGTCTCCACTGACACGAATCCTTCAAACACAATGGGTCTGAGAATCTTGAACGCCTACCCAATAGCCCCTATCCCCCAGAATTTGTGTGTTCCATACGACTCAGTGGAGAAGACTGTGAATCGTACGAATAGGAGCGAGGAGTCGACAAATGAAGTTCGAGCACACAGTGGAGTGAATGAACCTGAGAGTGTTTCGAATGGTGTTGGTGAGGTGAATGGTTGTCGTGTTGGCTATGTGGGAGTTGGTGAAGGTTGTGTTGGAGGAGTTGGTTCTGGCGTGAGTGAGACTATTGATTTGTCGGTGTCGAGTGATGATGAGGAGAGTTGTGAGGAGATGGATGTGAATGGAGTTGGTGATGATGGAGTGGGGAATGGTGATTCAAGTGACCAGGGTTATAGGTGAGTAATGATATTTGTTGAGTTAATTTGTCCTACCTGTTCTGTCATGTGATGTGACGTGATATAGTGTGCTGTGATGTGCTGTGTTGTGGTGGTCCTCGTTGGTCACTTCTCTTGACTGGTCCCAGATTGTCATAGAAGTGGTTATAGACATACCAAACGAATGTATTCTCTATATTCTGCAGCTGTAGCAAATACTGATTGCATCTACGCAATATATTACTAAGGGAGAGCTTAGATTGATTTTGAGAAGAAAGTGTCTAAAAGATCACCAGTTATGTACGACTTACCAAGTTATACAGACTTCCTCATATAAAGTGGTTGCATCTGAATAACCGTATAACCGTGAATAGCCAGCCCGTGAATACTTTTCCAGAGTTATTATCCCTCCACACATGCATGTTTTATTCCTCCCTGTCAACAACACATTATCTACAGAGAAGTGAAAAACCAAATGTAGGCGACACTTTCAAAGAGGATTATGACTAGGAGCCATTTGTAATGCTGAGCTATCTGATTAGTCAAATCAAGGTCATTTAACTTTGGTGTCTATTGCTTACTGTTGCCGTAATTCGTCAACTTTCTCGATTGACTGAGATTATTCGTGGATTTTTTTCATGGATTGTTACTTCTCTGACTTCACTGTGACTTAGTCCGTGACTAAATGACAATTATCTGTGAGATTACTGTTCAACTAACTTTGTATATATAAAGGTGTGAATAAGTGTGTGTGTGTGTGTGTGTCGGGGGGTGGGGGCTTTGAAGTAGAGTTACACGGAGGGATATCTTTCCTGACTGATGTGTTTGTAAGTTACTGGTTATTCTGTAGAAAAGCAACAATAGAAACTGGTCCCCCTATTGCAAACGTTATTTATATATGTGTAACGACCCAATGAATAAATGAATCGATGAGTGACTGAATGAATGAATGCACTACCTGAAGTTTTAGTACTGATAAGGGAAATGAGGGAGATAGAAAGAGAGGAGAAAGACTGAGTTACTTGGAAAAATGCTGTGATGTGTTTGTGTCATTGAGAGCTTATTTAACAAGAGACATCTAGGTACAGAAAGAGTCGAAAGGAGAAGTGAAGTCGAGAAACGTGCAACGAAGGTATTTGGCACAGGAGTTGTTGACATCTGTTTCGTCGCGTATTGGTACTGTGCTCTCATACGTTTCATCGATACATATTGTTTATTCATGTGTTCGTGTGAGACCGACTTAGGGAGAGAAATAGACAGCGAGTGTATCGAAGGTGATTCGTACAATTGGTAATGAAGTTAAGGTTAAGGTGGAAAGTGTGGAAGTGGGGAGGTAATTGAGAAGACTACGGAATTGTTTGTTGTAGGTGGTTGTGGATAAGTTAGTAGTCGGACATGATATTGAGGAGAGACAGATTTTGTTGTTGTTGGTGGTGGTGGTGTTGAGTGTTTCGACCTGTAGTTATGTGACCGTTGTTGTGGATTTCACAACTTCTCATACTTACTTCAGTTATTTTGTGAGGAGTAAATAACAGAATTTTCTCTCCCTTCGCTCTAGATGTGATGTGGCAGAGAGAAGAAGACGTGAGTCGTTACTGTTTGAGAAGAAGATGCGATCTCTGGATTTGGAGATTGAAGCTGAGGAAATGAGGCTTGAAAGTATGAGAATGATGAAAGAATATTGGTGTAGGAGGTTGAATTCATTGTCGCAATCTTGAAGACAGAATGAGGAAGGAAGTACGCGTAAATCAGATATCCCTAGTTTTTATTAATTTCGATATTTATAATAAATATTTATATGTATGTATTCACTAATGATGTCTTTTTGAATGAGTTACTGTAGCGTGTAATTTGAAAATAGTTTTGGTGAGTAATGTGGCATGTATTGTGAAAGAGAGCATGTGTAGCCAGCCAGCCAGCCAGCCAGCGAGCGACTTAGTTGGCTGGCGTCCTCCGGTGTAGAAGGTAAGGTGTTCTGGGAAATGTGAGTTTGATTTTGTCTACTTATGATGATGGGAGCCAGCCAGCCCGACGATGTGGGTGTTGTGAGTGATTGAAATGACGACGACGTGGGATTTGTTTTGACTGATAGTTGTTCTGCTTGAAACGTTGTGTGTGTGTGTGTGTGTTTGTGGTTGGGGCTGGGGTGGGGTGTGGTGGGGAGTACAGGTGATGGATTTGTGTTTGTTTTGTGATTTCGATGATTGATAAAATGTGTTTAGGTGAGATTAATCGTACAGTTGCTGTTGTTGTTGTTGTTGTTGCATTGATCGAATGGAAATGGATTGTGATGAGGAGGAGAAGAGACACGTTGGTTAACTAACCAACCATGCATCCATGCGTGTATCCTGTGTTAGAGAAATCAGCCTGATGAACTCATGACATTCAGCGTAAACAAGTGAGTAGTGGGTGAAATGTTCATGTTGAAGTGTGTTGAATGAAATAGCAAGACTCTGGATAGAGTCTGTGTTAGTTAGTCAGTTTGTTTAGTAAGTAAGCTTTGATTTATCAAATGATAGTTTGGTTAGACATCTGGTGTTTTCTCGTGTGGCTATATGAATGTGAATGTGAATGTGAATATGTGATGATGGGTTTGAGGCTGAATATACGGAGGTCAATGTATTTAATGAGATGTTGGTGGAGAATGATTTAAGAGGTTCATGTTCACTAGACAATCGAGGTGATAGGATCATGTTCAACTAGGTGTTCTAGTGTCATGATGATGAGGGTAGGGTCATGATGCATCGTCGAATCGTTTGTGTAGTTATAATTCCTGGTCATATTTATTCAGTCAGTTAGACGGATGGGTGATTTGATTGGTGTGTGGAGAGCATAGTTGACTACTTTTCTTATTCTGCGTCTGAACCTTCATGACTTGTGTTCGATTTGGATTGTATTCATGCTGATTGTAAACTTGAGATGAATAATGAAAATATGCAGAGAATGTAGAGACGAGGAGGTGGAGGATTGTGTGTGTGTGTGTACTGCATTCTGTAAGTGCATTAATTGATTGATAAATTGGGAAGACGAAATGTTTGTTCGTAGAGGCGTAAAAATGAAGGATGATGTGATGTGATGTGGTGTGGTGTAGTGTGATGAATTTAGTGAAAGAGCAAGGCAGATCATGCGTGAATGTCATGGCTGAATGGAGTAATTATGAATTTGTTGATTGCACACAAGACCAGGTCTACAGTATTGGCTGAACTTGTTCCTTTCTCACACAGATCGATCGATGATCATTGGTTGGTTTAAGCGAATTGCAACAACCTCTGCTGCTTCTAGTGTAGTGTTCGGTATCTAGAGGCATTTGGCATGATAGGAGAAGATTGTTCAATGCTCGTTTTCTGTGTGTGTGTGTGTGTGTTGGACCAGGTGGTCTAGTATAGTATGGAAGTAACTGTTGATGGCTTCTGCTACATGTTTATTCAGCGAGACTGGTAGGCATTTGCAAGTATGAAAATCAAGTAGGTGAAGCGATGGCCAGTATAACTTAACTGTCCGCATAGGAGTAGTTGTATTGATAGGAAGAAGAAGAAGAAGAGGTGGGAAGGCTGGGTACTTCGTCGTTCCGTTGAGGAATATCAGCCAGTCAGTTTTATGAAAACTATGAAGTTTGGCTTGTGAAGATTAGAAGTTCTCTTCGTCAATTTTCTTAACTTGTTGGTTATTATTTCACTTAATTAGTACGTGAGCTTTGAATTTCTTTTGCATAAATAGAAGCTTCTAGTTTAGAGATAGACGAGAAGAGCTGTTTTCGAATTTCTTGACGATGTAGTTGGTGATGAACTGTTCGGGATAGCTACTTTCGTTTAACGACTTCTACTGGGATCCCAATACTCATGGATTTGTCATTTATTAGTTCACATATGTAGTCAACCGTTTCCAAGGAGGATCTCATAGCTTCATTGTTCGTGCTAATATCACTGACTTTGTCTACACAATCAAACACATCCTCGACGTTGTACATCAGCATACATTCATCTAATGGTGACAACCACTCAGATGGACAGAGAGAGGGAGAGAGAGAGAGATAGAGAGACATGGAGAGAATGTGGTAGGGCGAATTTGTTCTGTCCACAATTGGTCTTTATGAAACGGAGTGTTAGTAATTCAGGTGAATCCATCATCACGGCGTTTATGTGGGTTTATGTAGATGTGAGTCGATGGTTTAGACTAGTGAGAAGTATTTCCTCTGCCCCCTTTGTCTCTTCACATCTATAGTGAGTCAATCCTCTGGTCTACGGCTCGAATGCTGACTTGTAGTTTTGGGAGGAGAATATTTGTACAGCTAGTCAGCCAGCCAGCCAATCAGTCAGACAGTTGTTGTTGTTGGTGTTTTTGTATTGTTAGGAATATCCTAGTAGACCGGGGAGTATGAAACGTTGACGATTAGTACTATGTGGATGTCTGACTGTGTACAGTCAGTCTGCAAACTCGATGGGAATATGTTTGTGAGTGTTGTGGTGTTTGCATTTATCGAGTGAGAGGTGGTGACATCGGGCGAAGAGAAATGACATTGATTTACTTCGAGTTGATTTGATTCAGTGAGCTTATGGGATGCTCATCTTTAGTCGACTGCTTCCTCACTCATCAACATGTTTCGTGTTCACCTGTATTAGGAGCAATCAGGGGGATTAGAAATAGGCCGACTTATTCGGTTTAGCGAAGAATAGACACGACATCAATTCCGTCATCACATAGTAGCTATATCTGATAGAATACACACAATTGATGTCTATCTGATATCAATACCTGGGCTAAACTGAAACAGATAGAATCTCTTCGAGGACCAATTCCCGCTAGTTACTGCGTACATACTGAGGTTGCCTGTAGTTCTAGCGAGAAGTTGTGACCAGTGGGATGCATATGGAATAAATATGGTGTCCGTTTCTTTTGAGTCACACACACACACACACTCAGGTGTCACTCTCTTTATGAGTCAGTGGAGCACATGTTACTAAGAATGAATTGGCGTATCTATTACTTAAAGTTGAGTTACAACTGCGTCCAGTGTTATCATACTCATGTATAAATTCACTCGGTCACATCATCATCGAGAAACAGTTGTAACTACGGAGACAGGAAGAGGAGGCCAGTCTAGACAGTCCATCCATCCATCCATCCATCCTGTAGACTGAATATCTTCGATGTGTGAGTACTGCATTCATGGATCTAATCGTTTAAGTTATCACTGTCACTATCACCGTCATCATCATTATCATCCTGATCACTTCACAAATTAATAATCACGTAAACATGTTGCTGACCTCGAGAAATTGAGTGATCACTCGAGAAGTTTCTTTGATCACTTATTTTCATCACTCCTCCTTCTACAAATGTATATCCACCTTCGAGACTCATTGTTCTCATTGATGACTAGCATCATCACATGATGATTAGTATAATTTCATTGTGTGTATGTGTGTGTGTATGCGTCTGCGTACGTGTGTGTATCAGTGTAGATCGATTGACCAGGAATGTTTCATTGAAATGCGATGTATTCCTGTGCTCGATTTGCTGTTCATCACAGATATACCAAATAGGAGGGAATTTTTCAATGATGTAAAGTTTCCATCGTAGTAGATAAAGTTTGAGAATAGTAATTGTGTAGTAGTGCATGCAGAGATTCAGCTTGACCTGCTTAGTAATCAGTCAGCGCTTCAGTGGTGTGCAGTATTTTTAGGCTAACTTGAACTTTAATTATCTTAATTAATTTGGAAATTTCAAATTCGCGGTACGGAAATGGCAGTCATCTTTCCGAAGGCATTTACACTTCTCAGATGCAAATATCTCCCAATATGCTGGCAGATGAGGTCACAAATCCTTCTCTGTGTTCATTCAACGCAATAAATTGTATTAGTGACTAACATGGTGACTTCACCAGACCTCTTGAGCAAAGTGTTTATCTCATATTTGATTCTTCTCTCATCTCCCTTGATCATTCGTGAATCTTCTTAAAGTCAATCAGTCAATATGAATATCTGACTGACTATGGCTTAATTTACACCCATCATTATTCACTTGATAAACCAGACACCTACCCTAGAGTCATCTACAGATGATTGGACCTCTTGCAAACTAGAGTGGTACATAGTCCATGGATCACTTGGGATTTCGCAAACGCTGGCAAATTGATTTCTGAGAAAAGAGAATATCTATTTGAAAGTATTTCTCTCTCCCTCTCCCTCTCTTTCTGTCCTAGTAAATTTAAAATAATAATTAACTCTACCACAATAACTCCAGTTTACATCCACTTCTACTTTGATGAATACTATTCACTTAATTAACATCGATGTCAACAGATTATCACTCAACTGACAACTCAGAGGTCGTATACTTACCTGGTCAGATTGACACTGACTGATTTATCGTAACAATGTTCATCGGTTTATTTGTGTGTATATAACCTTTTAGAAAAAATGGTAGGCATAACAATGTTCGATGAGTATTCAACTGGAGAGAGTCGTGTGGGAATTTATGAATTCATTGAATACTGCTCTTTTCAAAGTAGTTGATTCTTGTAAATATCGATTTGGATGGAAAAGTATGGGCAATATGATAACTGGAATAGAAATGTAGAATGTGCAAGAGACAAAACTTGAAAGGGGAATAGGCGTTTTATGAATATTTGCCATTACAATCTGGATTGAAACGACGTAATAATACACCGCCAACATTCTAATCTATGTGGATTGATATATGCCATGGTGAGATATACTGTGAAGGTGTATCATCGTTTAAAGCGACATTGAATAACTCCAACCATGGAGGACTATTCGAATGATGACCACGTGATGGTCTGAGCAGGCTGATGTTTCTTTCAAAACATAACACCGTTGTAAACTTCGATAAGCCTGACAATGAACAAGTGACTTACTAACAAACCTGTCTTCGTTTTGGAGAGAGGGCTGTAGAGTAGAAAATACGAAGATGAAATAGTCACATGAGCACAACATGAGACATAAAAGTGGTTGACATATGAATGGAACTTGGGCATTACAGGATAATTTTATTTGTTACAAGTACACAATAATCCAGTATTATTCATTGATGACACCGCGATCAAAATGTATTGCTCAGAATGATACCAGGATACTCACATAACTCGAAATCTTCTTTTGTGTACTTCTATCATTTTTTTATCCCAAGTCTTCACATGTTTGTTATCTTTCTTTAGTAATTCCTTCACTTGACAACGTCGAATTACTTCATGCTGAGGAAGTAGGATTCATTCACGGCATACAAGGTGAGATTTTGTGAATTCGAAGCAACCAGTAATCTGATAGAGCTACTATCCACATTAAGTAGGGGAACTTTAGCAAAACCATACCTTGTTTTGATTTTCATATATTATATTGGGAAATACAAAATACTCGTCTGAATGTCCCACATACACCCCAATGTAATGGTGAGTTGTGAAACCTACGGCATACTCTGTTAGTAGCAGAATAATTCGCTGTTTTATCCTCTCCTATTTGTAATCTGTGGTGACACTATTTCAGTCAAATTGTAATTTAAGCCATTCACATTGGTATTATTATTATTATTTTTATTACTATTATTATTATTTTGCATTTTGTGTACACTTTTTTCGCTTCACTGTCATTGCTACTACCAAAAAGCTGCCACTATCAGTCCAGGTGACCTATAACCTGTAATCTCATTTCCTTTTTTTGTCTTGTTGATGAAAACAAAACGCGTAGATCAGTGAAGAGTCTCTTTTCAGCGAATTCATTTTCGCGCACCCTGTCCAAGAGGATTCAAGAACACTATACAGCATGGTTGCGAAAAGGCAATAGTGGTGCAATAAGGAGTGCGATAATTCAACACCTGGTTAACATTGATCATTCCATTTCCACAAACGCCTCCTTCAAAGTTATCTACACAGTCAAGAACAACCTATCAAAGGCAATACGGTTTCGTCTTCTTTGTATGGCTAAAGCTCTGGCCATTCACACAGAAAGACCGGAGTTGTGCATACAAAAGAGGATTACTCAACCACTTCTACTGTCTTTTATTTTTGTTTTATTCATTTATTGTTTTTTATTTTGATGACGTAATTTTGTTTCTTTGCCTGTTCTTTAATTGCTTATGATTCTTGTATTCATTTAGAACTCTTACGTAATTTCGTATTATCTACTTTGTTCCTTTGTGCATCCTGAGTAAAACTCACTCATCAAACTATTCATGTTATTACATAACTTCTTTTAACAACTGTTTGTGACAACTTATCACCTTTGTTACTGCGCTAATTTCAATAACATTTAATTTTCTTGACTGATTTTGTATTACGTAACTTCAATTACCAATCTTCACCTGTTTAGTTAAAATAACTATAATCAATTGTATTTTTGTTTGACAAACTTAATGTACACATACATACAAAATAACACATATATATTTGCGATTGTACAGGTAAGAAAATGAATTCGCCGCCGAAAAGAGACTCTTCGCTGATCTACGTGTTTTGTTTTCATTAATGCCTGGATGGGGATTATACATGAATTTTTGTCTTGTGTTTGCTGTTGTCGAAGAAATTAGATGGAATATTGTAGCAAATGCTGAGGATTCCACACTGTATCACAAGTAGTGTTCGACAATAAGGCGAACTATTATTATTTGTTATTATTGTCATTACTGTGTTCATGTTTCTGTCAGTCCATTGCAGCTGAACTTACTTTGGACATATTTAGTAGTCATAAGGTTAAGTGGAAAAGAAAGCTGGTTATTGATACGATTCTGTCAGATAATTCAATGATCCACGCAAAATCAAGTCCACCACAATTAGGAATATCATTGGTGATAATAAGCACCCTTGTCTGACTCCTGTGTTTACTCCAATCGCCTCACTGAGTTTTCCGTTGTGGATCACTTGACATGTGCTGTTGTCGTACAGGTGTTGAATAAGGTTGATGAATATTTGAGGTACGCCGTAGTACTCGAGTAGTTTCCAAATTACTTCGCGGTCAACGCTGTCGAAGGCCTTCTCAAAGTCTATAAAGTTGAGGTAGAGGTTTGATTGACATTCCATGTTTTGTTCGATGATGATGATGCGTAGAGTTGCAATTTGGTCAGAACATGATTTGCCTTTCCTGAATCCAGCTTGTTCTGGTCGGTGTTCTGTATCTAGTGCGTCCTTTATTCTCTCCAGGATGATGCCGCTCAGGATTTCACTTGGCGTCGACAGGAGCATGATTCCTCGCCAGTTCTTGCAGAGTGAGCCTAAGTCGCCCTTCTTTGGTAGTTTCACTAGGTAACCTTTCCTCCAGTCAGTAGGCACCTTTCCCTCCTTCCAGACCTTTTGCAATAATGGAGTCAGCATATCTGCTGTCGTCTCTGGGTCCGCTTTCAGTGCTTCAGGGGGTATTCCATCTGGTCCAGCTGCTTTTCCAGCTTTCAGAAGCTTGATTGCATTCAAGACTCCAGCTTTCGTTGGAGGATTGGTGTCAACTTGCAGTTGTGTACGTGCTGTTGTTGGTATTTCTGGACGGGTTGTAGGTGGTGGTCGGTTCAAGAGTCCTTTGAAGTGGTCTGCCCATTGTTTAATCTGTCTTTCTTCCTTGGTAATTAGGTTCTCTTGGCTGTCTTTTATAGGTTTCACTTGTGTTGATCTCTTCCTGGATAGAGACTTGGTTATCTGATATAATGTCCTCAGGTCTCTTTTGCCTGCTGCCTTCTCAGCTTCAGTGGCCAGGTTGTCGTAGAATTGTCTTTTGTCCTTCCTGGCACTCTTCTTCACTTCTTTGTCCAGTGCTGTGTAAGTTGAGCTCAGCGTCTCTTCCTCTTGTCCGTCTTTGAATTGAATCATTTTCTCTTTCACCATTCTCCTCTCCTCTATCAGCTTCCAAGTGTCCGTTGAGAGCCATTCCTTGTCTTGTCTCTTCTTTCTTCCTGAAACCATTGAACACGTTTCGTTAAAAATCACCTTCAGAGAGTTCCAATGGTCTTCCACGGATGATTCCTCAGTGATGCCACGTAGTGTTTCCTGCTTTGCTCTAACAGTTGCAGTGAAAGTGTCCTTTGTGGTTGTGTCCTTCAGTTTTGCGTGTTGAACTTGCATTGTGGCCTATCCCCAGTTATCCTCGAGGCTTTTAGCTTCACCTTGAGAGTCATAAGGTTAAGTGGAAAAGAAAGCCGGTTATTGATGCTATTCTGTCAGATAATTCAATGATCCACATAGTTTACATGAATAAGATATTTAACACTGAATAGAAATTGTCTGTCACCTTGACTATGATTATGTGCAATACATTGTGCTGGAAACATCATAAGTCAATAGTACTGTGTCACTGTGTGCTTTTATCAAAAACATTTACTGTGTGATGGAATTATACTCAGTGTGCACACTGTGTGCAACTTCTATTCTTCTTATGTCGAAAATATCAATTCGTGACTCGACAAAAATGAAGAAACAGACTAGAGACGTCTAGTTACCACATGGGGTGACTGGGATGTGTGTGTGTGTGTGTCTGTGTGAGACTAATCACACTGTCTCCCTGTATACAGAGATTACGTTGAAATCTCATCATACCGATGGCTTCTGGCTAACGAAGTGTTGAGTGATATCGAATGAATGCCTCGTGTCAATCAAGTGTTGAGCGATTGCACTTACAAACACTTTCTTACTTTCCATACGAAGGTTGTTGGGGATATGCTTCAAAAGTGTAGTAGATGTTCTCCTCTTACTCCTTCCTATGCAATTACTTCCGCCAGTGCATAGGAGTTGGAAATTGCAGTTGGAGTTGGAGATTTTACAATGTTGGTGGTAACTGTCTTGGATAATACTGAAGGTATGAAGACTAGTGATATCTCTGAATTACTATCCTACTAGAATCTCACTTGTAGCACAGAATATCTCACATAACTACTGCTGGGTAAGAACCATCTGGAGCTGAATTTCTCTCATCTGGTTGATATGAGTCAGGCAATGGGTGGATGGACAAGAGGAAAGCGTTTGAGTTAATTAATCTATGCTGTTGGGTCTTCCTAAGTAGATCTCTTGACCAGGTGAAGCCATACTAGAAGGAATAATTATACTACTCCTCCCCTCATAGACATTTTCAACCCTCTTCTCAATATGTTCTGTTCTCAATCCTTCTTCAGTCTTACTACATCTGCATTCATCCAGGATTTACAGGCTTAACCTATGAGCACTACACAATCTTAAGCATTTACCAATTGCATCTCTCTGACCACTTGTTTGTCTTATCATCCCATCCTATTGACAAATCACCATCATTAGTTTATATTTAATGTTAGTTGATGGAATTTTGTATAGCATAGCAGAGCAGGTGAGTGAAAAGACTATTGGTGTAAAGAGACAGGGTGGGAGAACATATACGCAAAGCGTTGGTAGAACAAGTGAACATCAAAACCTCGATTATCGTGGATGACACACTACCTACCAGTCACGTCTACAGCATAACACATTATTGACACGAATTATGAGACGAATATGATAATAGCTGTCTAAATCTATTGAGAAGACCGTGGAGTGGTGGCATACTGCAGTAGCCTTGATTATCCTCATTTGATTATATTACAGAGAATGGTGTTGTATTATCGCTACAATTATTACTGTTATTATTACGACCTCTTTTACCTACCTGGGAAGCATCGTTTCAACTACAGGCAGACGGAACTGACGAGGATATCAAAGCAAGAATCGGGAAAGCAAGACAAGCTTTCATTACTCTCAAGTCTGTGTGGAGGTCAACAGCACTACTCACCATGAAAAATAAGATCCGGGTTTTCAACTCCAATGTGAAGTCAGTGCTACTCATCATACGGATCAGATACTTGCACTGCGCGTCATAAAGAGCATCTCAAACAAGCTACAGACCTTCATTAACAGTTGTCTTCACCCAATACTCAAGATCAGATGGCCAGAAAAGATCGAAAAGAGAGACCTCTGGGAGCGAACCAACCAGGAACCGATTGTGAAACAAATAGGTAGGAGGAAATGGAGATGGATTGGCTGGCCATACTCTGAGGAAACCATCAAGTGACATCACTAGACAAGCCATTGCTCGAGTGGAACCCGGCCGAAAGGGAAGCGGCGAGTTGGTTGTCAGTGCAAGGGTGACTTGGAGGAGGTCATGTGAAGAGGAGATGAAAACGTGTGGACAGACTTGGAGCCATGTGAAAACCCTATCAGAGAACCGAACGCAATAGAGACGCACGGCTGAAGCCCTATGTTCCTCTAGGAATTAAAGGAAACAATAATAATAATAATATTGTTATCTTCACTCCTCATAAATCCCTCCTTAATTTGTTTATTTCAACTGGACTTTCACTGTTTGATTTTCCATATAAACTGAATCGACCCATACGTGTGTGTGTATGTGTTATCAAACTGTTTGAGACGTGATATGCGAGTATATTCCGTTTTTCAGATAAATTAACACAAACAGGTTGATTGATTTAAAGACTATGGGTGATCATGGGGCCAGATAAAGAGGAACTCAGAGAATAGGATGAAGTGGAGATGCCCTATCGAATCGTTATGATGTACTCTGAAGCCAGATTAACAGTAATAATAATAATAATAATAATAATAATAATAATAATAATCGTCATCACTTGTTGGGAGGCCTAGGTAACTTTTCGGCTACCCAATATCCTGCTCCTTGAAACATATATTGTTTTAAGTGACTACTTTTCCTTTTCAAATGAACTGTCATCAAGATTTGACAGAATAGTTCTAAAATATTTGGGCGCCGAGTGAGAAGTAGACATCTGTAAAAAATTATATTTGTAAAATCTCAGCGAGATTGAAATGAGTAATTCCAACGTTTCCTGTGTTCGGCAATCTGGTCGGTCGGAACTTCTTCAGGGAAATTAATCGAAATTAACATAACAGAGGTATATATATAAAAGGAACATCACTTGTTTTTAAAACCTTTGTCCAATCATGAGTCATTCAACAAGTATAATAAACAATTAAATTAACAAAGAAACTGTGTAATTGGAACAATCATCGTGTTTTCACTCTCCGTTGTCTGCAACAGAATGCATATCCGAAATCCGTAGCTGTCGAGTCACCTGACAACTCCAGTAGGTCGAATAAATCAGCTCAATCTTCAGAAAGAAGACAATGCAATAAGTCCGACAGGGTGCTTCTACTAAACTCTAATCCTAAACACCATAATTTTGAAAATACGTCTAATCATAAAATTCTAGATACTAGCAGTTTGAACAGACCTGAAGGCGTGATGTTAGCTGATGCATAGGAAATCCCTATTAATAAATAAAAATGGATATGTATCACTAATTATTACTACTTGGTCAAAATTCTCGACTGTCCATGTCTTCTTATGGAGACGTTAAGAAATGTTTTACAACTGTTTACCCACACACACATACACACTCTGTTTAAAGTGTTTAACAAAGGTAGACCAATATTTGTAAGTCCGAGGTCAAATTTTGATCACAGCTCATAAAACATTTTGTTTATTATACTTGTTGAATGACTCATGATTGGACAAAGGTTTTAAAAACAAGTGATGTTCCTTTTATATATAAACCTCTGTTATGTTAATTTCGATTAATTTCCCTGAAGAAGTTCCGACCGACCAGATTGCCGAACACAGGAAACGTTGGAATTACTCATTTCAATCTCGTTGAGATTTTACAAATGTAATTTTTTACTTTTCCTTTTGTTCTAATCAATCAGAGATTTCCACAAATAGTATTATTTTCACCCGAGCATTTTAACAACATTTCCGCCTATCGCTTTTCATCTTTCCAGTGGATTCCGGAGATAATGTCGTCGTAGATATCCGTGAAGTGACTTTGTTGGTTTGTATACGACGTCAATTTCTAAAGGTTTGAAGAGTCTTGTAGTGATTTCTGAGATATCCTTTATATATGGTAAGGCGACTTTCTTTGTGCTTTCCTTGGGGGCTTTTGGTTTGATAGGTTGGCTAGGGGGTATATGTCTTTTGATGAAATTCCGTGGATATCTATTCTTTTGGAAGACGTCCATGAGATATCTTTCTTCAATTTTCCTTAAGGTGGGAGTGCTGCAATGAGTCCTAGCTGGCTCTCTTGAATAGTGTTTGTATGCAATTCCTCTTGTGTGCTATTGGATTGTTGCTGTTGTAATTCAGGATTTGGTCTGTGTGAGTTGAATTACAACAGCAACAATCCAATAGCACACAAGAGGAATTGCATACAAACACTATTCAAGAGAGCCAGCAGGACTCATTGCAGCACTCCCACCTTAAGGAAAATTGAAGAAAGCTATCTCATGGACGTCTTCCAAAAGAATAGATATCCACGGAATTTCATCAAAAGACATATACCCCCAAACCAACCTATCAAACCAAAAGCCCCCAAGGAAAGCACAAAGAAAATCGCCTTACCATATATAAAGGATATCTCAGAAATCACTACAAGACTCTTCAAACCTTTAGAAATTGACGTCGTACACAAACCAACAAAATCACTTCACTCAGTCCTATGACAACCAAAAGACTCAACAGTGAAAGAAGATAAAACCAACATCATCATCATCTACAAAATAAATTGTAGCAACACTGCATTGGCCAAAGTGGACGTCCCCTTCGTCTTCATATCCATGAACATAAGCTAGCTGTCAAAAGACATGATATCCACTCCCTCATGTCACTACATACAGACAAACACGGACATCAATTCGACTGGGACAACCAACGTTCAAACATTAAACAGAGGAAACACCAAGAATGCTAGAGAATTTTTAGAAGCTTGGCATTCCAGTGAATCGGCAACCAATAGACACATCGAGATAGACAAAATTTATCAACCGATAAGAAAGAAACTTCACACACAAAGGGTCAAAGTTCAAGTCAAAGAAAAAATGAATTGCAATACAAATAACCTAGCAGGTGTGAAAACACACAAAAACAACCAATCACATCCAAGGTTACCAGGAGAGATGATTAATAAACTCGTGGAGAAATCTAAAAGCTCACTTCAATTCAAATTGAAGTATGCGCTGAAGATGTCGCCTAGTAGGGCTATGAAAGCTTCGCAAATTAACTATCCAGCTCAGAGAACACAACCACATCAAAAAGGAATATATTTGCTGTAATATGATAAGATGAAAATTCTACTCTGTATAAAACTATTGTTTGGAGTGAAGTGATTATTATTATTATTATTGTATTACCTAAAACAACTGCTATATACGATAGTATTACTAATGTTTGTGTTCGATAACGTCTCCGAAATTCGTTGTTAGGTTTATATTACAGGTACTATTGTGGTGAGAGCTGTCTGCAAGCCAAATTTGTAAACAACAATTTACGTCAATATTTACGTCCCGAATCGGGATCATGATAAAAAATAGCAAGGACAAAGCCTGACCCTAAGGAACTCAACAACCAATCACAGCAGACTTAACATGGGCAGATACGATTTGCAGATATGTGACCGGACTGTCTAAGAAATGGCCACGAAGAGATGACAGGATAACCTTCACCAATAAAAGCAACCAATCAGAAGACGTTGCTTCTCTGCTAACAATAACGCTAATAGTAATGTACATAAAAATCTATTAATATCTAGATAAAGCAATAAGAAGACGTAATTTGTCTGAATCGTGTAATGTATTTGCGCAACACATTTCGAACAATCTGATCACACACGGACTTGTCATAGGAATATATATGAAATTAATAAAGAGGTGAGAGGTGAGAAAATAGACTTAGGTCAAGTTAAAAGGACATAATGAAGGTCAAAGTAACAATGAAGACCACTTAAGCAAATAACAGAGGTAGTAGTACAACTACTATGGTATCAAAACAAAATTTACCAAAGAAGGTTAACAGTGATGACGAATTGTTTTTGAACGCATAAAGGTGGCTTAAACTTTCTAATTGCTAGGGCTTCCATAACCTTTAGGATACGCCCCAAACACGGTTTATAGATAGGTTTAAAAGATCTGTTAACGTCAATTTTATGTCCTGTCTCTATAATATGTTTCGCAATAGAAGAGCTAGGTCTCCTGTTCTCACCGTTAATAGGTTCTGAAGATTCCATTTATTTCTGGAGCCATTTAGGAATATGCTCTGAAGCGCTTACTTGCAGAGATCGATGAGTCCTCCCTATGTATGTGTTTCCACACGTACATTTTAAATTGGTAAATACAGTGGGATGTGACATCATTTTTCGCATGTTCGAAGGGCTTACATAGATATATTGGCTTTACATTCTCTATTATTATGATATTAGCTGCATAACAGGTCTTTTTAACAGCAGCGTTCAATCTTTGTCTAGTTATCAAGCTCCTATAATGGCCCACACAGGGTAGCTTGATGTACACGTCTTTCTTAGGGGCGAGTTGGAGAGTGGGTCTTGGTGATCTGACTACCTTATATCTCCTGATGAACTTGTTTGGATAATTGTTATCAACTAGAGTTTGTGTCAACTTTCTTTCTTCTTCATCAAGTGTGTCTTCAGTGCATATTCGTTGGATTCTACTGAAGAGGCACCTTACTAAGGCTCTTTTGTATCGAACAGGGCAGAAACTGTGGTAATTAAGATACTGTCCTGTCCAGATAGGTTTTCTATAAATAGATCTTTTTATTGATCCATGAAGTGGTCGACTAAGCAATATGTCTAGGAAAGATAAACAATTATCTTCCTCTTCTACAGATGTAAGTGATATGCTATTCTGAACTTCATTCATTCGATTTAATATTGAGGTGGCAGAACAAGATTTATCACTGATGATTACACTATCATCTACATACTTTCTATAAAGTGGCACATTTTCGATTAAATCCTCCGATAAATTCTCAACGAACGACATACAAATATCTGCTAAAAGGGGCCCTAACGGACTTCCCATAACAACACCATCAACTTGGCGGAAACAATCGCCTTCAAATGTAAACCTAACATTGTTAGTACATAGAAGCAATAAATCCCTTAAATAAGATATAGGCAACGGGGTGAAAAAAATTGTTTGCGGAAATATAATCACACAAAATGTCAACTGTTTTGAGCAATAAACGATCTGTTGCCTGGCCCTTGTCTTCTGTCGTTACACAATTAATAAACCTGTGACTATGGTTTTTATACACGAAGCCAATATATGTAACTGTTGTAAAGTCAGACACCCGAATACTAATTTTCAATCACTCTTGATCCCACTGGAGTCATTTCAAATAAAGTATGAAGACAGACTGCTCCAAGCCGATGAAGACAAACGGACTTTGTTCAATTTAACTGCTCCTGTGGAGCCAGTTACATAGGCGGTACAATTAGGCGTGTTTCTCGTCGAATTTCCGAACATCACCCTGAGTGGTTAAGCAAAGGACAAACAAAATCTATTCGCAGCGCTATTCTATCTCACCTTGTGGATACAGGACACAAGATTGACGTTAACCATGCTTTCAGGGTCATTTACCGTATACCTACGAACCTCAATTTTGCCTTAAGAGTTCGACTACTAAACATTGCTGAGGCTGGCTGTTGGGATCCATATTAATAAGCCTAATTTATGCATCCAAAAGAAGTTAGTTCAGCCATCTTCATTACCTTGGCCATCTAGGTTTGAATGATCATGAATTTTTGTGGAATTTTCCTAATTTTAGTTGATATTCTATTTGCTACTATATCTTTATTATTATTATAGTTTAAGCATCTTTAATGAACTGTAATTGCATTGATCATACTTTACAAATTGATATTATTTAAAAAACACTAATATTGTTATTGACCACTCATCTAGAATATTCCATGTATATAAACATATATATATAACTATAGAGCAGGAAGAGGAATTTATCGAGAAGAATATTCTTTGCTCGATTATTTTGTGTTTTATAAAAATACATCACACATAAGTATTATGTATTATGACTGTATAATTTTGAGCTTCAAGATTGTTCAATCACGTGATTGTTAACCTATCCAGAGTGGCCTTGACTGGCTGTAAGATTATGCAAAGTCGAGGGGTATATGAAAACAACTGATCACTACACATGTATATATCTTCCACGGATTCATGTCTCTTATTGTCAAAATCGTCTTTACTGTACTACCACCTATGTGTGATCATGGGGCCAGATAAAGAGGAACTCAGAGAATAGGACAAACTGGAGATGCGCTATCGAATCGTTATGATGTAGTGTGAAGCCAAATTAACAGTAATAATCAATAAGAATGCTAATGAGGTTAAAAATGTGAAAAAGTAACATTTGGTTGGGGGTCGAGGTTTGGTTATTGGGAAAATTTGCCAAATGGTATTCATCGAAAGCATGTTACGTGATTGATATTTTTTTAATAAATGGATGAAATATTAAATATGCCTAGACGTGTTAATGGTGTTGTTTGTTTTAAGTGGGAAATAATTTAAGAGTTTATTGTTTATGGTGTTTGATGAGGAAATGACTTTGTTTTACCTAGTGAATTAACATGTGAGTACAAAGATAGTGAAGTTGATCAGGCTCTCTACAATTGTGGAATGGCTAAGTACCGAATTGGGGTTGATATGGACGATAGAGGTAATGCTATTTGGGTTTGTGTGGCCGGCATTAATAATGATTTTGTGACTGAGGCTCGATACTGGAAGGCAATAAGTAATTCACACGTGAAGACCGACAGTCAGGAGAGTCTAATTAAATAATGACAGGAAATCAGTTGGTCCGACTCGGTGAAAGCAACAGGTTCCTTATAGCCCAAGTCAGTTTGGCGATGGAAATAGGACGAGTTAACCAATAATTACCGGCCGGTCACACACATGTTATCAGTTAGTATTGTATTATTTCCTTGTGTTCCAAGTAGAACACAGGGATTCGACAGAACATCTTCATTATATCCCACTCTCTAGAGTCCTGCTCAGCTGGTTCCATGATTTCCCATAGGCTGTCATCTCCTCTTCACATGATGTCCTCCATTTCATCTTGGGAGGCCATCTCGTCTTTTCCCATTAGAGTTCCACTAGAGGGCCTTAGAAGTGATATTACTCAAATGTCACCTTAGTGTGTCTGTCTCCCATCCATCTACACTATCTTCGGCATATGTGTATGGCAATAGGTTCTGAATTGATCCTTTGTCGATTAATTTGTCTAAACAAGCTTCAAATCTGGTTTCATGGATAAAAATACAAACATCCACTAGTTTGTTTTTATTTTTAAATCATTCGTTCAGTGTCGTAATGCTTTTGTGAATTTACTTTACATTACTAAATTATGGTAAGTAGCATATAATTTTACATTAAATATTTAGATTTCTATTTTATCTCAACACTAATGTGAGAAATGTTGTATTTGTACTGGATTTGTACATCATTTTTGGATTTATTGTGATTCACCAACATTTTTATTGATTCCATTTCGGTTGGGTCCGTGTAATAAGCGTTCAGACAGTTAAAGTGTTTCTTTTTTGAAATAAAAGCTAATTAATTCAGCGAAGAGTCTCTTTTCGGCGAATTCATTCACTTAGCTGTACAGTCGCAAATATATACAATTAATTTTGTATATATGTGTGTGTACATAAGGTTTCTCAAAATCAAAATCAAAATAACAGTTAGTGTGGGTTATTGATTACATCATCAAAATAATTAAGAAATTAAAATGTGTGAATAATAATCAGAGTTGTAACTAAGTGGGGTGAAGATTGGTAAGATGTGAGTAGGGTTACGTAATATAGACATGTTTAGAAAGATTAGATGTTAGTGAAAGAGTATGGAGACAATTATGAAAATAAACTAGATAATAGGTGAAAAGATTGAATGGGTTAGTTACTAAAAATTATTACACGAAAATTGCAACAAAAAAAATTTGATAACACAATGTTGATGACAGATAAACTTGAAATTAAACCCACGGTAGTAGGAGGGGGGGTGGAGAAGTTTCTTCTGTATGCATAACTCAGGCTTTTCTATCCAAATCGCTAAGGCTTCGGCAATACAAAGTATACGGAAGCTTTTCGATTTTGGAAGGCTTCTTTTGGCTTTATAGATGACTTTGAACGACTTCTCCTTGCAAATCGAATGACCAGTGTTGAGCATATGCTCAATAATGGCGCTCCTTATTGCTCCGTTGTTACCTTTCCGTAGCCAGGTGGGATAGTGTTCTTGAACTCTTTTAGATAAAACTCGCATCGAACGACCTATATACCTCGCTCCGCAAGAGCAGGTGAATTGGTAGATACACATGAAAGTGGTAAAATGCGATTGTTAATGTTTAGAGTAGTTGAAGAACAATGGCCGGGAGGAAAATGTCAGTCGTAGTGTGGCAGCGAAGAATGTCCTTCTGAGAGCAGTAGATATCCTCTTCTTCAAGGTGTCAGCCAGAAGGTCACCTCTGAAGGGTACATTCATGTAGACCATCTTCTTCTGCACTGTAATGGGTTGTTCTTTGTAAGTCTTCCAAGTATTTGCATAGAAAACAAATCGTATCAGTGATAGGGACGTTTGTAAAGAGAGACTCGACGTCGAGTGAAATCATACATTTGTCTCCCACTGTAACATCTTTGGTACAATCGATGAATTCAAAAGTATCTCGAAGAGAATGTTTTGAAATTCGTTCTCTAGCAGGTTGTAGGAGTTCTGCTAGCCATTTCGCTTTCCCACTTTCACTTCTTTCCCTTGCAGTGTTTGACATTTCAAAATCGGATTTTGTCATTAGTTTTTCGGTTTGTTTATGATTTTAGTTTTTGATAATTTGCGTCACTTTTTTCACAGTAGATAGACAGCGTCATTCGAAGAGGTGCATTTACGTATGTGGATTGTTATTCGAGGTGTTCTTACCGGTTGAGTGACTTATTAGTCTCAAAATATATGGATTTTTAGGTACATAAAAGAGAAAAAAGATCCCGGTTCCCGCCTCAGCTGTATCATGTAACACCTGATCGAATCTGGACACCGAGCTAACCCACAAAGTGACATCAAGGTTATCTACAGAATACGTGGGTATCTCGCTAAAAGAGTACGCATCAAACTTCTTCAATCCACAGAAACAATGGCTATTCACATGTTAAATAAGTCCTGAACTCTGCATACAGAAGAAGTTTGTTCAGTCATTAAACCTCCAATGAACCTTATTTGTCTTGACACCAGGATGTGTGATTTTTGTTTTCTATTTGTTAACTGTATTATTTTCTTCCCTCACCCTGTATTAAGTTACTACTCATTATTACCAATGTTTTTAACTTGACCATCGTTCAATTTTTAAGTTGAATTCTACTCACTCCCGTCAATTACACTGTGTCATTCAACTTACTTATTTAATTTTATATTTTAGCTTCTATCCGATTAACGCTTTTCATACTACGCAATTTATTATATATATATATATATATATATATATATATATATATATACATACACATAATGTTATTACTAATCAGGAAAATGATATATAGACGTAATTTTCTACGTGTCACTTTTACATCCCTGTTTGTATTTCCCTCACTCCAATTATTGATTGATTAATGACCTAACTTCCTATCATCCAACTGATAAACTTTGAAATCCTATTGGTTGTTCACTGTGTGAATTTATCAATGACATTAGTGCCTCTAAAGGTCATTTTAAATATATGTATACAGAAGGGCTGTGAATCTCTTTTGACTGTTGTTTTCAAACAGGAAAAGCTTTCTTGCCAACGTTCAGTCTTCTCTTCTTCCTTTGCCAGTGGGTGGTGTCCTTGTTATAGTTGTTGTTGTTGTTGCTATTGTTACTGTCTTGTGATTAGGACAGATAAGCCACTGTATTATGTTAGTATTCGCTCAAAGTCTACTATTTCATAGTTCCGGTCACAACAGAAAATCAATACAACAACCACCGGGTAAGAATATCTGCAAAAATTCAACAACTGAATTACATAATGCATAGTTTTGAAATAATAAGATGAGTAATGTAGAAATGAGTGAGTCACTTCGGAAAAGAAGACGTTCAACGAAGGGTTACCATTCTCAAAGGCGTCATTCTCAAATTGTGCTATCGCATATGCATAGTAAATCTTTATCTTATCAACAAGGGTAATTTTTCCAAAGATGTATCATTAGAGTTGTAAATTCACAGCATATAAAGCGTGTTGTAGCGGTAAATAATTCCCCGAAGTTATGGACCACAGCAATCATCACTGAACATTGGATGCTGACCCTCACTGTTTAAGTCGACTTGTTTAGCTGAAGGCTTCAGGTCAAACACCCACACAATTTGGTACTCCGTTGTGTCACGTTCGTGCACGATCCCTAGCCAGCGAAGCAATCATCTTGCACTCCGATTTGTTCCCGAAATATATCTCGTAATTTGGACGATCAATTGTGGTGTTTTGTTTTGGCTTTGGTCTATGCGGAACGAATACAAAAGAAGTTGTGGGTATTAGATCTTGTGTTGTTAGTATACTTCGTACTATCCGTGAACGTCAATCCCGTCTGTCTGTAAAGTGTTAATCGGACAGACACGAAAATAAAACTATATAAGTAGTTTTGGGGTGGTATGATGGAGACAATGTGTGCCAACGGAATATTATTCTCACATATTCCCACAATTCAATTCGGCAGTAGCAAGAGAATACGGTATACCCATTTCAACATTCTGTTCGATGTTAGAGTCAGAATGTTATTCCCACAGTTCAATACTGCATACAATATGTCAGTTGGAAAATTCTATTTGATGTTAGAAACAAAATACATTTCCCGCGGTTAAATACTGCATTAACAAAACAATACTATGTATATTGAACATTGGATTTCACGTCGTTTGATGTAAACCGAAATCATTCCCATCATGATAATTATGGAAGATGAATTAAGGAAATACGTATTTTGAGGGATATTCTCATCAGACTTAACATTTACACAATGAAATATTCGTCATAGACATTTGAATTATTGTGGTTAACAGAATATGTATTCCGTTGAACTTCTCTGTCCACGTCTTAAGTGAATTCCAGCTTCATGAACAAATATTCCTTTCAACTTTCTTGTACAAACGACTCATATGGCTTCTTATAAATCCCACAGGATCGTCTATTTCGATCAGTCCAATTAAGGAGGGAGGATACAGCCTAATTCATTTTCCAAGAAATCACACATCTACATATCAAATCCCCAATTTGTAATTCTAGGTGGAGGAATTTCACCACAGTTTCCTCGAGGAGCCGAAATTATTTACACCTACTCAGTGCCATGA
The DNA here is from genome assembly GCA_944472155.2 of Trichobilharzia szidati. Taxonomy (NCBI): domain Eukaryota; kingdom Metazoa; phylum Platyhelminthes; class Trematoda; order Strigeidida; family Schistosomatidae; genus Trichobilharzia; species Trichobilharzia szidati. Next base: position 79,560,135 of record OX235274.1, read on the forward strand.
ATGGTGGTAACCGGGGAAGCGAGTATAACTGCATGAAGTTATCTATTAACTACTGAGAGATTAACTGAGACAAGTAGTTGTATACCAACCGCTTACATCAATTAGTATTGCTTGCTAGTCATTCATTCTTAGCCTGATGCATGAACAAAGTGACTACCACAACCAGTCTATCTGCTTAAATATTCACTTCATATTTTATTTCATGCCATCATAATTTTCACACAGAATGCAATTTTCAGCCTTCTCTACATCACCACACTACACCATCATACATAGATGTGGCAACAATTTGTGGCAACTCTAAACAATAGCAACTCAAAACGAAACGACCTACGAATGCAAAAATGACCTTGAGCAACCGATCAGGTGACTTTTTTCCAGCAATATGTTTTGGGGATATATGACACCAGCCTCTAGAAGAGACATATTGAGGCGACCCCTAAGCTCAGGGAATGTGTATTATTGCCTATTATCTAGCGCTTAGTGCTGCCTGGGACGACTATCGTCGTTTTTTTAGCCTTCTGATTGGTACTTGACAAGGTCATTTGTGGGTTCGTAGGTCGTTTCGTTCTAGGTTCCTATTGTTTAGAGTTGCCCAATTATTAGTCATCAGTCTTTTCAAAACGCGGAGAGGTGATATGTAGTCACATGATACGATATCTGCCTTGTTTGCTAGTCTGATATATTTTGCTTTGCGTCTATTGATCGTTAGTCTATGCGATTCACAGTCTATCTTGTCTCTCTGTCTATTAACTAGATAACAACGTTTGACCTTTGTCACATGACATCGTAGCCAATCAGAATCACGTAAGTGGTAAGAAAAACAAATTACCTCTCTTACTGGTTTATGTCCATTAATTATATGATCTCCTATATGATCGTGTAGTGTACAATTGATTGACACATTTGCTACTTTTCCACTCAAACAGTAACACGATGACTGAGAATAGAATTGATGATAATGGAATGCGGAAGAGTGGTGCAAGTGACCGGGATTATAGGTGAGTAATGATATTGGTTGCGTTAATTTGTTCGAATGTGCTGTCCTGTCCTGTCCTGTCATGTGATGTGATGTAGTGTGATGTGCTATTCACTATTCAACAATGCTTTGAAGATATCGCTATGTGTTATCTATCTATTTATCTATATATTCGTGTGTGATTTACTTGACGAGGCGAATAGTCAGAGGGTAACGCAGATGGAAAAACTGAAGGAATCTTCAATATGATGTTTACGACTGATGATGAAGTGAATGTGGAGAGTGTATGGGAAGGTGATTGTGAAGACTGTGGAGCTGATTGATGTCGGTGATTGTGTTTAAGTTAATAGTAGACTAAATTAAGATGAAAGGGATTGATCTGTGAGTGAGTCATTGAGTGAGTGGGTGAGTGTTTGTTTCGGACTGTAGTTATGTAACTGTTGTGGTGAATTTGACAAGCTGTGATTCGTAGTTGAGTTGTTTTGTGAGGATTGAATAACAGAATTTTCTCTCTGTCTCTCTCTCTCTCTCTAGATCTGAAGCTGACGATGTGGATGATGGTGAGAGAAGACGACGTTTGACTTTGCTGTTTGAGAAGCAGATGAGATATCTGGATTTGAAGATTGAAGTTCTGGAAATGAAGAAACGTTATTGGTGTGAGAAGATGAATTCAATATCGCGATGTTGAAGCCAGAGTGAGGAAGTATGCTCAAATGAGATATGCATAATTTTTATTCACTTCGATATTTGTAATAAATTTTGATATGGATTCACCAATGATGTTTTCATGAGTTACTCTATCGAATGTTTTGCTAATAAGTTTCTGAGTAATGTGGCGTGTAATGTGAAACAGCGTATGTGTAGGTGGCGATTTTGTTGAGATCCGGTGGAGATTTTGTCTGTTTCTCCTGTCGAAGTATTTGTTGAGATGATGGAGAGTGATGTAGGCGACTGATGTTCACTTGGAGTCTAGGTGATGGCATTGTATTGAAATACGTTTCATATTCTCACGATCCTTCAGGTTATGACACACGGAATTGTTTGTGTGTGTGTGTGTTTGATTCTTGAAGATATTCAGTTCGAAGGATGGATGATGTGAATAATTGATTGATAAGGCAGGCATCTTTGACTGTTCTGATTCTTCTCCATGGGATCAGAGTTGTTCTTGTAAGCATACAAGTTGGTCGATGTGGGAGAGTATAAGTCCTACCTATAATGGAGTGATCAGAGTTGTATTTTGATGAATTGTATTGGGGGATATTACTAGCCAGTTAGTCAGGTTATGGTTGCTTTCAAATTTCCTGTTCAATTCATGTATCGTCGTGTTAATTTCAACCTTATTGTATCGTTGAGGGAAAGTCAGATTTTCTCGACTGAGTGTGTTGAGTAACTGGCTGCCTGTCTGAGTGCCTGTGAGTAGTTATGACAGTGAGTCGTCTCTCATGAAGTTAATTTTCTTATGGTGACTGAATACATTGCCAGATAGACAGACAGAGAGGGAAAGGGAGAGAAAGAGATTGTATTTCTTGGAGGGGTGTTGAATATGATGATTGACAGTGAGGGATATGGTGATGGTGATGGTGACGTTGATGAGAATACTCGTGGAATAGATAGGCTGGTAGTGCACTGACACTCGGTATTATTTCCGTTATTATTGCTAATGGATTGTATTACTAATAGAATTGTTATGTGATGAGTTATCTTACCATGGGTGGATTGATTTCGATAAGTTGAGGATCAGATTTCTTGTTGAATAAATGGATGAATGTGGAGGGAGTGAATGTTTCCCACAATCACTCTATTTTATATGATAATCAATTTAAATAATCTACTCAAAAATGTTTGAATAGGTATGACTGTAGTGATGCATAGATTGTTTGCGGTGGTGGTGGTGTGTTACTGGGTGTTTCAACGGAATATAATTTCATCAAATTTTCCACAAATTTATTTTGGAAAGTGGGAAGTCAGGTGATGGTGACCAAAGTGAAATAGCACACCTCTACACTGATACATCTCATGCTTCACCACTGTTACCTCCAGGTTTCCGGAAAGAGAGTTATTCCTTGTCTCTCCTCATCCTCCTCCTCCTCCTATCGATTCTAAAGACTGCTGGCTGTACAGGCTTCCACTCACCTCACTTTCACAGACTTCCAGTGTTCGTCCATACAGGTCTCCTCTGTGATGCTACATAATGTCGCCGAAATTGCTCCGATGTCTACAGTGAACGTGTCATTCACAGTTTCAACCTTCAGTTTCTAGGTGTTGAACATGAAATGTGGTCTGTCTATAGCTTCTTCGAAGGTATTCAGTCTCACCTTGAAAGCTCACTGACTGCATTAGATAATGTTCTGAAGCCACTACTGCTATCCTCCTTAATTTTGAGTCAAGTAATCCGCGCCTACGCTTTCCCCGGAAACAATGAAATAACGTCTATCTGATTTCTGGTTTGTCCATTTCCTGAAACTCATGTCGCCATATACATATATATATCTTCGTGTCTGTATACGATGTCTATAACAATCAAAGCAGTGAATGCACAGGAGTCTGTGAAGGATCCCCTGTTCTCATGCATTCCATCGAGTACTATTCCACTGTTGATGAATCCTCCTCCTCCTGTGTTGTCTGCTCCCAGTTTCACATCATTCACATCACTCATTTGCAATTTCAATGTCACCATCGGAGTGGATTCTTGTCCAGTATTACTGACTCAGGTGGTTCACAGAAGTCTTCATTGTCTCCTCACAGGATTCATCATTTACGACCACCTAGTGAACATTCATCTCTCAACACACGGGGGAATTTTCATGTCAAGCTGAAAATTATTCTCCCCACTGAATCTCACTCACCTGTGTCATTGTGTGAGTTCAATGTTAACTGTAAGTGTTCTGGCTTGTAGAATGAAACAACGGATATGGATTACATGCAGATTTCTCCTACGAAATCCCCAGTCATAATTGCAATCGATTAATTGACTGGAACGTCTGAGATACGTGTGAAACTTCAAATAACAGGATTGATATAAAATTCACAAGCCTCAAATAATTGTGAGGTGTCCAGTGAGAATGAATGTTGTCGAAATCGCTGTCCTCACTGTATGTTAATAAGATTAGAACAGTGGAGTTGTGTCAATATCAATCCATGGTCAGTAATAAACAACACGAATGTCCAGATGAAGAAAACAGGGATTCGAATAAACGCTAATGAAGAGAATGCGACACATACAGGCATTCAATACTGCATATGCTGCAAAATTATTATTATTATTATTGTTTCCTTTAATTCCTAGAGGAACATAGGGCTTCAGCCGTGCGTCTCCATTGCGTTCGGTTCTCTGTTAGAGTCTTCACATGGCTCCAAGTCTGCCCACACGTTTTCATCTCCTCTTCACATGACCTCCTCCAAGTCACCCTTGCACTGACGACCAACTCGCCGCTTCCCTTTCGCGGGTTCCACTCGAGCAATGGCTTGTCTAGTGATGTCACTATATGGTTTCCTCAGAATATGGCTAATCCATCTCCATTTTTTCCTGCCTATTTGTTTCACAATCGGTTCCTGCTGTGTTGGTTCGCTCATTGCCAGAGATCCCTGTTGCTGATCTTTTCTGGCCATCTGATCTTGAGTAGCATTGAGCGAAGACAACTGTTAATGAAGGTCTGTATTTTGTTTGAGATGCTCTTTATGACGCGCAGTGCAAGTCTCTGATCCGTATAGTGAGTAGCACTGACTTCACATTGGAGTTGAAAATCCGGATCTTATTTTTGATGCTGAGTGCTGTTGACCTCCACACAGACTTGAGAGTAGTGAAAGCTTGTCTTGCTTTTCCGATTCTTGCTTTGATATCCTCGTCAGTTCCGTCGGCCTGTAGTTGAAACGATGCTTCCCGGGTAGGTAGGTAAAGGAGGTTGTTTCTTTCAGGTTCCTTCCATTTATGCTGATTGTTGTCTGTTGTTGTTGTTCTTGTCCAGGAATCTTCATCGCCTCTGTTTTCTCTATATTCAACTGAAGTCCTATCTTTGATGCTTCTTCTGCCAACTTGTTGCTTTTCACTTGCATATTTTCCAGTTTGTGGGAAATCAGACATATATCATCGGCGAAGTCCAGATCCTGCAAGTTTTTTGTGTGAGTCCATTTTATGCCTGTTTCCTCATTGCCCGCTGTCTGTCGCATAATCCAGTCTACTGCAATCAAGAAAATCATTGGCGATAGTAGGCAGCCAGCTTGTCTTACTCCTGTCCTCACTTCGAAGGATTCCGTAAGTTTCCCGTTGTGGATTACTTGGCATGCAGCATTGTCGTACAGCTGTTGGATGGGATGTATAATTGTCGGTGGCACCCCGTAGTAGCGCAGTAGTTGCCAAATCACCTCTCGATCGACGCTGTCGAAGGCCTTTTCAAAGTCGATGAAGTTGAGATAGAGAGGTGACTGCCATTCCAAGCTCTGTTCAATGATGATCCGTAGTGTTGCGATCTGATCAATGCATGACTTGTTTCTCCTGAATCCAGCCTGTTCTGGTCGAAGTTTATCATCCAGGGCATGTTTGATTCTCTCCAGGATGATTCGGCTTAGTATTTTGCTTGGAATGGACAGGAGCATAATTCCGCGCCAGTTCTTGCATTGACTTAGGTCTCCTTTCTTTGGTAGTTTGAATAAGTATCCTTTCTTCCAATCCTCGGGTACTTTGCCTTCTTTCCACACCTTCTCCAGTAGTGGCGTCATCAAGTCCGCTGTTGTCTCTGGGTCCATTTTCAATGCTTCTGCTGGGATTCCATCTGGTCCTGCTGCTTTTCCATCTTTTAGCATCTTGATTGCCTTCAGGACTTCTGATTTCGTCGGGGGGTTGGTGTTCACTGGTAGCTCTGTCTCCGTTGTTGGTATTGTTGGGTGCATTGTAGGTGTTGGTCGATTTAGAAGTCTTTTGAAGTGTTCAGCCCAGTGTTTCCTTTGCTCCACTTCTTTGGTGAGTGACTTTCCATTGTCATCCTTCACTGGCTTAATTTGTGTCAAACTTTTGCCCGATAGGTACGTAGTTGTTTGGTAGAGTGTTGCGAGGTCTCCTTTACCTGCACTGTGGCTGGTTCTGCTTCACTTGCCATGGCTTCATAATACTTTCTTCCTTCTTCTCTGGCACTCTTCTTTACTCTTTTGTTCAGTGTCTTGTAGTTTGCATTCAAATCCTGTTTTTGTTGCTCGTCGGTGCACTGGATAATCTTTTGTTTCACCATCCCCCTCTCTTCTATCAGTCTACAAGTTTTGCAATATATCGAGATCTAAATCTTACTACTCACAATTGTCGAGTAGTATGAAATTGAACACCAATGCAAAAGCCTCGCTTAAACAATCATTGCAATGCCATGGCCATCGAGAAAGTAAACGTCGATAAGACAGTTTTCCTGAGTTTCTTCTTTTCTTTCTAACACTCGCTAAGCCATAAATAACTTCCCACTCTGAACGATTGTCATCTCGCTGACACTCCGATCGCAAACTGTGAGGTATTCATACCACAGATTAAAAAAAGCATCACGTTGAATTTTCTAACACATAGTTAACACGAATCAATCTGATTCAGTGAGTGGCTAACGAGCATTCTGTCATTCAGTCAAACTCAACAAAGATGCACATATTTCCAGTACGATTTGAAATACCGGTGGTTTGTTCTTGCTTCAGTCATTTGATGATGTCACTAAGTTTCAAAATGCACCCATGAACATTTCTTATCAGCTTCCACACAACAGATACTCATTCCTTGCAAGGCAAATCAAAATATCATAGGGCATACATCGAACACCAATGCACCCACTACATGATATATTATGGATTCATATTCCGCTTATCGACTCTAGATGAATGGGGGATGCGTATTATGCAATCAATTATCCTGAGAACTGTGTGCATTTAGCAAACATTTTGTCCAGAATATATCTGTCATTATTCATCATCAGGTGCACTCGAGAATAAAGTTCACAGAAGTTCTCGGTTCACTTCTATTCATGCTCTGTACTTCGAAGAATAAATGGATACATTTTAACCCCATCCATTACCCCAAATATGTAATTAAATCCCTCACCACTCGCATCCAACACATCTGTAGTCGCCGTGTTCTAGAAACTTAATTAGATGCTTCGAGAGAAATCTTCATCCAAAATGGATACCCAACAAAAGTCATTGATAAAGATATCAAAGGAATAATTCAGAGAAATGAAATTTCACTTGCACCGAAAAACAAACTCTACATGGTCTTGGATGTCAAGCGAGATTTGACAGGCGATATTCTCAAGAGGAGGATCCCATCATCTCTGAGAAGAACATTCTCTGCATCAAGGCAAACAATAGTGTTCTCCAGTCGCCCACTGATCTGCAGAATCCTCTGAGACAAGATATCGCATCTGGTTACCACTTTTGTGTGCATATATCAGCCAGCCTAGATTACTAACCTCGCCTAGATTACTAGGTCACTAGTATTCTAGCCGGTCCCAAGCCCGGATAAAGAGGGAGGGTTGGGGCGTGGTGCTAGCAACTCCACCCCCAAAACTTAACCAAATTGCTACTAAAACTTCAACGCACAAATATATTCAAAATTCTAAAAATAAAAACAATAACCTTATTTTTCGCTGGAATCGGGGAAGTAAAATGACGCAGGCTGTTGAAAGCTTTCGGGAAGCCAGTCAGCCGATGTGCCTTCTTTCGATGAAAGCAAAAATAAGGATGGGGACGTGGAATGTTCGTACAATGTACGAAGCTGGTAAGGCTGCTCAGGTAGCCGCAGAAATGAGGAGATATAAAATAGAAGTGTTGGGAATCTGCGAGAGCAGATGGAACGGATGTGGAAGGAGTCAACTACCAACCGAAGAGACAATAATCTACTCCGGTCACCCAGAGGACAATCACGAGCACACCGAGGGAGTAGCCATCATGATGTTACCAACAGCGGCTAAGTCTCTCATGCAGTGGGAACCAATCTTCTCCAGGATAATGACAGCCAGGTTCAACTCAAAAGGAAAAAAGGTTACAATCATTCAATGTTATGCGCCTACAAACGTCTCAGAGCAAGAGAAGATGGAGGACTTCTACAGTCCCAAAGAGCGATATCAAAATCCTGATGGGTGACATGAATGAGAAACTGGGAGGAGACAATACAGGAAGAGAACTCACCATGGGTCATGAGGCCCTTGGTGAAATGAACGAAAATGGTGAACTCTTCTCAGACTTCTGCGCCTTCAATGATTTGGTGATTGGTGGCAGTGTGTTCAAACACAGGGATATACACAAGGCAACATGGATTTCACCAGATGGACACACCGAAAACCAGATAGACTTCATTTCAATCTCAAGGAAGTGGAGACGGAGCCTACTGGACACAAGATCGAGGAGAGGAGCAGATGTGGGTTCAGACCACTATCTAGTACAAGGGACTTTCAAGGTGAAGCTGAAAGCCTCGAGGATAGCTGGGGATAGGCCACAATGCAAGTTCAACACGCAAAAACTGAAGGACACAACCACAAAGGACATTTTCACTGCAACTGTCAGAGCAAAGCAGGAAACGCTACGTGGCGTCATGGAAGAATCATGCGTGGAAGACCATTGGAACTCTCTGAAGGTAATTTTCAACGAAACGTGTTCAACGGTTTTAGGAAGAAAGAAGAAACAAGACAAGGAATGGCTCTCAACGGACATTTGGAAGCTGATAGAGGAGAGGAGCATGGTGAAAGAGAAAATGATTCAATTCAAAGACGGACAAGAGAAGGAGACGCTGAGTTCAGCTTACACAGCACTGGACAAAGAAGTGAAGAAGAGTGCCAGGAAGGACAAAAGACAATTCTACGACAACCTGGCCACTGAAGCTGAGAAGGCAGCAGGCAAAAGAGACCTGAGGACATTATATCAGATAACCAAGTCTCTATCCAGGAAGAGATCAACACAAGTGAAACCTATAAAAGACAGCCAAGGGAACCCAATTACCAAGGAAGAAAGACAGATTAAACAATGGGCGGACCACTTCAAAGGACTCTTGAACCGACCACCACCTACAACCCGTCCAGAAATACCAACAACAGCGCGTACATAACTGCAAGTTGACACCGATCCTTCAACGAAAGCTGAATTCTTGAATGCAATCAAGCTTCTGAAAGCTGGAAAAGCAGCTGGACCAGATGGAATACCCCCTGAAGCACTGAAAGCGGACCCAGAGACGACAGCAGATATGCTGACTCCATTATTGCAAAAGGTCTGGAAGGAGGGAAAGGTGCCTACTGACTGGAGGAAAGGTTACCTAGTGAAACTACCAAAGAAGGGCGACTTAGGACTCTGCAAGAACTGGCGAGGAATCATGCTCCTGTCGACGCCAAGTAAAATCCTGAGTCGCATCATCCTGGAGAGAATAAAGGACGCACTGGATACAGAACACCGACCAGAACAAGCTGGATTCAGGAAAGGCAAATCATGTTCTGACCAAATTGCAACTCTACGCATCATCATCGAACAAAGCATGGAATGGCAATCAAACCTCTACCTCAACTTCATAGACTTTGAGAAGGCCTTCGACAGCGTTGACCGCGAAGTAATTTGGAAACTACTCGAGTACTACGGCGTACCCCAAGTATTCATCAACCTTATTCAACAACTGTACGACAACGGCACATGTCAAGTGATCCACAACGGAAAACTCAGCGAGGCGTTTGGAGTAAACACAGGAGTCAGACAAGGGTGCTTATTATCACCAATGATATTCCTAATTGTGGTGGACTGGATTATGCGTCAGACAGTGGGAAACGAGAAGACAGGGATATCCTGGACTGACGTGAATAACCTAGAAGACATGGATTTCGCGCGTGGATGATTTATGTTTGATGTCACACAAAATCGAAGACTTACAAGCGAAAACCGACAAACTGGTCGAAGAAGCAGCAAAGACAGGACTCCAGGTGAACATAGACAAGACGGAGATTATGAAAATAACCAACAAACCAGCAACAACAACAGTAGCAACATCCATCGCCAATCACCATCCACGGGAGGTCTTTGAAAGAGGTTACTTCATTCACTTATCTAGGGAGCATTGTCTCAACTACACGAGGAACGGACGAGGATGTCAAATCGAGAATCAGGAAGGCGAGAAACACATTCATCAACCTGAAACCAATCTGGAAATCTTCGTCACTCAGCATCAACAACAAAATTCGGATTTTCAATACAAACGTCAAGTCAGTCAGTTCTTCTATACGGATCAGAAACTTGGCGGGTCACAAAGAATATTTCCAACAGCCTGTTGCAGACATTCATCAACAACTGTCTTCGTTCTATACTCAAGATCAGATGGCCGGAAAGAATCACAAACAAGAAGCTATGGGAACAAACAAAACAAGAAGCAATCGCTCAACAAATATGCAGGAGAAAGTGGAGATGGATTGGACACTCGCTGAGGAGGCCACTGGGTGACATAGCGCGTTAGGCCCTCGAGTGTAACCCGAAAGCGAAGCGGCTAGTGGGACGTCCAAGGGTGACACGGAGGAGATCGTGTGAAGAGGAGCTGAAACAGCATGGACTAACATGGATGCAAGTGAAAAGTACAGCAGAAGACAGAAGCAAGTGGAGGCATGCAGTTGAAGCCCTATGTTCCACTAGGAACCCAAGGGAACAATAATAATAATAATAATAAAAATACGTGATTTCACATTCTCTACTTTGTCTTTATGTGCATCCTGAGTATAACTCAATTATCAAACTACTCATATTATTGCGTAACTCCGTTTTAACAACAGTTTGTGACAACTCATCATCACCTTTGTTACTACACTAGTTTCATTAACAACCAATTTTCCTGACCGTTTTCGTATTACGGTACTCCAAACCAAAGTTACTAATTCTCACCGCTTTACTTAAAATAACCATAACCAATTGTATTTTGGTTTGAAATACTGTGATCAAGATTTGACAGAATAGTTCGAAAATAATTGGACGTCGAGTCTCAAGTAGACATCTGTAGAAATAAAACTTTTGTAAATTCTCAGGGAAATTGAAATAAGTCATTCCAACGTTTCCTACGTTCGGAAAAGTGGTCCGAACTTCCTCAGGGAACTTAATCGAAATTAACACAACAGAGGTTTATATATCAATAAAAAGGACATCTCTTGTTTTCAAAGACATTGTCCAATCATATGAGTCATGAAGCAGTCATAACAATATTATATACGAAATTTCATGAACTGTGATCGAAATTTAATCTCAGACACCTGAGTCAGCCATCCCCAGCCCTATCACCTCACACACACACACACACACTCACCATCTAACTGTGCAGACTGAGTGAGAAGTGAAGTTACCAAGTGAAGAATACTCTTTACTCACATATCAAATCACATCACATCACACCACACCACCGATCACCTATCACCTCTCCCTTCACATGACATTTGAACTAACCATAACCAGTAACAAACTCCTCTCCAACAGTTCGTGTCATCATCGCCACTAATTCTCCTCGAAATATTACCAAGACAATTAAAACCAACCGACCAACTTCGCATTGTGTATAAACTATTTAAAAATGAAATTATAATTATAATGAACTTTACTTCTTTGAGGGCACACATTCCATTCCCATCGTCAACTACTACTCACAGTAGTCTTACCACCTAACCTGGATAGTGTGTGTTTCTTTCACTTCCACTGTCTTCCATGATGATGATGACCCAGTAGTCTCTCACACAGCATATTCAACAAGCCTCGAGTAGCTCATTGACCTTTCTCCTGTCAATGAAGAATCTGTGTCCATAGCTCTCTCACTCGCTGCTGTCTATCCTGATCAGGAGAACTCACACGAATAGACGGAAATAACGAGGACGATATTGATGCGATTCGGGTGGTGTGACACACTGGTCATCGACCTGTTTTCGCACGCTTTCCACACTACTTCAGTCTCTCTTCCTCTCTCTCCTCATACCTGCCTGTCCTGTAAGTTTCACACACATACATCACTAATGTCATCCAATTTCTCATCTTCCAATTCAGCCTGTTCCAGTTCAGGCAGTTTGGCTGTTGATTCATTCATCGACTGATCAATCGATGGAACGAAGGCGTAGATTAAACACCGCCATTTATTGATGTTATCATACGTTGTTGCTATGTTATATTGTGTGATGTGATGTGATGTGATTTGAATGCATCATGAAAACTTCAACATCTCGTTTTCCACCAATGATGAAGTAGACATGAATAAATCAATGACTGAATGAGAGAATGAGTGAATAAAGGAATAAATGCAAAGGATTGAAAATCTCATATAGACAATAGAAACAACCACACACACGCACACGTGGACACAGACAGACACACCGACCAAGCGAGATACAGAGGAGTGATATAAATAGCCTGCCTGCATGCATGCATGCATGCACGCCTCCATGAATTAAAACAAACCCACGTACATAAGCAGCAGAGCATTGTACCCACACCACGAAAACCAATACTTGCAAACAGTCCAATTATTCAGCAGTAATTTCTACATTGAAATGGAAAACAAATCACAGGCTGCAACAAACAACAACCAATGAGCATGCTTGATTCCAAAATCCTGTGACCTCAATCACCAGAAAACAAGGCCAACATGTCTGGCCAACACTCCTGTGTGTCCTTGTGACGAAAACCACTGGAACATCCAATGACAACAACCATTCCATATACATACACCTATAATAATAAGTTAGACACTGTCTCTTTATAATATCAACATATATACAAAAACACATAGAAATATACCAGAGAAATACACAAACCGAGAATAACACCACGACATACTGAAACAAATTACGGAATATCTCCAAAACCGCTCGATTATTAATTTAATCATTATTACTACTATTATTATTATTACTATTATTATTATTCTTATTCATAATGGCCGATACATCTGCGACACAGAATGATGAAGCAGTCAAAGAAACAGCAAAGCAATTCATACCGATGACATACACAAAGGACGAGGTGAAAGAATTCACACAACTACTAATCAAATACAAGAATATGTTGAGGGATGGAGAAAGAAGTCAGCCATCACTGCTGATGAAGAGAAACATGTGGATGCAATTCTCAGAATATCTGCACTCGAAAGGATATCCGAGACGACACTGGACTCGACTCCGTTATAAGGGACAGAAAATGCTGAGAAAGTTGAATCTCACCATGACAGACAGACAGGACACAGTGTGTCCCGATACTCCGAAGTCTTGTGAATCCGCCACTATTCATCACGTGGTGGTCAGTGTTAATGGAGATTCCCATGTGAGTGGTCAGTGCACTTCGGTATGTTCACATTCCATAACGACATGTTAATCCTATTGAATGAAGGTAGGTAATGTTGACTCGAGTGTTGGTCAATTGAGTCTGCCGTTACTGACTCCCTCACCATGTGTTTGGATATCACCGAGACCCCACATCAATTCGACGCCTTCTACGGTCTCCACTGACACGAATCCTTCAAACACAATGGGTCTGAGAATCTTGAACGTCTACTCAATAGCTCCTATTGCCCAAAATTTGTGTGTTCCATACGACTCAGTGGAGAAGACTGTGAATCGTACGAATAAGAGCGACGCGTTGGCTGATGGAGTTCGAGCACACAGTGGAGTGAATGAATCTGAGAGTGTTTCGAATGGTGTTGGTGAGGTGAAGGGTTGTCGTGTTGGCGATGTGGGAGTTGGTGAATCGTGTGTTGGAGGAGGTGGTTCTGGCGTGAGTGAGACTATTGATTTGTCGTTGTCGAGTGGTGATGATGAGAGTTGTGAGGAGATGGATGTGAATGGAGTTGGTGATGATGTAGTGGGGAATGGTGATCCAAGTGACCGGGGTTATAGGTGAGTAATGATATTTGTTGTGTTACTTTGTCCTACCTGTTCTGTCATGTGATGTGATGTGATGTAGTGTGTTGTGTTGTGTTGGTCCTAGTTGGTCACTTCTCTTGATTCAGGTTGAATTTCGAATGTGACTCAACACTTGTGAGTGTGTGTGTGCATGTGTATTTGATTTACTATAGCTTTGATAATCTGGGAATAGATTGAAACTCGGGTGTTTAAATTATTTCACCTTTGTAGTTGATGTTTGTTATTTGGTTAGTTAGTGGAAGTGATTGTTGTTGTGGTCGTATGCGTGTATGTGTTCGCGTACGCCTGTGCGTGTGTAAAGGTGAGGTTGTGATGGTGTCAGCAGTGAAGAGGAGGATGACTGTGACTGACTGAGGATGAAGGCGACACATTGAATGAATGAATGAATGAATATGTAGGTGGAGAGTGGAAGAGAATGATGATGGCGTATTGATCGGAAATCCATCATCCGATAACGAGATGTGTTTCGGTGATTTCAGTTGGAAAGTGTGCAGTTATTTTACGATTCCTGTGTATATTTAGTGTTGATTGAGAATAGAGGTGAGCAGTTGTTGTTGTTGTTGTCAGTTAGTAAGGCGATGTGAGTGTTCGTCGGAGCTTCTGCTGGCCGACTGGGTGTTCACACGTGTATGCATTCATTCTAGTGAGTGAGGTTGTATTTTGAAGTGTTTGTTTCCACTAGTTTGTTGATTAGTTTGAGTTGAGATGAATGAGTGAGTGAGTGACATGAATGAGTCGGAGAATGGTGGGAGCACACAGGAAGTGTTGTAGAGTTGCTTTGCATATATCGATATGTGTTATCTAGCTATTTATTTGCTCGTCTGTGATTTACTTGACGAAGTGAATAGTCAGAGGATAAGGCAGATGGACAGACGGACACACAGAATAACAGAATCTTCAATATGAAGTGTACGATTGATAATGAGGTGAATGTGGAGAGTATATGGGAAGGTGATTGTGAAGACTGTAGGGCTGATTGTTGTCGGTGATTGTGGATAAGTTAATAGTAGACTAAATTAAGATGAAAGGGATTGATCTGTGAGAGAGTGAGTGAGTGTTTTTGACTGTAGTTATGTAAGTGATGTGGTGAATTTGACAAGCTGTGATTCGCAGTTGAGTTGTTTTGTGAGGATTGAATAACAGAATTTTCTCTCTGTCTCTCTCTCTCTCTAGATCTGAAGCTGACGATGTGGATGATGGTGAGAGAAGACGACGTTTGTCTTTGCTGTTTGAGAAGCAGATGAGATATCTGGATTTGAAGATTGCAGTTGTGGAAATGAAGAAACGCTATTGGTGTGAGAAGATGAATTCAATGTCGGGATGTTGAAGCCAGACTGAGGAAGTATGCTCAAATGAGATATGCATAATTTTTGTTCATTTCGATATTTGTAATAAAGTTTGATATGTATTCACCAATGATGTTGTTGTGAATGCGTTACTGTATCGTATGTTTTGCAAATGAGTTTCTGAGTAATGTGGCGTGTAATGTGAAACAGCGTATGTGTAGGTGGCGATTTTGTTGAGATCCGGTGGAGATTTTGTCTGTTTCTCCTGTCGAAGTATTTGTTGAGATGATGGAGAGTGAGGGATGTAGGCGACTGATGTTCACTTGGAGTCTATGTGATGGCATTATATTGAAATACGTTTCATATTCTCACGATCCTTTGGGTTATGACACACGGAATTGTTTGTGTGTGTGTGTGTGCTTGATTCTTGGTGATATTCAGTTCAACGGATGGATTGAGTGATGGATGATGTGAATAATTGCTTGATAAGGCATACATCTTTGACTGTTCTGATTGTTCTCCATATGATCAGAGTTGTTCTTGTAAGCATCCAAGTTGGTCCATGTGGGAGAGTATAAGTCTTATCTGTAATGGAGTGATCAGAGTTGTATTTTGATGAATTGTATTTGGGGGATATGACTAGCCAGTAAGTCAGGTTATGGTGGTCGTATCTTCTGTGGAATTCATGTATCTTCGTGTTAATTTCAACCTTATTGTATCGTTGAGGGAACGTCAGATATTCTCGACTGAGTGTGTTGAGTAACTGGCTGCCTGTCTGCCTGAGTGTCTGTGAGTAGTTATGACAGTGAGTCGTCTCTCATGAATTTAATTTTCTTATGGTGATTGCATACATTGCCACAAAGACAGACAGACAGACAGCGGAAGTGAGAGAGAGAGAGATTGTATGTCGTGGAGGGGTGTTGAACATGATGATTCACAGTGAGGGATGTGCTGATGGTGATGGTGAGGATGATGAGAATACTCGTGGGATAGATAGGCTGGTAGTGCACTGATACTCGGTATTGTTTCCGTTATTATTACTGTTGGATTGGTATTATTAATATTATTGATATTACTGTTGTTATTGTTATGTGATAAGTCATCTTACCATGGGTGGATTGGATTCGATGAGAATTTGGATGAGTTGGGGATGAGAATTGTCGGTGAATAAGTAGATGAATGTGAGGAGAGTGAATTCGTTGGTGTAGGTGACCTCCTACTCTCCACACGAGTTTAACCTGTGGACTTTTCAGAAGTCATCAACTGTGAAGGTTGTTTTTCGCAATGTGAGTGAGTGAATGGGTGATTGAGTGGGTTAGTGCTTTGAATTGCACAGAAATGATGAAGCAAGATTAGCGTATGCAGTGACTGACTATTTTGTCATGATGAATTGGTGATGATTGTTGTCTAATTAATTCTTGACTAGTTTCATTGGTGTGTGTGTTTGAGAGAGGGAGAGTGACGCATAAATACTGATGACGATGTATATGAAGATGGATTAAACTGGTGGAGAGTGTAAGTATCCACTGACATCATGCAAATATGTTGGATCACCGTGAGTCACTTTCCGAAAGTCGACTGTTTACGCCTTCGTGTTTTGTCAATTGAATCTTGTGAAAGAAGTTTCGTTGATGTGATTGACTTGGGAGAACTAGAACACTGACTGATGTGATTTGTTTCCAGACGGCTGAGAGCTACAGTCACATGAGACGATTGTGAATCGAGCACAGGTGATTAAGAATGAGTCAGAGTGTTGACTGACCTGAGTATATTTTGAGACGAATATGACTGAGAAATAAGAGAAATGAGGAGGTCAGTGGTTGATTTCGAAGGACTTCACTGACACGTTCGTGTAATGGAGGAATCATTTTACGGGACGGAAAGCGTCGTCTCCTTCTACATCACAGCTCTCATCATGTGTAGATTTCAATCGTCACTTGTGGAATAATTGAGTGTGGAGAATTTTATGCTACTACTGGCTTTCCTGATTCCAGCATATAACACCTGAATTGGAAACGCCTGTCGGGATAGTTGTGTAAGGTGGGATGTGGGGCTGGGAATGCAGGAAGTGAATGTTCTGCATCTTCCAGCAGTCTAACGACTGTATGAATGTATATGTGAGATTGAAGTTTGTAGGTGAGGTAGGAGAGGGGGCGATGGTTTGATGTGTTGGGTCGTATGTGTACTAAGGATAGAGGATATTAGTGCCGAGCGAGTTGTTCCGAGTGACGCCCTTCCCCCCACCCACACACAGGATCGATGACTAGTAAGTACTTGAAGGAGAATAATGAGAATTCGATGGATGTGCGAGTTGAGCGTTGACAACGATTTCGCGTTATGTCAGCACCAGTCGCCACCCATTGATTGTTATCGCCAGATTCGAAGACGCCAGTCAGCCGAACTACACACTTCCACGTGCTTCAGTGCAACACTCGAGAATTTCACGAGTCGAATCAACCACAACCACAACAATAACCAACTATCCTTCGAAGGACTCCGTTTCAATGCACTGGGTAACTTGGTAGGTGAATTGTGGGGCTGACTGAATGGGATACGCATACAGCGTGAACATTCGGATGATGACACTTGTGTCTTCTATGCATTCTTCAAGTAGGTGTGTGTATGTTTGTGTGTGTGTTTCTGTGATGATATGACCGGAATCACTGAACTTTCCGAGGTGATATAAGGAGAGGCTGATCGTGTATACATTTAAATATATTTGTAGACATTGGTGTGCCCACTCACTCAACTACCGTCATTACTGGTGTCACCAATAGAATGTTTTCTTCACATCACCCAACTCACACTGTCACCTGTCGTCTGACGTCCACCACTTACCCTCTTCATATTTGTTTGTTTATTTATCTTTTTATTAATACATTTCAATCAGTATGAAAGGAAGTCATTCGTGAAGAGATTCGAGGATGATGATGATGATGATGATGATGATGGTGGTGGTGAAGAAGAAGCCTTGGTTTATAGATACTTGGTGTCAGCGGCAAGCGGGAATAATCCACTCTAGAAACATCACTGAGTTGTCCACTACGATTTTGTACTTGCCTAATAGTGCTGGATGTTGGACGAATGCGATGAGCAGAAGCCAAGTTAGGAGATGGAGATAAGTATTTGAGAATATGGTGTATGTTACTGCTGGCTAGTGAAACGTCGGAAAGGTTACATAAATGAATATGTCGTAGATGATGTGATTTGTGAGAAAAGAATTCATTCATTCATTTATTCATTCGATAACATCTGCCAATGAAATCTGCACAGTTAGTCAGTGAGTGGTTCAGGCCGGTCATTTGAAAAGCCCAACGCAGGTTAGTTAACATCAGTCAATAATATCATCACTCGGTGACAACACATGTGAATTCGAATGTCAGGATAAGTTTGGAATCTTTGTCGGGTAGTCCTAAGTAATCTGACAGCATTATTTGTTGACTGGTGCTGAGCGATGGACATCATTGGAATTGGACGATGCATTTGGAAACAGGAATATGGTTGGCGAGGTGAGAAGCTTTATCACATGCGGGAAGTATTCTTGTGAGTGAGGAGTTTGACACGGAAACAGATGAGAGTGGATTGCACACGAAATTATTGAAGACGAAGAATTGATGAAATTATAAGAGTTAGACTTGTCTTAACTTAGACCTAAATTAGCCACTCTTACAAAAACTTCTTCACCGCTTTATGACCTTAGTTGTACTCTGCCTAATGTGCAAATGCTAGCGAATGGAATCAAGGTAAAAAGACTTGAGACGACAAGTGTGACTGGAACAGAGTTATATTTACACAAAAGCGATATGAGATTTGATAAAATATAAGAGGTTATACACTTATCTGCAGTCGTGACGGTGGTAAGCTCGGAGAGTGTCCCGGATGAAAGCACAACGAGAGAGTGAACCGAAACCGTACGGGAGATTCACGAATCGAAAGAGGAAGTGGTGCTAAAGGTCAGGTGAGTCCGTTCAAACAAAAGTTCGAAGGTTCAATGTACACTACAGGTTATCACCACCCCCCCTCAGATGTTTGGTGAGAAAACAGCAAGCCTCGATATATAAAAGTAGCAAGGTTGTGTACAATAACAGTAAATGAACAAGAAATTGTGAAGGTATTAATAATATATATATATATATATATATATATATATATTGTGAAAGGAAAGAATGAAGGTAAAAAAAATTAAGGCAATTTATGGGCACTATGTACATGATTAGTGGCGTAATATGGAATATAAGAAGAAATAACGCTGGTGCCTTGGTGCGATTTCAAGCTTCTGAGTTGTCTGGGTTTTTTTTACATCGTTTATTTTTATTTATCTTTTTTTATATATGTTTATGTATTTATTTTTTTTAACGACATACTGTTACGGGCTGAATTATGTGGAGGTCTGATGGTTAACCTCCATTTACCAGGTTGTTATAGCGGGAAGGTGACTCATTATGTCTCAGTTTCATCTTAGACTAATGCTCCATCCTTCCTCATCAACCAAAACTAGTAGTAATACCAAAGGCAATCAATATACCAGCGTATTAGGAGGAAGAAAGTAAAAGTAACAGAAAAGAATAGAAGAAGAGGTTAAGATTTCAAAATCGGCATAAGGTGTTACCAAAAACTTAAGCGGAATAAATGTGAGGGAACTAGTGTAACATGGAAGTGATACGCCAAATTGAAATAAAACAAGGGAAATTGCTAACGCTGTGAAAACTGATGCAATGTACAGAGAAGTGTGTGCAAAACCAATAGTTATGAGTAGGTACAATCGCCATTTTTAAAAAAATGTTGCAAGCCGTTTAATTAAAGTCATACAAAGTAATTACAAATGCGGGTCACAAAATAAATAAGTGTAATCATGGCACAACCCGAGTGAACATAATAAAGTCTGTAAAATAAATAGATTGAGCAGATTAAAATGTACAGCAGAGAAGTGACACAGTCATGGGAAATAATATGTAACGGTTCATTGAACTATACAGTACAAGTTTTGCTTTTTATTTTTTTAAAATTTTATTTTCAGACTTTTTTGTTTTAACATTTTATCTTTTTATTTCTTTTATTTTATTATTTTTTATTGGCCTATATTTTGTTAGTTCGGTTTGTAATTCCACAAGTGATGGGAGTCATCATACGACAATAGAGCTGACTGGTATAGCTGGCTGTTCGAGTGCAAGGCCGAAAATAAAGTGTTAGAACACTCTGTAAAGAGAAAGAAATCTAACAAGGTTAGTAACTGGAAAAGTGGCTACTGCCCACAAACTAAACCAAAAGGGTAAATACCATGAAAAATGAATGTGATTTGCAACAAAAGAAAAAAAAATGAGGGTATGAACTACTCTTGTACGTAAAAGTGTTTAGTTAACGAATTCACAGTATCGCTTAGGCCAGTGCACACGCCGACCCGCGCGTGTAACTGTTGCCTTATTTGTTGTATCTGGCGAACTGCTAGGTTTATTAGGATTTTCAACAACAGAACCTGGCTGGGGTGTGGGTGCAGGCGTAGTTGCTGGTTGTGTAGGCGTGAGGGGTAAAGAGTCTTCGATGTAGGCCGCTTTAAGTCTGTCGACACTTACGGTGTCTTGATGGCCAGATCGATCAATAACGAAAAATTTTTCTTTCCGACTAAGGACCTTGAAAGGTCCATCATATGGGGGTTGCAATGGCTTACGCACGGCGTCATGACGCACGAAAACATGAGTACAATCATCCAGTCGATTATCGACATGTACTTTCCGGTTTTGAGTGCGTGTGGGAACGGGTTGGATTTGCTGCATATAACCTGTAAGCCTCTGGGCGTAACAGGTGATATCAGGGAAAATTTGCTCGACAGTGTCAGGGGCGACAAGCCCACCTGGTAAACGCAGCGTAGTGCCATACACCAATTCAGCTGAGGAACATTGTAGATCCACTTTGAGTGTGGCACGGATGCTAAGTAGGACCAAGGGCAGAGAATCCATCCACCTACTGTTGTCTACTGCGATCAATGCGGCTTTTAATTGGCGGTGAAAACGCTCTACTAGCCCATTTGCCGCGGGATGATACGCGGTTGTCCGAATACGCTTGCATCCCAGCATCTCTATATGACCCGTTGAAGCCTATTACTCCCGCTTCTGAAGACCATCACAGTTGGTTCAAAGCAAAGTTGGTTGATATTGCTCACCAATTCTGCAATAGTCGTACATCTCAGAAAAGTATCCTAACATTTGAGCACTCTAAAGCTCTAAAAGAACTCAAGCATAATACTGACGTCGTTATTCTCAGACCAGATAAAGGATCTGGTGTAGTCATAATGGACAAAATTGAATACAAAAGTGAAATGTTATGCATTCTGTCCACTACAGTATAAGAAAGCGTCGGTTAAATGTCTGTTCAAGCGCATTCACCGGATATGTACTGCCGATACAATTGAAGAAGAAAGACAACACCTCACTGAAATATTGTTAGACAACAATTACCCACTGAGATTTATTGGACGTTACGGAAGTGTCAACCATAGAGCTTTACCAATCCAATCAGCTCCCAAAAGGGATGTTTACATATCCTTACCGTTCAGAGGTGATCAACAAAGTTTAGTCACTAGACAAAGACTAAAGGCCGCAATCAATAGAACCTATTATGCAGCTAAACTTATCTTCATAGAGAAAACGAGGACTATGCTGTTCTGTAAACCCTCACATCATCCGGACGATAGTGTCACATCCCACTGTGTTTATCAATTTACATGTATGTGTGGAGACACGTACATAGGGAGGACCCATCGGTCTCTGCAGGTTAGGGCTACAGAACACATTCCAAAGTGGCTGCAGCAACAAATGAAATCACCAGACACAATTGAACCCGGAAATAGATGTCCAACATCATCTATAGACAAGCATATTATAGAGACGTGTCATGAGGTTGATTTCAACAGTGCCTTTAAGCCGATATATAAAACGAGGTTGGGCCACATACTTAAATTCATTGAAGCCTTAGCCATAAAAAGACTTAAACCTGTCTTATGTGTCCAAAAATTATTTGTTATCACCTTAAACCTACCTGCCTTGGTAATTCAATTTAGAACCAAGGACTAATTTACTTCCTAATATTTTCAACCCCTTCTTTGCCTTGTTTTTTTCTCCTTTTATCTTTCTTACCCACACCTTTTGTGTCTCCCTACCCATTATTTGTGACCTTGACCTGTATACAATCTGACTTGTATTGTAATTATTCATGCCTTCTTGCATTATATAAAAACTGTGTATGACAAGTACGTGTGTGATCAGAATGTCCGAAATGTGTTGCGTCAATACATTACACGTTTCAGATAAACTACGTCTTCTTATTGTGTTGTCGAAATTCATAAAGGGAACTAATTGCTTTAAAACACGTGAATCAGAGAGATGATGTCAGTGAGAGAAGCTAATTGTAACGACGAGTTCAGCTGGATCGCAGAAATTCGCCTACATCTCAGAAAGAAGATGACTGGAGACACACAACGAATCACGTTGATGATACTTCCTTCTCATCCTTAACTGTGAGTTTGTGAATGCCGACCAATTCAGAGTCGACAGCAAGACGATGAATGAATCAATGAGTGAGTGAGTGAATGAATGAATGAATGAATCGATGAATCAGAGAAGAAAGGTGGAGAGCAGCCAAATGTATTTTCACGCTAACCACATCACACATCGTTTTCGTTCCTGAGTTCGTTCGTTCGTTCGTTATTTCGAGACTCTGTGTGTGTGTGTGTGTGTGTGTGTATGTGCAGAGGGGCGTAAGTGAGTGAGTGAGTGAGTGGTTGTGAATAAGGGATATTACAACAATTGGTTTGTCTCTTGTTGTGTCGTTGTTTCTGTTGTTGTAGGTTTCTCACAAAGAATGAGCGAACAGTTCTCTTGTGTTCTGTTCTGTTATTTTCTGTTCTGTTCTGTTCTGACAGAAAGCTGTGTTATTTCTAACTTTAGAAGGAAGATGAAAAAGTCACCTTCCCCACAAGCCTCCGTCCCTCACAACTAACTCCACAGAATGTGAATGTCGGACACAGACAGACAGGTAACGAGAGACAGACACAGAGAGAGGGAGAGGGAGTGAGTGTGACGAAAGCCAGCACAAACACCGTGTACGACAACATGACACATGAATGAATGCACCACCACTGCACTGAGCTTCAATGCAACGAACACCACATCCAGCACTATTAGGCAAGTACAACCTCGTAGTGGACAACTCAGTGATGTTTCTAGAGTGGATTATTCCCGCTTGCCGCTGACACCAAGTATCTATAAACCAAGGCTTCTTCTTCTTCTTCACCACCATCATCATCATCATCCTCGTCGAATCTCTTCACAAATGACTTCCTTTCATACTGATTGAAATGTATTAATAAATAGATAAATAAACAAACAAATATGAAGAGGGTAAGTGGTGGACGACAGACGACAGATGACAGTGTGAGTTGGGTGATGTGAAGAAAACATTCTATTGGTGACACCAGTAATGACGGTAGTTGAGTGGGCACACCAATGTCTACAAATATATTTAAATGTATACACGATCAGCCCCTCCTTATATTACCTCGGATAGTTCAGTGATTCCGGGCATATCATCACAGACACACACACACACCTACTTGAAGAATGCATAGAAGACACAAGTGTCATCATTCGAATGATCAGGCTGTATGCGTATCCCATTCAGCCAGCCGACCATTCACCTACCAAGTTACCCAGTGCATTGAAACCGAGTCCTTCGGAGGATAGTTGGTTATTGTTGTGGTTGTGGTGATGGTGTTGGTTGATTCGACTCATGAAATTCTCGAGTGTTGCACTCAATCACGTGGAAGTGTGTAGTTCGGCTGACTGGCATCTTCGAATCTGGCGCAAACAATTAATGAGTGGCGACTGGTGCTGACATAACGCGAAATCGTTGTCAACGCTCAACTCGCACATCCATCACATTCTCATTATTCTCCTTCAAGTACATACTAGTGATCGACCCTGTGTGTGTGTGTGTTTGGGAGGCGTTGTCACTCAGAGAAACTCGTTCGGCACTAATGACCTCTATCCTTAGTACACATACGACCTAACACATCGAACCATCGCCCCCTCTCCTACCTCACCTACAAACTTCAATCTCACATATACATACATACAGTCGTTAGACTGCTGGAACATGCAGAACATTCACTTCCTGCATTCTCAGCCCCACAACCCACCTTACACATCTATCGCGACAGGCGTTTACAATTCAGGTGTTGTATTCAGGAATTAGGAAAGCCAGTAGTAGCATAAAATTCTCCACACTCAATTATTCCACAAGTGAAGATTGAAATCTACACATGATGAGAGCTGTGATGTAGAAGGAGACGACGCTTTCCGTCCCGTAAAATGATTCCTCCATTACACGAACGTGTCAGTCAATTCCTTCGAAATCAACCACTGACCTCCTCATTTCTCTTATTTCTCAGTCATATTCGTCTCAAAATATACTCAGGTCA
The DNA here is from genome assembly GCA_944472155.2 of Trichobilharzia szidati. NCBI lineage: Eukaryota > Metazoa > Platyhelminthes > Trematoda > Strigeidida > Schistosomatidae > Trichobilharzia > Trichobilharzia szidati. The sequence continues at coordinate 79,584,744 of OX235274.1, forward strand.
GTCAACACACTGACTCATTCTTAATCACCTATGCTCGCTTCACAATCGTCTCATGTGACTGTAGCTCTCAGCCGTCTGGAAACAAATCACATCAGTCAGTGTTCTAGTTCTCCCAAGTCAATCACATCAACGAAACTTCTTTCACAAGATTCAATTGACAAAACACGAAGGTGTAAACAGTCGACTTTCTGAGAGTGACTCACGGTGATCCAACATATTTGCATGATGTCAGTTGTTACTGACACTCTCCACCAGTTTAATCCATCTTCATATACATCGTCATCAGTATTTAGGCGTCACTCTCCCTCTCTCAAACACACACACCAATGAAACTAGTCAAGAATTAATTAGACAACAATCACCACCAATTCATCATGACCAAATAGTCAGTCACTGCATACGCTAATCTTGCTTCATCATTTCTGTGCAATTCAAAGCACTAACCCACTCAATCACTCACTCACATTGCGAAAAACAACTTTCACAGTTGATGACTTCTGAAAAGTCCACAGGTTAAACTCGTGTGGAGAGTTGGAGGTCACCTACACCAACGAATTCACTCTCCTCACATTCATCCACTTATTCACCGACAATTCTCATCCTCAACTCATCCAAATTATCATAGAATCCAATCCAACCATGGTAAGATAACTTATCACATAACAATAACATCAGTAATATTAACATTACTCATGCCAATCAAACAGTAATAATAACGGAAACATTAACGAGTGTCAGTGCACTACCAGCCTATCTATCCCACGAGTATTCTCATCATTATCACCATCACCACATCCCTCACTGTGAATCATCATGTTCAACACCCCTCCACGACATACAATCCCTCTCTCTCATTACAGATAAGACTTATACTCTCCACATTGACCAACTTTCATGCTTATAACAACTCCGATATCATGGAGAACAATCAGAACACTCAAAGATGCCTGCCTTGTCAATCAATTATTCACATCATCCATCACTCCATCCAACTGAATATCACCAAGAATCAAACACACACACACACACACACAAACAATTCCGTGTGTCATAACCCACAGGATCGTGAGAATATGAAACGTATTTCAATATAATGCCATCACATAGACTCCAAGTGAACATCAGTCGCCTACATCACTCACTCTCCATCATCTCAACAAATACTTCGACAGGAGAAACAGACAAAATCTCCATCAGATGTCAACAAAATCGCCACCTACACATACGCTGTTTCACATTACACGCCACATTACTCAGAAACTCATTTGCAAAACATTCGATACAGTGACTCATGAAAACATCATTGGTGAATGCATATCAAAATTTATTACAAATATCGAAGTGAATAAAAATTATGCATATCTCATTTGAGCATACTTCCTCAGCCTGTTTTCAACATCGCGACATTGAATTCATCTTCTCACACCAATAGCGTTTCTTCATTTCCAGAACTTCAATCTTCAAATCCAGATATCTCATCTGCTTCTCAAACAGCAAAGCCAAACGTCGTCTTCTCTCAACATCATCCACATCGTCATCTTCAGATCTAGAGAGAGAGAGAGAGAGAGAAAGAGAGAGACAGAGAGAAAATTCTGTTATTCAATCCTCACAAAACAACTCAACTACGAATCACAGCTTGTCAAATTCACCACAACACTTACATAACTACAGTCGAAATCACTCACCCACTCACTCACTCACTCACTCACAGATCAATCCCTCTCATCTTGATTTAATCTACTATTAACTTATCCACAATCACCGACATCAATCAGCTACACAGTCTTCACAATCACCTTCCCATATACTCTCCACATTCACTTCATCATCAGTCGTACACATCATATTGAAGATTCTGTAAGTTTGTCCATCTGCGTTACCCCCTGACTATTCGCCTCGTCAAGTAAATCACAGACGAGTAAATATATAAACAGATCGATAACACATCAATATATGCAAACATTGGTGAATAGTGACAATCGAAAAACAAACAACTCTACAACACTTCCAGTGTGCTCCCACCATTCTCCGACTCATTCATGTCACTCACTCACTCATTCATCCCAACTCAAACAAATCAACAAATCCGTAGAAATAAACACTTCAAAATACAACCTCACTCACTAGAATGGATGTATACACGTGTGAACACCCAGTCGGCCAGCAGAAGCTCCGACGAACACTCACATCGCCTTACTAACTGACAACAACAACAACAACTGCTCACCTCTATTCTCAATCAACACTCCATGTACACAGGAATCGTAAAATAACTGTACACTTCTCAACTGAAATCCCCGAAACACATCTCGTTATCGTATGATGGATTTCCGATCAATACTCCATCATCATTCTCTTCCACTCTACACCTACATATTCATTCATCCATTCATTCAATCAATGTGTCGCCATGCATACACCCACAACAAGAATCAATTCCACTAACTAACCAAATAACAAACATCAACTACAAACGTGAAATTATAAGCACGCGAGTTTCAATCTATTCCCAGATTATCAGTGTTATGGTAAACACATGCACACACACACACAAGAGTTGAGTCACATTCGAAATTTACCCTGAATCAAGAGAAGTGACCAACTAGGACCAACACAACACAGCACAGCACACTATAACACGTCATATCACATGACAGAACAGGTGGGAAAAATTAACACTACAAATATCATTACTCACCTATAACCCCGGTCACTTGAATCACCATTCCCCACTACATCATCACCAACTCCATTCACATCCATCTCCTCACAACTCTCCTCATCATCACTCGACAACGACAAATCAATAGTCTCACTCACGCCAGAACCACCTCCTCCAACACACGATTCACCAACTCCCACATCGCCAACACGACAACTCTTCACCTCACCAACACCATTCGAAACACTCACAGATTCATTCACTCCACTGTGTGCTCGAACTCCATCAGCCAACGCGTCGCTCTTATTCGTACGATTCACAGTCTTCTCCACTGAGTCGTATGGAACACAAAAATTCTGGGGAATAGGAGCTATTGAGTAGACGTTCAAGATTCTCAGACCCATCGTGTTTGAAGGATTCGTGTCAGTGGAGACCGTAGAAGGCGTCGAATTGATGTGGGGTCTCGGTGATATCCGAACACATGGTGAGGGAGTCAGTAACGGCAGACTCAATTGACGAACACCCGAGTCAACATGGCCTACCTTCATTCAATAGGATTAACATGTCGTTATGAAATGTGAACATACCGAAGTGCACTGCCCACTCACATGGGAATCTCCATTAACACTGACCGCCACGTGATGAACAGTGGCGGATTCAGAGGACTTCGGAGTATCGGGACACACTGTGTCCTGTCTGTCTGTCATCGTGAGATTGAGCTTTCTCAGCATTTTCTGTCCCTTATAACGGAGTCGAGTCCAGTGTCGTCTCGGATATCCTTTCGAGTGCAGATATTCTGAGAATTACATCCACATGTTTCTCTTCATCAGCAGTGATGGCTGACTTCTTTCTCCATCCCTCAACACATTCTTGTATTTGATTAGTAGTTGTGTGAATTCTTTCACCTCGTCCTTTGTGAATGTCATCGGTATGAATTGCTTTGCTGTTTCTTTGACTGCTTCATCATTCTGTGTCGCAGATGTATCGGCCATAATAAAAAATAATAATAATAGTAATGATAATATTAGTAGCAGTAGTAGTAATATTGATATTAATAATCGAGCGGTTTTGGAGATATTCCGTAATTTGTTTCAGTATGTCGTGGTGTTATTCTCGGTTAGTGTATTTCTCTGGTATATTTCTGCGTGTTTTTGTATATATGTTGATATTATGTAGAGACAGTGTCTAACTTATTATCATAGGTGTATGTATATGGAAGGGTTGTCATTGGATGTTCGAGTGGTTTTCGTCACAAGGACACACACGAGTGTTGGCTAGACATGTTGGCTTTGTTTTCTGTTGATTGAAGTGATTGAGGTCACAGGATTTTGGAATCAGGCATTGCTCATTGGTTGTTGTTTGTTGCAGCCTGTGATGTGATTTGTTTTCCATTTCAATGTAGAAATTACTGCTGAATAATTGGACTGTTGTTTGTTTTCGTGGTGTGGGTACAATGCTCTGCTGCTTATGTACGTGGGTTTGTTTTAATTCATGGAGGCGTGCATGCATGCATGCATGCAGGCAGGCTATTTATATCACTCCTCTGTATCTCGCTTGGTCTGTGTGTCTGTCTGTGTCCACGTGTGCGTGTGTGTGGGTGTTTCTATTGTCTATATGAGATTTTCAATCCTTTGCATTTATTCCTTCATTCACTCATTCTCTCATTCAGTCATTGATTTATTCATGTCTACTTCATGATTGGTGGAAAACGAGATGTTGAAGTTTTCATGATGCATTCAAATCACATCACATCACATAATATAACATAACAACAACGTAAGATAACATTAATGAATGGCAATGTTTAGTCTACGCCTTCGTTCGATCGATTGATCAGTCGATCAATGAATCAACAGCCAAACTGCCTGAACTGGAACAGGCTGAATTGGAAGATGAGAAATTGGATGACATTAGTGATGTATGTGTGTGAAACTTACAGTACAGGACAGGCAGGCAGGCAGGCATGAGGAGAGAGAGGAAGAGAGACTGAAGTAGTGTGTGGAAAGCGTGAGAAAACAGGTCGATGACCAGTGTGTCACACCACCCGAATCGCATCAATATCGTCCTCGTTATTTTCGTCTATTCGTGTGAGTTCTCCTCACCCTTATACACAGCAGCGAGTCTTTACAGGAGATGTCCTTTTTTCTGTATAAATACCTCTGTTGTGTTAATTTCGATTAACTTCCCTGAGGAAGTTCGGATCAGTTTTCCGAACGTAGGAAGCGTTGAAATTAGGCAATTCCATTTTCCTGAGAATTTACAAATGTGTTATTTCTACAAATGTCTACTTGTCACTCGACGTCGAATTATTTTCGAACTATTCTGTCAAATCTTGATCACAGTATTTCAAACCAAAATACAATTAGTTATGGTTATTTTAAGTAAAGCGGTGAGAATTAGTAACTTGGTTTTGAGTACCGTAATACGAAAACGGTCAGGAAAATTGGGTGTTAATGAAACTAGTGTAGTAACAAAGGTGATGAGTTGTCACAAACAATCGTCACGTAGTGATATGAATAATTTGATGATTGAGTAGTACTCAGGATGCACATAGAAACAAAGTAGACAATGTGAAATCAACTAAGACTTCTTAATAATAATATAATAATAATAATAACTTTATTCCACAACAATAACAATTTACAGCATGGAATTTTCAGCGTTTCATTTTACATATTCCATTGGTTTAGCTCTTTTTATAATTATATAAATTCATGAAATGTTAAAAATATTGATAATTAATGTGAAAAATAAAAACCCCAACAAAATCATACCATTTCTAGGTCATAGTGAATAATAAATAAATAATATAACAAATCACACATGCAATAATATGCATCATTACATTTTATAGTTTAGTTAATGATTTAAAAGTTGTAAAAGTTCTTTTCTGATATTCGTCTCTTCACACAATACTCGTGCCAAATATGGTACGGTCGAATTTTTATATTTTGTAGTACGAGCATAAATGTTTATGAAATTTCTTCTGGTCTTACCCGAAGAGATTCAAGGAAACAATTGTGAATAAAGAGGATGTTCACTATCAGACAAAATAACTTTAGCCAAGTGTTTACAAGAATTCATGTGCCTATTGACAACAGTGTCGGTTAGTTGAGTCAAAGGGATAGCACTGACCTTACTTACAGCCTTCAATGTTCTTCGTAGTATTATATGGTCTTTCTTGAGTAGCCCAGGGAAGAATAATGGAGAACAATAAAGAATGATGAGCAAAACACATGAATTAATAAATTGTATGAGAAGAGATTGGGTTATACCTGAGTGCCTCAACTTCTTTATGTAATAAGTCAGACAGAAAATCTTTTTAGAAACTATAAGAATATGAGACGACCAGCAAAGGTTTGAAGAGAAACTAATGCCAAGATAAGAAACACTTGGCTTACTCTCTATCATGGTACCATCAATATTACAACAATCATGAGATTGGATCAATCCATGCATGTCTTTTTCACTTCTCAAGCTGAAATCAACAGTATTACATTTAGTTGGATTTAGTTTAAGACCATTTGAGCCAGACCAATCCTTAACTTCAGCTAAGAAGCCATTCATATGGGAACAATCCGATGTGGAAACTACAGGGACAGAAACGGTCAGATCATTAGCATACTTAATGAAGTTAACGTTGGGTGAGTTCGGAAGGTCATGCAAAAAGAAAGAGAAAAGAAATGGAGAAAGTACTGCTCCTTGAGGCACACCACTTTCAGTTAGCTGAGAAGTGGAGCGCTTTCCAGCCAAAACAGTATGCTGTTTCCTATCCTTAAAATAAGAAGACAGCCATCTAGTTGCCCAGGACTCTGTTTGTGCTGAAATCATCTTTCCTAATAAAAGTGTCCTAGGAACAGAGTCGAAAGCTGCAGTATAGTCTAAAAAAGCTGTTCGAACGAACTTAGCACCCTTATCAAGGCAGGAAACAATATTGTGGTGTAGTACAACGGCTGCATCTAATGTACTTCTTCCACACTTATAAGCAAACTGCTTAGGGTCACTAAAAGCTTTTAAAGAAGGTTTAAGAATGTTCAAAAGAAGTTTCTCCATAGTTTTCAAAAAAGGAGATGTTATAGCGACTGGTCTAAACTTTATACCTGCTCCAGAAGATGATTTCTGTACAGGTACAACCTTGATTTCTTTCCAGTCAGCAGGTACCGTTTCCCTGTTAAATGAAGCATTAAAGATTTGAGTAAGAGGATGACACAAGATGTCTGCACACTTTTGAAGAAGAATGCCTGGTACACCATCTGGACCAAGGCTGTGTGTTGGATTTAAAGATTTCAAACATAATAGTACATCCTCTTCTTTAAAACCCGGAAAATGACCATTATCTTGACTAGGTACATCAGGTACAAGCATATTAATTTGTTTCATGATAAATGATTTGTTTAAAGCATTAACATCAGAATAAGCATCAACAGACATTTGTTTTTTACTTGTAAGTTTATTGAAAAGCTTCCAAATGTTTGAAGGATTTTTACATGATAAAAATTTTTCATTATATAGTCTGTTCAATCTTTCTATTTCAATTTTTATAAGGGTGTTTATTTTACGGACACCAGTATTATCACAATTCTTATACAACTTCTCTTTTTGTCTTCTAAGTTTTTTCAGCTGCAAAGAAGAGATTCTGTCAAATCTCGAAAACAGTGTTTCATATGGACAGCAAATATCCAAACAAAACTTCAGATAATCGGTTATATTAGAGACAGTAGCATCCAACTTATCGTCAGTAAATAGTTCCCAGTTGGTATCATACAACATGCTTCTTAGTGCTAGAATGTTGTCATGGGAATATGAACGTTCATGTATCTTCTTTGTTAAATGACTAAACGATTTTTGTTGTAACTTGCCGTACACTTTCGGTAAAATACGAATAATGCAGTGGTCAGAGTTTAGCAAAGGAGCTCTCCTTCGGGTTTCATATACATCACGGTCGTTTATGAAAACCAGGTCTAGTGATTTGTCCAGACGTGTATTAAACTTGACTAGATTCTCATGACCAAGTGAAGTAAGAAAGCTGTGATCACATGAATTAAAATCACCGCAGACTATAGACAACGAGTTTTCGAATGCAGGAGCAGCGAATTCAGTAAATTCATCTGCAAACGTAACTATATTTGAAAGGCTACAATTGGGTGTTATGTAAATATTTGTTATGTATATATAAGAATATTTACTTAAGTGTTTTGGGCGACACCTGACGGTTATGCAGTCTATATTGTCATTAGAATAATTGAAGCAAACGTGATTTGATGTAGACCAACTTGTGTTTATAAAAGTGGCTACCCCTCCTCCACATTTTTTCCTAGAACTTTTTCTATCTTGGCGAAGAACTTTATATCCATTTATTGAAACTAGATTATCATCATAATGCTGGTGCAGCCAAGTCTCTTGTATTGCTAAAACGCCAGCATTTCGATAAACATTAGAATACATTAGGGATTGAAGATAATCCATTTTGTTGGACAAGGTTTATGAGCGATTAGAGAGACAAGAAAACATGCAAAATTAAGTCATGAAAAATTGACAAATTTGTTACCATGATAGTAGAAGTGTTTGAGTAATTCTCCCTCGTATGCACAGCTCAGTTTTCTTTATGTGAATGGACACAGCTTCAGCAATACAAATAAGACGTGAGTGTATTGCATTTGGTAGGTAGGTTATTCCTGACTATGTAGAGTACTTTGAAGCAGGAGGAGTTTGTTGAGATTGAATGATGAGTGTTGACCAAGTGTTCACTTATCCCACTCCTCATAGCACCACTATTGAATTTTCGAAACCATGCTGGCTGGATCATCTTCAACAGGATGAGCGTCGAACGACCGATGTACATTGCTGACTGCACAACAGCAGCAGGTGAACTGATATATGCACACAGATGTGGTAGCCAGATGCGACATCTTGTCTTAAGAGCTTCTTCAGATCAGCGGGTGACTGGAGAACACTATTGTTTGCCTTGATGCAGAGAATGTTCTTCTCAGAGATGATGCGATCCTCCTCTTGAGAATATCGCCTTTCGAATCTCCCTTGACTTCCAAGACCATGTAGAGTTTGATTTCGGCGCAAGTGAAATTTCACTTCTCTGAATTATTCCTTTGATATATTTATGAATGACTCTTGTTGGGTATCCATTTTGGATGAAGATTTCTCTCGAATCATCTAATTCAGTTTCTAGAACATGGCGACTACAGATGTGTTGGATGCGAGTGGTAAGGGATTTAATTACATATTTGGGGTAATGGGTTTGGTTAAAATGTATCCATTTATTCTTCGAAGTACAGAGCATGAATAAAAGTGAACCGATGATTATGAATAATAACAGATTTATTTTCGAAATGACTGGTTAGTCGTTGGGTACGTAGTTGGACAGATGTGTAGTAGTCTGGGAATAAGCATGGGTTGGTCGATGCACAGGTTCTGTTCAGATAATCATTTCTTTCTTGTAAGCACTAACTTCAAACACAAGGAGAGACACTGTTTGACCTAGCGACCGCCATCATCAAACCAACGCTGGACACAAATAGACCACATAGCAATAAGCTATCGTTGGCGTGGGTCGGTAGGAGATTGTCGCTCCTTCTGGAACATGTTTGTAGATACGGATCACGCACTGGTCCACGCTCTTGTGTTCTTACGACTGAATGGACGTAGGAAACAGCTGGCGGTGAACCCATCACGTCGCCAGCTCGATCAGGAAACTAAGTCCCTATTCGAGGAAGAACTAGGTAAACACATATCTGAATTCGACAGCTGTGCTCACCCTGAAGAAGCCCTGAAGAATATTCAGTCAGCCATAGATACAGCTGTAAAAGCTGTGAATAAGGTAAATCCAAAGGTGAGTAAAAACCATTGCACTTCGACTGCCTCATCCGAACTGATACATGCTAGAAGACTTATTCCGGCGAGCTCCGAATTCAATGAGGAGCGAAAGCTGCACAAAGGAAAGTTACGAAAAGTCTCCGCAAGGACCGTGAACAGTGGTGGTTGACAGAGGCGAAACAGATGGAAAAAGAATCGGTGGTAGGCAACACCAGACAACTCTATAGACTCATTAGGGAAACGGGTGGGAGAAGGCAAATCATAAGTGAGACTATTTCTGAGAAAAATGGCTCCTTAATTAGCTCTCAGGATAGACGCCTTGAACGCTGAAACATGAGTACATGAGGATTAATCAGATGAAGGATAAAGGCAATATTGCAAGGAATATTAATTACTCACAAAACCATTCCTAGTAACAATGATTACATTATAACGTGAAGAATAATTAATATTGAGGAGAGGAAGGCGATTGACATTTTCACATTCATGTCTGTCAGCTGTGTTGCAAATTGGTTGTGTCAGAGAAGGAAACGGCGTCCACAGACCAGCTGACAATCCGGAATTACAACAAGCCTGCCTGCCTGCCCGCCTGCCTGCCTAAATTGGATATAGGTTGTAGGAGGTGAGTGGAGACACGAATGTGTAGCACTGTGGTCACCGACTCATGCATGATTCATAGAACCTCTGCTCAACATCCCACCGACCGCCAGACCACCGAGCACTGATCGACCGATTGCGTCCGACTGCAGCCTACTGATTGCCGGCTAGCAGTGGGGCACCATCGTCTCCCGCTGTGCTCACTGACAACACACCAGAATGTGTGTTCACTTCAGCTGGCATAGTCAAATCGCCAGACAAGTCATCCTGGTCCAGCCCAGTTTGCAAACGCTATCATCAAACCACTCAAACCAATCTGTGCACCGACCAACCCATTCTAATTCCTAGACTACTGCACATCTATCCAACTACGTACTCAACTACTAACCAGTCATTTCGAAAATTTACCTCCCCTCTTTTACTTCTGCCGACATCTCTTGCTTCATCGTCTTTCCGTCTTTGTTTTACGTGCTGTCCTACGCACACGGTCACAGCAGTTGTCATGATATATCTCTATTACTTTGTCCAACTCCACTCATCTCCACACTCAAGTAGTGTTCAATTCTCTCTGATTATGTATAGTGAATTGTACGAATCCCCACCTCAATCACGTCATCTACCTTCAGCTCCATGATCGATCACCTCATGAAGCGGATAATTGGTGTCCACTGATTTCCTCACCCACAGAATTAATCACATATCTCTATCCAATGTTTCATAATAGTTATGGATTCGCTTATTTCACTCATCACAACAATACACACACATACTCATTCTCCCCTTGTGTAATCCATCATCAACAACATGTATTATCATGTTTGTTGAAAAGACAAACCCCTGAGAGAATATGTGCATCAGCGTGTGTAGGTGAGACTTGAAAGCGAAACATAGTCAACATATTTGATTCAATGTGAGAATGGCAACCAGGAGGGATGTTAATCATGAGGATTTAGAGTAACCCTCGTTTCTTCATTATACTGATGCTGTCTGTCTGTTTTCGGCACAACTCTCGTCTCATCTTTACTACTACTTCACTGTTGCAAAATATGATCTTGGAAGTGATTACTGTGGAGTGAGAGACAGAAAGAAAGAAAGAAAGAAGAGCTAACGGGATAAGATGTCTTCATGAGTCACTTAGAAAGACTGCAAGATTATGTTGTATGGATGAAGAATAATTTGAAGAGGATTTTGTTGTGAGGTGTGTAGACGACTTTACAATATGCCATGTATTGTAATATCTGTATAATGATAATACGAATGACAGTGTATATTTCGAAATGAGGGAGATACATGTCATCTAGTGAATCATGTATTTGCTTTCTATATGGTTCTGGAGAACCAATATGCTGTCTAATGTGTAGCCCTGAGAATTCCTTCTCTTCAATCCAATATCCAAATATTGATTCATCACTTATCTCAAGTGAACTTATTATAGGTTATCGAAACAACCACGCCAACTGTAGCGTAAGAGTTCGTTGTTGTTATGTTTGCGTAGTAATATAAGTAAAGGGATATCTCTTGTTCTAGACTAAATACTAAAGGCAGTAATTATGCGAAATATCAAAATAAAATCCGAAACAATGAAAGGTACTCACTCAATGTGAGTGAGTTGGTTTGTAGAGATTCTATGTATTGCAAGTTTTGATGATGAATTGATGTGAGTTGGAGAGACGCTGGAAAGCAGAGGAGGGTACTGGGTAGTGGCCTATTACTAGTTTGGGACACCTCGTCAGTACACACCAAACAGGGTTGGAACGCAGAAGCTTGCGGTTGTAGGCAGGTAGGCAAGCTCATAGAACATTCAGTCACTGGGACCTGACACAACAGCTCATGAATTATAACATTTAACAATTCGTAACTTAAGCGCCACAAGCAACTAATATCATCGACGAGTGGACTTCGCTGGTCAACACTTCTCACCGGAACTCTAGTCAACCTTATCCTATAGCCAGTAAATAGCAAGCCGATGTATTCATTGTGTGTAAACTATTGAAATATAATTATACTTTATTTGATCTAATCAACAATGCTCAAACTTTTTACGGGCATCATGAAAACTTCTCAATCTCGTTTTTCACCAATCATGAAGTAGACATGAATAAATCAATGACTGAATGAATGAAAAGGATTGAAAATCTCACACAGACAACAGAAACACACACGCACACAGGCAGATAAACAGACACACAGACAGCGAAAGAAAGAGAGGAGTGATATAAATAGCCTGGATGCATGCATGCATCCACGCCTACATGAATTAAAACAAACCGACGTACATAAGCAGCAGAGCATTGTACCCACACCACGAAAGCAAACAACAGTCCAATTATTCAGCAGTAATTTCTACATTGAAATCGAAAATAAATCACAGGCTGTAACAAACAACAACCAATGAGCATGCTTCATTCCAAAATCCTGTGACCTCAATCACCTCTCAATCATCAGAAAACAAAGCCAACATGTCTGGCCAACACTCGTGTGTGTCCTTGTGACGAAAACCACTCGAACATCCAATGCAACATCCCTTCCATATACATACACCTATGATAATAAGTTAGACACTGTCTCTATATAATATCAACATTTATACAAAAACACGCAGAAATATACCAGAGAAATACACTAACCGAGAATAACACCACGACACACTGAAACAAATTACGGAATATCTGCAAAACAGCTCGATTATTATAATTATTACTACTACTGCTACTACTATTATTATTACTATTATTATTATTATTATTTATTATGGCGGATACATCTGCGACACAGAATGATGAAGCAGTCAAAGAAACAGCAAAGCAATTCATACCGATGACATTCACAAAGGACGAGGTGAAAGAATTCACACAACTACTAATCAAATACAAGAATATGTTGAGGGATGGAGAAAGAAGTCAGCCATCACTGCTGATGAAGAGAAACATGTGGATGCAATTCTCAGAATATCTGCACTCGAAAGGATATCCGAGACGACACTGGACTCGACTCCGTTATAAGGGACAGAAAATGCTGAGAAAGCTGAATCTCACGATGACAGACAGACAGGACACAGTGTGTCCCGATACTCCGAAGTCTTCTGAATCCGCCACTATTCATCACGTGGCGGTCAGTGTTAATGGAGATTCCCATGTGAGTAGTCAGTGCACCTCGGTATGTTCACATTTCATAACGACATGTTAATCCTATTGAATGAAGGTAGGCCATGTTGACTCGGGTGTTGGTCAATTGTGTCTGCCGTTACTGACTCCCTCACCATGTGTTTGGATATCACCGAGACCCCACATCAATTCGACGCCTTCTACGGTCTCCACTGACACGAATCCTTCAAACACGATGGGTCTGAGAATCTTGAACGTCTACTCAATAGCCCCTATCCCCCAGAATTTGTGTGTTCCATACGACTCAGTGGAGAATACTGTGAATCGTACGAATAAGAGCGACGCAATGGCTGATGGAGTTCGAGCACACAGTGGAGTGGATGAACCTGAGAGTGTTTCGAATGGTGTTGGTGAGGTGAAGGGTTGTGGTGTTGGCGATGTGGGAGTTGGTGAAGGGTGTGTTGGAGGAGGTGGTTCTGGCGTGAGTGAGACTATTGATTTGTCGTTGTCGAGTGATGATGAGGAGAGTTGTGAGGAGATGGATGTGAATGGAGTTGGTGATGATGGAGTGGGGAATGGTGATTCAAGTGACCGGGGTTATAGGTGAGTAATGATATTTGTTGTGTTAATTTGTCCTACCTGTTCTGTCATGTGATGTGATGGGGTGTAGTGTGCTGTGTTGTGTTGTGTTGGTCCTAGTTGGTCACTTCTCTTGATTTAGGATAAACTTCGAATGTGACTCAACCATTGTGTGTGTGTATTTGATTTACTATAGCACTGATAGTCTTGGAATAGATTGAAACTGGCGTGTTTATTATTTCACGTTTGTAGTTGATGTTTGTTATTTGGTTAGTTAGTGGAATTGATTGTTGTTGTGGGTGTATGCATGGCGACACACTGATTGAATGAATGGATGAATGAATATGTAGGTGGAGAGTGGAAGAGAATGATGATGGAGTATTGATCGGAAATGCATCATACGATAACGAGATGTGTTTCGGTGATTTCAGTTGGAGAGTGTGCAGTTATTTTACGATTCCTCTGTATATTTAGTGTTGGTTGAGAATAGAGGTAAGCAGTTGTTGTTTTTGTTGTGAGTTAGTAAGGCGATGTGAGTGTTCGTCGGAGCTTCTGCTGGCCGACTGGGTGTTCACACGTGTATGCCCGCATTCTAGTGATTGAGGTTGTATTTTGAAGTGTTTGTTTCCACTAGTTTGTTGATTAGTTTGAGTTGAGATGAATGAGTGAGTGAGTGAGTGAGTGTGTGACATGAATGAGTCGGAGAATGGTGGGAGCACACAGGAAGTGTTGTAGAGTTGCTTTGCATATATCGATATGTGTTATCTAGCTATTTATTTGCTCGCCTGTAATTTACTTGACGAGGCGAACAGTCAAAGGAGAACGCAGATGGACAGACGGACACACAGACTGACAGAATCTTCAATATGATGTGTACGATTGATAATGAGGTGAATGTGGAGAGTTTATGGGAAGGTGATTGTGAAGACTGTGGAGCTGATTGTTGTCGGTGATTGTGGATAAGTTAATAGTAGATTAAATTAAGGTGAGAGGGATTGATTTGTGAGTGAGTGAGTGGGCGAGTGGTTTTCACTGTAGTTATGTAACTGTTGTGGTGAATTTGACATGCTCTGATTCGTAGTTGAGTTGTTTTGTGAGGATTGAATAACAGAATTTTCTCTCTGTCTCTCTCTCTCTCACTCTAGATCTGAAGATGACGATGTGGATGATGGTGAGAGAAGACGACGTTTGACTTTGCTGTTTGAGAAGCAGATGAGATATCTGGATTTGAAGATTGCAGTTCTGGAAATGAAGAAACGCTATTGGTGTGAGAAGATGAATTCAATGTCACGATGTTGAAGCCAGAGTGAGGAAGTATGCTCAAATGAGATATGCATAATTTTTATTCACTTCGATATTTGTAATAAATTTTGATATGTATTCACCAATGATGTTTTCATGAGTTACTCTATCGAATGTCTTGCAAATAAGTTTCTGAGTAATGTGGCGTGTAATGTGAAACAGCGTTGTGTAGGTGGCGATTTTGTTGACATCTGATGGAGATTTTGTCTGTTTCTCCTGTCGAAGTATTTGTTGAGATGATGGAGAGTGAGTGATGTAGGCGACTGATGTTCACGTAGAGTCTATGTGATGTCATTATATTGAAATACGTTTCATATTCTCACGATCCTGTGGGTTATGACACACGGAATTGTTTGTGTGTGTGTGTGTGTGTTTGATTCTTGGTGATATTCAGTTGGATGGAGTGATGGATGATGTGAATAATTGATTGATGAGGCAGTCATCTTTGACTGTTCTGATTGTTCTCCATGTGATCAGAGTTGTTCTTGTAAGCATAGAAGTTGGTCAATGTGGGAGAGTATAAGTCTCGTCTATAATGGAGTGATCAGAGTTGTATTTTGATGAATTGTATTGAGGGATATGACTAGCCAGTTAGTCAGGTTATGGTGGTCACATTTTCTGTGGAATTCATGTATCGTCGTGTTAATTTCAAGCTTATTGTATCCTTGACGGAGACTCGCATTTCCTCGACTTAGTGTGTTGAGTGCCTGTGAGTAGTTATGACAGAGAGTCCTCTCTCATGAAATTAATTTTCTCATGGTGACTTAATACATTGCCATACAGGCAGGCAGAGTAAGAGAGAGGGAGAGATTGTATGTCGTGGAGGGGTGTTGAACATGATGATTCACAGTGAGGGATGTTGTGATGGTGACGGTGACGCTGATGAGAATTCTCGTGGGATGGATAGCCTGGTAGCACACTGACAATCGATATTGTTTCCGTTATTATCACTGTTCAATTCATATGATTAATATTGATATTACCTCGTCGAACTCTAACCCCGATGTATGGACACCCAGTCCGACTCACTTATCATTCATAAACTACTCCGGTGCTGACACACAGATAGAATTAGGTTATGGTGATATTTTAAGCCAGGTTGCAGTATCCCCTGACTTATTCACGATATTACTAATTAATGCACATTCCCTAATCAATAAGATATCTGAACTAAGTACATTATTATTATTTATCGCTAAGTCTACTGTAGTTCTGATAACTGAATAATGATGCTCATCCTCTCTCTGTACTTGATGTGCATATAGGTATATATGATTACACTGTAAACCGTGCAAATAGAGACTGCAAGCGTGGTGGAGGATGTCTCATATATAAATATATATATATATACATAACTCATTCTCAGTGACTAAGGTGGAAGATGAAATACTGAATGAGGTAGCTGATTCACTCTGGATCGTCTTACATGGAGATAGGTACAAACTTCTCATAGGCTGGCTGTGTTTATCGAGCACCAGGCTCAACCAAATAAACTGATGCGTTATTAGTTGAATCGTTTGCACACGCCTCCTCGTTTATTAATACCAATTACAGAATAATTGCAGGGAACTTCAGTCTTCCAGACGTCAACTGGTTAAGCAGTTCCGGCCCTCAACGCTTCGATGAATCACTTGCCTCTGTAGATTGTTGCGGATGGCAAAAACACATCCAGACACCTACCCGTGATGATGGCATGTTGGACCTTGTGTTTTGTCATGAAACAATCCAACTATGCTGGTAACAGATTTTCCAGTAGTGACCATAGAATGGTACTCTGCTCTCTGCCTTTTTCACCAATAAATACAGGAAACAAACAAGATTCAGGGAGCATGATATACCGTAGTTACAAACAGATATACTGAGGATTAGTCCAAGAACTCATTCGATGCTGTCAATCGGATGACTGTTTTACCACTGACTCGCTGGAGGCTGTCGTGTCCCTATTTTACAGGAATGTTACCATTTGTCCAGATACTGTTGCTCCTGAGAAGTTGGTGAAACTAGGTAGGCACCAAGCTGAACACATTCAGAGGGAGTACCACAATAAGTTAAGGAAGTTGATGAGACAGTACTATTCCACTAAGGATATATCACTGCACTACTGCACTCAATCCACGAGTCACTTGAATCATCTTTCAAGCGTCTAAGCTCTCAAAACGACCTCGACGAAGAGTTAAGTGCACTTAAATGTACCTCCGAAGTTTATAACCTAACAGCACTTCTTAAAAAGCGAATGTGGTCGACGAGGGACATCCCCTACTTACTTACTTACTTCACGACAAAGTAATCTACAATCAGCCTGCCACCATCTGTGAACTTTTCAGTGAGTGCTTTGAGAACTTTAGTTTAGGAACGCACCCCTTACTTGGTGAAACTCCACCTCTTACTAGCTCCTCCTCGGGAGGCAATTCACCTCAACAACTCTTGCTTTACAATGTAGTCTCAACTACTCTGAGCGTTGAGACAGACTGCAAATAGAACCACTCCAGAAGAGACGTCTTAAGCTAAACCTTATTTTCTACTACAAACTAACTAGTCTTCTCTTGCACTCCTCCAGGACAATAACTAAATCCACCGCTGTCATCAGTTACAATCTTAGAAATCATGACAACCTAGTTGCTGTAGAGCATTGTCAGACTTACATGCGGTCCGTACAACTTCTTCTTCTGAAATTAGTTTTCAGTCATTTGGAATAGGCTACCATACCAGCTGATGTGCGTGATGCAAACACACTTCCAGTGTTCATCTCCTCAGTCACCTGACTGCTCAAAGATGACAATGCACTCCTGCGTCTCACTCCGACACCCTCTTTTCCACCCTACATACATATTTGAAGTTCATTAAACCTATAAGTTACAGCAAACTACAATTATACATCTCAATATTATTGGAAGGACATGATAAACATTTCTACACAGGACATTAATATTCGTTCACACACAATATAGAAGTTAGCACAACAGGACTAGTTAGTCAGCTGGTTAGTTAGTGTACCAAAACAATCATAGTTACTACACAGAATACATACTTGTATAAATTTATTAATCACTCCTTGAGGACTCCACTCGCTTTCTTCTGTGCTGCTGCTGTCGTTTGTCGTCTTTTATCTCTCCCTCTCAACACTTTAGCTTCTATACCTTGCAATGACTGTGAAGTCAACTACATAGGTCAAACTAGTAGGTCAGGGATAGTCAGATTATCAGAACATAAGAATTTAGCTAAGGTAAGAATGATTGACCCTGAAAAGATAAGTAATTTAGAAAAAAGCTCAGCTATTGCACTTCACGCAATAACAAACAACCACACAATAGGATGGGATAGGGTTAAAATTCTAAAAAGTAATATAGGTAGGTGGAGAGAGAGGTTGATTACGGAATCCTTATTCATCGAGTCTACACCCAACACATGCAACAGAAGTGACTCAATGCAAATACCAGAAATATGGAAGATATTATTACCGCCAGTCAAATCAGAAGAGGATGATAAATAGTCTTAAAATTCTATTTCCATTCAAGCACATCATAACATTCTAACAATTAACTTATTATGACTATAAAAACACTCGTCGTATTTCCCATCTAATTGCAATGGATTAATAACACTCGCATTATTGCCACCAGTCAAATCAGAAGAGGATAATAAATAATCTTAAAATTCTACTTCCATTCAAACACATCAACACATTCTAACAAGCAACTTATTATGACTATAAAAACATTCGTCGTATTTCCCATCTAATTGTAATGGATTAATAACACTCGTACTATTATTTCTGAATGTACATTATCTCATATTGAATTTTATTCCAATATCTAATTGATTCCACACATGTATATAAATGAAGGAAAGAAGTTGTGTGAGTAACTTGATATGATTATGAGCAATAGTTTGTGCTCGAAACGTCATCAGTTAATATAACTGTACTACACTGTGTGATTTATCAAAATAAATTCTTATCCATTTTGGAATTATACTCTACCACAGTGCCCAAGTTTTATACTTATATGAATGACTATTTGAATGAGAATAATGAATGTAGATATTTGACCACTTACAATGACAAATGATCTGCAAACATTACTCGTCCCATATCCTACAACTGACTCGTGAATTACCCAATACCTTCACCCACCACACATCCTCGATTACAGTTGTCCAATATACCTTTATACCAATGGAAAAGTATTAATTCACAATACTTCACGATTGTAATTTATAACAATTTATAACTGATCGTGCCTGTGACAATCGCTTGCATTTCTTGTAAACACCGATTTATAAGAAAATATAAACTATTATTATTAATATTAATAGTCTGCAGTGGTGAGTACAATTCACTTCTGGTGTTACTCACGATGAGAACGCTGACCAAATTATACCATTACATCACTTATTTTAAATTAATACCCCATTTGGATATAAATCAAGAACAAGATAAGATTGCATGTCATACACAGCAAAGTTATGTGGGGGAATGACTTCAAGCTTTATTTCTTTCCCAAGTATTTGTAATCCATCCAAGACATACTTGAGTTTTTTTTATTAATGCGAAGACAACATTTCTATATTACTTGGTGTACTCCACTTAATGATGACTAGTTAGCAGATTGTACCCACACCACTACAGACAAAAATGACAGCAACCATGCCATTTAACCATAAACACAATTTATGTCATTTCAATAATACTTATCCATGCCTATACAATTGGTGTGTCCTACATAGGTAGGAATACATATGGACTGCATTATAATATTATTATATTTATAATAATAATAATTATTATTCTTAAATATGCTTACTAACCGCATATGTAAGTTATCATCATGATGACGTCTGTAAACTGGCGTCCCTCGTGTACAAAATATGAGAATATCCTATTATTATTGTAAACTGCGTGACAGTCGACTCACTGTCATAACTACTCATAGACACTTAGGCAGACAGGCAGGCACTCAACACACTCAGTCGAGAAAATCTGACTTTCCCTCAATGATACAATAAGGTTGAAATTAACACGACGACACATGAATTGAACAGGAAATTTGAAATCAACCATAACCTGACTTACTGGTTATTCATATCTTTCAATACAATTCATCAAAATACAATTCTGATCACTCCATTATAGATAAGACTTATACTCTCCCACATGGACCAACTTGTATGCTTACAAGAACAACTCTGATCACATGGAGAACAATCAGAACAGTCAAAGATGCCTCTTGCCTCCTATGGATTGACCTTCTTAAAGTTCCGTCATCTCTCCTTGTAAGCTCAACGTCAAGAAAAGTGATTTTAGATTCATTTTCAGATTCCAAAGTGAACTTTGTGGCTGGATGGCATTTGTTGAATGTTTGCAGTAGTTGATTGAGATAGTGACCGTCATCACAGATGATAAAGATGTCGTCAACATATCTAACGTACAACTGGAAATTGTCGATGGTTGATTTGAGTGGGCCGTTCTCGAGTCTTGCCATGAAGCAGTCTGCTAGTAATGGGCCCAATGGAGATCCCATTGCGATCCCATCTTGTTGTCTGTAAATAATGTCGTTGAATGTGAATTGCACATTGAGTGTACATAGAAAACCGACTTGGAACGGACAATTAACAAGTTTCTACAGCTGGGTACCAATCAGTCGGAAAAGAAACCTAATTAAATCCCTTGCCACTCGCGTCAGACGCATCTGCAGCTCCGACACCATGGAAAAGAAGAAATAAACTTCCTGAGGGAAGTCTTCATACAAAATGGCTACCCACCAAGATTTGTAGACAAAAACATCAAACAGAAAAACCAAAAGCAAGAGACACCATCTGTGCCAAAAAAGATACTTTATATGAACCTAGACTTCAAAGGAGACGTACTTAGTGACGTCCTCAGAAGGAGAATTTCCACCTCTTTAGGAAGAACTTTCCCTGCGGAAACACTAAGAATAGTGTTCTCCAGTCGCCCGCTGATCTGCAGAAACCCGAAGGACAAGATTCCGCACATGACCACTTCTATGTGTATATATCAGTTCACCTGTTGCTGTGGAGCCAGCCACGTACATCGTTCGTTCAACGCGCACCCTGTCAAAAAGGGTCAAAGAACACTACCCAGCGTGGCTACAGAAAGGAAATAATGGCCATATAAGGAGTGCAATAATCGAAAATCTCGTCAACACTGGTCATTCCATCTCAACGAACGCCTCCTTCAAAGTGATCTACAAAGTGAAGAACAACCTCCCAAAGACAGTACGATTCCGTCTTCTTTGCATCGTAGAAGCCCTAGCCATCCAGTTGGTGCAACCAGAACTATGCATACAAAAGAAAATCATCCAACCACTTCTACTCGCATGGTAACAACTCCGTTGATTTGACCCAACTCTTCTTTCTTTCTTTCTTTGATTTGACCTTACTTCTGTTTGTATGCTTATTTTTCTAACTTAAAACCCTTGTGTAATTCTGGATATTATTTTGTTTCCCTTTGAGTACACCTCATTCATCAAACTATTCATGCCATTGCGTAACTCTTATTTAACAATCATTTATGACAACTCATCACTTTTGTTACTATCCTCTTATCAACATCCAATTCATCTGAACTTACTAACCGTATTTTCGTTTGACAAATTTAATGTATACACACACACACACAAAATAACCAGATATATTTGCGATTGTACAGCTTTAAAAATGAATTCGCCGAAAAGAGACTCTTTGCTGAACGACTTGTCTTTTGTCAACTTCAATAATGCTCACCCAACGGTCTATGTCACCTACGAAGGAGAATGTAATGACTCTCTACATTTCCTCGACGTCCTTCTAACGAGAAGAGAGGATGGTTCCGTCAAACGAAAGCTAGAGACCAAAGCTCAGTATACACACTTCCTTAGCTTTGTACCGATGAAATAGAAACGTAATCTGATCAGATGTTTAGCATTTAGAGCGAGGTCTATTTGTTCCGAAGACTGTGTAGAGAAAGAACTCCAGGTCATCCGAGACATTCTAAGCGAGAACGGATATCCAGAGAAGTTCATTAAAGCCAACATAGGTTGCAAAAGTTGTAAACATGAATTAGCAACGGTGGAGAAAAAGCCTCTGTTTTTACGTCTCCAATTCAAGGGAGATACTCCTGCGGAGATTATATCGCAACGTTTAACCAGGGCGATCAAGAAAACTTTCTACTTTGCACGTCTGTGTCTATCCTTCAGTGGCTGTCCAATGTTTACACAGCAACTCAACGATGTCTCACCTAAGCTTAGCTCTTCTTCATGCACATACCATTTCAACTGTTCCTGTGGTTCAAGTTATATGGTATGCCTGAACTTGGGCAACCGATATCCATGCTGAAAATTCCATACTTGTACTGAAAATACGGTGTGGAATCAAGCTGTAAATCAAATAATAAATAAATATATAGGGCGCACGATTAGGCAGGTTCGTCTACGGGTTCGAGAACATTTACCAGCTTGGTTCAGCAGGGGGGAAATTAAGTGCATAAAAAGCTCGGTCCTATCACACTTGGTCGATACTGGACATCATATTGATGTCAACACAGCTTTCAGGGTTATATACCGAATTCCGAAGTCGTTATCACGTACAGTTCGCTTACGTCTTCTACACATAGCTGAAGCTGTTGCAATAAGATCGAATAAACCGGAACTTTGTATCCAAAAAGAACACGTCCAGACGCTGTTCTTACCGTGGCCAAACTTGGATTGATGATTCTTCTTCTCACCAAGAGTGCTCCTTCCCCTTAACCCTCTTGGCTTTTTTTTCCTTTGCTTATTATTACAAATATTATTATTATTATTACAATTATTATTATCATTATTAATATTATTATTCGCCATAATTTATGCCCTTCATGCAAATATTCTCTCAGTTCTATCGAATTTTTCGTTTATACTATCCGGACTTATTATTAGTGATATTATCTCTTTTCTCAATAAATGCCTCCACCTGTTTCATTTCACATATTCGTTATTTCATTATGAACCTCTCATTGCAGTCTTACTATCTCCTGTTTATCACAGACCACTTTGTACTAGCCACTCGCCTGATACATTTTATAACCTTGAACTGACTTACTTGTCAATTTTCCTACCCCACACTCTACAAATCTATTATGATGAATCACCACCATTGTCTCCCGTTTTACAATATTTTGTAATCGAATTCAGCCTAGCACGTATGTCACACAAATACGACTATTTATTTTGACACTCCATAACTAATCTGTTATTCTACGTTAAAAATGTATCCACCGCATCACTAACTGGCCTTTATTGTAACGACAACAAATATTATATTTTTATAATTGTAAGAACCTGAAGAGAAATTATTGACCTGACATTAATTAACAAATGTTTTGCAATGGATGGATGATGCTGCATTTGTATTCACAATAACTGCATAAACACTGATGACGATGTATATGTAGGTGGATTAAACTGGTGGAGATATTTGATTAACGTCGAGTTGTAGAGTGTCAGTAACAACTGACAACATGCAAATATGTTGGATCACCGTGAGTCACTCTCGGAATGTTGACTGTTTACGCCTTCAAGTTTTGTAGATTGAACCTTGTGAAAGAAGTTTCGTTGATGTGATTGACTTGGAAGAGCCAGAACACTGACTGACATGATGTGTTTCCATACGGCTGAGAGCTACAGTCACATGAGATGATTGTGAAGCGAGCACAGGTGATTAAGAATGAGTCAGTGTGTTGACTGACCTGAGTATATTTTGAGACAAATATCACTGAGAAATAAGAGAAATGAGGAGGTCAGTGGTTGAATTCGAAGGACTTCACTGACACGTTCGTGTAATCATTTTACGGGACGGAAAGCGTCGTCACCTTCTATATCACAGCTCTCATCATGTGTAGATTTCAATCGTCACTTGTGGAATAATTGAGTGTGGAGAATTGTATGCTACTACTGGCTTTCCTGATTCCTGAATACAACACCTGAATTGAAAATGCCTGTCGGGATAGTTGTGTAAGGTAGGATGTGGGGCTGAGAATGCAGGAAGTGAATGTTCTGCATGTTCCAGCAGTCTAACGACTGTATGAATGTATATGTGAGATTGAAGTTTGTAGGTGAGGTAGGAGAGGGGGCGATGGTTCGATGTGTTGGGTCTTATGTGTACTAAGGATAGAGGACATTAGTGCCGAACGAGTTGTTCCGAGTGACGCCCCCCCCCCCACACACACAGGATCGAGAAGGAGAATAATGAGAATTTGATGGATGTGCGAGTTGAGCGACGGTCGCCACCCATTGATTGTTATCGCTAGATTCGTAGACGCCAGACAGCCGACCTACACACTCACACGTGCTTGAGTACAACACTCGAGGATTTCATGAGTTGAATCAACCACCACCATCACGATCACCACAACGAACTATCCTCCGAAGGACTCCGTTTCAATGCACTGGGTAACTTGGTAGGTGAATTGTCGCGCTGGCTGAATGGGACGATGAAACTTGTGTCTTCTATGCATTCTTCAAGTAGATGTGTGTCTGTGATGATATGCCCTGAATCACTGAACTTTCCGAAGAGGGGCTGATCGTGGATACATTTAAATGTATTTGTAGACATTGGTGTGCGCAATCATCTACCGCCATTACTGGTGTCACCAATAGAATGTTTTCTTCACATCACCCAACTCACACTGTCACCTGTCGTCTGTCGTCCACCACTTACCCTCTTCATATTTGTTTGTTTATTTATCCATTTATTAATACATTTCAATCAGTATGAAAGGAAGTCATTCGTGAAGAGATTCGCCGAGGATGATGATGATGATGATGGTGAAGAAGAAGGTCATTTGAAAATCTTAACGAAGGCTAGTCAACGTCAGTCAATAATATCATCACTCGGTGACAACACATGTGAATTCGTATGTCAGGATAAGTTTGGAATCTTTGTTGGGTAGTCCTAAGTAATATGACAGCATTATTTGGTGAGTGGTGCTGAGCGATGGACATCATTGGAATTGGACGATGGATTTGGAAACAGGAATATGGTTGACGAGGTTAGAAGCTTTATCACATGAGGAAAGTATTGTTGTGAGTGAGGAGTTTGACACGGAAACAGATGAGGGTGGATTGCACGACGAGATTATCGTAGACGAAGAATTGACGAAATCTTTGATCGAAATTGGATAGAGTGATTGGATAGACCGCGTGTGCATTGTCAGTCGAGGATTTCCCTTCTGTATACAACAAAGAGCTGTTACTCTACACAGTGTCTGGCATAGTCTAGTCATGTCTAGTCTAGTCCCTCCCTCCTTCCTTCCTTCATCACTTCCTTTTCATGGAAATCGATCTGGTCAGAATTTCCACGGATACAGATATCGACCTGTCTTTGCGCCAATCAAAATCTATTTCCAGTATTTCGACGCTTTCAACATCCACCTGATGACCGCCTTCTGTAGCCTGCATTACCATAACTCATATTCATTCAACACCTTCTACTTCCACTCCACTCCATCCCTATGTGCACGTTTCATGCATATTGTAAACTCATTCAGCCTGAATTCCACTCATCTAACCCTTTCGTCTATGTATAGCAAGCCCTGCATTCCAAACATTTCATCCAGGTAACACACTTGTCCTGAGTCATTTCAGTCAATGTATCTTCAACACTAACCAATCATTGCCCTACACAATCAGAAGACTTCATACACTATACGTGGGCTTTTATTTTGATAAATCACACAGTGTTGTTGTACACGGTAGTATTAATTAACTGATGACCACGTTTCGAGCACAAATTATTGCCACTCATAATCATATGAAGATACTTGATATGATGTGACCTGATATGATTATGAGTGGCAATAATTTGTGCTCGAAACGTGGTCATCACTTAATATAAATAAAATGGCAAAGTGTAATAAACACGAAGATGGGATAGAGAATATAGTAAGGTAGATAGGTTGTAGCATAATGCTAGAGATATTTCCCGTCAAAGGTGAAATTAGTGAAATTACATAACACATAAGTGGAACTGTTCCAGAAGAATTTCCAGTAAAGCTTCAAATTGATGAAGTTACAATTAGAAATCAACCACTGACCTCCTCATTTCTCTTATTTCTCAGTGATATTTGTCTCAAAATATACTCAGGCCAGTCAACACACTGACTCATTCTTAATCACCTGTGCTCGCTTCACAATCGTCTCATGTGACTGTAGCTCTCAGCCGTCTGGAGACACATCACATCAGTCAGTGTTCTAGCTCTTCCAAGTCAATCACATCAACGAAACTTCTTTCACAAGATTCAATCCCTCTCTCGCTCTTCCTCTCTCTGTCAGTCCGGCAATGTATTCAGTCAGGATAATAAAATAAACTTCATGAGAGGCAACTCACTGTCATAACTACTCACAGGCACTCAGACAGGCAGGCAAGCACTCAACACACTCAGTCGAGAAAATCTGACTTTCCCTCAACGATACAATAAGCTTGAAATTAACACGACGATACATGAATTCCACAGAAAATGTGACCACCATAAACTAACTAACTGGCTAGTCATATCCCCCAAATACAATTCATCAAAATACAACTCTGATCACTACATTACAGATAAGACTTATACTCTCCCACATTGACCAACTTCTATGCTTACAAGAACAACTCTGATCACATGGAGAACAATCAGAACAGTGAAAGATGACTGCCTTATCAATCAATTATTCACATCATCCATCACTCCTTCCAACTGAATATCACCAAGAATCAAACACACACACAAACACACAAACAATCCCGTGTGTCATAACCCAAAGGATCGTGAGAATATGAAACGTATTTCAATATAATGCCATCACATAGACTCTACGTGAACATCAGTCGCCCACATCACTCTCCATCATCTCAACAAATACTTCGACAGGAGAAACAGACAAAATCTCCACCGGATCTCAACAAAATCGCCACCTACACATACGCTATTTCACATTACACGACACATTACTCAGAAACTCATTTGCAAGACATTCGATAGAGTAACTCATGAAAACATCATTGGTGAATACATATCAAAATTTATTACAAATATCGAAGTGAATAAAAATTATGCATATCTCATTTGAGCATACTTCCTCAGTCTGGCTTTAACATCACGACATTGAATTCATCTTCTCACACCAATAGCGTTTCTTCATTTCCAGAACTGCAATCTTCAAATCCAGATATCTCATCTGCTTCTCAAACAGCAAAGCCAAACGTCGTCTTCTCTCAACATCATCCACATCGTCATCTTCAGATCTAGAGTGAGAGAGAGAGAGACAGAGAGAAAATTCTGTTATTCAATCCTCACAAAACAACTCAACTACGAATCACAGCTTGTCAAATTCACCACAACAGTTACATAACTACAGTCAAAAACACTCACTCACTCACTCACTCACAGATCTATCCCTCTCATCCTAATTTAATCTACTATCAACTTATCCACTATCACCGACAACAATCAGCTACACAGTTTTCACAATCACCTTCCCATACACTCTCCACCTTCACTTCATCATCAGTCGTACACATCATATTGAAGATTCTGTCAGTCTGTGTCCGTCTGTCCATCTGCCTACCACTATGACTGTTCGCCTCGTCAAGTAAATCACAGACGAGTAAATATATAAACAGATCGATAACACATCAATATATACACATTGAGAAAGAATTATCAAAAACTTTGACAAAACTAAAGCAAGAATGCGTCATTACTCCATATATGTTTGATCAGCTTAAACCATCTGGTTCAACTATCCCCCGTTTATATGGTCTTCCAAAGGTGCATAAAGATGATGTCCCTCTGCGACCTGTATTGGATATGCTGAATTCACCGTATCACCCTACCGCTAAATGGCTTGCGGAAATTCTGGATCCAGTGAGATTAAATCTATGTAAACATAGTCTTTCGGATACTTTTGACTTCGTCAGTTGTGTTGATGAAATTAATGTGTCTGGTAAGCATATGATTTTGCTAGATGTTTGTTCTTTGTTCACAAATGTACCACTAGTAGACACTATCTGCTATCTATGTGAGTATATTGATTCAAATAGCATGAACATTGGGTTACCAACTGACGATCTTAAACAATTATTACTGAGATGCACACTGAATGTGCAATTTAGATTTAATGATGTCATCTATAATCAAAGGGATGGAGTCGCAATGGGTTCTCCTTTAGGACCGCTCTTAGCGGACGTCTTCATGGCTAGCTTAGAGAATGGCCCACTAAAGGAAACCATCGGTAGTTTGTCTATGTATAAAAGATATATAGACGACACTTTCATTGTATGTGACGAAAACTCTTCAACTGCTGAACTTCTTGAAATATTTAATGGTTCTCACCCATCTTTGCTTTTCACGGTCGAAGAAGAGTCGAATTCCTCATTTCACTTCCTTGATGTAAAGCTAGATAGAAGAGAGAATGGTACGTTGCTAAGGTCGATTTACCGAAAGCCAACATTCACTGGGCAGTACACTAACTTCAACAGTTGGGTACCGTTAGGGAGGAAGAGAAATCTTATTCATTCCTTATGCTCTAGAATTCGTAAAATCTGCTCTGCAGAGACAATCGATAGTGAACTAGATAAGCTTCGATCAAATCTCCTTAATAATGGTTATCCTACAAGGTTTATCGAACGTAACATCAAGAAAGAACACGCCCCCAGACAAATTACAGTGCCGAAGAAAAAACTGTTTATGAGTCTGGCATTCAAAGGTGACACCATTTCGGAATTGATTAAAAATCGTTTATCTAAATGTATTAAACGTACTTTTCCTGCAGCTGACTTACAACTAGTTTTTACCAGCCGAAATATGATTAGACAATGCGTCAAGGATAGATTACCGCTTTTGTCCACATCCATGTGTATTTACTCTTTTACCTGCTCTTGTGGAGCGGTTTATATTGGACGTTGTAAGCGTAATCTCCGAAAACGTGTAGCTGAACACTATCCAGTCTGGTTAATGAAAGGCGAACGTAGAACCGCGAAGTCGTCTATCTGTGATCACCTGTTAGAGTCAGGTCATTTAGCCCCACGTGATTCATCTTTCAAAGTTATCTACATGGCAAAATCGAATCGATCCAAAAGTTTACGTTTTCTTCACTTATGCATAGCCGAAGCTTTAGCTATACATGAACAGAAACCTAAATTATGTGTTCAAAAACGTTTTGTCAAACCCCTTTCTTTACCTTGGTCATAGTAATGTTCTTTCTAGTTTTTACTTTATTTTATTTTACCACTTGAATTCTTTCCACTTCACTTCACATCTTCATTCTTATCGTAATCGTACTTTTATTTTATAAAATTTTTTAGACAACACTTGACCTTTTTAAAACATTTTTCAATTCACTTATAAAACAATCTTTAATAATTTTGTAATTTATCCACTTCAACTCTACCCCTTATAACATTTTAATAATCGTTATTCTTATCACATATATGTATATTGACTGAGCAATTATTTAGTGCCACTTAATGACCTTTTCTGTAATATAAATACGACTGTACAGCTTGAAAATGAAGTCGTTGAAAAGAAATTTCTTCGCTGAACAAAA
This sequence comes from Trichobilharzia szidati, assembly GCA_944472155.2. Lineage (NCBI taxonomy): Eukaryota > Metazoa > Platyhelminthes > Trematoda > Strigeidida > Schistosomatidae > Trichobilharzia > Trichobilharzia szidati. The sequence continues at coordinate 79,614,377 of OX235274.1, forward strand.
ACTGTGTTTTTACTTATGAATAAATGGGTATTTTTCGTGATTTAAAAGTGTGCAATTGGTTATGGTTATTTTTAGTAAAGCGGTGAGAATTAGTAACTTGGTTTCGAGTACCGTAATACGAAAACGGTCAGGAAAATTGGGTGTTAATGAAACTAGTGTAGTAACAAAGGTGATGAGTTGTCACAAACAATCGTCACGTAGTGATATGAATAATTTGATGATTGAGTAGTACTCAGGATGCACATAGAAACAAAGTAGACAATGTGAAATCAACTAAGACTTCTTAATAATAATACATTAATAATAATAACTTTATTCCACAACAATAACAATTGACAGCATGGAATTTTCAGCGTTTCATTTTACATATTCCATTGGTTTAGCTCTTTTTATAATTATATAAATTCATGAAATGTTAAAAATATTGATAATTAATGTGAAAAATAAAAACCCCAACAAAATCATACCATTTCTAGGTCATAGTGAATAATAAATAAATAATATAACAAATCACACATGCAATAATATGCATCATTACATTTTATAGTTTAGTTAATGATTTAAAAGTTGTAAAAGTTCTTTTCTGATATTCGTCCCTTCACACAATACTCGTGCCAAATATGGTACGGTCGAATTTTTATATTTTGTAGTACGAGCATAAATGTTTATGAAATTTCTTCTGGTCTTACCCGAAGAGATTCAAGGAAACAATTGTGAATAAAGAGGATGTTCACTATCAGACAAAATAACTTTAGCCAAGTGTTTACAAGAATTCATGTGCCTATTGACAACAGTGTCGGTTAGTTGAGTCAAAGGGATAGCACTGACCTTACTTACAGCCTTCAATGTTCTTCGTAGTATTATATGGTCTTTCTTGAGTAGCCCAGGGAAGAATAATGGAGAACAATAAAGAATGATGAGCAAAACACATGAATTAATAAATTGTATGAGAAGAGATTGGGTTATACCTGAGTGCCTCAACTTCTTTATGTAATAAGTCAGACAGAAAATCTTTTTAGAAACTATAAGAATATGAGACGACCAGCAAAGGTTTGAAGAGAAACTAATGCCAAGATAAGAAACACTTGGCTTACTCTCTATCATGGTACCATCAATATTACAACAATCATGAGATTGGATCAATCCATGCATGTCTTTTTCACTTCTCAAGCTGAGATCAACAGTATTACATTTAGTTGGATTTAGTTTAAGACCATTTGAGCCAGACCAATCCTTAACTTCAGCTAAGAAGCCATTCATGTGGGAACAATCCAATGTGGAAACTACAGGGACAGAAACGGTCAGATCATTAGCATACTTAATGAAGTTAACGTTGGGTGAGTTCGGAAGGTCATGCAAAAAGAAAGAGAAAAGAAATGGAGAAAGTACTGCTCCTTGAGGCACACCACTTTCAGTTAGCTGAGAAGTGGAGCGCTTTCCAGCCAAAACAGTATGCTGTTTCCTATCCTTAAAATAAGAAGACAGCCATCTAGTTGCCCAGGACTCTGTTTGTGCTGAAATCATCTTTCCTAATAAAAGTGTCCTAGGAACAGAGTCGAAAGCTGCAGTATAGTCTAAAAAAGCTGTTCGAACGAACTTAGCACCCTAATCAAGGCAGGAAACAATAATGTGGTGTAGTACAACGGCTGCGTCTAATGTACTTCTTCCACACTTATAAGCAAACTGCTTAGGGTCACTAAAAGCTTTTAAAGAAGGTTTAAGAATGTTCAAAAGAAGTTTCTCCATAGTTTTCAAAAAAGGAGATGTTATAGCGACTGGTCTAAACTTTATACCTGCTCCAGAAGATGATTTCTGTACAGGTACAACCTTGATTTCTTTCCAGTCAGCAGGTACCGTTTCCCTGTTAAATGAAGCATTAAAGATTTGAGTAAGAGGATGACACAAGATGTCTGCACACTTTTGAAGAAGAATGCCTGGTACACCATCTGGACCAAGGCTGTGTGTTGGATTTAAAGATTTCAAACATAATAGTACATCCTCTTCTTTAAAACCCGGAAAATGACCATTATCTTGACTAGGTACATCAGGTACAACCTTATTAATTTGTTTCATGATAAATGATTTGTTTAAAGCATTAACATCAGAATAAGCATCAACAGACATTTGTTGTTTACTTGTAAGTTTATTGAAAAGCTTCCAAATGTTTGAAGGATTTTTACATGATAAAAATTTTTCATTATATAGTCTGTTCAATCTTTCTATTTCAATTTTTATAAGGGTGTTTATTTTACGGACACCAGTATTATCACAATTCTTATACAACTTCTCTTTTTGTCTTCTAAGTTTTTTCAGCTGCAAAGAAGAGATTCTGTCAAATCTCGAAAACAGTGTTTCATATGGACAGCAAATATCCAAACAAAACTTCAGATAATCGGTTATATTAGAGACAGTAGCATCCAACTTATCGTCAGTAAATAGTTCCCAGTTGGTATCATACAACATGCTTCTTAGTGCTAGAATGTTGTCATGGGAATATGAACGTTCATGTATCTTCTTTGTTAAATGACTAAACGATTTTTGTTGTAACTTGCCGTACACTTTCGGTAAAATACGAATAATGCAGTGGTCAGAGTTTAGCAAAGGAGCTCTCCTTCGGGTTTCATATACATCACGGTCGTTTATGAAAACCAGGTCTAGTGATTTGTCCAGACGTGTATTAAACTTGACTAGATTCTCATGACCAAGTGAAGTAAGAAAGCTGTGATCACATGAATTAAAATCACCGCAGACTATAGACAACGAGTTTTCGAATGCAGGAGCAGCGAATTCAGTAAATTCATCTGCAAACGTAACTATATTTGAAAGGCTACAATTGGGTGTTATGTAAATATTTGTTATGTATATATAAGAATATTTACTTAAGTGTTTTGGGCGACACCTGACGGTTATGCAGTCTATATTGTCATTAGAATAATTGAAGCAAACGTGATTTGATGTAGACCAACTTGTGTTTATAAAAGTGGCTACCCCTCCTCCACATTTTTTCCTAGAACTTTTTCTATCTTGGCGAAGAACTTTATATCCATTTATTGAAACTAGATTATCATCATAATGCTGGTGCAGCCAAGTCTCTTGTATTGCTCAAACGCCAGCATTTCGATAAACATTAGAATACATTAGGGATTGAAGATAATCCATTTTGTTGGACAAGGTTTATGAGCGATTAGAGAGACAAGAAAACATGCAAAATTAAGTCATGAAAAATTGACAAATTTGTTACCATGATAGTAGAAGTGTTTGAGTAATTCTCCCTCGTATGCACAGCTCAGTTTTCTTTATGTGAATGGACACAGCTTCAGCAATACAAATAAGACGTGAGTGTATTGCATTTGGTAGGTAGGTTATTCTTGACTGTGTAGATTACTTTGAAGCAGGAGGAGTTTGTTGAGATTGAATGATGAGTGTTGACCAAGTGTTCACTTATCCCACTCCTCATAGCACCACTATTGAATTTTCGAAACCATGCTGGCTGGATCATCTTCAACAGGATGAGCGTCGAACGACCGATGTACATTGCTGACTGCACAACAGCAGCAGGTGAACTGATATATGCACACAGATGTGGTAGCCAGATTCGACATCTTGTCTTAAGAGCTTCTTCAGATCAGCGGGTGACTGGAGAACACTATTGTTTGCCTTGATGCAGAGAATGTTCTTCTCAGAGATGATGCGATCCTCCTCTTGAGAATATCGCCTTTCGAATCTCCCTTGACTTCCAAGTCCATGTAGAGTTTTGTTTTCACCGCAAGTGAAGTTTCATTTCTCTGAATTATTCCTTTGATATATTTATGAATGACTCTTGTTGGGTATCCATTTTGGATGAAGATTTCTCTCGAATCATCTAATTCAGTTTCTAGAACATGGCGACTACAGATGTGTTGGATGCGAGTGGTAAGGGATTTAATTACATATTTGGGGTAATGGGTTGGGTTAAAATGTATCCATTTATTCTTCGAAGTACAGAGCATGAATAAAAGTGAACCGAGGATTATGAATAATAACAGATTTATTTTCGAAATGACTGGTTAGTCGTTGGGTACGTAGTTGGACAGATGTGTAGTAGTCTGGGAATAAGCATGGGTTGGTCGATGCACAGGTTCTGTTCAGATAATCATTTCTTTCTTGTAAGCACTAACTTCAAACACAAGGAGAGACACTGTTTGACCTAGCGACCGCCATCATCAAACCAACGCTGGACACAAATAGACCACATAGCAATAAGCTATCGTTGGCGTGGGTCGGTAGGAGATTGTCGCTCCTTCTGGAACATGTTTGTAGATACGGATCACGCACTGGTCCACGCTCTTGTGTGCTTACGACTGAATGGACGTAGGAAACAGCTGGCGGTGAACCCATCACGTCGCCAGCTCGATCAGGAAACTAAGTCCCTATTTGAGGAAGAACTAGGTAAACACATATATGAGTTCGACAGCTGTGCTCACCCTGAAGAAGCCCTGAAGAATATTCAGTCAGCCATAGATACAGCTGTAAAAGCTGTGAATAAGGTAAATCCAAAGGTGAGTAAAAACCATTGCACTTCGACTGCCTCATCCGAACTGATACATGCTAGAAGACTTATTCCGGCGAGCTCCGAATTCAATGAGGAGCGAAAGCTGCACAAAGGAAAGTTACGAAAAGTCTCCGCAAGGACCGTGAACAGTGGTGGTTGACAGAGGCGAAACAGATGGAAAAAGAATCGGCGGTAGGCAACACCAGACAACTCTATAGACTCATTAGGGAAACGGGTGGGAGAAGGCGAATCATAAGTGTGACTATTTCTGAGAAAAATGGCTCCTTAATTAGCTCTCAGGATAGACGCCTTGAACGCTGAAACATGAGTACATGAGGATTAATCAGATTAAGGATAAAGGCAATATTGCAGGGAATATTAATTACTCACAAAATCATTCCTAGTAACAATAATTACATTATAACGTGAAGAATAATTGATATTGAGGAGAGGAAGGCGATTGACATTTTCACATTCATTTCTGTCAGCTGTGTTGCAAATTGGTTGTGTCAGAGAAGGAAACGGCGTCCACAGACCAGCTGACAATCCGGAATTACAACAAGCCTGCCTGCCTGCCCGCCTGCCTGCCTAAATTGGATATAGGTTGTAGGAGGTGAGTGGAGACACGAATGTGTAGCACTGTGGTCACCGACTCATGCATGATTCATAGAACCTCTGCTCAACATCCCACCGACCGCCAGACCACCGAGCACTGATCGACCGATTGCGTCCGACTGCAGCCTACTGATTGCCGGCTAGCAGTGGGGCACCATCGTCTCCCGCTGTGCTCACTGACAACACACCAGGATGTGTGTTCACTTCAGCTGGCATAGTCAAATCGCCAGACAAGTCATCCTGGTCCAGCCCCGTTTGCAAACGCTATCATCAAACCACTCAAACCAATCTGTGCACCGACCAACCCATTCTAATTCCTAGACTACTGCACATCTATCCAACTACGTACTCAACTACTAACCAGTCATTTCGAAAATATACCTCCCCTCTTTTACTTCTGCCGACATCTCTTGCTTCATCGTCTTTCCATCTTGGTTTTACGTGCTGTCCTACGCACACGGTCACAGCAGTTGTCATGATATATCTCTATTATTTTGTCCAGCTTCACTCATCTCCACACTCAGGTAGTGTTCAATTCTCTCTGATTATGTATAGTGAATTGTACGAATCCCCACCTCAATCACGTCATCTACATTCAGCTCCATGATCGATCACCTCATGAAGCGGTTAATTGGTGTCCACTGATTTCCTCACCCACAGAATTAATCACATATCTCTATCCAATGTTTCATAATAGTTATAGATTCGCTTATTTCACTCATCACAACAATACACACACATACTCATTCTGCCCGTGTGTAATACATCATCAACAACATGTATTATCATGTTTGTTGAAAAGACAAACCCCTGAGAGAATATGTGCATGTGCAGCGTGTGTAGGTGAGACTTGAAAGCGAAAGATAGTCAACATATTTGATTCAATGTGAGAATGGCAACCAGGAGGGATGTTAATCATGAGGATTTAGAGTAACCCTCGTTTCTTCATTATACTGATACTGTCTGTTTTCGGCACAACTCTCGTCTCATCTTTACTGCTACTTCACTGTTGCAAAATATGATCTTGGAATTGATTACTGTGGAGTGAGAGACAGAAAGAAAGAAAGAAAGAAGAGCTAACGGGATAAGATGTCTTCATGAGCCACTTAGAAAGACTCCAAGATTATGTTGTATGGATGAACAATAATTTGAAGAGGATTTTGTTGTGAGGTGTGTAGACGACTTTACAATATGCGATATATTGTAATATCTGTATAATGATAATACGGATGACAGTGTATATTTCGAAATGAGGGAGATACATGTCATCTTGTGAATCATGTATTTGCTTGCTATATGGTTCTGGAGAACCATTATGGTGTCTAGTGTCAAACCCTGAGAATTCCTTTTGTTCAATGCAATATCCAAATATTGATTCATCACTTATCTCAAGTGAACTTATTAAAGGTTATCGAAACAACCACGCCAACTGTAGCGTAAGAGTTCGTTGTTGTTATGTTTGCGTAGTAATATGAGTAAAGTGATATCTCTTGTTATAGACTAAATACTAAAGGCAGTAATTATGCGAAATATCAAAATAAAATCCGAAACAATTAAAGGTACTCACTCAATGTGAGTGAGTTGGTTTGTAGAGATTCTATGTATTGCAAGTTTTGATGATGAATTGATGTGAGTTGGAGAGACGCTGGAAAGCAGAGGAGGGTACTGGGTAGTGGCCCATTACTAGTTTGGGACCCCTCGTCAGTACACACCCACCAGGGTTGGAACGCAGAAGCTTGCGGTTGTAGGCAGGTAGGCAAGCTCATAGAACATTCAGTCACTGGGACCTGACACAGCAGCTCATGAATTATAACATTTAACAATTCGTAATTTCAGCACGTCAAGCAACTAGTGTCATCGACGAGTGGACTTTGCTGGTCAACACTTCTCACCGGAACTCTAGTCAACTTAGTCCTGTAGCCAGTAAATAGGAAGCCGATGTAATCACCGAAACATGCAACGAAGTGATTATAATAGAACAGAGAATTCTCTACAAACTTGTACAAATGAGCTGAACAGGGATTTGTTTCAAACTGGATTTATACACCGTGTTTTCATAGGAAGGCATGTCATTTGTTCCAATTCGAACAAGAACTGTTCAAAGTCATCTTTCTCCACTCTACACTCTCAGACAAGCTGATATCAAACTCACTGTTGTGGAAAATCTTGTATGAGGTATTCACTTTGATTGCTGCACAATTCTTCCTTGTCTGTCTGTAGGAGTAAATGGTGCTTGCTGCTCATAACTAGACAGGAAGTATCAAGATTACACATTTATACTTGTCCTTCATCATCTCATCCTGCTATATGGCCCATTTCATCGGATATACTTCGTCTTCACTCGAATGGCGGTGGCGCAAATTGAAACTGAGGTATCCCATGTAATGTAATGTAATCACTATATGTGTAAAACTTGGGCACTGTGGTAGTAAGTAATTCCATATTAGTTTGTTTATTAGGTATATCACACAGTGAAACAGTATTATTCACTGGATGACGTTTCGAACAAAATTTATTGTTCATAATCATATCAATTGTGATCACACGACTTTGACACTTGAGTTTTATAGTTTTCTTTGTTCTCTCCTATTCGTCGTATGGGTAGTAGAATTTTCCAAATATCGGGGACAGGTGATGAATCATTCCTATTACATGTATTTGTAGTTGATTCGATAAACAAAGCTTCTGTTATCAATCTCTCCCTATACCCTGTGACATTAGATTTTAAAACTGTCATCCTATCCCATCCTATTGTATGGTTGTGTGTGACTGCATGTAGTGCTATAGCTGAACTATTCTCTAGATTTCTTATCTTATTCGGGTCAACCAATCTAGATTTTGCTAAGTTTTTATGTTCAGCTAGTCTGACTGCCCCTGTTCTACTAGTTTGACCTATGTATTTGACCTGACAATCATTGCAGGGTATTAGATAAACTAAATTGTTTTGTTTTAAAGGCTCTACAGGATCCTTTAACCGACAAAGCTTGTTTCTAATTGAGTTTGTGGGTTTGAATGCCGTTTTTATTCCTGCCTTGTTAAGAATTCTGCGTAAGGCTTCCGAGGTTCCTTCCTTGTATGGAATTACTACTGATGATTTAGATTCTTTATTGTTGGTGTCGTCATTAATATTATTATTATTATCACTATCATTATTATTGTTATTATCACTATCACTACTATCATTATTTATTTTATTTTTACTTTTCTTTACATATTTCCTGACTAATTTTTCCGGGTAATTATTAAGTTTTAAGGCTTCTTTTATGTGTGTTAGTTCCTGTTTTAGATTTTCTTTGGTACTACTTAATTTTTGTGCTCTGTCATTTAAACATTTCACTAATCCTATTTTTACTGACATAGGATGGGATGATCGGAAGTCCAAATATCTGTTGGAGTGTGTGGGTTTCCTGTAAACACTAGTGTTTACCTTCCCATCTTCTTTCCTCATTACGTTACAATCTAACATTGGGAGCTCCCCTTCCTGATTTTCCAATTCATAAGTGAATTGAATTGCTTCAACCTTAGAGTTGATATGTTCGAAAAATCTATCTACATCTTGTGTTCTAAGTACAGTGAATGTGTCGTCTACGTACCTCCACCATACTTTTGGGGTGGGGGTGAACGTTTTAATCGCTATGCTTTCCCACTTATCCATGAATATATCTGCTACCACTGGGGATATTGGTGATCCCATGGCAACTCCCTCAGTTTGTTTGTATATTTTCCCTTGGAATTTAAATACTGTGGAAGTCAGGCATAGCTGTACTCCCAGCATTATGTCCTCAAGTGGCACTTTTGTCCTAAGTTCGAGTTCTTGGTCAGAAATGAGTTCGTTTCTGACTGCCTCTATAGCCATATTTATTGGTATACGTGTGTATAAACTGACTATGTCAAAACTAACCATTTTTTCTTCATTATCTAATTTTAAATTATCTAATCTACGTTTGAGTTCATAAGAATTAGTTAGTCTAGATTTCGAGTGGATTTTTAGGGGATTTAATACCATGGCTAAATATTTAGATAATTCATAAGTAGGTGAATTTCTAAAATCAACTATAGGCCTAATAGGGTATCCTGACTTATGAACTTTAACAACACCATACATCCTACTGGGGTTATTAGTTTTGGGCATTAAGTTAAACCACTTAGACTCACCTAGAAACGGCTTCATTCGGCGTATAAGATCCGCTGTGGATTTCTTAACTTTATTCATAACTGTATCAATTGGTTTATTAATTTCCTCATATGGTCCTGTTCGTATGTGAGTGTTTACCTTGTCCAAGTAGTCTGATTTGTCTAATACTACCGTTGCATTTCCTTTGTCTGACTTTGTGATAACTATATCCTTGTTATTCTTAAGGTGTTTCAGGGCTTCTAACTCTTGTTTTGTCAGGTTTGGCTTTCCACATTTTTGTCGTTTCAATGTTAGTGCACATTGTGCCCGTACTTCATCAGCCGTAGTTTTGTCTATTCCACTTAGTGCTATTTCTATTTTAGGGATGACATCCTCAGGTTTCAGCTTGTCTACAGATACATTGAAATTTAGTCCCTTTTCTAAAACACTTATTTCCGTAGGACTTAATATATGTGTTGAGAGATTGATAACCCACTTTGATTTATCGATCGCCGTTGACTTTTGGTTGTTGACTTCATCATTCTGAGATGTAGATTTCTCTTCTAATAATTTGTTGAACTTTTTGATTTGACTATTTTTTGACTTTTTGAAAGTTGCTGATTTTGCAATGCTGGAGGACTGTGTTATAAGATCATAATCTGTACTGGTAACTATTCCTTTTATCTTTTGTTTTAATTGCTCAATTTCAGATCTGATATGTTGCAACTTTTTTACGATTCTGTGGATTTCTTCTTTCAGGCATAATTTTTGTAGGCCTTCTATTCTGCTTCTAACTCTGTCCGTTGGAACTGGAGCTCGTAGACGTAAATATTTAGGAATGATTTCATTTTTTTGGCATCGAATGTTGAAGATACGATGATTTTCATATCTTGCTTCAGTTTGTGAAAGTCGAGTGAGTTTATTGATAAGTCTTCGTACAGGAAGACCATAAGTCATATTAATATATGTGTAAAACTTGAGAATAGTTCAGCTATAGCACTACATGCAGTCACACACAACCATACAATAGGATGGGATAGGATGACAGTTTTAAAATCTAATGTCACAGGGTATAGGGAGAGATTGATAACAGAAGCTTTGTTTATCGAATCAACTACAAATACATGTAATAGGAATGATTCATCACCTGTCCCCGATATTTGGAAAATTCTACTACCCATACGACGAATAGGAGAGAACAAAGAAAACTATAAAACTCAAGTGTCAAAGTCGTGTGATCACAATTGATATGATTATGAACAATAAATTTTGTTCGAAACGTCATCCAGTGAATAATACTGTTTCACTGTGTGATATACCTAATAAACAAACTAATATGGAATTACTTACTACCACAGTGCCCAAGTTTTACACATATATTAATATGACTTATGGTCTTCCTGTACGAAGACTTATCAATAAACTCACTCGACTTTCACAAACTGAAGCAAGATATGAAAATCATCGTATTTTCAACATTCGATGCCAAAAAAATGAAATCATTCCTAAATATTTACGTCTACGAGCTCCAGTTCCAACGGACAGAGTTAGAAGCAGAATAGAAGGCCTACAAAAATTATGCCTGAAAGAAGAAATCCACAGAATCGTAAAAAAGTTGCAACATATCAGATCTGAAATTGAGCAATTAAAACAAAAGATAAAAGGAATAGTTACCAGTACAGATTATGATCTTATAACACAGTCCTCCAGCATTGCAAAATCAGCAACTTTCAAAAAGTCAAAAAATAGTCAAATCAAAAAGTTCAACAAATTATTAGAAGAGAAATCTACATCTCAGAATGATGAAGTCAACAACCAAAAGTCAACGGCGATCGATAAATCAAAGTGGGTTATCAATCTCTCAACACATATATTAAGTCCTACGGAAATAAGTGTTTTAGAAAAGGGACTAAATTTCAATGTATCTGTAGACAAGCTGAAACCTGAGGATGTCATCCCTAAAATAGAAATAGCACTAAGTGGAATAGACAAAACTACGGCTGATGAAGTACGGGCACAATGTGCACTAACATTGAAACGACAAAAATGTGGAAAGCCAAACCTGACAAAACAAGAGTTAGAAGCCCTGAAACACCTTAAGAATAACAAGGATATAGTTATCACAAAGTCAGACAAAGGAAATGCAACGGTAGTATTAGACAAATCAGACTACTTGGACAAGGTAAACACTCACATACGAACAGGACCATATGAGGAAATTAATAAACCAATTGATACAGTTATGAATAAAGTTAAGAAATCCACAGCGGATCTTATACGCCGAATGAAGCCGTTTCTAGGTGAGTCTAAGTGGTTTAACTTAATGCCCAAAACTAATAACCCCAGTAGGATGTATGGTGTTGTTAAAGTTGATAAGTCAGGATACCCTATTAGGCCTATAGTTGATTTTAGAAATTCACCTACTTATGAATTATCTAAATATTTAGCCATGGTATTAAATCCCCTAAAAATCCACTCGAAATCTAGACTAACTAATTCTTATGAACTCAAACGTAGATTAGATAATTTAAAATTAGATAATGAAGAAAAAATGGTTAGTTTTGACATAGTCAGTTTATACACACGTATACCAATAAATATGGCTATAGAGGCAGTCAGAAACGAACTCATTTCTGACCAAGAACTCGAACTTAGGACAAAAGTGCCACTTGAGGACATAATGCTGGGAGTACAGCTATGCCTGACTTCCACAGTATTTAAATTCCAAGGGAAAATATACAAACAAACTGAGGGAGTTGCCATGGGATCACCAATATCCCCAGTGGTAGCAGATATATTCATGGATAAGTGGGAAAGCATAGCGATTAAAACGTTCACCCCCACCCCAAAAGTATGGTGGAGGTGCGTAGACGACACATTCACTGTACTTAGAACACAAGATGTAGATAGATTTTTCGAACATATCAACTCTAAGGTTGAAGCAATTCAATTCACTTATGAATTGGAAAATCAGGAAGGGGAGCTCCCAATGTTAGATTGTAACGTAATGAGGAAAGAAGATGGGAAGGTAAACACTAGTGTTTACAGGAAACCTGTTAATCGCGACAGATAGATAGACTGTATGATAAACAGCCAATCAATATTATGTGACCTTCTTTGTCGCGATTATTGGTCGATTTATTGTAACTCTCACCACGTGATGACCTTGAATGTTCTTTTTTGTCTGTCACTTTACTTGTATATACATGTAATTAACTGACTGTTCATTTTGTCCGTACCTTCAATACTGTCCGGTACGTTTTTGTCCTATTTTTTGTAATGACAATGGATTTGTACATTTTCTTGGTGTAACTGTATGGTTTATTTTATGTTTTAGAAACAGATAAAGTTAAAGTCAAGTTATTCTGTTTTAACTATTGCTAAGCCCAGACTCTGTGTTGTCAGTATTGAGGGAGGACTAAATCTGTAGGATAAAAATAATCCTACAAAGTTTTGAACAGAATTGCAGACGAAAGTTTCGGACAGTAACGCAGACGAAAGTTTCGAACAATATGGCAGACAAAAGTTATGAAACTATGCCGTCGTTAACTCCACAATTAGGAAAGAGTAATGAAGCTGATTTCCTTGGAAGCAACGAGTATGAATCACGCTATATGGTAGAATTGGAGCTAGCGAAATTGCGCATAGTCCAAAAAGAGAAGGAAATGGAATTAGAAAGATTACGACAAGGTAGTCGCGAATGTTCTTGTCACAATAAATCGCCTTACAAACCTTCTACTTCTCATAAAGTCTCTGTATCTCCTAATGATGAGTCCACCAGAACCATATCTAAGTTTCTGGACATGCTTAAAGCATATCAATATTTTAAGTGGAATACCGATGAACTTGAGTGTTGGATCAATGAAAAACTGCAAACATATACAAATGAGGATTTTAATGAACTCAGTAATCTTCAGCTGAAAAAACAGAAACATCAAGAGTTTGAGTTCGAAGTAACAGTTCATGCTGAAACACTCTCAGCTCTAGATTCTACGGGAGAAGAAATGATTGGTCAGGGACACTTCGCAACAGATATTATCAAAAACCGTCTTGATGAATTGCATGCCCTGTGGGAAAGGCTTATGGCTATTTTCAGAGAAAAATCACGTCTTATTAACCTAACGCTTAAATTTGTCCAGTTTTCAAGCCAAGTCGATGAGATACTTTTCTGGATACGTGAAAGAGAAACTTACGTAACATCAGAGGATTTAGGTCAAGACTTGGAACATGCTGAGACACTTCAAAAAGGGTTTATTGAGTTTACAAATGATCTCGAATATCGAGAAAGTCGTGCCGAAGACATCTATCGGAAAGCAGATGAACTTCTAAAAGAGGAATTTCCTGAGGATGCCCTAGTCATAGAAAAGTCCAGAGAGGTCCGCGTAGCTCTAGAACGTCTAAAGGGTCTGACTAGGAAAAGACAAGAAAAGCTCCTTGAAGCCTATGAGATGCAGCGCTTCTTTAGAGACACAGATAAAGCTATATCGTGGGTGAATGAAAAGTCCATTCCTTTATCCATTGAGGACTGTGGTCGTGATCTTGCCTCAATCCAAGCCTTGCAAATGAAGCACGAAGCATTAGAAAGGGGTTTGACTGCCCCAGATGAAAAGATTGTTCAACTTGGAGATGATGCTAAGGCGCTTGCACAGAAGCATCCTGATTCGCTAGACACAATACAAGGCAAGTATGACGAATTAATTACTGCATGGGATAAGCTGAAAAGTCAGGCTGTAGATAGGAGAGGTAAACTGGAAGAGTCATTCAAGATGCATCGCCTTTTGGCTGACTGGAGAGACGTGAGTATCTGGATGGATGAAATGAAGACGTCAATATTGGCGGATGATTTGGCAAAGGATGTAGCTGGTGCTGAAGCCCAAGTAGAGCGACATAAGGAATACACCACTGAGATAAATTCTCGAGCTGACAGTTTCGATACATGCATGCAAGAAGGTCAGGCATTACTAAGTGTTGGCCATCCCTGTAGTGGAGACATCGCTGCTAAACTTTACACCCTTGAAAGAGAGAGAGCCTCCCTGATGCGGTTGTGTGAGGAAAGACGTGAACAGCTAGAACAGTGTATGAGCCTTCAGTATTTTTACCGCGACGCTGAACAGTCGGAATCTTGGATTGGTGAGCAAGAGGCCCTCTTAGAAATAAAAGATGTGGGAGACTCACTCGATTCTGTCGAAGCACTCATAAGGAAACATGAAGACTTCGAAAAGTCACTTTTAGAACAAGAAGAAAAGATGCGACAACTTGATGAATTCGCTGCAAAATTAATCGAATCAAACCACTATGCGGCTGCACAGGTTCATGAGATTCAGGAAGGTCTTCAAAGCAGACGAAATGCATTAAAAGAGAAAGCTCAGAACCGCCGTCAGCATCTTCAAGATTCCCACCGTTACCAAATGTTCGATAGAGATGCAGATGAAATGCAGTCATGGATATCAAGAAAACTTGAAAATGCACCTGATGAAAGTTACAAAGACTCCACGAATTTGCAAACAAAGATGCAGAAGCACCAGAATTTCGAGGCAGAAATACAAGCGAACCAATCCCGCGTCAAAGATATTAAAAAGACAGGTCAGGATTTGTTAAATGCAAACCACTACAACTCGCCAGAAATAAAAGTAAAGATTGAACAGTTGGATGAAACTTGGTCTCATCTCGTAAATGCCATGGGAGACAAGAAGAAAAATTTAGATCAAGCAAGTAGTCAACAACAGTTCGCTCGTAACGTAGATGTCAAGTTATGGTTGAATTATGTTGAAGCTCAGATAGCCTCAGAGGATGTCGGTCGTGATCTAAACGGTGTGATGAACGCACAAAAGCTGCACAACTTGCTTGAATCTGATGTAGCTGCTCATAGTGAACGTATAGATGCATTCAAAGTCCAGGTTGACACGCTTGCTGCAGAAAGTCATCTCGACGCTCCTATTATCCAAGAAGAACAAAGACAGTTAGCCCAACGTTACCATGACCTGCAAATCCCTCTAAGTCAACGTCGTGAGAAGTTAAGAGATGCCCTTCCCTCGGACACATCTTCGCAGCTTGAATATGGTGACTGTAGTGAGCTGATGAAGTTACTAGTCGATTGTTGTAAAGATTTTAAAGCACATTCGCTTAACCAAATCGAATCAGAAATGTGGCATCAGTATGCTGAAAGCTTCACTACTGGCTCAGTAGCCACTCACAAAGATGCCTTCAGGTTAGGTGTTAAAGATAAGAACCCTGTTGTTGAAAACTATGTTGGGTTTATCGAGTCGTACCGTGATCCCTTTGGTGTTCGTGCAAGGTTTGAATCATTTGTCGCTGTTGTAAATAGATCAGTGTCTAAAAATTTCCAACGACTTGTAAATAATGCTGAAAGGTTGTTAACAAGTTTACCGTGGACTTCTACGTTTGCAAAAGTTAATTTCTTACAGTCAGACTTTACTAGTTTGGATATAGTGATGTTTGCAACTGCTGGAATTCCTGTTGGAACTAATATTCCTAACTATGATGATGTACGACAAGTTGATGGATTTAAAAATGTTTCTTTGGATAATGTACTTAGTGTTCGTCTCGAGGATCCTAAACCAGAATTTCTACGTAATGAAGACAAACAGATGTACGTGGAACGTGCTGAAAGTTCCTTTGAATTACAAGTTGAACTTCATGAACTGATGGGATATGGTTCAGGTAAACTGTTTCGGCGTGCTTGTTATGGAAAACGAAATTTCCACACGAAAGCTACTGAATATGTCATAAATGCAGATCCTGTAAAAGGTTGGTGTGAAGCAGGAGGAACGTATGACAGCAAGTTTTCAAACCTTTCATCTGCAATAGATAAGTGTCAAGCTGAGTGCGTTGGAATTTATTTATCTGATTTACCTCTTGTTCTGGAGCAGTTCGGTCTGAATACCGACTGTGCTCAAGGCGATGTCCCAGATGTAGTCTATATTGATTGGTTGACAATGATTCCTTCAATTGTAACTTCCATGGAGTTTTATTCTCCAACAGAAAATGCTGATGACATTGGATCATGGTGTCAAGCACATTGTTCTGCAATTCTACGAGTTTTGATTGAAGCTGACGATTCTATGGGACGTACACATAAAGCAGTCGGTGAGGACGATGCATCTGATTTGTGTATTTCCTTAGTTCCAAAAAGGCCTTTAACGTCGGCTCGTTCAGCAATTGGTGAATTCTTAAGAAAATTACAGTATTACAAAGGTAAAGCGAATGCTATGTATGGATATGCTTTCTCCCAACACTATAGTCAACTACTTCCAAAATATTTGAATGATTTGCTCTGGCATAAATGGCTACGTGGATATCTTCTGATGCTGCAAACAAGATCTAAGTGGTTGGATATAAAGCACAACCTACAACCTGATGATCTCGTCTTAGTTAACAGTGCTGACACACAGAGAGGTCTCTGGCGAAAGGCTATAGTTAAGCAGATGTACTATGACCAAGATGGCCACGTCAGGACGCTGTGTTTGAAAACTTCAACTCAAGAAATGGAACAAGATATAAGAAGCGTACGAAAGGTCAACGTGGTGGTCGTTCGCGGGGAGTGTTAATCGCGATAGATAGATAGACTGTATGATAAACAGCCAATCAATATTATGTGACCTTCTTTGTCGCGATTATTGGTCGATTTATTGTAACTCTCACCACGTGATGACCTTGAATGTTCTTTTTTGTCTGTCACTTTACTTGTATATACATGTAATTAACTGACTGTTCATTTTGTCCGTACCTTCAATACTGTCCGGTACGTTTTTGTCCTATTTTTTGTAATGACAATGGATTTGTACATTTTCTTGGTGTAACTGTATGGTTTATTTTATGTTTTAGAAACAGATAAAGTTAAAGTCAAGTTATTCTGTTTTAACTATTGCTAAGCCCAGACTCTGTGTTGTCAGTATTGAGGGAGGACTAAATCTGTAGGATAAAAATAATCCTACAAAACCCACACACTCCAACAGATATTTGGACTTCCGATCATCCCATCCTATGTCAGTAAAAATAGGATTAGTGAAATGTTTAAATGACAGAGCACAAAAATTAAGTAGTACCAAAGAAAATCTAAAACAGGAACTAACACACATAAAAGAAGCCTTAAAACTTAATAATTACCCGGAAAAATTAGTCAGGAAATATGTAAAGAAAAGTAAAAATAAAATAAATAATGATAGTAGTGATAGTGATAATAACAATAATAATGATAGTGATAATAATAATAATATTAATGACGACACCAACAATAAAGAATCTAAATCATCAGTAGTAATTCCATACAAGGAAGGAACCTCGGAAGCCTTACGCAGAATTCTTAACAAGGCAGGAATAAAAACGGCATTCAAACCCACAAACTCAATTAGAAACAAGCTTTGTCGGTTAAAGGATCCTGTAGAGCCTTTAAAACAAAACAATTAGTTTATCTAATACCCTGCAATGATTGTCAGGTCAAATACATAGGTCAAACTAGTAGAACAGGGGCAGTCAGACTAGCTGAACATAAAAACTTAGCAAAATCTAGATTGGTTGACCCGAATAAGATAAGAAATCTAGAGAATAGTTCAGCTATAGCACTACATGCAGTCATACACAACCATACAATAGGATGGGATAGGATGACAGTTTTAAAATCTAATGTCACAGGGTATAGGGAGAGATTGATAACAGAAGCTTTGTTTATCGAATCAACTACAAATACATGTAATAGGAATGATTCATCACCTGTCCCCGATATTTGGAAAATTCTACTACCCATACGACGAATAGGAGAGAACAAAGAAAACTATAAAACTCAAGTGTCAAAGTCGTGTGATCACAATTGATATGATTATGAACAATAAATTTTGTTCGAAACGTCATCCAGTAAATAATACTGTTTCACTGTGTGATATACCTAATAAACAAACTAATATGGAATAATGTAATCACTCCTCATGTATCATAAGTGTGTTACACGTCGCTTTAATTAATTATTAGTCACTTATGCTAGATGTACACGTATGTCATCGTGTCGTTGACTAATGAGTTGTCTTACCACATCATGAAAATCAATTATTCATTCTCCCCTCTATTTAACTGAAGAGAGTGAACTGAAACATCAGTCGTTCAACATAAAGTTTAATTTCGTTTGGGTCCCAATTTAGCAGATGCAAGCCAATGATCGCAATGATAGTCTGTACCATGGAATCTCCTGTTACCTTTCTATCTGAGTAGCCTTGTCACCTCCTCACTCGCCGTAGGTTGATTCACTTCTACTCCGTTAGTGATCACCTGTATGTCTATATTCAGGGTAGGGTGGGATTTCTGAGAGTCTTGAAGGGTCCTGTTCCAATACATGCACTCCACAAACAGTCTCCGGTAACTCAGCTTCGTCTTCTAGTCTCGATGAGAAGTCTACCAGAAAGTCTTCTTTTGACTCAATAAACACACCGGGATTATTTCGATCATTCTTACAGTAGAAGATCGGTAGATCCTTTACGACTAATGAAATGATCAGCGAAGTTCGAAATTTCGGCGTCCCCCTTCTGACATGTGTTATTGCATATCTTCTTCACCAAGTGCTACTGATCATTCACCACTGTCAGCCATCCCCATCCCCATCCCAATCTTCTCTCTCGCTCTCACACACACACTCATCATTTAACTAGGCAGACTGAGTGAGAAGTGAAGTTACCAAGTGAACAATACTCTTTACTCACATATCAAATCACATCACATCACACCACCGATCACCTATCACCTCTCACCTCACACGACATTTGCACCAAACCATAACCAGTAACAAACTCCCCCCCCCAACAGTCCGTATGATCATCGTCACTTATTCTCTTCGAAATATTACCAAGACAATTAAAACCAACCGACCAACTTCGCTTTGTGTATAAACTATTAAAATGAAATTATAGTTGTAATTAACTTTACTTCTATGACGGCACACATTCCATTCACATCGTCAACTACTACTCACCGTAGTCTTACCACACAACCTGGATAGTGTGTGTTTCTTTCACTTCCACTGTCTTCCATGATGACCATGATGATGATCATGATGATGATGACCCAGTAGTCTCTCACACAGCCTCGAGTAGCTCATCGACCTCTCTCCTGTCAATGAACAATGTGTGTCCATAGCTCTCTCACTCGCTGCTGTCTATCCTGATCAGGAGAACTCACACGAATAGACGGAAATAACGAGGACGATATTGATGTGATTCGGGTGGTGTGACACACTGGTCATCGACCTGTTTACGCACGCTTTACCACACACTACTTCAGTCTCTCTTCCTCTCTCTCTCTCCTCATACCTGCCTGCCTGCCTGTCCTGTAAGTTTCACACACATACATCACTAATGTCATCCAATTTCTCATCTTCCAATTCAGCCTGTTCCAGTTCAGACAGTTTGGCTGTTGATTCATTGATCGACTGATCGATCGATCGAACGAAGACGTAGATTAAACATTGCCATTTATTAATGTTATCTTATCTCAGCTGAAACAATCACAAACAAAACAATGAAAGAAACAGCAAAGGTAGTTAGACAAATGAAAGAAGTAATTGGTTAGTCAAAATGGTTTGAAATTATGCCAAAATCATGCAATATACCTAGAATATATGGCAAGATAAAATTGCATAAAGAGGGATACCCAATATGACCGATTGTAAACTTTAGAATCACACCGACGTATATGCCATCAAGATGTCTCTCGACAATACTAAGACCAACAAGAGACAACTCAAAAGCTAGAATAACAGATTCATTTGAATTAGTGAAGCGACTAAAAACCACTAAAATAGAGGAAGAGGAAACACTAGTCAGCTCTGATGTGAACAGTCTCTATACGAAAATACCCATTCAAATGGCCATGAATGCACTGAAAGAGAAACTAAAAGAAGATAATGGCCTAAAAGACAGAACACAGTTATCCGTAGAAGAGATAATAAATGGGGCGGAATTCTGTCTGACAACAACATATTTCACATTCGAAGGGAAGATATACCAACAAAATGAAGGAGTAGCCATGGGATCGCCAATCTCACCAATAATAGCTGACATATTCATGCATTATTGGGAAGAGAATGCCCTTAAACCATTCAGGTCATCACTAAAATGTTCGTGGAGATATGTAGACGACACACTAGTAATAGTGAAAAAAAAACGATATTGAGAAACTCTTCTCACACATAAACAGCCATGTCGACTCAATAAAATTCACTATGGAAGTAGAGAATGAAATTGGGGAACTGTCTATGTTAGACTGCAAAATACAAAGAATAACAGATGGTAGCATTAAAACGACGCTATATAGAAAAGCCACACACTCTGGAAGATTCCTTGATTATCACTCAGTTCATCCACTCACAGTGACACGAGGATTAATACAAGGTCTTGCAGATAGAATACGTAGACTTACAACAACGCCAGAGGACCAGTGTAAAGAAATAAACGTCCTATTCAAAATGCTACTCGAAAACAACTACCCAAAAGAATGTATAAAAGATAATATAAAAAAGAGAAAAAAGAGGGTAAAACCGGAGAATAACGAGATGGAAGAATGCAAAAAACAGTCACAATACCATATAAAATTGGTACATCAGAGGCAATTCAAAGAAACCTCAAAAATATCGGCATTCACACAACTTTCAAACCGATAAATCTAATCAAAAATAAAATAAATCAACTGAAAGATCCTATAAATATGATGGATAAAACAACTTCATTAACAAAATATCTTGTGCTGACTGTCCGACTAAACATGTGGGGCAAACGTCGAGATCACTCAAAATAAGAGTGAATCAACATAAACGCCTAACCAAAGGTCAACCAACAGGAACACAAGCCTACAAGAATCTTGAAAAAAATTCATCGATAGCTGCACATGCATGGGAAAAATATCACAATATCGATTGGAACAATGTGTGTATTCTCAAAACTAACATGAACAAATGGAAAGAAAGACTTATAATAGAATCGATATTCATTAAAGTCACACCGGATACATGTAACAAGGGTGGCTCAGTACAACTGTCAACAACTTGGAATATAATTCTGAATACAAGCACATGAATGAACGTGGAATATAACTTAAATACAAAGAAAACAAACATGAATGAGCAAAAATAATGAACTATATATATGAGTACAAATCATAAGTGTGTGAATAAAACAATTCCATCAGTGGTGTGAACGCGGGCAGTAATTTTGCTCGAAATATTGCCAATAACAAAACTTATCATTGTGTGTAAACTATTGAAATATAATTATACTTTATTTCATCTAATCCACAATGCTCAAACTTTTTACGGGCATCATGAAAACTTCAACATCTCGTTTTTCACCAATCATGAAGTAGACATCAATAAATCAATGAGTGAATGAATGAAAAGGATTGAGAATCTCACACAGACAACAGATACACACACGCACACAGGCAGATAAACAGACACACAGACACCGAAAGAAAGAGAGGAGTGATATAAATGGCCTGCATGCACGCCTCCATGAATTAAAACAAACCCACGTACATAAGCAGCAGAGCATTGTACCCACAACACGAAAACAAACAACAGTCCAATTATTCAGCAGTAATTTCTACATTGAAATGGAAAACAAAACGAATCACAGGCTGCCACAAACAACAACCAATGAGCAATGCCTGATTCCAAAATCCTGTGGTCTCAATCACTTCAATCACCAGAAGACAAAGCCAACATGTCTGGCCAACACTCGTGTGTGTCCTTGTGACGACAACCACTGGAACATACAATGACAACATCCCTTCCATATACATACACCAATGATAATAAGTTAGACACTGTCTCTATATAGTATCAACATTTATACAAAAACACGCAGAAATATACCAGAGAAATACACTAACCGAGAATAACACGACGACATACTGAAACAAATTACGGAATATCTCCAAAAACCGCTCGATTATTAATTTAATCATTATTACTATTATCATTACTATTATTATTATTATTCTTTTTTATTATGGCCGATACATCTGCGACACAGAATGATGAAGCAGTCAAAGAAACAGCAAAGCAATTCATACCGATGACATTCACAAAGGACGAGGTGAAAGAATTCACACAACTACTAATCAAATACAAGAATATGTTGAGGGATGGAGAAAGAAGTCAGCCATCACTGCTGATGAAGAGAAACATGTGGATGCAATTCTCAGAATATCTGCACTCGAAGGGATATCCGAGACGACACTGGACTCGACTCCGTTATAAGGGACAGAAAATGCTGAGAAAGCTGAATCTCACGATGACAGACAGACAGGACACAGTGTGTCCCGATACTCCGAAGTCTTGTGAATCCGCCACTATTCATCATGTGGCGGTCAGTGTTAATGGAGATTCCCATGTGAGTGGTCAGTGCACTTCGGTATGTTCACATTCCATAGCGACATGTTAATCCTATTGAATGAAGGTAGGTAATGTTGACTCGAGTGTTGGTCAATTGAGTCTGCCGTCACTGACTCCCTCACCATGTGTTTGGATATCACCGAGACCCCACATCAATTCGACGCCTTCTACGGTCTCCACTGACACGAATCCTTCAAACACAATGGGTCTGAGAATCTTGAACGTCTACTCAATAGCTCCTATTCCCCAAAATTTGTGTGTTCCATACGACTCAGTGGAGAATACTGTGAATCGTACGAATAAGAGCGACGAGTTGAGTAATGGAGTTCGAGCACATAGTGGATTGAGTGAATCTGTGAGTGTTTCGAATGGTGTTGGTGAGGTGAAGGGTTGTGGTGCTGGCGATGTGGGAGTTGGTGAAGGGTGTGTTGGAGGAGGTGGTTGTGGCGTGAGTGAGACTATTGATTTGTCGTTGTCGAGTGATGATGAGGAGAGTTGTGAGGAGATGGATGTGAATGGAGTTGGTGATGATGGAGTGGGGAATGGTGATTCAAGTGACCGGGGTTATAGGTGAGTAATGATATTTGTTATGTTAATTTGTCCTACCTGTTCTGTCATGTGATGTGATGTAGTGTGCTGCGCTGTGCTGTGTTGCGTTGGTCCTAGTTGGTCACTTCTCTTGATTGAGGGTAAATTTCGAATGTGACTCAACTCTTGTGTGTGTGTGTGTGCATGTGTATTTGATTTACTATAGCTTTGATAATCTGGGAATAGATTGAAACTCGGGTGTTTTAATTAATTCA
Organism: Trichobilharzia szidati; assembly: GCA_944472155.2. Classification (NCBI taxonomy): domain Eukaryota; kingdom Metazoa; phylum Platyhelminthes; class Trematoda; order Strigeidida; family Schistosomatidae; genus Trichobilharzia; species Trichobilharzia szidati. The sequence continues at coordinate 79,637,833 of OX235274.1, forward strand.
CCTTTGTAGTTGATGTTTGTTATTCATTAGTTAGTGGAAGTGATTGTTCTGTGTAAAGGTGAGGTTGTGATGGTGTCAGCTCTGAAGAGGAGATTGACTGTGACTGAGGATGAAGGCGACACATTGAATGAATGAATGAATATGTAGGTGGAGAGTGGAAGAGAATGATGATGGCGTATTGATCGGAAATCCATCATACGATAACGAGATGTGTTTCGTTGATTTCAGTTGGAAAGTGTGCAGTTATTTTACGATTCCTGTGTACATGGAGTGTTAATTGAGAAGAGAGGTGAGCAGTTGTTGTGAGTTAGTAAGGCGATGTGAGTGTTCGTCGGAGCTTCGGCTCGCGAATGGGTGTTAACATGTGTATGCATTCATTCTAGTGAGTGAGGTTGTATTTTGAAGTGTTTGTTTCCACTAGTTTGTTGATTAGTTTGAGTTGGGATGAATGAGTGAGTGAGTGACATGAATGAGTCGGAGAGTGGTGGGAGCACACAGGAAGTGTTTTAGAGTTGTTTGTTTTTCGATTGTCACTATTCACCAATGCTTTGCATATATCGATATGTGTTATCGATCTGTTTATATATTTACTCGTCTGTGATTTACTTGACGAGGCGAACAGTCATAGTGGTAGGCAGATGAACAGACGGACTTACAGACTGACAGAATCTTCAATATGAAGTGTTCGATTGATGATGAAGTGAAGGTGGAGAGTGTATGGGAAGGTGATTGTGAAAACTGTGTAGCTGATTGTTGTCGGTGATTGTGGATAAGTTAATAGTAGATTAAATCAAGATGAGAGGGATTGATCTGTGAGTGAGTGAGTGAGTGGGTGAGTGTTTTCGACTGTAGTTATGTAAGTGTTGTGGTGAATTTGACAAGCTGTGATTCGTAGTTGAGTTGTTTTGTGAGGATTGAATAACAGAATTTTCTCTCTGTCTCTCTCTCTCTAGATCTGAAGATGACGATGTGGATGATGGTGAGAGAAGACGACGTTTGGCTTTGCTGTTTGAGAAGCAGATGAGATATCTGGATTTCAAGATTGAAGTTGTGGAAATGAAGAAACGCTATTGGTGTGAGAAGATGAATTCAATGTCACGATGTTGAAGCTAAGCTGAGGAAGTATGCTCAGATGAGATATGCATAATTTTTATTCACTTCGATATTTGTAATAAATTTTGATATGTATTCACCAATGATGTTTTCATGAGTTACTGTATCATGTGTTTTGGAAATAATTGTATGAGTAATGTGGCGTGTAATGTGAAACAGCGTATGTATAGGTGGCGATTTTGTTGAGATCCGGTGGAGATTTTGTCTGTTTCTCCTGTCGAAGTATTTGTTGAGATGATGGAGAGTGATGTGGGCGACTGATGTTCACTCACAGTCTAGGTTATGGCATTATATTGAAATACGTTTCATATTCTCACGATCCTGTGGGTTATGACACACGGAATTGTTTGTGTGTGTGTGTGTTTGATTCTTGGTGATATTCAGTTGGATGGAGTGATGGATGATGTGAATAATTGATTGATAAGGCAGTCATCTTTGACTGTTCTGATTGTTCTCCATGTGATCAGAGTTGTTCTTGTAAGCATAGAAGTTGGTCAATGTGGGAGAGTATAAGTCTTATCTGTAATGGAGTGATCAGAGTTGTATTTTGATGAATTGTATTGAGGGATATGACTAGCCAGTTAGTCAGGTTATGGTGGTCACATTTTCTGTGGAATTCATGTATCGTCGTGTTAATTTCAACCTTATTGTATCCTTGACGGAGACTCGCATTTCCTCGACTTAGTGTGTTGAGTGCCTGTGAGTAGTTATGACAGAGAGTCGTCTCTCATGAAGTTAATTTTCTCATGGTGACTGAATACATTGCCATACAGGCAGGCAGAGTAAGAGAGAGGGTGAGATTGTATGTCGTGGAGGGGTGTTGAACATGATGATTCACAGTGAGGGATGTGGTGACGGTGACGCTGATGAGAATACTCGTGGGATGGATAGCCTGGTAGCACACTGACAATCGATATTGTTTCCGTTATTATCACTGTTCAATTCATATGATTAATATTGATATTACCTCGTCGAACTCTAACCCCGATGTATGGACACCCAGTCCGACTCACTTATCATTCATAAACTACTCCGGTGCTGACACACAGATAGAATTAGGTTATGGTAATATTTTAAGCCAGGTTGCAGTATCCCTTGACTTATTCACGATATTACTAATTAATGCACCTTCCCTAATCAATAAGATATCTGAACTAAGTACATTATTATTATTTATCGCTAAGTCTACTGTAGTTCTGATAACTGAATAATGATGCTCATCCTCTCTCTGTACTTGATGTGCATATAGGTATATATGATTACACTGTAAACCGTGCAAATAGAGATTGCAAGCGTGGTGGAGGATGTCTCATATATATATGTATACATAACTCATTCTCAGTGACTAAGGTGGAAGATGAAATACTGAATGAGGTAGCTGATTCACTCTGGATCGTCTTACATGGAGATAGGTACAAACATCTCATAGGCTGGTTGTGTTTATCGAGCACCAGGCTAAACCAAATAAACTGATGCGTTATTAGTTGAATCGTTTGCACACGCCTCCTCGTTTATTAATACCAATTACAGAATAATTGCAGGGAACTTCAGTCTTCCAGACGTCAACTGGTTAAGCAGTTCCGGCCCTCAACGCTTCGATGAATCACTTGCCACTGTCGATTGTTACGGATGGCAACAACACATCCAGACACCTACCTGTGATGATGGCATGTTGGACCTTGTGTTTTGTCATGACACAATCCCAGTCTCCACCTATGCTGGTAACAGATTTTCCAGTAGTGACCATAGAATGGTACTCTGCTCTCTGCCTTTCTCACCAATAAATACAGGAAACAAACAAGATTCAGGGAGCATGATATACCGTAGTTACAAACAGATAGACTGAGGATTAGTCCAAGAACTCATTCGATGCTGTCAATCGGATGACTGTTTTACCACTGACTCGCTGGAGGCTGTAGTGTCCCTATTTTACAGGAATATTACCATTTTTCCAGATACTGTTGCTCCTGAGAAGTTGGTGAAACTAGGTAGGCACCAAGCTGAACACATTCAGAGGGCGTACCGCAATAAGTTAAGGAAGTTGATGAGACAGTACTATTCCACTAATGATATATCACTGCACTACTGCACTCAATCCACGAGTCACTTGAATCATCTTTCAAGCGTCTAAGCTCTCAAAACGACCTCGACGAAGAGTTAAGTGCACTTAAATGTACCTCCGAAGTTTATAACCTAACAGCACTTCTTAAAAAGCGAATGTGGTCGACGAGGGACATCCCCTACTTACTTACTTACTTCACGACAAAGTAATCTACAATCAGCCTGCCACCATCTGTGAACTTTTCAGTGAGTGCTTTGAGAACTTTAGTTTAGGAACGCACCCCTTACTTGGTGAAACCGCACCTCTTACTAGCTCCTCCTCGGGAGGCAATTTACCTCAACAACTCTTGGCTTACAATGTAGTCTCAACTACTCTGAGCGTTGCGACAGACTGCAAATAGAACCACTCTAGAAGGGGCGTCGTAAGCTAAACCTTATTTTCCACTACAAACTAACTAGTCTTCTCTTGCACTCCTCCAGGACAATAACTAAATCCACCGCTGTCATCAGTTACAATCTTAGAAATCATGACAACCTAGTTGCTGTAGAGCATTGTCAGACTTACATGCGGTCCGTACAACTTCTTCTTCTGAAATTAGTTTTCAGTCATTTGGAATAGGCTACCATACCAGCTGATGTGCGTGATGCAAACACACTTCCAGTGTTCATCTCCTCAGTCACCAGACTGCTCAAAGATGACAATGCACTCCTGCGTCTCACTCCGACACCCTCTTCTCCACCCTACATACATATTTGAAGTTCATTAAACCTATAAGTTACAGCAAACTACAATTATACATCTCAATATTATTGGAAGGACATGATAAACATTTCTACACAGGACATTAATATTCGTTCACACACAATATAGAAGTTAGCACAACAGGACTAGTTAGTCAGCTAGTTAGTTAGTGTACCAAAACAATCATAGTTACTACACAGAATATATACTTGTATAAATTTATTAATCACTCCTTGAGGACTCCACTCGCTTTCTTCTGTGCTGCTGCTGTCGTTTGTCGTCTTTTATCTCTCCCTCTCAACACTTTAGCTTCTATACCTTGCAATGACTGTGAAGTCAACTACATAGGTCAAACTAGTAGGTCAGGGTAGTCAGATTGTCAGAACACTGTAAGAATTTAGCTAAGGTAAGAATGATTGACCCCACCCGTGAATATAAGTAATTTAGAAAAAACCTCAGCTATTGCACTTCACGCAATAACAAACAACCACACAATAGGATGGGATAAAGTTAAAATTCTAAAAAGTAATATAAGTAGGTGGAGAGAGAGGTTGATTACGGAATCCTTATTCATCGAGTCTACACCCAACACATGCAACAGAAGTGACTCAATGCAAATACCAGAAATATGGAAGATATTATTACCGCCAGTCAAATCAGAAGAGGATAATAAATAATCTTAAATTTCTACTTCCATTCAAACACATCAACACATTCTAACAATCAACTTATTATGACTATAAAAACACTCGTCGTATTTCCCATCTAATTGTAATGGATTAATAACACTCGTACTATTATTTCTGAATGTACATTATCTCATATTGAATTTTATTCCAATATCTAATTGATTCCACACATGTATATAAATGAAGGAAAGAAGTTGTGTGAGTAACTTGATATGATTATGAGCAATAGTTTGTGCTCGAAACGTCATCAGTTAATATATCTGTACTACACTGTGTGATTTATCAAAAAAAAAATCTTATCCATTACGGAATTATACTCTACCACAGTGCCCAAGTTTTATACTTATATCCTATGATGTATTTGGCTAGACGTCATCGATTCAGTGACAGTGTACATCGAACAGAACAGTAAGAAGTAGTAAGACTTGACTGGATAACTGATAATTGAGTAATCCATTGGCCGATCGATCGGTGGATCGATCCGAGGAATAAATGCAGTTGATTCAGATAAAAGGAAAGGAAAAGACGAGATGCATGAACAATGCGTGATAACTGATCATCAGTGTTTCTGTGTGTATTGCAAATTCGATAATGTTTGAAGGTGTCTGGAACGATGAAGAGATTGGAGAAATACAAAGCATTTTGAGTTGGATTGTTGAGACGAAGTGAAGCAGATGGGAGGAATTCGATGAGGAGAAGTCAAATGAGGAGACGGAGACGAATACCTCAGTATGTGGAGTATGTTACTGCTGGCTAGTAAAATATTGCAGAGGTTACTTAAGTGAAGATGTCTTAGATGACGTGATATGTGAGCAAAGAATTCATTCATTCATTTATTCATTCGATAACATCTTCCAATGAAATCTGCACAGTTAGTCAGTGAGTGTTTCAGACAGGTCATTTGGAAATCTTAACGTAGGTTAGTCAACGTCAGTCAATAATATCATCACTCGGTAACAACACATGTGAATTTGCATGTCAGGATAAGTTTGGAATCTATGTTGGGTAGTCCTAAGTAATCTGACAGCATTATTTGGTGAGTGGTGCTGAGCGATGGACATCATTGGAATTGGACGATGCTTTCATATTCATTCAAATGTTTAAATGAATAAATAAATAAATATGAAGTGATTGTTTCAAACTCCTATGATGTATAATTCCATAATGGATAAGATTTTTTTTTTGATAAATCACACAGTGTAGTACAGATATATTAACTGATGACGTTTCGAGCACAAACTATTGCTCATAATCATATCAAGTTACTCACACAACTTCTTTCCTTCATTTATATACATGTGTGGAATCAATTAGATATTGGAATAAAATTCAATATGAGATAATGTACATTCAGAAATAATAGTACGAGTGTTATTAATCCATTACAATTAGATGGGAAATACGACGAGTGTTTTTATAGTCATAATAAGTTGATTGTTAGAATGTTATGATGTGCTTGAATGGAAATAGAATTTTAAGACTATTTATCATCTTCTTCTGATTTGACTGGCAGTAATAATATCTTCTACCACAGTGCCCAAGTTTTATACTTATATCATTAATACACATGGTCTTCCTACTAGGAAGCTTATCAATAAACTCACACGACATTCTCAAACAGAAGCAAGATTCACGAACCATCGAATTTTCAACAGTCGATGTTTGAAATATCATATAACTCCAAAATATTTACACATACGCACTCCAATTACTTCAAGAAAAATATCGTCAGCAGCTGAACATCTCAGTAGATTATGTCTAAGAGAAGAACTACATCGAATTACTGTGAAACTCAATAATATACGAAATGAAATCGAAAAACTCAAACGGAAACTCAAATGTATGGTCAATGGCAAAGATTATGTAATTGTTGTTGAAACATCCGAAAAAGCTAGAGAAGCAGCATCAAAAAAATCAAAAGCCACACAAATCAAAAAATTCAACAAACTAATTGCAGAAAGGAAGACAGCAAATAAAATTGATGTCAACGCTTCATCCTCTATCGACAGAACAAAGCGGGTGATCAACCTCTCATCAAAGGAACTAAGCTATAGTGAGATAAAAGTACTTGAGAAAGGACTAAATTTCAATATAACGGTTAACAAATTAAAACCAGAGGATGTCATTCCTAGCATAGAAGTAGCGCTAGGTTCAATAGATAAGACAACAGCAGAAGGGGTTCGAGCACAATGTGCATTAACCCTGAAAAATCAAAAGAAGGCAAAATCAAACTTAACAAAATTGGAAAGAGAAGCTTTAATTAACCTAAAACAGGATAAAAATATTGTCATTGCAAAAGCTGATAAAGGAAACGCCACCGTAATTCTGAATAAATCTGACTATATCAAAAAAGTTATTGAACATATTCAAACGGGTCCATATGAGGAAATTAAGAAGCCTGTAGATACCATAATGAATAAGGTTAAGAAATCTACAGCAGAACTAATACGCAGAATGAAGCCGTCTTTGGGTGAGTCTAAATGGTTTAACTTAATGCCTAAAACTAATAATGCTAGTAGATTATATGGTACTATTAAAATACATAAGCCAGTATACCCAATAAGGCCAACAGTAGATTTTAGAAATACGCCAACTTATGAATTATCAAAACACTTAGCTTTAATACTATGCCTTATCAGAAATAATTCAAACTCTAGATTAACTAATTCATATGAGATGAAAAGTAAGCTAAATGACATTCAACTAGCGAATGACGAAACAATGGTCAGTTTTGATATAACTAGTCTTTACACTAATATACCAGTCAATATGGCCTTAGAAGCGGTTAAAAGAGAACTAACTTCTGATTCCGAACTTAGTCATAGGACAAAGCTGCCCATTGAAGAAATTATTTTAGGGATTCAGTTATGCCTCACATCTACTATCTTCAAGTTCCAAGGCAAAATATATAGACAAACAGAAGGTGTAGCAATGGGATCACCAATATCCCCTATTGTAGCAGACATCTTTATGGACATCTGGTAAAATAGTGCTCTCAATACATTTAATCCTAGGCCAAAAATATGGTGGAGATATGTAGATGACACATTCACAGTGTTAAAAACAGAACATATCTCTAGCTTCTTGACACACATAAACTCACTAGTGGAGGGAATAAAATTCACATTTGAAGCCGAAAATGAGCAAGGAGAATTAGCTATGTTAGATTGTAAAATAAAACGAATAGAAGAAGGCAAACTACACACTAGTGTTTATAGAAAACCAACGCATTCTAATAGATATTTAGACTTTAATTCGTCTCATCCGTTAACTGTTAAGGCAGGCTTGGTTAAGTGTCTGACAAACCGAGCCATAGCACTAAGTAGCACAAAAAAGGACCTAAATGACGAAATAAAACAGATAGAAGGAGCGTTGGTGTTAAATAACTATCCTATAAAATTCATTAAGAAGATCAGTAAAGGCCAAAAGAAAACTAAAAATAATTGTGTAACTAGTAGTAATAACATAAATAAGAGAGAATATAAGTCTTCTACTGTTATACCATATAAGGAGGGGACATCTGAGGCCCTACGTAGGATTCTCAATAAAGCAGGAATTAGGGTGGCATTCAAAAAACAAACTCACTCAGAGACAAACTTTGTAGGTTAAAGGACCCGCTAGACCCAATTAAACAAAATAATATATTTTACAAAATACCTTGCAATGACTGTGAGTCAGGTCAACTACATAGGTCAAACTAGTAGGTCAGGGGTAGTCAGATTGTCAGAACACTGTAAGAATTTAGCTAAGGTAAGAATGGTTGACCCCACCCGTGAATATAAGTAATTTAGAAAAAACCTCAGCTATTGCACTTCACGCAATAACAAACAACCACACAATAGGGTGGGAGAGGGTTAAAATTCTAGAAAGTAATATAAGTAGGTGGAGAGAGAGGTTGATTACGGAATCCTTATTCATCGAGTCTACACCCAACACATGCAACAGAAGTGACTCAAAGCAAATACCAGAAATATGGAAGATATTATTACCGCCAGTCAAATCAGAAGAAGATGATAAATAGTCTTAAAATTCTATTTCCATTCAAGCACATCATAACATTCTAACAATCAACTTATTATGACTATAAAAACACTCGTCGTATTTCCCATCTAATTGTAATGGATTAATAACACTCGTACTATTATTTCTGAATGTACATTATCTCATATTGAATTTTATTCCAATATCTAATTGATTCCACACATGTATATAAATGAAGGAAAGAAGTTGTGTGAGTAACTTGATATGATTATGAGCAATAGTTTGTGCTCGAAACGTCATCAGTTAATATATCTGTACTACACTGTGTGATTTATCAAAAAAAAAATCTTATCCATTATGGAATTATACATCATAGGAGTTTGAAACAATCACTTCCTCTTATGAATTTCGGCAAAATAGTAATTATAATAATAATAATTATTATTATTACAGCAGTAATATGACGTAATCCATGTGAATTGTGTAATATATTTGTGCAAGTAATACATTTCTAACACTCTGATTCTACACATACAAATCACAGGAATATCTCTGTGCGTATGTGTGTGTGTATGTATGTGTACGAGAATATTGAAGCGTTAAGGGAGGGGAGAATCGACATGGGTCAAGCGAAAATTCCACATGGAAGGTGAGATTAACGATGGAGCTGATGAACAAAGCAAAGAATAGTGCAAAGATAATAGTGCATCTGTCGTGATATGAAAACGTAGTTTGTCGAAGAAGGTTTGGTGTGATGAAGAAATGACTTTGAAGACGTGAAGATACTTTGAACTGCCTACCCAGCTAGCTGGTCGGGTGGGCTAACACATACAAAATCGGATACGTGCTATAAATGGGTTTCAAATAGGTGTAAACACTCATTTGATGCTCTGTTGTCTGTATAATACGCTCACAATAGAAGATTTAGGTGGTCTTTTCTCACCATCACTGGGTTCAGGGTATTCATCAGAAGCAAATCGAAGTAGTTCATTGATTTTCTTCCTATAAACGAACACGTGTCTCTGTCTTGTAGTGTCGGTGGTGTAAGTGGTGGTTGTGGTTAATGCATTTTATGCCACCGCACACGCACACGCACACACACACACAGACAACAAGACAACAATAAATTGGATTACGTGATATGACGCACTGACTGGTTATCAGTTTCTTCCTGGAAGTGCTTCACACACGCACACACACACATCCACTAAATTCGCTTTAGTATTTCCTCCATTTTCTAATTTACTCCTTGTTCATCGATAGACAGGATCATCTACAAAGTGAGGCCGAATGTTTCAGAGGGCATCAGGTTTCGTTCGTCGTTTGTGTATGGTGGAGGCGCTGGCGATTCGTCATCACAACCCCAATCTCTGTATACAAATATGTATGTCCAATCTCTCATTCTACCATGGTCTTAACCTCTTCACTGGTCGTTCCCTGTGAAAAAAGACTATTTAAAAAGTTTTTATTTCTTCACTTTTCAATTCCACTTTTTAGTTCGCTTTTACTTTGATAATTAATTCACCACTATCACTCTCACATGTCCCTTTTCTACATGTTCACACTTGTTCAATTGACACTCAACTACCTTCATTCTCACCTTATCAAATTTCTAACCCTCTCTTCCTTCATACAGTTGACTACCACGTGATTTACAACTTTTATTTTATTTCCACTTGCACAGCCACCTCTGAGTAATTATCATGTCTTACTATCATGTCTTTCCTACCCGACCTTCCAGATTATCACAGTGTAATTGTGAATTTGACCTTTGACCTTAAATATCTCGAGAATAGTAACACCACTCATCGATCTATCTTCTGCTTATTACACTTAGGATTGTTGTTTGCATATTGAAAGATGATTTCCACCTAATGATAGTGCATCGTGAAAGACAAATATGCACCAATTAGAGTTGAATGATGAAACTGACTGGAAATCGCTCACCGAGACTACACACGCAGTTAACCACAAGTGCAGTGAAAACGACAAGCCAATTCTCAGTCTATTTATTCAAACACAAAATCTGATGAAGATGACGATCTGAAAAATATTCCTTTGACTGGGATTACTTTTATCATTCTTACAGTAGTAGATCGGTAGATCATTTTCGACTAGTCAAATGATGAGCGAAGTTCGAAATTTAGACGTCGTTCATCTGACATGTGTTATGGCATATATTCTTCACCAGAAGCTACTGATCATTCACCGCTGTCAGCCATCCCCATCCCCAACCCAATCTTCTCTCTCGCTCTCACACACACACTCATCATATAACTATGCAGAGTGAGTGTGAAGTCAATTTACTAAGTGAAGAATACTCTTTACTCACATATCAAATCACATCACATCACACCACCGATCACCTATCACCTCTCACTTCACATGACATTTGAACTAACCATAACCAGTAACAAACTCCCCCCCCCCCAACAGTCCGTATGATCATCGTCACTTATTCTCCTCGAAATATTACCAAGACAATTAAAACCAACCGACCAACTTCGCATTGTGTATAAACTATTAAAATGAAATTATAGTTGTAATTAACTTTACTTCTCTGAGGGCACACATTCCATTCACATCGTCAACTACTACTCACCGTAGTCTTACCACCTAACCTGGATAGTGTGTTTCTTTCACTTCCACTGTCTTCCATGATGACCATGATGATGCTGATGGTGATGATGATGATGATGACCCAGTAGTCTCTCACACAGCATATTCAACAAGCCTCGAGTAGCTCATCGACCTCTCTCCTGTCAATGAAGAATGTGTGTCTATCGCTCTCTCACTCGCTGCTGTCTATCCTGATCAGGAGAACTCACAGGAATAGACGGAAATAAGGAGGACGATATTGATGCGATTCGGGTGTTGTGACAAACTGATCATCGAATGGTTCTCGCACGTTTTTTACACACTAAATCAGTCTTCTCCATCAGCTTCTCCCCATCTCTCTATTCACCCTGCGTGTAAGTTTCCCGCACACACACACAAGGCTTTGTCATCCACTTTCTCATCTTCCAATCGACTGATCAATCGATGGAACGCAGGCGTATTTTAAACATTGCGATTTCAATGTTATGCAATGTTATGCGACTCAATCATGAAAACTTCTTCATCTCGTTTCCCACCAATCATGAATTAGACATGAATGAATCAACGAGTGGATGAACGAATGAGTGGATAGAATGGATTGAAAATCTCACACAGACAGCAGATATACACAGACAGAGGAGTGGTCAAAACGGTCTGCATGCATGAATTAAAACACTCCAACACTGTACCCACATCACGAAACCAAACAACAATCCGATTATTCTCCAATAATTTATGCATTCATCTCTGGCTCTACTCTAATGTAATTAAGGAATAAGTGTGTGAACAGGTTGATTACGTAACAGATTGTTGAAGGAAATAAAACGACTTGGACAATGATCATTTGTAACTGAGGATGAAGTGGTCATAGGACTAAAATAGTTTTACATGTATAACACGTAATTAAAGATGAAGTAGTAGTCAGAAAAAATAAAAGAATAATTTGGACAATTATAATTCTGATCATTTTTAAAGGTTTAGGGGGAGGGGGACGAAGTAGTCCGGTTTACACATTCATATGACGACGGCCAAGGCAAGGAAAGTGGTTGTACAAATTTCTTCTGAACACACAGGTTTGGCTTCTTCAGGTGGATTCCTATTGCTTCAGCTGTATGTAGAAGACGAACGCGTCAAGCAAAATTGACGTTAGTAGGAATGCGATAAATAATTTTAAATGCAGTATTGACGTCAACCTTATGCTCAGTATCAACAAGGTGTGTTAAAATAGAGCTACGAATAGATCTTGTTTATCCCTTGCTTAACCATGCTCGATGATGTTCGGAAATACGATGATGAAACTGCCTAATTGTACACCCGATGTAGCTGGCTCCACAGCTGCAGTCAAACTGGTAGATACACATAGAGTAGAGAAGGCAAATTTAGGAAGTATATCCTTATTTCTCAAACGTAGAATAGGAGTGGTTGTGAAGAGACAACGTACCTCTGCTGCATAATAAGCTCTTTTAACTGCATTCTTCAGGCACTGTGTCATTATTTCGATGATGTTGTCATCGAGGAACTGCAGCTTTATGAACAGTGGTGTTTTCGGAACTGTTGCTATACTGACACTCCTATGTGCTGAATTCATATTCTTCTCAATGAACTTATCTGCATAACCACTTTTTCTAAGTAATTCTCTAATAATCTTAAGCTCCTCATTGAGGCAGTCGTCTGAACAGGTTAACCTAGCTCCATGAACCAGACACTTTACCAGTTTATGTTATGTTGTTGTGTTATGTGAATGCATCATGAATACTTCTCCATCTCATTTTTCACCAATCATGAAGTAGACATGAATAAATCAATGAGTGGGTGAATAAACGAATGAGTGAAAAAGATTGAAAATCTCACATAGACAACAGATACACACAGAGATGGATAGGTAGACAGACAAACAGAGAAACACACACTGACAGACAGACAGACAGAGACAAAGAAAGAGAGCAGTGATACAAAATGCATGCAGGCCTGCATGCTTGAAATGAAACACACCCACGTACATAAGCAGAGCATTGTACTCACACCACGAAAACAAACAACAGTCTGATTATTCAGCAGTAATTTCTACATTGAAATGGAAAACAAATCAGAGGCTGCAACGAACAACAACCAATACGCAATGCCTGATTCCAAAATTCTGTGACCTCAATCACCTTAATCACCAGAAAACAAAGCCAACATGTCTGGCCAACACTCGTGTGTGTCCTTGTGACGAAAACCACTGGAACATCCAATGGCAACATCCCTTCCATATACATACGCGTATGATTAGTTACACACTGCCTTTATACATGAACATCAATACAAACAAATATAGAAGTATACCAGAGGAAACACTAACCGAGAGTAACACCGCGACATACTGAAACAAATTACGGAATATCTACAAAACCGCTCGATATCATTATTATTATAACTACCACTACTACTACAAATATTATTACTATTATTGTCATTCTTAATTATAATGACCAATAAATCTCCGACACAATATGACCAAGCGATCAAACACCGAGGGAAGTCAGTCAAACACATGATATACTCAAAGAACGAGGTGAAAGAATTCGCACAACTACTAATCAAATACAAGAATGTGTTGATGGAGAAAGAAAAAAGTCATGCATCATTCCTGATGAAGAAAGACATGTGGGTGCAAATCTCAGAATATCTGCACTCGAAAGGATATCCGAGACGACACTGGACTCGACTCCGTCATAAGGGACAAATTATGCTGAGAGGGCCGAATTTCACCATGACAGACAGACTGGCCAGAGTGTGTCCCAATACTCCGAATTTTTCTGAATCCGCCACTATCCATCATGTGGCGGTCAGTGTTAATGGAGATTCCCATGTGAGTGGTCAGTGCACCTCGGTATGTTCACATTCCATAACGACATGTTAATCCTATTGAATGAAGGTAGGTAATGTTGACTCGAGTGTTGGTCAATTGAGTCTGCCGTTACTGACTCCCTCACCATGTGTTTGGATGTCACCGGGACCCCACATCAATTCGACGCCTTCTACGCTCTCCACTGACACGAATCCTTCAAACACAATGGGTCTGAGAATCTTGAACGTCTACTCAATAGCTCCCATTTCCCAAAATTTGTGTGTTCCATACGACTCAGTGGAGAAGACTGTGAATCGTACGAATAGGAGCGACGAGTTGACAAATGAAGTTCGAGCACACAGTGGATTGAGTGAATCTGTGAGTGTTTCGAATGGTGGTGAGGTGAAGGGTTGTGGTGTTGGCGATGTGGGAGTTGGTGAAGGGTGTGTTGGAGGAGTTGGTTCTGGCGTGAGTGAGACTATTGATTTGTCGTTGTCGAGTGATGATGATGAGAGTTGTGAGGAGATGGATGTGAATGGAGTTGGTGATGATGGAGTGGGGAATGGTGATTCAAGTGACCGGGGTTATAGGTGAGTAATGATATTTGTTATGTTAATTTGTCCTACCTGTTCTGTCATGTGATGTGATGTGATGTGATGTAGTGTGCTGTGTTGTGTTGTGTTGGTCCTAGTTGGTCACTTCTCTTGATTCAGGGTAAATTTCGAATGTGACTCAACACTTGTGTGTGTGTATGTTTGATTTACTATAGCACTGATAGTCTTGGAATAGATTGAAACTGGCGTGTTTATTATTTCACCTTTGTAGTTGATGCTTGTTATTCATTAGTTAGTGGAAGTGATTGTTCTGTGTAAAGGTGAGGTTGTGATGGTGTCAGCTCTGAAGAGGAGATTGACTGTGACTGAGGATGAAGGCGACACATTGATTGAATGAATGGATGAATGAATATGTAGGTGGAGAGTGGAAGAGAATGATGATGGTGTATTGATCGGAAATGCATCATACGATAACGAGATGTGTTTCGGTGATTTCAGTTGGAAAGTGTGCAGTTATTTAACGATTCCTGTGTATATTTAGTGCTGATTGAGAATAGAGGTGAGCAGTTGTTGTTGTTGTTGTCAGTTAGTAAGGCGATGTGAGTGTTCGTCGGAGCTTCTGCGTGCCGACTTGGTGTTCACACGTGTATGCATTCATTCTAGTGAGTGAGGTTGTATTTTGAAGTGTTTGTTTCCACTAGTTTGTTGATTAATTTGAGTTGAGATGAATGAGTGAGTGGAGTGAGTGACATGAGTGAGTCGGAGAATGGTGGGAGCACACAGGAAGTGTTTTAGAGTTGTTTGTTTTTCGATTGTCACTATTCACCAATGCTTTGCATATATGGATATGTATTATCTATCTATTTATTTCATTATAATAAATGTTTTCGTATTTCCCAATGAATGAAAAACAAAACGATATTGTTTTTACTGACGTTTCGCTATTTAATGCTGCTAATAGCTTCATCAAAGCACTATTAAACCGGAATTTACAAAATCTCAGTGTTTGAAATTATAAAGGCAGTGAACTTCTATATCACATTCGTGTTGATTTTGTCACTTCATGGGGGAGTGATGGGAGTGTTGTAACCAGGTCAGATTCTGTTTTAGTCCATCATTCCTATTCAGGCAAATTGCATTCCACTTGATATGAAGTGCTTCTGATATTAGACGTTCTTTGTGATTTCTGAAGTTTTCCTGGATTATTTCAATATTTTCAAAATCAATTTTGTGACCTGATTCTATAGCGTGTAGAGGAGCTATGGCTGATGATTTTTCAAGTTTTACCAGTTCAATTGGATTTCTCGGTGATCGAACAGATGCTCTATGATGTTCATTTCTTCTGATTACCTTGATTTCTCTCAGGCGATGTTTGTCCGATGTATATCGTATCACATTCCAAACATTTTATTTTATAGACACAATTAGATAGAGAATCTTCAGGGATCTGGTCTTTTATATGAACAAGGTTGTTTCGTAGTGTGTCTGATGTTTTAAATAAATCTCTAATGTCAAGCTGATTGAGTACTCTTCTGATATCATCTGACGTCTCTGCTCTATGTGGGATGACGACTGTCGAGGTCCATGTTTTGGGAATGCGTTTTCGGCCATACTTAATGTCTATGTTGATTTTGTTGATGAAGTTCCTTGGTTAGTTGATTTGCTTGAGACTTTCAGTAATGTTTGATATTTCTTCTTCTTTTTCCTTCTCATCCGTTATCAGAGAGTGTGCTCGTCTAAGAAGACTTGAAACAACTGAAATCTTTGCGCTGATGGCGTGTGATGATTTGAAGTCGAAATATTTATTGGAGTGGGTTTTCTTCCTGAATATGGATATACTAAAGTGTCCGTTTTCCTTTCTTTTAACTAGGCAGTCTAGAAATGGTAGTTCACCGATGTCTGATTCTGCTTCCGAAGTGAACTGGATTCTCGGAGATACACCGTTTATTTTCGCCAGGAATGAATTGTGTAGATCTCGTTTTAGTACTACAAAAGTATCATCTACATATCTTAACCATATTTTACGAGTGAGTATTCTTGAATAGATGTTATTTTCGAATTTACTCATGAGAAGGTCGGTGACTATTGGGGAGACTGGTGAGCCCATAGCAACAACATTTGTCTGTCTATATAAACTCCCTTTAAATGTAAAATAATTACTTTCTAGACAGAATTTCAAGCTCTTAATTATTTCACTGGTGTCCAGTGGACATCTTTGTGATAGCGTTGTATCTGATTCTAGTAGACTGGAAATGATATCAAGACTTCCGGTAATAGGGATACTAGTGTATAATGAGTTAATATCATACATAGCTTACCATAATGTCTTCTTTATCAATTTCTCGGTGTTCTATTTGGGATTTGAAATCATATGAATTTCTTACAATATTTTGAGTGTCCTTTTGTAGTAGTGGTTGTAGTATCGAGAGTAAGTATTTAGATAGGTTGTATGTCGGTGAGTTGGTGAAATCTATTTCTGGTCTCAATGGAATTGTGGGTTTATGTATCTTTGGTTGACCGTAGAATCTTGAAGGTACATAAGATTTTGGTTTCAGTCTAAACCAGAGAGAATTTCCAATTTTGGGTTTCATTTCTTGAAGGAGTCTGTTTGTATTTAGTTTCGTTTTGTTGAATTCGGCGGATTTCTTCTTCTCTTCAATGATTGAGTATGGTCCTTCAGATAGGTGTTCGATCGCCTTCTTTTCATAATCCGTTCTGTTCATTATCACAGTGACATTTCGCTTGTCGGCTTTCGTGATAACGATGCTTTTGTCTTTCTTCAAATTTTTTAAGGCTTCATATTCTTGTTTGGTGAGATTAGATGGTATGTTTCGTTGTGTCATTAATATGTGTGATATCTTTTGACGAACAGATTGTGATTCTTCATTGGTGAATTGTTGTAGAGCAGGTTCAATGATAGGTGCTATTTCCTGGACTGGACCGATAATGGTTTTCTAGTGATATTGAAATTCAGACCTTTCTGTAGCAATGAGATTTCATTTTCAGTTGGTATCTTGTCTGACATGTTATGTATGGTTCTGATATTCTTCATATCATTTGCTGAGGTTTTCTTTTGTTGTTTGTTTTCTTCGAGTTTCAGGAATTTTTGTATTCTATATATATGCTGAGATTTTGTAAATTCCGGTTTAATAATACTTTGATGAAGCTATTAGCAGCATTAAACAGCGAAACTTCAGTAAAAACAATATCGTCGTTTTGTTTTTCATTCATTGGGAAATACGAAAACCTTCATAGTAATGAATATCATATAGCAAATGCCCAAGTTTTTTCAAACTGTTAAAAGTGAACTTAGTTTGGACATATATATCTATTTATTTATTTATTCATCTATTTATTTATTTATACATTTCTTTCATTCTTTGTTAATTAATTAATTTATGTATTTATTTATTTATTAACTCCTGTGTCATTTACTTGACGATGCGAATAGTCAGAGGGTAATGCAGATGGACAGACGGACACACAGACTGACAGAATCTTCAATATGAAGTGTACGATTGATAATGAGGTGAATGTGGAGAGTATATGGGAAGGTGATTGTGAAAACTGTGTAGCTGATTGTTGTCGGTGATTGTGGATAAGTTAATAGTAGATTAAATCAAGATGAGAGGGATTGATCTGTGAGTGAGTGAGTGGGTGAGTGTTTTTGACTGTAGTTATGTAACTGTTGTGGTGAATTTGACAAGCTCTGATTCGTAGTTGAGTTGTTTTGTGAGGATTGAATAACAGAATTTTCTCTCTGTCTCTCTCTCTCTCTCTCTCTAGATCTGAAGATGGCGATGTGGATGATGGTGAGAGAAGACGACGTTTGGCTTTGCTGTTTGAGAAGCAGATGAGATATCTGGATTTGAAGATTGCAGTTCTGGAAATGAAGAAACGCTATTGGTGTGAGAAGATGAATTCAATGTCGCGATGTTGAAGACAGGCTGAGGAAGTATGCTCAAATGAGATATGCATAATATCTATTCACTTCGATATTTGTAATAAATTTTGATATGGATTCACCAATGATGTTATTGTGAATGCGTTACTGTATCGTATGTTTGGCGAATAAGTTTCTGAGTAATGTGGCGTGTAATGTGAAACAGCGTATGTGTAGGTGGCGATTTTGTTGAGATCCGGTGGAGATTTTGTCTGTGTCTCCTGTCGAAGTATTTGTTGAGATGATGGAGAGTGAGTGATGTAGGCGACTGATGTTCACGTAGAGTCTAGGTGATGGCATTATATTGAAATACGTTTCATATTCTCACGATCCTGTGGGTTATGACACACGGAATTGTTTGTGTGTGTGTTTGATTCTTGGTGATATTCAGTTGGATGGATGGATTGAGTGATGGATGATGTGAATGATTGATTGATAAGGCAGGCATCTTTGACTGTTCTGATTCTTCTCCATGTGATCAGAGTTGTTCTTGTAAGCATAAAAGTTGGTCCATGTGGGAGAGTATAAGTCTTATCTATAATGGAGTGATCAGAATTGTATTTTGATGAATTGTATTGAAAGATATGAATAACCAGTTAGTCAGGTTATGGTTGTTCAAATTTCCTGTGGAATTCATGTATCGTCGTGTTAATTTCAACCTTATTGTATCATTGAGGGAAAGTCAGATTTTCTCGACTGAGTGTGTTGAGTGCCTGCCTGTCTGCCTAAGTGTCTGTGAGTAGTTATGACAGTGAGTCGACTGTCATGAAGTTTACAATAATAATAGTATATTCTCATATTTTGTACACGAGGGACGCCAGTTTACAGACATCATCATGATGATAAATTACATATTCGGGTAGTAAGCATATTTAAGAATAATAATAATGATGATAATAATAATTATAAATATAATAATATTATAATGCAGTCCATATGTATTCCTACCTATGTAGGACACACCAATTGTATAGGCATGGATAAGTATTATTGAAATGACATAAATTGTGTTTGTGGTTGAATGGCATGGTTGCTGTCTTTTTTGTCTGTAGTGTTGTGGGTACAATCTGCTAACTAGTCATCATTAAGTGGAGCACATCAAGTAATATAGAAATGTTGTCTTCGCATTAATAAAATAAACTCAAGTATGTTTTGGATGGATTACAAATACTTGGGAAAAATAAATAAAGCTTGAAGTCATTCCCCCATATAACTTTGCTGTGTATGACATGGAATCTTATCTTGTTCTTGATTTATATCCAAATGGGGTATTAATTTAAAATAAGTGATACGATGGTATAATTTTGTCAGCGTTCTCATCGTGAGTAACACCAGAAGTGAATTGTACTCACCACTGCAGACTATTAATAATAATCATAATAGTTTAGATTTTCTTATAAATCGGTGTTTACAAGAAATGCAAGCGATTGTCACAGGCACGATCAGTTATAAATTGTTATAAATTACAATCGTGAAGTATTGTGAATTAATACTTTTCCATTGGTATAAAGGTATATTGGACAACTGTAATCGAGGATGTGTGGTGGGTGAAGGTATTGGGTAATTCACGAGTCAGTTGTAGGATATGGGACGAGTAATGTTTGCAGATCATTTGTCATTGTAAGTGGTCAAATATCTACATTCATTATTCTCATTCAAAAAGTCATATAGAAGCTAAAGTGGTGAGAGGGAGAGATAAAAGACGACAAACGACAGCAGCAGCACAGAAGAAAGCGAGTGGAGTCCTCAAGGAGTGATTAATAAATTTATACAAGTATATATTCTGTGTAGTAACTATGATTGTTTTGGTACACTAACTAACTAGCTGACTAACTAGTCCTGTTGTGCTAACTTCTATATTGTGTGTGAACTAATATTAATGTCCTGTGTAGAAATGTTTATCATGTCCTTCCAATAATATTGAGATGTATAATTGTAGTTTGCTGTAACTTACAGGTTTAATGAACTTCAAATATGTATGTAGGGTGGAGAAGAGGGTGTCGGAGTGAGACGCAGGAGTGCATTGTCATCTTTGAGCAGTCTGGTGACTGAGGAGATGAACACTGGAAGTGTGTTTGCATCACGCACATCAGCTGGTATGGTAGCCTATTCCAAATGACTGAAAACTAATTGAGGAAGAAGAAGTTGTACGGACCGCATGTAAGTCTGACAATGCTCTACAGCAACTAGGTTGTCATGATTTCTAAGATTGTAACTGATGACAGCGGTGGATTTAGTTATTGTCCTGGAGGAGTGCAAGAGAAGACTAGTTAGTTTGTAGTAGAAAATAAGGTTTAGCTTAAGACGCCTCTTCTAGAGTGGTTCTATTTGCAGTCTGTCGCAACGCTCAGAGTAGTTGAGACTACATTGTAAACCAAGAGTTGTTGAGGTGAATTGCCTCCCGAGGAGGAGCTAGTAAGAGGTGCGGTTTCACCAAGGAAGGGGTGCGTTCCTAAACTAAAGTTCTCAAACCACTCACTGAAAAGTTCACAGATGGTGGCAGGCTGATTGTAGATTACTTTGTCGTGTCGTGAAGTAAGTAAGTAGGGGATGTCCCTCGTCGACCACATTCGCTTTTTAAGAAGTGTTGTTAGGTTATAAACTTCGGAGGTGCATTTAAGTGCACTTAACTCTTCGTCGAGGTGGTTTTGAGAGCTTAGGCGCTTGATAGGTGATTCAAGTGACTCGTGGATTGAGTGCAGTAGTGATAAATCACGGGTAGGTGTCTGGATGTGTTGTTGCCATCCATAACAATCAAAAGTGGCAAGTGATTCATCGAAGCGTTGAGGGCCAGAACTACTTAACCAGTTGACGTCTGGAAGACTGAAGTTCCCTGCAATTATTCTGTAATTGGTATTAATAAACGAGGAGGCGTGTGCAAACGATTTAACTAATAACGCATCAGTTTATTTGGTTGAGCCTGGTGCTCGATAAACACAACCAGCCTATGAGAAGTTTGTACCTATCTCCATGTAAGACGATCCAGAGTGAATCAGCTACCTCATTCAGTATTTCATCTTCCACCTTAGTCACTGAGAATGAGTTATGTATATATATAGATGAGACATCCTCCACCACGCTTGCAATCTCTATTTGCACGGTGTACAGTGTAATCATATATACCTATATGCACATCAAGTACAGAGAGTGGATGAGCATCATTATTCAGTTATCAGAACTACAGTAGACTTAGCGATAAATAATAATAATGTACTTAGTTCAGATATCTTATTGATTAGGGAAGGTGCATTAATTAGTAATATCGTGAATAAGTCAAGGGATACTGCAAACTGGCTTAAAATATCACCATAACCTAATTCTATCTGTGCGTCAGCACCGGAAGAGTTTATGAATGATAAGTGAGTCGGACTGGGTGTCCA
Organism: Trichobilharzia szidati; assembly: GCA_944472155.2. Lineage (NCBI taxonomy): Eukaryota > Metazoa > Platyhelminthes > Trematoda > Strigeidida > Schistosomatidae > Trichobilharzia > Trichobilharzia szidati. The sequence goes on from OX235274.1 coordinate 79,659,724, forward strand.
TACATCGGGGTTAGAGTTCGACGAGGTGGTCCTAGGTGCCATGAATCGCACCAGTGATTCTAGACACCTAAAACATTCACTGTGTGTTTCTGGATGTACGTAGAGGTAGTAGTGGTCGGGGCTGGGTCGTGGATTAAAAGGCATAGCATAGGCATAGAATTGTAAGGTCCACCCATGAATCTGCTGTTCCGCATACCGGTACGCATCTTGGTGTTGTTTTTATAACCATCAAATATACTTGTATTTCGAGAGGATTTCTTCGTATCAAGTGTGGGTTTGTTGACACGCTTACTCTCAGAAGGCTTATTGAGTGCAAAGTATTCTCCCCCATCATTAGACTCAATCCTGCAAAATTTGTTCACCATGGTGAGGTTACTGCGTTTAGGTGAAAATTCCTTAGAACAACTTGCTGCAGTATTAGCTATTCTAACACCTTTCAGTGAAGCCTTGTGTTACACGGATAGTGATATCTAAACCGGTTCCCAGTTACACTGGCAGGCGTGGTTGTTGTATAGTTTGGTGAATGCTTCTGTCAGTACTAGGTGACTGTTGCTGGACACGATCCACTTTGGGTCAATTCACGCCACAGGAGGTGAACAGATTATTACTAGGCGTTATTCTGCGCTGACACGGTGTTTTATGCTGAGCTATGGTTACAGACTTATAACTGCTATTCAGTCTTAAGTGATCCTGAAATTTAGTAAACTTACGAGCATCAAGAGAAATAGTGAACTTAAAATTGATGGAACAATTAGCCTGGGTCGACCTTTGACGAAGTCTTTTGCATTCATATTGCCCACTAGCCATGACGGGACAATCCAGGATTTTGTGCTTTATAGTCTTCAGAGGCATTGAGTTTGGGATGTTGTAAACTATAGGCTGATGAGAAGAGGCAAAATGAGTGAGTGAGTGAGTGGGTTAATGCTTTGAACACGTACTTGTATTTGACTAGTAGTTGTGTGAATTCTTTCACCTCGTCCTTTGTGTATTTCATCGGTGTGATTGACTTCGCTTGTTGTTTGATTGCTTCGTCATATTGTGTCGGAGATGTATTGGTCACTATAAATATTGATTTTCTTAATATTTTTGATTGCAACTTGATTCCACACAGAACTTTTATAAGTAGAAGTAAGGAATTGTCAGCATTTGATATCGGTAGAAGTAATAAATAAATAACAATAATAAGAGTAGTAGTAGTAGTAATATTACATTAATAATAATCGAGTGGATTTTGGAGATATTCGTTAATTTGTTTCAGCATGTTGCGATGTTATTCTCGGTTAGTATATTTCTCTGGTATATTCATACTTCTATTTATATATACCTTCATATATTGATGTAGTATTGATGTATCTGAGATAGTTTTCAAGGCTACAGTGGATGTCACGAATACACACAGGAGTGTTGGCTGGACACGTTGGCCTTGTTTTCTGGTGATTGAGGTGACAGGATTTTGGAATCAAGCATTTCTCATTAGTTGTTGTTTGTTGCAGCCTCTGATTTGTTTTTCATTCAGCACGCAGAATAAATTTCAATAAGGCATTTGGAGGACAAATTCCGTGAGATGATGATAACATTCCGTAGTTTCTTTACAACCACTCTACAACTAACATACTCCACAATAATAAAATAAAGATGGTGAAAATTACTCAGTTAAATAAAAAAACAAAAGTACATACTACTAATGCCCAATCATATTTCAATACGTCTAGTAGTCCATGGTAGGCGAAGGAAGGAAGGTTGAAGTCTATTGTTTTTGTACACATAGTTTAGGCTGTATGTGATTAATTCAGTGTGCTTCCATTGAAGGTGACCTTCAATAACCAACCTTGAATTAGAGTTATGTGAAATAATTGTGAAAGAGTCATTCATCATATTGATTGATTTTGTGACCTGACATTAATCAGTGTTTTGCAATGGATGGATGATGCTGCATTTGTATTCACAATAACTGCATAAACACTGATGACGATGTATATGTAGATGGATTAAACTGGTGGAGATATTTGATTAACGTCGAGTTGGAGAGTGTCAGTAACAACTGACATCATGCAAATATGTTGGATCACCGTGAGTCACTTTCGGAATGTCGACTGTTTACGCCTTCAAGTTTTGTAGATTGAATCTTGTGAAAGAAGTTTCGTTGATGTGATTGACTTGGGAGAGCTAGAACACTGACTGATGTGATGTGTTTCCAGACGGCTGAGAGCTACAGTCACATGAGACGATTGTGAAGCGAGCATAGGTGATTAAGAATGAGTCAGTGTGTTGACTGACCTGAGTATATTTTGAGACGAATATCACTGAGAAATAAGAGATATGAGGAGGTCAGTGGTTGATTTCGAAGGACTTCACTGACACGTTCGTGTAATGGAGGAATCATTTTACGGGATGGAAACCTTCGTCTCTTTCCATATCACAGCTCTCATCATGTGTAGATTTCAATCGTCACTTGTGGAATAATTGAGTGTGGAGAATTTTATGCTACTACTGGCTTTCCTGATTCCAGCATATAACACCTGAATTGGAAACGCCTGTCGGGATAGTTGTGTAAGGTAGGATGTGGGGCTGGGAATGCAGGAAGTGAATGTTCTGCATCTTCCAGCAGTCTAACGACTGTATGTGAGATTGAAGTTTGTAGGTGAGGTAGGAGAGGTGGCGATGGTTCGACGTGTTAGGTCGTATGTGTACTAAGGATGGAGGACATTAGTGCCGAACGAGTTGTTCCGAGTGACGCCCCCCCACACACACTCACACACAGGATCGATGACTAGTAAGTACTTGAAGGAGAATAATGAGAATGTGATGGATGTGCGAGTTGAGCGTTGACAAGGATTTCGCGTTATGTCAGCACAAGTCGCCACCCATTGATTGTTAGCGCCAGATTCGAAGACGCCAGTCAGCCGAACTACACACTTCCACGTGCTTGATTGCAACACTCGAGGATTTCATGAGTTGAATCAACCACCACCATCACCACCATCACCACAACCACAACCACAACCAACTATCCTCCGAAGGACTTGCTTTCAATGCACTGGGTAACTTGGTAGGTGAATGGTCGGGCTGGCTGAATGGGACGATGACACTTGTGTCTTCTATGCATTCTTCAAGTAGGTGTGTGTGTGCGTGTGTCTGTGATGATATGCCCGGAATCACTGAACTTTCCGAGGTAATATAAGGAGGGGCTGGTCGTGTATACATTTAAATATATTTGTTGACATTGGTGTGCCCACTCAACTACCGTCATTACTGGTGTCACCAATAGAATACTTTCTTCACATCACCCAACTCACACTGTCACCTGTCGTCTGTCGTCCACCACTTACCCTCTTCGTATTCATTTGTTTATTTATCTATTTATTAATACATTTCAATCAGTATGAAACGAAGTCATTTGTGATGAGATTCGCCGAGGATGATGATGATAACAATGGTGACGTTGAAGAAAAAGCCTTGGTTTATAGATACTTGGTGGCTAATAATGCTGGATGTGGTGGTCGTTGCAGTGAAGTGCAGTGGTGGTGCATTCATTCATATACCATGTTGTCGAGCCTTATCCTCCTTGTTTGTTTCAAAATGTCCTCCACTATCATTCGTCACCCTCACTCTCTCTCTCTCTATCTCTGTTTCCATCTGTCTGTCTGTATCTGTCACTCACATTCTGTGGAGTTAGTTGTGAGTGAAGTGGAGAAGGTGACTTTGTCGTCTTCCTTCTGCTTTCTGTCAGAACAGAACAGAACAGAACTGTTCGCTCATTCTTTGAGAGAAACCTGCTACAACAGAAACAACGACACAACAAGAGACAAACCATTTGTTGTAATATCCCTTATTCATAACCACTTACTCACTTACTCACACACTTACGCTTCTCCACACATACACACACAGAGTCTCGAAATAACGGACGAACGAACGAAGGCAGGAACGAAAACGATGTGTGATGTGGTTAGCGTGAAAATACACGTGGCTGCTCTCCACCTTACTTCTCTGATTCATCGATTCATTCATTCATTCACTCACTCACTCAATGATTCATCGCTCTCCTGACGACTCTGTATGAATTGGTCGTCATTTTGAAACTCCCAGTTAAGGATGATTCGGAAGCATAATCAACGTGATTCGTTGTGTGTCTCCAGTCATCTTGTTTCTAAGATATAGGCGAATTTCTACAATCCAGCTGAACTCGACGTTACAATAAGCTTCTCACACTGACACCATCTCTCTGATTCACCTGTATTAGTTAATCCTGTTCGATTTGTTTGTCAATGGAAGGCGTATTCGATAAATGTCGATTTCAAAGACATCATTACAGATTGTTGTGTTCATCACATGGTTCAACCAATCATGGATTCGACTTGATTGATGAATAGGATTAAAGACGCATGACCAATGATGGAGAGAAATACCAGCCTAGCACATACACACATTCACACACACTGGTCAAATGCAGTGAATAAGTCAGCGACTCGATGTGTTGTTGTTGTTGTTGTCACTTACACCTAATCAGACTTGCTAAACACCTAATCAACATTCTCTCTTCTATTCAGTGTGATCTGCAGAGCAGTGAGTATATTTGCGTGGAATGTAGGTGGGTGTTATTATATCGAGGTGATGATAATTGTTTCGGAGCTTAAGTGGAATACACAGCTGAGCAGAATGTGAATCTATCTTCAAACCGAGGTCTCTTCACATTATTATTATCATCATCATCATTCTCGTCGAATCTCTTCACAAATGACTTTCTTTGATATTCATTGAAATGTATTAATAAATAAATGTGAAGAATCTTATTGCGTATCCATTTTGCATGAATATTTCTATCAAAGCATCTAATTCTGTTTCCAGAACATCGGAACTACAGATGCGTCCGCATATAGAATCCAATCGAATCTAATTGCATAAACAATTATTCGTCACATGAGTCATGATCCCAGTAGATGTTTTATCCAACCATGCTGTCTATTTTGTTATTTCTACATTTCTAACCGCTAATTGCACAATATGTCAGTCGTCTAAGTGATTATGATGCTGCTTTGTTTGAGTTTTGTCCTTCCCTCGTCCCACAATGATTATCATGACATTCTAATTCCTAATTGTGATTTTATCAATTTGAAGCTTGACTGGAAATTATTCTGGAACAGTCCCACCCATTTGTTATGTCATTTCACTAATTTCACCTTTGACTGGAAATATTTCTAGCATTATACTACAACCTATCTACCTTACTATATTCTCTATCCGATCATCGTGTTTATTACACTTTGCAATTTTATTAATATTAACTGATGACCACGTTTCGAGCACAAATTATTGCCACTCATAATCATATCAAGTCACATCATATCAAGTATCTTCATATGATTATGAGTGGCGATAATTTGTGCTCGAAACGTGGTCATCAGTTAATTAATACTACCGTGTGCAACAACACTGTGTGATTTATCAAAATAAAAGCCTACGTATAGTGTATGAAGTCTTCTGATTGTGTAGGGCAATGATTGGTTAGTGTTGAAGATACATTGACTGAAATGACTCAGGACAAGTGTGTTTCCTGAATGAAATGTTTGGAATGCAGGGCTTGCTATACATAGACGAAAGGGTTAGATGAGTGGAATTCAGACTGAATGAGTTTAGAATATGCATGAAACGTGCACATAGGGATGGAGTGGAGTGGAAGTGGAAGGTTTTGAATGAATATCAGTTATGGTAATGCACACTACAGAAGGCGGTCATCAGATGGATGTTGAAAGCGTCGAAATACTGGGAATAGATTTTGATTGGCGCAAAGACAGGTCGATATCTGTATCCATGGAAATTCTGACCAGATCGAGTGTCATGAATAGGAATGAGGAAGTGAGGATGTGAGGAAGGAAGGAAGGAGGAAAGGAGGGAGGGCCTGGACTACACTAGACTAGACTATGCCAGACACTGTGTAAAGCAACAGCTCTCTCTCTCTATCGATCGATCGATCGACCAATGGATTTCTCAATTATCAGTTATCCAGTCAAGTCTTACTACTACTTACTGTTGTGTTCGATGTTCAGTGTCACTGAATCGACGACGTCTAGCCAAATACATCATAGGAGTTTGAAGCAATCACTTCCTCTTATGAATTTCGGCAAAATAATAAGTGTAATAATAATAATAATAATTATTATAGCAGTAATACGACGTAATCCATGTGAATTGTGTAATATATTTGTGCAAGTAATACATTTCTAACACTCTGATTCTACACATACAAATCACAGGAATATCTCTGTGCGTATGTGTGTGTGTATGTATGTGTACGAGAATATTGAAGCGTTAAGGGAGGGGAGAATCGACATGGGTCAAGCGAAAATTCCACATGGAAGGTGAGATTAACGATGGAGCTGATGAACAAAGCAAAGAATAGGGCAAAGATAATAGTGCATCTGTCGTGATATGAAAACGTAGTTTGTCGAAGAAGGTTTGGTGTGATGAAGAAATGACTTTGAAGACGTGAAGATACCTTGAACTGCCTACCCAGCTAGCTGGTAGGGTGGGGTAACACATACAAAATCGGATACGTGCTATAAACGGGTTTCAAAGAGGTGTAAACACTCATTTGATGCTCTGTTGTCTCTATAATACGCTCGCAATAGAAGATTTAGGTGGTCTTTTCTCACCATCACTGGGTTCAGGGTATTCATCAGAAGCAAATCGAAGTAGTTCATGGATTTTCTTCCGATAAACGAACACGTGTCTCCGTCTTGTAGTGTCGGTGGTGGTGGTGGTGGTGGTGGTGGTTAATGCATTTTATGCTACCGCACACACACACACACAGACAAGACCACAATAAATTGGATTAGGTGATATGACACACGGACTGGTTATCAGTTTCTTCCCGGAAGTGCTTCACACACGCACACACACACACACATCCACTAAATTCGCTTTTGTATTTCCTCCATTCTCTAATTTACTCCTTGTTCATCGATAGACAGGATCATCTACAAGGTGAGGCCGAATAGTTCAGAGGGCGTCAGGTTTCGTGATCGATCCTGTGTGTGCGTGTGTCTGTGTGGGGCCTAACCCGTAACAACTCGTTCGGCACTAATGTCCTCTATCCTAATCACGTCGAACCATCGCCCCCTCTCCTACCTCACCTCCAAACTTCAATCTCACATACAGTCGTTAGACTGCTGGAAGATGCAGAACATTCACTTCCTGCATTCCCAGCCCCACATCCTACCTTACACAACTATCCCGCCAGGCGTTTCCAATTCAGGTGTTATATGCTGGAATCAGGAAAGCCAGTAGTAGCATAAAATTCTCCACACTCAATTATTCCACAAGTGACGATTGAAATCTACACATGATGAGACCTGTGATATGGAAAGAGACGAAGGTTTCCATCCCGTAAAATGATTCCTCAACTACACGAACGTGTCAGTGAAGTCCTTCGAAATCAACCACTCACCTCCTCATATCTCTTATTTCTCAGTCATATTCGTCTCAAAATATACTCAGGTCAGTCAACACACTGACTCATTCTTAATCATCTATGCTCGCCTCACAATCGTCTCATGTGACTGTAGCTCTCAGCCGTCTAGAAACACATCACATCAGTCAGTGTTCTAGCTCTCCCAAGTCAATCACATCAACGAAACTTCTTTCACAAGATTCAATCTACAAAACTTGAAGGCGTAAACAGTCGACATTCCGAGAGTGACTCACGGTGATCCAACATATTTGCATGTTGTCAGTTGTAACTGACACTCTCCAACTCGACGTTAATCAAACATCTCCACCAGTTTAATCCATCTACATATACATCGTCATCAGTGTTTATGCAGTTATTGTGAATACAAATGCAGCATCATCCATCCATTGCAAAACACTGATTAATGTCAGGTCACAAAATCAATCAATATGATGAATGACTCTTTCACAATTATTTCACATAACTCTAATTCAAGGTTGGTTATTGAAGATCACCTTCAATGGAAGCACACTGAATTAATCACATACAGCCTAAACTATGTGTGTACAAAAACAATAGACTTCAACCTTCCTTCCTTCGCCTACCATGGACTACTAGACGTATTGAAATATGATTGGGCATTAGTAGTATGTACTTTTGTTTTTTTATTTAACTGAGTAATTTTCACCATCTTTATTTTATTATTGTGGAGTATGTTAGTTGTAGAGTGGTTGTAAAGAAACTACGGAATGTTATCATCATCTTACGGAATTTGTCCTCCAAATGCCTTATTGAAATTTATTCTGCGTGCTGAATGAAAAACAAATCAGAGGCTGCAACAAACAACAACTAATGAGAAATGCTTGATTCCAAAATCCTGTCACCTCAATCACCAGAATACAAAGCCAACGTGTCCAGCCAACACTAGTGTGTGTATTCGTGACATCCACTGTAGCCTTGAGAACTATCTCAGATACATCAATACTACATTAATATATGAAGGTATATATAAATAGAAGTATGAATATACCAGAGAAATACACTAACCGAGAATAACATCGCAACATGCTGAAACAAATTAACGAATATCTCCAAAATCCGCTCGATTATTATTAGTATTTTTATTCTTATTATTATTGTTATTGCTACTTCTTCTATTCTTATTATTGTTGTATATTTATTACTACTACCGATATCAAATGCTGACAATTCCTTACTTCTACTAAATAAAGGTACTGTGTGTAATCAAGTTGCAGTCAGAAATATTAAGAAAATCAATATTTATAGTGACCAATATATCTCCGACACAATATGACGAAGCAATCAAACAACAAGCGAAGTCAATCACACCGATGAAATACACAAAGGACGAGGTGAAAGAATTCACACAACTACTAGTCAAATACAAGTACGTGTTCAAAGCATTAACCCACTCACTCACATTGCAGAAAACAACTTTCATAGTTAATCACTTCTGAAAAGTCAACAGGTTAAACTCGTGTGGAGAATTCACTCTCCTCATATACATCTTCTTATTCACCGACAATTCTCATCGAATTCAACCCATCCATGGTAAGATGACTTATCACATAACAATAACATCAGTAATATTAATATTAATCATACCAATGCAACAGTAATAATAACGGAAACAATATCGAGTGTCAGTGCACTACCAGCCTATCTATCCCACGAGTATTCTCATCATCGTCACCATCACCATCACCACATCCCTCACTGTGAAGCATCATCTTCAACACACCTCCAAGACATACAATCTCTCTCTCTTCCTCTGTCTGTCTGTCTCTCTGTCTGGCAATGTATTCAGTCAGCATAAGAAAATAAACGTCATGAGAGCCGACTCTCTGTCATAACTACTCACAGGCAGGCAGGCAGACAGGCAGTTCAACACTCAGTCGAGAAAATGCGAGTTTCCCTCAAGACCGTAAGTTCGAATTTGGTGACATTTCTGCAAGTGTTTTATTCTCCGATATTCATTTATAGCTTGTTGATATATAATGCTTAGAATTTTGGTCGAAATTCCTGGAAAACCTGTTCGTAGAAACACACTGTTGGTTTAGATAGTGGCTCAACCTCGGTTATAACTGCATTACTGCCCTGTAATACAGTATCATCTACTAGCTCACATAATTGCTTGAGTGAAGTTCTAACTAACTCCTGTGATACAGGTGAAAGATGTTCTGCTAGAGAACTCTGAGTTCTGTGAATGAAACCGCCTTGTGAAAGATATCCAGAGGGATGTAAGTGAGCTTCAGGAAAAACTAGGTCAGTTTGATAGCATGACACTGACTGACAATCTGAAATATCATGGAGAACCGTTGTGATATTGGCCAGATTAAGTCTCTACAGGATGTAACTGAAAACAAGCTTGCGGATTCAGACCCAATAGCCTGCCTGTTAAAAAACACATCCTAAAATATCTCCGGAAAACCTGAATAAAGCTGAAAATCTGATTGACTGCTTGGCTGTGGAGGTAATGAAGCGTATAGCCTCTTCTCTTCTCACCAGGCTGTAGTTTACAACATCCCAGACTCAATGCCTCTGAAGACTATAAAGCACAAAATCCTGGATTGTCCCGACATGGCTAGTGTGCAATGTGAATGCAAAAGACTTCGTAGAAGGTCGACCCAGGCTAATTGTCCCATCAATTTTAAGTTCACTATTTCTCTTGATGCTCGTAAGTTTACTAAATTTCAGGATCACTTAAGACTGAATAGCAGTTATAAGTCTGTAACCATAGCTCAGGATAAAGCACCGTGTCAGCGCAGAATAACGCCTAGTAATAATCTGTTCATCTCCTGTGGCTTAAATTTACCAAAAGTGGATCGTGTCCAGCAACAGTCACCTAGTACTGACAGAAGCATTCACCAAACTATACAACAACCACGCCTGCCAGTGTAACTGGGAACCGGTTTAGATATCACTATCCGTGTAACACAAGGCTTCACTGAAAGGTGTTAGAATAGCTAATACTGCAGCAAGTTGTTCTAAGGAATTTTCACCTAAACGCAGTAACCTCACCATGGTGAACAAATTTTGCAGGATTGAGTCTAATGATGGGGGAGAATACTTTGCACTCAATAAGACGGCTGAGAGTAAGCGTGTCAACAAACCCACACTTGATACGAAGAAATCCTCTCGAAATACAAGTATATTTGGTGGTTTTCAGCATACTCCGCCTCATAGAAATTCGGGTCCCAAAACCACCAAAGTCCTGCAACCGAAGCACCTTCCCCCCACCAATATTCTTCTGGTTATAAAAACAACACCAAGATGCGTACCGGTATGCGGAACAGCAGATTCATGGGTGGACCTTACAATTCTATGCCTATGCTATGCCTTTTCATCCACAACCCAGCCCCGACCACTACTACCTCTACGTACATCCAGAAACACACAGTTAATGTTTTAGGTGTCCGGAATCACTGGTACGACCCATGGCACCTAGGACCACCTCGTCGAACTCTAACCCCGATGTATGGACACCCAGTCCGACTCACTTATCATTCATAAACTCTTCCGGTGCTGACGCACAGATAGAATTAGGTTATGGTGATATTTTAAGTCAGTTTGCAGTATCCCTTGACTTATTCACGATATTACTAATTAATGCACATTCCCTAATCAATAAGATATCTGAACTAAGTACATTATTATTATTTATCGCTAAGTCTACTGTAGTTCTGATAACTGAATAATGATGCTCATCCTCTCTCTGTACTTGATGTGCATATAGGTATATATGATTACACTGTAAACCGTGCAAATAGAGATTGCAAGCGTGGTGGAGGATGCCTCACATATATATATATATATATATATATATATACATAACTCATTCTCAGTGACTAAGGTGGGATATGAAATACTGAATGAGGTAGCTGATTCACTCTGGATCGTCTTACATGGAGATAGGTACAAACTTCTCATAGGCTGGTTGTTTTTATCGAGCACCAGGCTAAACCAAATAAACTGATGCGTTATTAGTTAAATCGTTTGCATACGCCTCCTCGTTTATTAATACCAATTACAGAATAATTGTAGGGAACTTCAGTCTTGCAGACGTCAACTGGTTAAGCAGTTCCAGCCCCCAACGCTTCGATGAATCACTTGCCACTTTTGATTGTTACGGATGGCAACAACACATCCAGACACCTACCTGTGATGATGGCATGTTGGACCTTGTGTTTTGTCATGACACAATCCCAGTCTCCACCTATGCTGATAACAGATTTTCCAGTAGTGACCATAGAATGGCACTCTGCTCTCTGCCTTTTTCACCAATAAATACATGAAACAAACAAGATTCAGGGAGCATGATATACCGTAGTTACAAACAGATAGACTGAGGATTCGTCCAAGAACTCATTTGATGCTGTCAATCGGATGACTGTTTTACCACTGACTCGCTGGAGGCTGTAGTGTCCCTATTTTACAGGAATATTACCATTTTTCCAGATACTGTTGCTCCTGAGAAGTTGGTGAAACTAGGTAGGCACCAAGCTGAACACATTCAGAGGGCATACCGCAATAAGTTGAGGAAGTTGATGAGACAGTACTATTCCACTAAGGATATATCACTGCACTACTGCACTCAATCCACGAGTCACTTGAATCATCTTTCAAGCGTCTAAGCTCTCAAAACGACCTCGACGAAGAGTAAAGTGCACTTAAATGCACCTCCGAAGTTTATAACCTAACAACACTTCTTAAAAAGCGAATGTGGTCGACGAGGGACATCCCCTACTTACTTACTTCACGACACGACAAAGTAATCTACAATCAGCCTGCCACCATCTGTGAACTTTTCAGTGAGTGGTTTGAGAAATTTAGTTTAGGAACGCACCCCTTCCTTAGTGAAACCGCACCCCTTACTAGCTCCTCCTCGGGAGGCAATTCACCTCAACAACTCTTGGTTTACAATGTAGTCTCCACTACTCTGAGCGTTGCAACAGACTGCAAATAGAACCACTCTAGAAGGGGCGTCGTAAGCTAAACCTTATTTTCCACTACAAACTAACTAGTCTTCTCTTGCACTCCTCCAGGACAATAACTAAATCCACCGCTGTCATCAGTTACAATCTTAGAAATCATGACAACCTAGTTGCTGTAGAGCATTGTCAGACTTACATGAGGTCCGTACAACTTCTTCTTCCTCAATTAGTTTTCAGTCATTTGGAATAGGCTACCATACCAGCTGATGTGCGTGATGCAAACACACTTCCAGTGTTCATCTCCTCAGTCACCAGACTGCTCGAATATGACAATGCACTCCTGCGTCTCACTCCGACACCCTCTTCTCCACCCTACATACATATTTGAAATTCATTAAACCTATAAGTTACAGCAAACTACTATTATACATCTCAATATTATTGGAAGGACATGATAAACATTTCTACACAGGACATTAATATTAGTTCACACACAATATAGAAGTTAGCACAACAGGACTAGTTAGTCAGCTAGTTAGTTAGTGTACCAAAACAATCATAGTTACTACACAGAATACATACTTGTATAAATTTGTTAATCACTCCTTGAGGATTCCACTTGCTTTCTTCTGTGCTGCATTAAATTTGTCAAACGAGAATACGGTTAGTAAGTTCAAATGAATTGGATGTTGATAAGAGGATAGTAACAATAGTGATGAGTTGTCATAAATGATTGTTAAATAAGAATTACGCAATGGCATGAATAGTTTGATGAATGAGGTGTACTCAAAGGGTGTACATGGAAACAAAATAATATCCAGAATTACACAAGGGTTTTAAGTTAGAAAAATAAGCATACAAACAGAAGTAAGGTCAAATCAAACAAAGAAAGAAGAGTTGGGTCAAATCAACGGAGTTGTTACCATGCGAGTAGAAGTGGTTGGATGATTTTCTTTTGTATGCATAGTTCTGGTTGCACCAACTGGATGGCTAGGGCTTCTGCGATGCAAAGAAGACGGAATCGTACTGTCTTTGGGAGGTTGTTCTTCACTTTGTAGATCACTTTGAAGGAGGCGTTCGTTGAGATGGAGTGACCAGTGTTGACGAGATGTTCGATTATTGCACTCCTCATATGGCCATTATTTCCTTTCTGTAGCCACGCTGGGTAGTGTTCTTTGACCAGGTGGGTGTTACCATATTGAGGTGATGGTGGTGTTTTCGTAGCTTAACTGGTATACACAGCTGAGCAGAATGTGAATCTATCTTCAAACCGAGGTCTCTTCTTCACAATTATCATCATCATTATTCTCGTTGAATCTCTTCACAAATGACTTGCTTTCATATTCATTGAAATGTATCAATAAATAAATGTGAAGAATCTTATTGCGTATCCATTTTGGATGAATATTTCTATCAAAGCATCTAATTCTGTTTCCAGAACATCGGAACTACAGATTCGTCCGCATATTGAATCCAATCGAATCTAATTGCATAAACAATTATTCGTCACATCAGTCATGATCCCAGTAGATGTGTTATCCAACCATGCTGTCTATTTTGTTATTTCTACATTTCTAAACGGTTAATTGCACAATATGTCAGTCGTCTCAGTGATTATGATGCTGCTTTGTTTGAGTTTTGTCCTTCCCTCGTCCCACAATGATTATTATGGCATTTTAATTCCTAATTATAATTTCACTAATTTCACCTTTGACTGGAAATATTTCTAGCATTATACTACAACCTATCTACCTTACTATATTCTCTATCCCATCTTCGTATTTATTACACTTTGCGATTTTATCAATATTAACTGACGACCACGTTTCGAGCACAAATTATTGCCACTCATAATCATATCAAGTCACATCATATCAAGTATCTTCATATGATTATGAGTGGCGATAATTTGTGCTCGAAACGTGGTCATCAGTTAATTAATACTACCGTGTACAACAACACTGTGTGATTTATCAAAATAAAAGCCTACGTATAGTGTATGAAGTCTTCTGATTGTGTAGGGCAATGATTGGTTAGTGTTGAAGATACATTGACTGAAATGACTCAGGACAAGTGTGTTTCCTGAATGAAATGTTTGGAATGCAGGGCTTGCTATACATAGACGAAAGGGTTAGATGAGTGGAATTCAGACTGAATGCGTTTACACTATGCATGAAACGTGCACATAGGGATGGAGTGGAGTGGAAGTGGAAGGTTTTGAATGAATATCAGTTATGGTAATGCACACTACAGAAGGCGGTCATCAGATGGATGTTGAAAGCGTCGAAATACTGGGAATAGATTTTGATTGGCGCAAAGACAGGTCGATATCTGTATCCATGGAAATTCTGACCAGATCGAGTGTCATGAATAGGAATGAGGAAGTGAGGATGTGAGGAAGGAAGGAAGGAGGAAAGGAGGGAGGGCCTGGACTACACTAGACTAGACTATGCCAGACACTGTGTAAAGCAACAGCTCTCTCTCTCTATCGATCGATCGATCGACCAATGGATTTCTCAATTATCAGTTATCCAGTCAAGTCTTACTACTACTTACTGTTGTGTTCGATGTTCAGTGTCACTGAATCGACGACGTCTAGCCAAATACATCATAGGAGTTTGAAGCAATCACTTCCTCTTATGAATTTCGGCAAAATAATAATTGCAATAATAATAATAATTAATTATAACTATAACAGTAATACGACGTAATCCATGTGAATTGTGTAATATATTTGTGCAAGTAATACATTTCTAACAATCTGATTCTACACGTACAAATCACAGGAATATCTCTGTGCGTATGCGTGTGTGTGTATGTATGTGTACGGGAATATTGAAGCGTTAAGGGAGGGGAGAATCGACATAAGTCAAGCTAAAATTCTACATGGAAGGTGAGACTAACGATTGAAATGATGAACAAAGCAAAGAATAGTGCAAAGATAATAGTGCATCTGTCGTGATATGAAAACATAGTTTGTTGAAGAAGGTTTGGTGTGATGAAGAAATGACTTTGAAGACGTGAAGATACCTTGAACTGCCTACCCAGCTAGCTGGTCGGGTGGGCTAAAACATACAAAATCGTATACGTGCTATAAATGGGTTTCAAATAGGTGTAAACACTCATTTGATGCTCTGTTGTCTCTATAATACGCTCACAATAGAAGATTTAGGTGGTCTTTTCTCACCATCACTGGGTTCAGGGTATTCATCAGAAGCAGATCGAAGTAGTTCATTGATTTTCTTCCGATAAACGAATACGTGTCTCTGTCTTGTAGTGTCGGTGGTTGTGGTGGTGGTGGTGGTTAATGCATTTCATGCTACCGCACACGCACACACACACACACAGACAACAAGACCACAATAAATTGGATTAGGTGATATGACGCACTGACTGGTTATCAGTTTCTTCCTGGAAGCGCTTCACTCACGCACACACACACACACACTAAATTCGCCTTTGTATTTCCTCCATTCTCTAATTTACTCCTTGTTCATCGACAGACAGGATCATCTACAAGGTGAGGCCGAATAGTTCATAGGGCGTCAGGTTTCGTGATCGATCCTGTGTGTGTGCGTGTGTGTGTGGGGGGCCTAACCCGGAACAACTCGTTCGGCACTAATGTCCTCTGTCCTTAGTACACATGCGAACTAACACGTCGAACCATCGCCACCTCTCCTACCTCACCTACAAACTTCAATCTCACATATACATACATACGGTGGTTAGACTGCTGGAAGATGCAGAACATTCACTTCCTGCATTCCCAGCCCCACATCCTACCTTACAAAAATATCACGACAGGCCTTTCCAATTCAGGTGTTATATGCTGGAATCAGGAAAGCCAGTAGTAGCATAAAATTCTCCAAACTCAATTATTCCACAAGTGACGATTGAAATCTACACATGATGAGAGCTGTGATATGGAAAGAGACGAAGGTTTCCATCCCGTAAAATGATTCCTCCATTACACGAACGTGTCAGTGAAGTCCTCCGAAATCAACCACTGACCTCCTCATATCTCTTATTTCTCAGTCATATTCGTCTCAAAATATACTCAGGTCAGTCAACACACTGACTCATTACTAATCATCTATGCTCGCCTCACAATCGTCTCATGTGACTGTAGCTCTCAGCCGTCTAGAAACACATCACATCAGTCAGTGTTCTAGCTCTCCCAAGTCAATCACATCAACGAAACTTCTTTCACAAGATTCAATCTACAAAACTTGAAGGCGTAAACAGTCGACATTCCGGAAGTGAGTCACGGTGATCCAACATATTTGCATGATGTCAGTGGATACTTACACTCTCCACCACTTTAGTCCATCTTCATATACATCGTCATCAGTGTTTATGCAGTTATTGTGAATACAAATGCAGCATCATCCATCCATTGCAAAACACTGATTAATGTGAGGTCACAAAATCAATCAATATGATGAATGACTCTTTCACAATTATTTCACATAACTCTAATTCAAGGTTGGTTATTGAAGGTGATGGAAGCACACTGAAATAATCACATACAGCCTAAACTATGTGTACAAAAACAATAGACTTCAACCTTCCTTCCTTCGCCTACCATGGACTACTAGACGTATTTAAATATGATTGGGCATTAGTAGTATGTACTTTTGTATTTTATATAACTGAGTAATTTTCACCATCTTTATTTTATTATTGTGGAGCATGTTAGTTGTAGATTGGTTGTAAAGAAACTACGGAATGTTATCATCATCTCACGGAATTTGTCCTCCAAATGCCTAATTGAAATTTATTCTGCGTGCTGAATGAAAAACAAATCAGAGGCTGCAACAAACAACAACTAATGAGAAATGCTTGATTCCAAAATCCTGTCACCTCAATCACCAGAAAACAAAGCCAACGTGTCCAGCCAACACTCCTGTGTGTATTCGTGACATTCACTGTAGCCTTGAAAACTATCTCAGATACATCAATACTACATTAATGTATGAAGGTATATATAAATAGAAGTATGAATAAACCAGAGAAATATACTAACCGAGAATAACGTCGCAACATGCTGAAATAAATTAACGAATATCTCCGAAATCCGCTCGATTAGTATTAGTATTTTTATTTTATTATTATTGTTATTACTACTTCTTCTATTCTTATTATTGTTATTTATTTATTACTACTACCGATATCAAATGCTGACAATTCCTAACTTCTACTTATAAAAGTTCTGTGTGGAATCAAGTTGCAGTCAAAAATATTATAAAAAATCAATATTTATAGTGACCAATACATCTCCGACACAATATGACGAAGCAATCAAACAACAAGCGAAGTCAATCACACCGATGAAATACACAAAGGACGAGGTGAAAGAATTCACACAACTACTAGTCAAATACAAGTATGATTTCAAAGCATTAACCCACTCACTCACTCACTCATTTTGCAAACACAACCTTCACAGTTGATGACTTCTCAAAAGTCAACAGGTTAAACTCGTGTGGAGAATTCATTCTCCTCATATACATCTTCTTATTCACCGACAATTCTCATCGAATTCAAGATGACTTATCACATAACAATGACATCAGTAATATTAATATTAATCATACCAATCCAACAGTAATAATAACGGAAACAATAACGAGTGTCAATGTGCTACCAGCCTATCTATCCCACGAGTATTCTCATCATCGTCACCATCACCATCACCACATCCCTCAGTGTGAATCATCATGTTCAACACCCCTCCACGGCATACAATCTGTCTCTCTCTCTTCCTCTGTCTGTCTGTATTTGTGGCAATGTATTCAGTCAGCATAAGAAAATTAACTTCATGAGAGCTGACTCGCTGTCATAACTACTCACAGACACTCAGGCAGACAGGCAGCCAGTCACTCAACACACTCCTCAGTCGAGAATATCTGACTTTCCCTAAACGATACAATGAAGTTGAAATTAACACGACGATACATGAATTCCACAGAAAATGTGACCACCATAACCTAACTAACTGGTAAGTCATATCCCCCATATACAATTCATCAAAATACAACTTTGATCACTCCATTATAGATTAGACTTATACTCTCCCACATGGACCAATTTTCATGCTTACAAGAACAACTCTGATCCCATCGAGAAGAATCAGAACAGTCAAAGATGCCTGCCTTATCAAGCAATTATTCACATCATCCATCACTCCATCCCTCCGTCGAACTGAATACCACCAAGAATCAAACACACACACACACACAAAATTCCGTGTGTCATAACCCACAGGATCGTGAGAATATGAAACGTATTTCAATATAATGCCATCACATAGACTCTACGTGAACATCAGTCGCCTGCATCACTCTCCATCATCTCAACAAATACTTCGACAGGAGAAACAGACGAAATCTCCACCGGATCTCAACAAAATCGCCACCTACACATACGCTGTTTCACATTACACGCCACATTACTCAGAAACTTATTCGCCAAACATTCGATACAGTAACGCATTCACAATAACATCATTGGTGAATCCATATCAAAATTTATTACAAATATCGAAGTGAATAGATATTATGCATATCTCATTTGAGCATACTTCCTCAGCCTGGCTTCAACATCGCGACATTGAATTCATCTTCTCACACCAATAGCGTTTCTTCATTTCCACAACTTCAATCTTCAAATCCAGATATCTCATCTGCTTCTCAAACAGCAAAGCCAACCGTCGTCTTCTCTCACCATCATCCACATCGTCATCTTCCGATCTAGAGAAAGAGAGAGAGAGAGACAGAGAGAAAATTCTGTTATTCAATCCTCACAAAACAACTCAACTACGAATCAGAGTTTGTCAAATTCACCACAACAGTTACATAACTACAGTCAAAAACACTCACCCACTCAATCACTCACTCACTCACAGATCAATCCCTCTCATCTTGATTTAATCTACTATTAACTTATCCACAATCACCGACAACAATCAGCTCCACAGTCTTCACAATCACCTTCCCATATACTCTCCACCTTCACCTCATTATCAGTCGTACACATCATATTGAAGATTCTGTAAGTTTGTCCATCTGCGTTACCCCCTGACTATTCGCCTCGTCAAGTAAATCACACACGTATAAATAAATAAATGAATAAATAGATAGATAACACATATCGATATATGCAAAGCATTGGTGAATAGTGACAATCGAAAAACAATCAACTCTACAACACTTCCTGTGTGCTCCCACCATTCTCGGATTCATTCACGTCACACACTCCACTCGCTCATTCATCTCAACTTAAACTAATCAACAAATCCGTAGAAACAAACACTCCAAGATACAACCCCACTCACTAGAATGAATGCATACACGTTTGAACACACAGTCGGCGTCCCGAAGCTCCCACGAACACTCACATCGCCTTACTAACTGACAACAACAACAACAACTGCTCACCTCTCTTCCCAATTAACACTACATGTACACAGGAATCGTAAAATAACTGCACACTTTCCAACTGAAATCACCGAAACACATGTCGTTATCGTGTTGATGGATTTCCGATCAATACGCCATCATCATTCTCTTCCACTCTCCACCTACACATTCATTCAATCAATGTGTCGCCTTCATCCTCAGTCACAGTCATCCTCCTCTTCACTGCTGACACCATCACAACCTCACCTTTACACACAAACAGACACGCACAGGCGCACGCGAACACATTCACGCATATGACCTAATTAACAATCACTTCCACTAACTTACCTAATAACAAACATCAACTACAAACGTGAAATAATAAACACGCGAGTTTCAGTCTACTCCCAGACTATCAGTGCTATAGTAAATCAAACACACACACAATGGTTGAGTCACATTCGAAATTTACCCTAAATCAAGAGAAGTGACCAACGAGGACCACCACAACACAACACAGCACACTACATCACATCACATCACATGACAGAACAGGTAGGACAAATCAACACAACAAATATCATTACTCACCTGTAACCCCGGTCACTTGAATCACCTTTCCCCACTACATCATCACCAACTCCATTCAAATCCATCTCCTCATCATCACTCGAAAACGACAAATCAATAGTCTCACTCACGCCAGAACCACCTCCTCCAACACACCCTTCACCAACTCCCACATCGCCAACACCACAACCATTCACCTCACCAACACCATTCGAAACACTCTCAGGTTCATCCACTCCACTGTGTACTCGAACTCCATCAGCCAACGCGTCGCTCCTATTCGTACGATTCACAGTCTTCTCCACTGAGTCGTATGGAACACACAAATTTTGGGGGATAGGAGCTATTGAGTAGACGTTCAAGATTCTCAGACCCATTGTGTTTGAAGGATTCGTGTCAGTGGAGACCGTAGAAGGCGTCGAATTGATGTGGGGTCTCGGTGACATCCAAACACATGGTGAGGGAGTCAGTAACGGCAGACTCAATTGACGAACACTCGAGTCAACATTACCTACCTTCATTCAATAGGATTAACATGTCATTATGGAATGTGAACATACCGAAGTGCACTGACCACTCACATGGGAATCTCCATTAACACTGACCGCCACGTGATGAATAGTGGAGGATTCAGAAAAATTCGGAGTATCGGGACACACTGTGTCCTGTCTGTTTGTTATGGTGAGATTCAGCTCCTTCAGTATTTTGTGTCCTTTATGACGGAGTCGAGTCCAGTGTCGTCTCGGATATCTCTTCGAGTGCAGATATTGTGAGAATTGCATCCACATGTTTTTCTTCATCAGCCATGATAGCCGACTTCTTTCTCTCTTCATCAACACATTCTTGTATTTGATTAGTAGTTGTGTGAATTCTTTCTCCTCGTCTATTTGGTATTTCATCCGTGTGTTTGACTTGGCTTGTTGTTCGATTACTTCGTCAAATTGTGTAGGAGATGTATTGGTCATTATAAACAGCAATAATAATAATAATAATAATAATCGAGTGGATTTTGGGGATATTTGGTAATTTGTTTCAGTATGTCGCGGTGTTATTCTTGATTAGTGTTTTCTCTGATTTGTTTCTGTTTTTGTATATTAAAATATGTTTGAGTAAATTTTGATTGGCTGTTGGCTAATTGGCTTCCTATTGGTCTAAAATGTAAGTTAAAACGGTAATTTTTCATTTCTCCACTGAAATTTACAGTCAGTTTAATTGAACGTATTTGACCATAATATAATGGCGTGATATTCTTTCAGGTGTGAGTGTAGTGTGATGATTCACATGCTATTTGAATGCAACAGTGGTGATTAAAGGTACATTGAGATGTCTGAGAATATTTAGTAAGCGAATGCAAATCAGCAGTAATTCTGATACAATTATTTTAAGTCTAAAATAGGACGTATGCAATTTTGCCTAGTAGGCGAACATGATTCAACTACTATTTCTAGACATTTAATGAGTATATATATATATATATATATATATATATATTCAGAACAACATATTTAGAGCGAACAATTGTTTTCAATAAATTCTTCTTCAGGCTCTACAATTATAAATTCATTAATTTAAGCATACAATAGCCAATAAAGGCAAATTAGAAGCATGTCAGAAATTGTATGGTGGAACAAGTATAAGATGGGATGGAACAATAGTCAGATAGTTTTTTAATATGCATGGTCAATGAGAACATGGGACAAAATCAGATGAAGTAAATTTAATTTATTGTATATATATATATATATATACAAATATAGTCAACAGAAATACAGGTTTCGAGAGTGTGTGTAATCAGGGTGTGTGAGACAATATGAAAATAGACCAAGGAATGGGAGGGTTTAGACATAAGTTCAAGGTTGCAAATAACGACAATAAGAATGATTGTAAAATACTAACGATGATATGGTGTAAAATTACAAGTGCTATTGGTGAATGATTGTCAAATAAGAATAATAATGAATATAATGAAGTGGAATGAACAGGATTTTGTAAATACGATAGCAAGTTAGAAAAGCACTACTTAAACCTAAGGTAATAAAATCATAAGAAAGGTCATGAAATCATAAAAGTCGAAAATGAACGATTGTCAATGAAACAGAGGAATAGAAGAAGAAGAAAAGAAAAGAAAATTGTGAAAGGAATTTATAGTGTTAATGGAGGATTTGTTGGCTTTATTGTAGGCCAAGGTAAACATAATGGTTGAACATACTTCTTCTGTATGCAAAGAGATGGTCTTCTGGTATTAATTGCCACCGCTTCAGCTACTGATAGAAGACGCAGTTGAGCTCCTCTAGATAAATTACTAGGAACGCGGTAAATAACTGAGAACGCCTGGTCAAGTTTTATCTGGTGTCCAGTATCTACCAAGTGGGCTAAGACTGCACTATTTACACACTTGGTTACTCCTTTACTCAACCATACAGGTACATGTTCACTTGAGCGCATGGATAAAGCCCTCTGAGTACGGCCAATGTAACTAGCTCCAAATGAGCAGTTGAATTCATAGATGCACATTGATGAGGCCATCTTTGGTAATTTATCCTTTACTTGCTGTGTGAGTACAGGTTTAGTTGAGAAGTTGAGTACCAGTTTAGCTGCAGGAAATGTTCTATCTACTCCTCTATTAAGTCGACATTTTAGAATGTCAGCTGCAATTTCCCCTTTGTAACTGTTAATCGCGATAGATAGATAGACTGTATGATAAGCAGCCAATCAATATTATGTGACCTTTTTTGTCGCGATTATTGGCCAACTAATGTAACTCACACCACGTGATGGTGACCTTGAATGTTCTTTTTTGTCTGTCACTCTACTTGTATATACATGTAATTAATTGACTGTTCATTTTGTCCGTACCTTCAATACTGTTCGGTACGTTTTTGTCCGTTTTTTGTAATGACGGTGGATTTGTACATTTTTCTTGGTGTAATTTTATGATTTATTTTATGTTTTAGAAACAGATAAAGTTAAAGTCAAGTTATTCTGTTTTAACTATAGCTAAGCCGAGACTCTGTATCGTCAGTATTGAGGAAGGACTAAATCTGTAGGACAAAAATAATCCTACAAAGTTTCGAACAGTATTGCAGACGAAAGTTTCGAACAGTATGGCAGACGAAAGTTATGAAACTATGCCGTCGTTAACTCCACAGTTAGAAAAGAGTAATGAAGCTGATTTCCCTGGAAGCAACGAGAATAAATCACATTAGTCCAAATAGAGAAAGAAATTGAATTAGAAAGATTACGACAAGCTAGTCGTGAATGTTCTAATCATAATAAGTCACCTTGCAAGCCTTCTGCCTCGTATACAGTCGGTGTATCTTCTAACGATGAGCTCGCCAGAGCCATATCCAAGTTTCTGGACATGCCTAAAAGAGAGATCATTAAGTTTGACGGTAATCCTGTAAATTATTGGAATTTTATAAAGAATTTTGAAGACTTGGTGGATAATGATGCCATTGGATATCGAAGTAAGCTAAATTACTTGATTCAGTATTGTGAAGGAGAAGCCAAAGATGTAATCAAACACTGTGTTTTGTTAGAGCCAGAGGAAGGTTATCATAAAGCCCTACAACTGTTAGAGGAAGCATTTGGGCAAAGACATGTTGTGGCCCGAACCTTCATAGAGAAACTCCTAGAATTTCCAAACGTTAAAAGCAGTGATGCAGCGTTACTAAGGAAGCTATCTCACGAGATGCAAGCCTGCGAATTGACTTTAAAACAGATGAACTATGTTTCAGATTTGAATTCTGGTAAAACTATTGAACAACTAGTCCTAAAACTCCCTGTTCATTCACAGAGAGAATGGATAAAGGTGGCTTGCAACGTCATAAAGAGCGGTCGCGAACCATCATTTAGCGACTTATGCATGTTTGTTAAGGAGCAGTCAGATATGGCTAACACCAGGTATGGGCTGCTAATCAATGGGCATTCCACGGGAAAAAATAGTAAAGAGTCTACTATCCCTATGAAGAAAAACTCCGATTCTAAACACCGAGTGTTTGTTACCAGGCTCTCAGAGAATAATATCGAAAAACCGAGTAATGATCCTAAGAACGAGTCACGTTTATTTATCCCACCCTGTATATTGTGTTCGGGAAGCCATTTCCTAGACCAGTGTTCAGAGTTTAAAGATAAAGACCTTGATGAACGTCTGGCATTTGTTTCCAAGAGAAAACTATGCAACTTATGTTTAAAAGCAAATCACATAGCAAAGAATTGCCGATCTCCAAGGTCCTGTACAGTTAAAGGTTGTGGTTGGAGACACCATACATTGCTTCACAGAAGCCAGGGATCATCCGACGATATAAAAAATGATGTGCATATTAACGCTCAACAGTGTAGTGATATGATTTTGGACAAGACTCCGGCAAGTGAAACCGCATTCGCTATAGTGCCCATCTTAGCCAGATATAATGGTAATGTCGTTCAAATCTGTGCGTTTGTGGATAGTGGTTCAGACGCAACATTAGTCACAGAAGATCTGGCAAGAGAACTAGGTTTGGTAGGAGCAACTAAGACAGTCTCCCTTAAGACGCTTGGTTCACAGTCTACTTTGTCTTGCAAACAAGTGCAACTGGAAGTCTCTCCGTTTGATTCGTCACTTCATGTTACTGTTTCCAAAGCATGGACAGTAGAGAAGTTGCCACAGTTACAAAGAGTTGTGCTAACGGCAGATCAGATGGCCTCATGGAGTCACCTAGATGGGATAGTTTTACCAGAGGTTAAGAATAAAGAAATTAAGATGCTTATTGGCTGTAACGTGCCAGAAGCTCACGTAACTATCGATAAAAGGCTTGGAGGAGCTAACGAACCTTGTGCCGTAAAGACTCCCTTGGGTTGGACATTACTGGGACCATATAGGAAGACCCTTGAAGAAACTAGCATGGTCAATCATGTCTTAGTCACAGAGAAAATTGAGGACTGTGGTCGTGATCTTGCTTCAGTCCAAGCCTTACAAAGGAAGCACGAAGCATTAGAAAGGGATTTGACTGCCCCAGATGAAAAGATTGTTCAACTTGGAGATGATGCTAAGGCGCTTGCACAGAAGCATCCTGATTCGCAAAACACTATACAAGGCAAGTATGACGCCTTAATCACTGCATGGGATAAGCTGAAAAGTCAGGCTGTAGGTAGGAGAGGTAAACTGGAAGAGTCATTCAAGATGCATCGCTTTTTGGCTGACTGGAGAGACGTGAGTATCTGGATGAATGACATGAAGACGTTAATATCGGCGGATGATTTGGCAAAGGATGTAGCTGGTGCTGAAGCCCAAGTAGAGCTACATAAGGAATACACCGCTGAAATAAATTCTCGAGCTGACAGTTTCGATACATGCATGCAAGAAGGTCAGGCATTACTAAGTGTTGGCCATCCCTGTAGTGGAGACATCGCTGCTAAACTTTCCACCCTTGAAAGAGAGAGAGCCTCCCTGATGCAGTTGTGTGAGGAAAGACGTGAACAGCTAGAACAGTGTATGGGCCTTCAGTATTTTTACCGCGACGCTGAACAGTCGGAATCTTGGATTGGTAAGCAAGAGGCCCTCTTAGAAATAAATGATGTGGGAGACTCACTCGATTCTGTCGAAGCACTCATAAGGAAACATGAAGACTTCGAAAAGTCGCTTATAGCACAAGAAGAAAAGATGCGACAACTTGATGAATTCGCTGCAAAATTAATCGAATCAAACCACTATGCGGCTGCACAGGTTCATGAGATTCAGAAAGGTCTTCAAAATAGACGAAATGCATTAAAGGAGAAAGCTCAGAACCGCCGTCAGCGTCTTCAAGATTCCCACCATTACCAAATGTTCGATAGAGATGCAAATGAAATGCAGTCATGGATATCAGGAAGACTTAAAAATGCACTTGATGAAAGTTACAAAGACTCCACGAATTTGCAAACAAAGGTGCAGAAGCATCAGAGTTTTGAGGTAGAAATACAAGCGAACCAATCCCGCGTTGAAGATATTAAAAAGATAGGTCAGGATTTGTTAAATGCAAACCACTACAACTCGCCAGAAATAAAAGTAAAGATTGAACAGTTGGATGAAACTTGGTCTCATCTCGTAAATGCCATGGGAGACAAGAAGAAAAATTTAGATCAAGCAAGTAGGCAACAACAGTACCCTCGCAACATAGAAGATGTCGAGTTATGGTTGAATGATGTTGAAGCTCATATAGCCTCAGAGGATGTCGGTCGTGATCTAAACGGTGTGATGAACGCACAAAAGCGGCACAACTTGCTTGAATCTGATGTAGCTACTCATCGTGAACGTATAGATGCATTCAAAGTCCAGGCTGACACGCTTGCTGCAGAAAGTCATTTCGACGCTCCTATTATCCAAGAAGAACAAAGACAGTTAGCCCAACGTTACCATGACCTGCAAATCCCTCTAAGTCAACGTCGTGAGAAGTCAAGAGATTCGCTTCCCTCGGACACATCTTTGCAGCTTGAATATGGTGACTATAGTGAGCTGATGAAGTTACTAGTCGATTGCTATATAGATTTCAAAGCACATTCGCTTAACCAAATCGAATCAGAAATGTGGCATCAGTATGCTGAAAGCTTCACTACTGGCTCAGTAGCCACTCACAAAGATGCCTTCAGGTTATGGGTTAAAGATAAGAACCCTGTTGTTGGGAACTATATTGGTTTTACAGAGTCATACCGTGATCCCTTTGGCGTTCGTGTAAAGTTTGAATCATTTGTCGCTGTCGTAAATAGATCAGTGTCTAAAAAATTCCAACGACTTGTAAATAATGCTGAAAGGTTGTTAACAAATTTACCATGGCCTTCTACGTTTGAAAAAGTTAATTTCTCACAGCCAGACTTTACTAGTTTGGATGTAGTGACGTTTGCAACTGCTGGGATTCCTGTTGGAACTAATACTCCTAACTATGATGATGTACGACAAGTTGATGGATTTAAAAATGTTTCTTTGGATAATGTACTTAGTGTTTGTTTCAAGGATCCTAAAACAGAATTTCTACGTAATGAAGACAAGCAAATGTACGTGGAACATGCTGAAAGTTCCTTTGAATTACAAGTTGGACTTCATGAACTGATGGGATATGGTTCAGGTAAACTGTTTTGGCGTGATTGTTATGGAAAACGAAATTTACACACGAAAACTACTGAATATGTCATAAATGGAGGTCCTGTAAAAGGTTGGTGTGAAGCAGGAGGAACGTATGACAGCAAGTTTTCAAACCTTTCATCTGCAATAGACAAGTGTCAAGCTGAGTGCGTTGGAATTTATTTGTCTGATTTACCTATTGTTCTGGAGCAGTTCGGTCTGAATACCGACTGTGCTCAAGGCAATGCCCCAGATGCAGTCTATATTAATTGGTTGTCAATGATTCCTTCAGTTGTAACTTCCATGGAGTTTTATTCTCCAGCAGAAAATGCTGATGACATTGGATCATGGTGTCAAGCACATTATTGTGCTTATTATGCGATTCTGCGAGTTTTGATTGAAGCTGACGATTCTATGGGACGTACGCATAAAGTAGTCGGTGAGGACAATGCATCTGATTTGTGTATTTCCTTAGTTCCAAAAAGGCCTTTAACGTCGGCTCGTTCAGCAATTGGTGAATTCTTAAGAAAATTACAATATTACAAAGGTAAAGCGAATGCTATGTATGGATATGCTTTCTCCCAACACTATAGTCAACTACTTCCAAAATATTTGACTGATTTGCTCTGGCATAAATGGCTACGTGGATATCTTCTGATGCTGCAAACAAGATCTAAGTGGTTGGATATAAAGCACAACCTACAACCTGATGATCTCGTCTTAGTTAACAGTGCTGACACACAGAGAGGTCTCTGGCGAAAGGCTATAGTTAGGCAGATGTACTATGACCAAGATGGCCACGTCAGGACAGTTTGTTTGAAAACTTCAACTCAAGAAATGGAACAAGATATAAGAAGCGTACGAAAGGTCAACGTGGTGATCGTTCGCGGGGAGTGTTAATCGCGATAGATAGATAGACTGTATGATAAGCAGCCAATCAATATTATGTGACCTTTTTTGTCGCGATTATTGGCCAATTAATGTAACTCACACCACGTGATGGTGACCTTGAATGTTCTTTTTTGTCTGTCACTCTACTTGTATATACATGTAATTAATTGACTGTTCATTTTGTCCGTACCTTCAATACTGTTCGGTACGTTTTTGTCCGTTTTTTGTAATGACGGTGGATTTGTACATTTTTCTTGGTGTAATTTTATGATTTATTTTATGTTTTAGAAACAGATAAAGTTAAAGTCAAGTTATTCTGTTTTAACTATAGCTAAGCCGAGACTCTGTATCGTCAGTATTGAGGAAGGACTAAATCTGTAGGACAAAAATAATCCTACAGTAACTTAACTTTCTTGTCTACAGTATCCCCCTTTACCCTGCCTCTAGGTATTGACATATACTTTTTAGGAAGTTCTCTGGATATCAATTTTCTTGCAGTGTAAGTTTCAGTATTTACATTTCTTCCTTAATGCATTCTTCTGAACATATACGTTTTATTCTATAGCTTAGACACTTAACTAAGTTTCTTTTGTACTGAATAGGTGCAAAGCTATGGAAATGGGTGTACTGACCCGTCCAAGTTTTCTTTCTAAATAGTTTCCTTTTTAGATACCCGTCTGTCTTCATGGTAAGGAGGACGTCTAGGAAAGGTAAACTGTTATTTTCTTCTTCTTCACATGTAAACTGAATAGTTGGGTGAACACTATTAACAGCATTGAGAAGCTCTTGTTTATTGAGATTTATATCTCAAACGATAAAGGTATAATCTACGTATCGACAATAATAGTCAAACCCTTTAATCGTGTCTTTAAGTGGACCGTTTTCAAGCTTTGCCAGGAAAATATCCGCTAGCATAGGGCCCAGAGGTGATCCCATGGCTACACCATCATCTTGTCTATAGAAACCATTATTGAACATAAACTGAACATTCATAGTGCATTTCAATAATAATTCTTTGACTTTTTCGGATGGGATTCCTACATCTACCTTTCTTTCTATCAGCTGGTCACATATGTAGTTGACTGTTTCAAGCAGTGGGACGTTGGTGAATAATGATGCTATATCCAGTGACATCATTTTCTTTCCCTTTACATTCGGGCTTTTGGTAGTTTCTACAAAGCTAAATACGTCTTTTACACTGAATTTGACTAATTCGCGATGTAACGGCTCTAGTGCCTTTACCAACCACTTTGCTGTAGAATGATAAGGCGATTGACACATATCTAAGATGGGACATAGTGGTACTCCCGGCTTGTGAACTTTCGGTCAACCATAATTTCTTGGTGTGTGCGTACCTGACGGTTTCAATTCGTCGAGTGTATCCTTAGGAATCAGATTGCTCTCAACTAATGATTTTAGTGTCATAGCCATTTGGCGTTCGGTTGCCTCAGTTGTGTCTTTACAGCTGCTCAGCTTTTGAAATTTCGTATGGTCGCTTAGAATGATATTCATTTATATTCATATATATATGTATATATATATATGCATTGGCTGATCCCCTTTTAAGCTGTCAGTTCATTGGCCAGTGTGATATGTGCTTATTAGGTCAGGATAAATCAACTAAATTTACTAGGTCAAATCAGTGGTATATGAGCACTGAAATACACACTATTGTTCATTTATTTGAAATCATTGTGTTGTGTTCATTAGGAATTGTTAAAACCACTAAATTATTATTATTATTGTTCCCTTGGATTCCCAGTGGAACATAGGGCTTCAACTGTACGCCTCCACTTGTTTCTGTCTTCTGCTGTACTTTCCACCTGCATCCATGTTAGTCCACACTGTTTCAGCTCCTCTTCACACGATCTCCTCCATGTCACCCTTGCACCGACGAACCACTCGCCGCTTCCCTTTCGGGTTCCACTCGAGTGATGGCCTGACGCGTGATATCATCCAGCGGCCTCCTCAGCGAGTGTCCAATCCATCTCCACTTTCTCCTGCATATTTGTTGAGCGATTGGTTCTTGTGGTTTGGTTCTTGAACCAAACCATTAAATAATGTTGCAAAATACTCCTACTGTCTCTGCTTCATGTAATGTGTCATCTATATATTGTCTGATGTAACAGCTTTATTCGGAAGAATATTGCTTTGCTGCGTATTTTATAAATGCCCTCTCATTTGATGGGTTAAATACAACAGATGATAGCACATACTTGTCATGAATTAAATATAACGAATTTCGTCAGCATTTCGCTAATGAAAATATTATTATTGGTATTCTG
Source organism: Trichobilharzia szidati (assembly GCA_944472155.2). Classification (NCBI taxonomy): domain Eukaryota; kingdom Metazoa; phylum Platyhelminthes; class Trematoda; order Strigeidida; family Schistosomatidae; genus Trichobilharzia; species Trichobilharzia szidati. The sequence goes on from OX235274.1 coordinate 79,690,353, forward strand.
ACACCGGAATTGTTTCGACTTGTCCCACTTGTCATTGTAAATTCAAAATTATTAATAAAAAAGAAAAATTTTTTTTACCATATTGAATTCTATCTTATCAAATTTCACACCATGTTATGTAGCATTTTATATTCGCCTACTAATCCTATAACTATAATTATGCACCCCTTTCCAAGATCTATACACCTAATGTATTATTTGATATATGACACTAATTGTTTTGCTACTTTACATTTAACTATGATTAGAATCATAAATATTTTATTTGCATTTCATACCATTCATATGAACTGTGATCAAGATTCGACTGGATAGTTGCAAAATAATTGAGTGCTGAGTGAGAAGTAGACATTTATAAAATTATATTTGTAAAATCTCAGCGAAATTGAAATGATTAATTCCAACGTTTCGTTCGGCAATCTGATCCGAACTTCTTCAGGGAAATTAATCGAAATTAACATAACAGAGGTTTATATATAAAAGGAACAACTCTTGTTTTTAAACTTTGTCCAATCATGAGTCATGCAACAGGCATCAACATGTATAATAAATAAATAAAATAGTATGTTTATATATAAAAGTACATCTCTTGTTTTAAATTGTTTGTCCTGTCATGTGAATCAAGAAACAGCTATCAATAGGTATAATAAACAAAACAAAACAAAATTTTTTTATATGAACTGTGATCAAAATTTGACCTCAGACTTTCAAAATTAGTCTACTTTTATGTATAGCAATAAGAAGACCTAATTTGTCTGAATCGTGTAATGTATTTGCGCAACACATTTCGAACAATCTGATCACACACGGACTTGTCATAGGAATATGTATGAAATTAATAAAGAGGTGAGAGGTGAGAAAATAGACTTAGGTCAAGTTAAAAGGACATAATGAAGGTCAAAATAACAATGAAGACCACTTAAGCAAATAACAGAGGTAATAGTACATCTGCTATGGTGTCAAAACAAAATTTACCAAAGAAGGTTTAATGTGATGACAAATTGTTTTTGAACGCATAAAGGTGGCTTAAACTTTCTAATTGCTAGGGCTTCCACAAACTTTAGGATACGCCCCAAACACGTTTTATAGATAGGTTTAAAAGATCTGTTAACGTCAATTTTATGTCCTGTCTCTATAATATGTTTCGCAATAGAAGAGCTAGGTCTGCTGTTCTCACCGTTAATAGGTTCTGAAGATTCCATTTGTTTCTGGAGCCATTTAAGAATATGCTCTGAAGCCCTTACTTGTAGAGATCGATGAGTCCTCCCTATGTATGTGTGTCCACACGTACATTCAAATTGGTAAATACAGTGGGATGTGACGTCATTTTTCGGTGAGAACACCTTTGACCTAATTCCCTCACCGGATATAATTTCTTAAAAACCATATATGTACGTTTGTAAACCTTGATAGTAAATTCGTTGAAAATAGTCTCTTCGCTGAATATTGCAAATATGAAACACAAAAATTTAAAACGAATTGAAGGTGTGGGGAGGGTGAAAACTCAAATCCCACAGGTAAAAAGGGATACCTGTCATAAGTGAAATATAAATTGTTTCGATTGCTGAACACTGTTGACGAGCTCATATATAAAACCCTTGGGAATCCAAATGAAACAAGGGGTGGCAGATTGTGTTGATTCACATATGAAAACATATACCTGCTGTAAGGAAAATGTTAACCATTGTGATTACAATTTAATTGGTGGACTGCGATTACATTCTTACAGGATTTATAAATCATGCAGGTGAGTTAGACTTTCAGTGTATACTATTTGTCTATTGCTTTATAAGGAAAACAACTCCGATAATGTGTTAGATGCGGGTATTCAACATTCTGCAACAAGTCGTAAGAGAAGAATATCTTCTGGCAGACTGCATGAATGCCTTGGATACAGCTACTCCACATTTTATCGCCGTCAAAAACGGTTACGTGATGCAGCATTTAGTGACTGGGACTTCTGGAAACGTTACTGCGCATCTAGAGAAGAGGTGGCAATGGATAAAACAGTACCTTTGCCTTCAAGTTCAACTATACAGGGAACAGTGGATATACCTAGTACTAGTGAGACCATCGCTGTTGTTTCACAAATTGAGGAGAACCGTAACATGAATTATTATGTAATAAATAATTTTAATAGAACTTCAGGTTGTTCCTGAAAAGATGACACACAAAGAGCTGGTCAGAAAGTCAATTATGGAATTGTTCCTTAGGACCAATGTAACAGGGGCTGTTGCGCAAGATATCTTGGACTGTATGCGTAAATTTAATCCACATGTGCCAACAACCATAAGAGGTTTGCTAAAAGACAGCGGCATGTGTGTACCTAGATTTCTTGGACATGGTGTTTACTATCACACTGGAGTGAAGGAAAATCTGCAGCGTTATCTTGATAGTTGGGTTGACTACGGTACTTTTCAACATACTGGCTTGCAAATCAACTATGACGGTTTATCTATATCGAACAGTTCCTCACAGCAATTGTGGCCATTCCTAGGTCGTATCACAGCTCCATACGTCAGTGATGTTTTTTTAATTGGCATACATGGTGGTTTGAGAAAACCGAAGAACTTCAATGAGGTTTCTAGGGACCTATTAGTTGAACTGAAAGATCTTTATAAAAACGGTCTATATGTAGAGAAGTGGGGTAGGAGTGTGACTGTCAGTGTTCTAGCATTTATATGTGACACGCCTGCTCGTTCTAATGTCAAAAAAACTGTCGGTCACAATGGAAAAACAGGTTGTGATAAATGTGAAGTCACGGGTTGTCGTTTGGAGGGTAGGATGACATTTCCTAATGGGAACCATACCCTTAGAAATGATAAGACATTCCGTGGTCAAGTTCAAACAAGTCACCATAGGGGCAGAACCTGTCTTGAGGAATTGCCACTTGACATGGTCAAATCTTTTCCCTTGGAGCCAATGCATCTTACATACCTTGGTGTTGTTAAGAAGTTGGTCTTCCTTTGGCAGGGCCTTACAGCACTGCGAGAGAAGCAGATGGATAGTAAAACTATTGCAAATATTAATAACGGACTGCAAGGAAGTAGGGAACACATTCCTTCTGATTTTCAGAGGAAATGTCGATCGTTAGATGACCTTAGCCAATGGAAGGCAACTGAGTGTAGACTTTTCCTACTATATTTGGGTCCAGTCATACTCAGGAACATTCTGCCTCCCACCTCTGTACGATAATTTTAGGAAATTTTTCCTGGCAGTTTACTTACTGTCGAGTGCGAAATACAGCCGACTGTTTTGGGATGCTGCTCGGATAGATTTGAGTAATTTCTTACTGCAATATGAGAATTGTTTCGGAAATGAACATATTGTTTACAATATTCATTCTCTGAAACATATAGTGGATGACGTCGAGCTGCATGGGCCATTAGAAGGATTCAATGCACTTTTCTTTGAATCCTAAATGCGCAAGATCAGACAGTTCGTGCACTGTGGGTATGCTGTGGCTAATCAGGCAGCTCAGCGTTATGTTGAGCACGTGTATTTAATGAAGAGTACAGGTGTCAAGCATGTACCTATAGAAGCTAGTACTAAGGGCGCTTAGTTTAGCAAAGGAAAGTTATCTTATCTGGACACTATATTTACTTCTTATTCTCCGGACAATGTAATCTTGGCCTTAGGTAAACCAGGGAATATAGTGAAGATAGGATACGCTTTCGACCCTACTACGATTTAAATCAAGGTATATAGGGATATGCAGATGTGCGAAATTCATTCACGAAACAAACTGGATATCCTAGCTGAATACTGTTTGCAAGTGTATGACTGTTCCAACACCTAATGACGAAGTAGTCATTCCCCTGCTTCATACTTTTAAATGAAGGTACTGTGCTGTGCAGTAACTTATGAGATTTGCTAATTTGTTGCTTGAACTGTTGATATGTTGCCAGTCTTAACATCTACCTCTAACTGGCCAATTTTGTTAGTCAAACTGAAGTCCATTTGACAGTTTATTCCGAGTTTTTGAGATATAGGTATATCCATGCTGTTATTGATTTTAAGCAACCTGATACAAGATTAAGTAACAGCCGTATTTCCACTTCATTACATGTCCTTTTGCAGAATTCCACATCAATCAGATTTCTCGTCGTCCGTTCGCTAGAAGATGACACTGTAGTCGCTATCCCAAACACTTGGGTTGTGTGAAGTGGTTTATGTGCATACAGCAGCACTGCAAACCATCTAGAGCCTGGGTTTACCGAGGCTGGATAGTCACTGTTTGAATTCCGTCAATTCCAGGAATTTGGTAAGTTGGAATATTTGATTATCACCCTTCTAGACACGTATGAGAGTTGTCAAAGGGGTGTAGAGCTTTTGAGAAGCTATAGTCAAGGCGCTAAGATGGTAGACACGAACGATGACATATTGCCAATGCCTAGCAGGAGACCTAAAAGGTAGGTACCGTTTTCTGTGTAACATATTTTTCAGGGATGCAAAAATAAATGAGAAGGATTATTTTTACTCCATGGATATTGATTTAGTTGCCAGCGAAGTTGGTTGCATCAGACCCAAATATCCAGATTATAATATATTCGATGACTTTGTAACCCCAATTCCAAGGTATTAACCTAATTCACTGCCCCTCACTTTCAGTAATTCGAATGCTGCCAACTTCCAGTCTTCATCTCCTGTTGGCTTAAAAACAACAATTGCATCTAACCAGTAGGTATAACTGTTACATTTAGTAAACTTCCTACAGATTGCCGTCTAACGAAGCTGTCGATTATTCAATGAATTTTAAGAAATTAACCGGTTAGTACTTCAAAATTATTTATTTGAAGATGCTACAATGGAACTTATCAATTTGTGTACAAAAATCCTGAACATTGTTACAATTGACAAAAAATCTCCACTGGAAACCAACCTTCCAGCAAACGATGCTGGAAGCATCTTTAAGAGACGAAAATTACAAGGTGTTATTTGTTAGTTGACATGACTAATTATCATTTCTTGTAGACTTCTAAGATGGTTGCCTGCCTTCAGAGTGATCCGAAGTTATCTCTTAAAGTCATGACACACAATGTTCTAAAACCTGAAGTGGGTTTGAAGTTTACATTCGAAGGGACTTTGACAAAGTCCAGCATTGTGCCTTATGTCTTTTAGAAAATAATAAGATGTAAGGTTCATTAATGAAGTACTCATGTCTGTAACTGTTATCATAGCGCAGTTCTCCGGCCAACTGATGACATCGAGAGAGGTTGGATAAGGCCACGAAATCGTACTTTCATAATTTGAAAGATCGTGTTCAAAGGCTTAACCTGAAGAAAGGAATTCAGGTAATATTGTGAAACGCCCGCTACGTTTTATAAGTCAACGTTAAGTCAACATGTAGTAATCACAACACTGTTTTTATTTCTAGGCAAATAGTAAAGATACCAGGGGAAATAACAGTGGCAGTTATGTAAGCAAACTTTTCTAAATGTAAATGCTGAGAATGTGATGAGCACAATTTTTCATCAACGAATATTTTATTTCGCTTATTTACTGGATGCTACCAGTGGAGCAACAGCTCATGGAAATGCCTAGCAAAAGAACACGGTACTGAATTAGTGCCAGTCACGCTGAAAACAAGAATTCAGTTCTAGCATATGCCATTGAAGAATCCATTTCAGAAAAGATTCAGAATTTACCCAACATAGAATGACAGGATTATTTCAGAATTAGTGACATTTAATTCAGCATTTCAGTAAGTTTGGGACAGCCGCCAACTCACACACTCACACTCACACAAAAACACCTCCGTCAATGAGGTTGACTTCGAATCGAGGACCTTTCGTGTGTGAGGCGAACGTGATAGCCAATACACCCCTGAACCAACGGCGTCAACACACCAAACCCAGACATAACCCACAATTTACACACATTATCAATAAATCATTAAAGTTTTGCAATTTGTCTTTGCAGTACAGCTTATGAATAAAAAGTGAACCGAAAACTTCTGTGAACTTTATTCTCGAGTGCACCTGATGATGAATAATAACAGATATATTCTGGACAAAATGTTTGTTTGTTCTCAGGATAATTGATTGCATAATACGCATTCCCCATTCATCTAGAGTCTTCGAGTGAAATATGAATCCATAATATATCATGTAGTGAGTGCATTGGTGTTCGATGTATGCCCTATGATATTTTGATTTGCTTAGCAAGGAATGAGTATCGGTGGTTTGGAAGCTGATTAAAATAGTGCATGTGTACATTTTGAAACTTAGTGACATCATTGCATCATTGAAACAACAAAAACCAACCGGTATCTGAAATAGTACTGTGAATCTCCACATCGTGGTTGAGCTCAATCGAATGACAGAATGCTCGATAGTCACTCACTGAATCAGACTGATTCGCCTTAAATGTGTGTTAAAATATTCAACGTGATTCGTTTCTTTAAAATGTCTGAATACTAATACACAGTTTCCGATCAGAGTGTCAATATTCACCAAAACGACGATCGTTGGTGATGAGGAGTTGTTTATGGTTAGGCAAGTGTTAGAGAGAAAACACGAAGCTTAGGAAAACTGTCTTATCGGCGTTTTATATCTCAGTGGCCATATCATTCCAATGATTGTTTTTGAGCTCCTCTTTATCAGTGTAAAACTGCATACTACTCTGTAATAGTAAGTAGTACGACTTGTATTTCGTTATATTTCAGCACCTGATGTATAGATTTCCTGTATGTCACATTCTCTTGACTAGCGTTTATTCGAATACCAGTATTCTTGATCTGTACACAAGTGTTGTTTATTTCTAGCCGTTGGTCGTTTTTGACACAGCACCACTGGTTTATTCTCATTATCAAACGGTGATGACCGCACTTTTGACAGCATTCTGACTGGACACCTCAAAAATTGAGGCTTGTAAATTTGGTATCAAGCCAGTTATTTGAAGTTTAAATTAGTTAATCAAATGCAATTACGATTGAAGATTTCGTCGAAGAAATCTGCATATAATCCATATGCGTTGTTTCATTCTATGAGCCAGAATACATATAGCTAACAATGAACTGAAACAATCAGAGATGTGAGGTTTAATGTGCAGAATAATTTTCAGCTTGATACGAAACTTCTCCCATATGATGAGCGATGCATATTTACTAGGTGGTCATAAATGATGAATCCTCTGAGGAGAAAATAAAGACGTAAGTGAAGCACCTCAGCAGTAATAGGGGACAACAAGCCACTCAGAGGTGAATCAGAAAATGGGAGAAGATAAAACAGGCTGAGTAAACACCATTGGTGGAGGAGAATGTTCAAGCGTATAGAAGAATTATAAAAGCAAAAACTTCAGGTGCATTGCAGAACGTGGGATACTGAACATAAGCCTACCACAAAACGTCTGCAGTGCGCCCGAAATCGTGACTAGCCGAGGACGAGTTGAGAGTGGAATTTAGTACGGTGTCTTGTGGGTGTGATTGACATGATGACGACTGCTGAGTTCTGTATGTGGATCGTTGAGGTAGTTGTTGAGTGTCTGTGGTTGTCGCCAGTCCTGCATCGTTAGTGCAGGTGTTTTTGTGTGAGTGTGAGTGTGTGAGTGGACGACTGTGTTGACACGTGTGTTTGTCGTTCGTATGTCGTTATGTTTGTTGTTGTCAGGCGTGTTTAGTAGTTGGGTAGTTTGGTATTTAGGTAGGCATGAAGTTGGGTATGTGGGTAGGTGTGTAGGTAGGTGGTTATGTGGGAAGGTGGTTTGGTTGGTTGATGGATAGACTGATTTGAGCGGTTTAATGATAGTGTTTGTAAATTGAGAGTGTTGTGTGGGTTTGGTGTGTACGGACGCTGTCGGTCCAGTGGTGTAGTGGCTATCACGTTCGCCTCACACGCGAAAGGTCCCCGGTTCGAACCCGGGCTGGACCAGGTTGACCTGTCTGGCGATTTTACTATGCCAGCTGAAGTCAACACACACCCTGGTGTGTTGTCAGTGGACAGCAGGAGGCGATGGTGCCCCACTGCTGGCCGACAGTAAGCTGCAGTCGGACGCCAGTCGGCGGATCAGTGCTTGGTGGTCTGGCGGTCGGTGGCATGTTGGACAGAGGTTCCATGAATCATGAATGAGCATGACTGGCTGACCACAGTGCTACACATTCGTGTCTCCACTCACCTCCTACAACCTGCATCCAGTGTAGGCAGGCAGGCAGGCTTGTCGCAATTCCTGATTGTCAGCTGGTCTGTGCACACCGTTGTCTTCTCTGACACAACCAATTCACAAGACAGCTGACAGACATAAAAGTGGAAATGTCAATCGCCTTCCTCTCCTCAATATTAATTATTCTTCACGTCATAATGTAATCATTGTTACTAGGAATGGTTTTGTGAGTAATTAATATTCCTTGCAATGTTGCCTTTATCCTTCATCTGATTAATCCTCATGTCCTTGTGCATTTCAATTTCGGGTGGGTGATGAGTATTGTCTGGCCGATTCAGATTATTCAGATTATAAGGATAGAAGGCTCTTGTTGCCTATGTTAATCCTCGCGATATATATCTCTGCAGTGATCCTGTTTCTCTTTGAAAGCGTTCACCGATGGAGCTGTTACTACTGAATCAGGTAAGGAGTTCCAGTCGTTGACCACTCTGTGAGAGAATCTAAACTCCAAACGTATTTTATTCGACCTTGGTTTGAGCACCTTCTTCTGGTGACCCCGTAAATGTATTCTAGAGGGAGAGAAAAGGTTTGAAAGGTCAATCCCTAAATCACCCTTGAATATACGGTAAGCCAAAATTAAGTTGCCTCTCCTCCTTCGATATGATAATGGGAAGAGATTTAAATGCTCCATCCTCTTATCATAAGGAAGGTGTGAGATGCCATTAACTAATTTTGTTCCTACCCTCTGTACTCTTTCCAGGGTATGTGCCTCCTTTTTGAAGCATGGACTCGCCGCTTGTATGCAGTACTCTAGATGAGGCCTGACATATGTTGCATAGAGTACTTGGAACATACCCTCGTCTAATCGTTTGAAAGATCTTCGAAGTGCCCATAGCATTCGAAAAGCCTTAGCTGCGGCTCGATTACAGTTCACCGTTGTTTTTAAGTCATGGCTAACAATAATTCCCAAGTCCTTTTGTTCCCTAACATCTGGCAGTTCTGTGTCCCCCATGGAGTACGACGTGTAGGACTTCTGACCTAGGTGCATTACCGCGCTTTTCTTGGAATTAATTTCCAGACTCCAAAGGTTAGCCCATTCGGTTAATTTGTCTAGATCGTTTTGTAGTACCAACCTATCATCGCTACTATTTACGGTTTTCCATATCTTAATATCATCCGCAAATAGTAAGGAAGATGAGGTAAGAATTTTTGGCACTTCATTTACGTATAATAAGAATAGCAGGGGGCCAAGTACCGTTCCCTGAGGTACTCCACTTAGTACTGCTTTCCACCCTGACAGTACACCATTAACCCTTACCTTCTGTCTCCTATCCATCAGGTAGTCACTAAACCACTCGCATAAGCGTTGGTCTAATCCAAAATGTTTAAGTTTACTAAGAAGACCTAAGTGGGATACCTTATCGAATGCTTTACTAAGATCGATAAATACAACGTCCAGTAGATGGTTTTTATCCCTGGCCTCGACCCAATCTTCCCTAGCTAACAGTAAGTTTGTCAAGCAGGATCGTCCTGGTCGGAATCCATGCTGTTCCACTGCCAGTAAGCCATGTTTTTCCGTATGAGCTAAGAGCTGGTCCCTTATGAGTTTTTCTAACACCTTTGCTATAATGCAGGTCAGACTTACAGGCCGGTAGTTAGATACTAACTGTCTATTCCCATCTTTGAAGATGGGGCTTATAAAAGCATCTTTCCAGTCTCTGGGTAACCTAGCCTGGGTCAGAGACATCTGAAAAATCTCCGTAAGTGGAATGTATATTATATCCGCCAGGGAGCTTAGCAATCTAGGGTGAAGTCCGTCTGGTCCAGGTGATTTACCTGGCTTCAACTTAGACAGTAGTTTCAGAACCATTACATCATCTACCACAATTGGGGGCATTTTAGGGGCTACACCAGTTACCTCGCTACACCCCTGGGTGGTACGATTAGACGAAAAAACATCACAGAAATATTCGGAGAGCACCTCAGCTTTTGTTTCGTCTGATTCTGCAGCCTCTCCTGTGTTGTTAATGAGGGACGGTATGCCACTACTAGTTTTAGTCCTACGTTTGATATACGAGAACAGTCTTTTTGGATAATGCACACAATCCAGTACTAACTGTCTCTCATACTCTATACGACTATTGTCAATCTCAAACTTGCAAAGGTTTCGAACTTTGCGGTATTCTACCCGAAACTCATCCCTTCCAGTCACAGCAAACCGGTCCCATAAGTTCTTTCGTTTTCTTAGTAACCTACTTATTTCATTACTAATCCAAGGTGGTTTATGAGATAATTTTCGAGGCGTAGACCAAGGTACAAAGGGTGCAGTGACGCACTCTAGTGTATTCCTAAATCCCATCCAAGCCTCCTCGACAGTCTGGTGTGTGTTAACAGACCAGTAAGCTAGGGTTGCTGCATTTCGGATTGCAGGTATATTCGCATTCAAAAAGTTTGGGCGAGCGGCTGTTGACCTATGTATGACGGCCTGGATCCTGAACATAAAAGTAATAAATATGTGGTCACTACTGCCTAGCGGCGCCAGGCACCTTTTATAAAATCGGTCCGAGAGCGATTTTCTGGTGTCCAACAGCATGATGATGATCATGATGATGACGTGAGTATTTGGGAGGATAAGATTGATGGTGGTTGGTGTGCTGCAGCGAACAGGCCTACAATGATGTGTGGCATTAGACTGAGCTGATCAGCTGATTGGTGACTAGCCTCCCGACGACGAGCAGCGCATCTCATCCATCACTGCATTACGGCAGACCTCGATTCGACAGGTCGACTAGCACTGTGATAGGTGTCGGGGTGGTCGTCGATGCGCACATGACGACTGTGAGTAAATAGTCAACCTCGTTGACGCAGGTTTGCACAGGTGGACAATATTGTTCACATTGACAGAGTGTTGATTGACGATGACACAAGGATTGCACGATGCGACAACCATGCATTCTGGATTACACAGGCCATACCGATCGTCGACTGCAAATCGATGCTCGTCGATGAGCGAATTCCTCACTCAGGATCAGTGTGTAGTGAGTCGGGTGTGAGTGACCCCAACTAGCATTATTTTCGGGCGCACTGCAGATTGTTTGGGGCAAAAAACTTCGGGCACATTGCAGAACGTGTCACACTGAACATAAGCCAGCCCCAAAATGTCTGCAGTGTGCCCGAAATCGTTACTAGCTGGGGACGAGTTGAGCGTGGAATTTAGTACTGTGTCTTGTGGGTGTGATTGACATGATGACGACTGCTGAGTTCTGTATGTGGATCGTTGAGGTAGTTGTTGAGTGTCTGTGATTCTCGCCAGTCCTGCATCGTTAGTGCAGGTGTTTTCGTGTGAGTGTGAGTGGACGACTGTATTGACACGTGTGTTTGTCGTTCGTATGTCGTTATGTTTGTTGTTGTCAGGCGTGTTTATTAGTTGGGTAGTTTGGTATTTAGGTAGGCATGAAGTTGGGTATGTGGGTAGGTGTGTAGGTAGGCGGTAATGTGGGAAGGTGGTTTGGTTGGTTGATGGATAGACTGATTTGAGCGGTTTAATGATAGTGTTTGTAAATTGAGAGTGTTGTGTGGGTTTGGTGTGTACGGACGCTGTCGGTCCAGTGGTGTAGTGGCTATCACGTTCGCCTCACACGCGAAAGGTCCCCGGTTCGAACCCGGGCTGGACCAGGATGACCTGTCTGGCGGTTTTTTTATGCTAGCTGAAGTGAATACATATCTTTTTGGGTTATGTGGTGGAGTTTTTCTTAACGCTCTCTGTTTGCTTCAAGCTTCTTTGCTTTGATTACATGTTCTCACATCGAAATATAATCACTACAGTTTTTCAAATTCATAGAATTTATTTATTGAACCGAACTTTGAACTTTTGTTTATTGGAACTGATAGCCATTAATTGACAACTCGTATTCGCGAATGGTTCAATCGTGTATAAGTTGGAATAAGACGAAAGAATACGAATTAATATACTATACATTATTTGTGAAACTTTTGTTTATAAACTCTGTATGATGGCTGGAATTTAACTGCTGAAGAATAAATTTTCTCATTACAAGTCGTTGAGTTCTGGAGTTCAAGTCGATAGTCCTACCTAGTAATTGTCTATTCCGAGTGTCTTCGCAAATAATAGGAACTTAGGGTTAAGTTCCTTGACACCATTTTTGACTAGATCATCAGTTTATATGTCAAACATGTGTACTGAATTGAAGAGGTTAGGAGGTTAGACGATTACTACTTTATACTTAATTAGTCGAGTTTTGTAATATTTTGTTCGATGTCCCCATGTCTCGAAATGATGCACAATGGTTTCACTTTTGAAGATCTAATCTCAGTTTTCAAAAGAATGGATACTGAACAAGCAATACTGTTTTCGATATCTCCATCATCAAGTCCTACAGTTATATATACATAAATGTGAGTGAATGAATTAGTGTCATTAACAACATTAATGTGGTTTAAATAACATAGAATCATTGGATTACAATTCCATGGAGGATTTCATCATGAGCTGACATCAGTTAGAGAACCACTGGAAAACCTGGGAGTACTGGACAGCTGTTTCGTCAACCTATTTTGGGACTCTTCATCAGCACGCTCCCACCGGGATTCGAACCCAGGACATTCTGGTTACAAGGCGAGCTCGTAGACCATTAAGCCACTGGGACCCGATCCGATGGTCCTTGAATTCTAAATTCTGCCAATTCACGACATAGCGCGACCATTTCGCAATGTCTTCTTAGAAGAGTTACTGCCTCATCTTCAACCTGCTGTAATTCAATAGCATCAGCATAACAATACACTGAATATCAGAATAATTAGGAGAAATAATAATAATACAAATTCATGAATTCATAGTCTCCACTGAACACTGGTCAGGGAAGTAGTAGTGGCTAGCTGGACTTGCTTCTTTTGCACACAAAGCACTGGTTGTTTCACGCGAATCGCGATAGCCTCTACTGTTTGAAGCATGTGGTACCTCGATGTTTATGGGAATTTATTTGGTACCCGGTAGATGATAGAGGAGGATTCTTCAACGGGCTGGCTGGCTTTGTGGTTGGCCGGTTTGTACCAGATGGTTCAATATCGAACTGTTGATGGCTTTCACTACACATTTACTTAGCCACACAGGCGGATTTTCCCGAGCTCGAGCAGCTGTTGTAATTTCACACTCGTGCATCTCACTTGCTTTTTAGCATAATCAACTGTTGAGTGAAGTTTAGACATTTTTCAGGCATTATATCATAGATTCTTTAAGGGACTTTAGATGTTAACGTTTATCTTCTTTTTTCGTGATTACAGCTTGATGCCGCACCGTATTTTCAGTGCAAGTATGGCATGTTCAGCATGGATATCGGTAGCCCAAATTTTGCAGGCCGACCATAGATATCAGGTGTGCGTCGGCAGGGGATCGAACCCCGGACCATGTGCATGGTCGGCGAGAGTCCTAACCACTGTGCTGTTTATAGTCTACTTCCGACCAAACAGCTTATTTTGAAGCACCCGTGTAACAACAGAAAACAAGGGCCAGGCAACAGATAGTTTATTAAGGAAAATCAACACATATTTATAGATTTTAATGTACATTATTGTAGATTATTGTTAGTAGAAAATACAGTCTTTTGATTGGTTGTTTCTCACAGAAAGTTAACCTTGCATCTCTTTGTGGCTGTGTCAGATCATCCAAATGCTATCTGTATCCGCTTACGCAAAGCCTTTGTTCTCATTTTCTCACCACCAATATTGGAGACATAAACATTGATCAGCTTTGGCTAGCAGCCAGCTCTCACCACACCCGGATTTCCGTGCTGTGGAATTCACATGCAACTCCTACCCATCACTACTTCGAGACTTGTTGGACACAGCCATTAACTGCTTCGGATTCACCTTGGTGTGTCTGTCATGTATATTTACTTCAGTAAATCATAATATATGAAGATGTTCTCATGCCTATTTCTCTGTTCACCACTTTTGCGGTTACTGGAAATTCTAGATACAGTGAGTTGCGTCTTCTTCGTGTTTGCTAAATCGGTTGAAAGAAAAACTAAACGAGCCTTTAAGAACTTTCAGGATTACAAGCAGTCAGTGGATGTTCATACAGAAATGTGTTTTGATTCTTGAAAATATCATCATCAGTCTAGATATCACTAGGTAGTTGAACGACTGCATTGTACGAAACCATTTCTCATTTCAGTTTATCCGCTGTCTTCTAGTATGAAGGAATCACTCATGGATGATGAGATGATATCCCTTCGAATATGACATTCGATAGCTATTAACCATCAGTGATTGATCTCCGTCAAAGCAATGTTTCACGTATTCCCATCACCTTTTACACTCACGTATGATTTACCGATGTCTGATGTCCGATATAACTGATAGATTCAACCGAATCTCGACTTTTCCAAGAAGCTATGTTGATATGAGGATAAAACACTGGTACTGGTTTTTTTTCATTCCTTTACGTTCCCAGTGGAATATAGGGCTTCGAGTTAGAGGCTCGAAGTTTCGGTAGCCATGGTGCTTATTTTTACGGGATGGGTTTGCTAGCCTCACGCCTCACCTCCTCTTTTTACCTTCCTTATTACTGGCATAGTGAGGTAAAGGAGCGCGTCGGACGGGGATTGAACCCCGGACCATATGCGTGGTTGGAGAGCATCCTACCTCTGTGCCACTGACGCACTTGTGGTTATTTATTTTGATAAAGTCACACACACACACACGAAACACCATCAGTAAATATTACTGTATAACACTGTGTGACCTTATCAAAATAAATTTGATCTATAATGGATGCTATGTTGACTATGATTACGTATGGCATTACGTAAACCACTTACTCTGCATTGTGTGAATGAAACTGAATTTTGACTTTGTTTGAATAACAGATATCCCTCAAAAAAACAGAAATTTCTGAATTCTATCGACAGCTGACGCGTCCCACTTGCTCTGAAATGGAAGTGATCACATTAGATTGGTTGGCTCATTCTTTGAAACTACTAGAGAAATTCCATTGAGACAGTGAAATAGGTGATCGATAACACACAGGAGGCTGAATAATCGAGGTGAGTTCATCCTCATCTAACACTAGTCACACTTGTTGGATAGACCTGATATTACATCATATCATTTGCATGTCTGTGGTGAACAACATGACTGAGTGACAATTTCTAATGGTTGACCGAGAATGAAAATCATGATGCAGTATTGTTTTAATTTTCTATAGTTTGGTATGTAAGGGTTAGTTATGTTTTCACGAGTTGATCACGGATTGATATCAGTTAGAGAACCATTGAAAACCAGGGAGTACTGGACAGCTGCTGTTTCATACTAGTTTGCGAATCATTGGCAGTACGCACCCACTGGGATTCGAAACCAGGACCTTCCGGTTACAAGGCCAGCGCGCTCGTATACCATTCAGCCACTGGGACCCGATTCAATGGCTCATGAATTCTAACTTCTACCAATTCGTGAATTTAGCGCGACCCCAACCACTGTCGTAGGTGGGACATCCATCCACACACGTGACATCTAATTGCACCTCACTGGTCACGACATTTTCACTAGAACTCCAGGAAACTCCATCCTGTAGCAAGTCACTAGCGGGCATCAGATTAATTTTCTATAGTTTGGTTTGTAAGGTTTAGTTATGTTTTTACGAGTTGATCACGGATTGATTTTAATTAGCCAAGTACATGTTTTGTTTTTTCCGGTCCAAAACTATTTTCAGTTGTTTGTGAGTCTTGCTTGTATAACCTTAACTATGTGTATTCCTGGCAGAATGATCAGAAACTATATGAAGAGTTCACAAGTGTCATAGGAAGTTGATTTGTTGAAGGGAAGGGGGCTGGGCTCTCTAGTTGACCGGATGATTGCTTACACACTGGATCGGGTAAGTTGTCCATTTAAATTCTATACAAGACGAGTTTGATTGATCTGATGATTACCTGACCCGTTACAAATGCCCACACCATTGAGAGAGAACATGGACATGAAAGCATGACACTATGCATATCATTCAGAAGTTATATTCGGCACACGGTTACATGTAGTTTCCGCATTTATTCACGTGGGGTAACAAGGAAATATTGCTAAAAAAACTCAAAATAGTGTTATACAATCAATCCTCAGCTCATATTTACCTCGACTGACGAAATTTTAACCGTTACAGTTTTCCCATCTGCTTACCATTGTTAATATCACTGAAGGGATTAAGCTATAGGGAAAAACTTGGGCACTGTGATAGAATATTGTGGTGACAACTGTCTGCAAGCCAAAATTGTAGACAACAGTTTATGTCAATATTCACGTCGCGAATCAGGGTCAGGAGAAAAACAATAACAAAGTTTAACCTTGAGAAAATCACCAGCCAATCACAGCGGAGTTGACGTGTGGAAATATGATTCACAGATATACAACTTGATTTACTGAGAAACGGGCCACAAAGAGATAACAGAATAACCTTCAGCAAGAAAACAACCAATCAGAAGAGGTTTCTTCTCTGCTAACGATAATGCTAATAATAGTGCACATAAAAATCTATAAATACCTTTTGGTTTTCTCAATAAACAATCCGTTGCCAGGCTGTTGTCTTCCGTAGTTACGGTATAATTCCATTATGGATAAAATTTTATTCTGATAAAGTCACACAGTGTTATGCAGTAATGTTTACTGATGAGTTGTCTGCAGTTGATGAGAAATAAAGTGTGCTCATTTTACACTGCAAATGTTTTTCCTCTTCTTTAGACGAAATCTAATTTTATTTTATAATTTTAAGAACCTGAAGAAAATTTATCGTAAAGAATATTTTTCATACACCCTATATTATTTGTTACATAGATCATGCACTGAAACAGTCCACGTGTTGGATGATGCTTCAAAAACAATTTCTCCTTCATAATTTTATTAAAAATAACTCTATAACCTGGCTTCTTTTGTCCTGATAATTTTATCTGGGTTGTACCAAAACATGTCGATGGCAGGGCGGTTAGGACGTTCGCCGACCATGCATGTGTTCCGGGGTTCGATCCCCGGTCGACGCACTCCTTTACCTCTCTAAGCCAGAAATAATGCTTGTGAAGAGGAAAGGTTGGGCATGAGGCTAGCAACCCCATCCTGTAATAATAAACACTTCTACAGAAACTTCAAGCCACTAGCTTGAAGCCTTATGTTCCACTGGGGAACGTGAAGGAAAAAAAATTACAAAACATTAGAACTTTTTTATGTTTTAATACTTAATGTAGGTTTTATTTCATCCTATTACTTTAAGTCTTCACTAATCCTTTTTTTGTACTGAAATGGGATTGGATAAATTGAAATTAAAATGCTCGTTGGAGCGTGTGCGTTTTCTGTAAATAATAGTGCTTGACTTAGCATCTCGTTTTCTTCAGATTTTGAAGTCTAATATCAGGATACCTCTTCAATATTTTTAATTTCGTAAATGTTTCACTGGAATACCTCCACCATACTTTGGGAGTGGGATTCGACGTTTCCAAGTGCTCCACCACAATCAGGGATATTGGTGATCCCAGGTTTCGGCTGTATAATTTTCATTCAAAATTAAATACTATAGGATTAAAGCATAAATTCACTCTTAACGTGATGTTCCCCAGTTACATCGTGGTTCTAACTCTGAATTTCCGGTCAGAATTGAGTTCGTTCCCATCAGCTTCTAGAAACATGTTTATTAGTAGTTACGCCTAGAAGCTGATGACACTAAAACTAACTACTGTTTTCTCACATTCCAATTTAGAATTATTCAGTGTATTCTTCAGCTCACAAGGATTACGGAGTCCGCATTTTGAACGACTTCTAATAGAACTTATTACTATAGTTGGTTATTTAGATAACTCGTGAGTTAGGGCCTGCTAGAATTCGTGGTTTATGAACGTTGACGACATTATGTATCCTACTCGAGTTACTAGTTATGGACATCAAGTTAAACCATTAGTGCTCATCAAGAAATTATTTACTAGGTTATGGATTTCTTAACTTTTATAAGTATAAGAATGAGAAAATGTTTTATTGGAAAAGGGCACTCCATTCAATCCAACTTCCAACGGAAATTTTGTTTGATCTATTGCCCTACTGAAAAAATTATAAGTAGTATGAATTATACTGATAAAAAAGCCATAACGAGACCTGTTTGTTGACTTATTCTTATACAAACGCGAAGTGGATGTTTTCTTCCTGGAATTCCTCTTTAAGTTAGTCTAACAGTCATACTGATCCATTTCACGTATTTAAGAACTTCTGTTCAGTTTACTCAGGAAAACTATCGAATTTGGTTACACAGCTGTGATGAAATATATAAGTTTGATATATAGTAATTCAGAACAACATACACAAATTTCAGTATTCTGAATTCTACCAGGATACGAATTTAGATCACTTGAAGAACATTCCTTTCTTACAAAAGACATTTTATGCAACAAGTATTTCTAGTCAAATACTCTGCTGAATCTTCATATGACTTTATTCCTGTATAAACTTCAACAAAGCAAGAACATCAACTGCATACAAGCCGAAATAGTTACAATATCGAAATGCAACGACTCCACATACTTCAGTTTAATAGTCAGAAAACGACCACCATTGATACTTCTCGACTGAATATACAAGAACTAGAAAGAAAACAAACTACATGTGTCAGTAAAGTTGTTGGTATATATATAGAAAACTTACTCCAGCAAAGAAGGGAAGTTGAAAACTAGTTAGGTGTGCGAAAAGATGTTGCATGAGACTTCTAAATTTTGATAAGTTGAAGTGATTAAAGTAAAGACCCTCAGCCACAGGGTTAGATGAACTAAGCATTGTATATGATACCTTGACTGAAAATAGCTATTCAGATGAATTCATCAAGAAACACATGACAAATAAAGCGGAAAAGGACTACTCACTATGCGTAAACAAGAAACCTTTACACATACGACTGCATTTCGAGGGCGAAATACCAAGCGAAATAATTACGAAGAAATTAAGAAAATCAGTTCAAAGAACTTTTAATGCTGGCGAACTACACATCTTATTCTCTACAGGACCGATGGTAATTCCTCGACTGAAAGATGAAGTACCTAGACTAACCACTTCCAGTTGTATATACCATTCCAACTGCTCTCCTGTAGAGTGAGTTATATCGGCCCTTGTTCTAGGAACTTGATTTTTCGTGGTCGCTCGGGAATATTTACACGTGTGGCTAAGTAAATGTGTAGTGAAAACCATCAACAGTTCGATACTAGACCACCTGGTCCAAAACGGCCAACCACAAAGCCAGCCAGGCCATTGAAGAATCCTTCTCTATCATCTACCGGGTGCCAAATAAATTGACAAAAACATCGAGGTCCCGCATGCTGCAAACAGTAGAGGCTATCGCGATTCGCGTGAAACAACCAGTGCTTTGTGTGCAAAAGAAGCAAGTCCAACTAGCCACTACTACTGCCCTGACCAGCGTTCAGTGGAGACTATGAATTCATGAATTTGTATTATTATTTCTCTTAATTTTTCTGATATTCAGTGTATTGTTATGCTGATGCTGTCGAACTGTAATTCATTGATATCGCTATTATTGATTCTATGTTATTTAAACAACATTAATGTTATTCATGACACTAATTCATTCACTCACATTAATGTATATATAACCGTAGAAGCTGATGATGAAGATATCGGAAAGAGTATTCTCTGTTCAGTATTCATTATTTTGAAAATTTTAATGGGCATTTTTAATCAGTTAATATCAATCAGATGAAAAGAGGTCAAACACTCAGGTCATGAGAACAGATGAAAATATAAAAAAATTATGAGGTATGAAATGACAGTGTCAAAGTTAACTGTAGTAACAAATCTAAAACATGTTTTCAATGTAGTATGAAAAGATTGACGACTGTGATTTTCTGAATATAAAAAATGGGTTTTAACAGTTTAGTGCTTATGGGTTTGATGAAACATATTCGATTGTCTTCTATGCATGAACTTCCTTTAAGATCTACAAGGAATGTTTAGTATCTGTTTAACAAACCATTTCATAGACATCGCTAAGACTTATCTTAGCTGACTTTTTCTAACAGAATTAGAAAGTGGACTATTGAAAGGGGTATTGGAGTGAATTGGAATTCTGTCACCAATACACTGATGACACGGTTATGAATATCAAAAAATGAGGAGAAAGCAATGAGCATCTGTGACAGATTTAATGATTTGCATCTAGCAATATGTTTTTTCAATTATTGGTTTGTAGGGATTTGGTTGATTGGTTACAGGAAATATTAGGGTTATTGTTAGGATTAGAAGACCTAAATAATTACATTCATAGAATGTGGTTAGATTACTCTGTTGATATTCCAACCTAAAACAGAGCTATTTTTATCACATGTGAGAGGAAGGTATCTTCTGTAACACTTTAATACAGTTTTTATGCATTCATTTTCATAAATATATGTATTCCATACACAAAAATGCCTCTGTCACGTGATTGGTGCGTTCGAGGTCATTCGCTAAGTGGTAGTTGGTGGTGCTTAAAGTTTAACTTTGCCCTGATTTCATCACTTCACTTGTTTTTGTCACTCTGTGGGGTTACGCTGAATGTTGTTGCTTGGTAAGCAGATGAATAACACTGGAGACAGGATGCACTGCACTAAGCTAACGTATTGGTTGTATTGATGCGGAAGCAATCCTTTGAACCGTCCTAGGGAAACGCACATCTGATCACTTGACAACAAGAGCTGCATGAGACAAAATTGGTACACTTTTATCAGGCTCCTGGAGATATTTTCTCTAATATTTTAAAGTATTAGGTGGGGATTAATCCTTTTCACTAGTATGCGAATATCAACAGTGCAAGATGGCTAGTAACTGCTGGTTTTGATTAAATAATTATTTCCACATTTTGCAGAATAACGAATACTACGGTGATAGAAAATTACAGTTATTCCGATAGCCTTAAAGCACAACCAACGAGTGAGATTTACTAGCAGTTTAAAATACGTGAAAATCAGAAAAATTCAAATGCATTATCTCCGCCTGAGTAGGGATTGAGTCAGTAAGCAATATGTATGATTCAATGTCTCTCTGTATTATGACCCACAATAGTCCCATATTCAATCATCCACCGTATATCTCAAGTCTCTCCTTCTCCTCTACATCAATCCTCATTTCTCAAATCGGAAGTGACATTTCACATGAACCAAAAAAATTCCGCCTCGGATTGTCATTCCTAAGAAAACAACCGGAAACTCGTTTCCTTTGAATCAATGTATATGAAAAGAAACATGATCCGATAAGCAAACATGTTGGTTTTGAATGCTATCCAGTGAAAAAATGTTTCACATTTGCATATACATATTCATTATTATCACCACCACAGATATTTCCATGCTTAGACTTCGAGAAGTAATCGCAATATATCGTCTTGCCACTTATTGTCAACAGAAATATCTCGACTGAGTAATTATCGCTGACTGATTGAGCTAGAGCTCACTGTGTTAAAGATAAAATTCGAAGAAAAGGAAGATCACCTACCTAATCCTTGAAACAAACTATTGGTGGAAATTATTTCCAATCAATATCTTGCTTCGAGAATATGTGTGTGTATTATATGCATTCATACATACATACATAGAGACATTCAGTGACATACATATACGAGTCCACATACTATCTCGTTAGTTCAAGATATTCTTACCTGCCTGTCAGGAGGTTTGTCAATAAGCTTCATTAATGCAGCTGTGATGCAGGACGTGATCTCCGTGGTTGAATGTAATTCCAAATTGGACAAGTTTACTTCGTACAATGCCCGGTGATACAACATTAATCCTATCAAGTTGATATGATTATGAGCAGTAATTTGTGTTCTTGAAGCGTCATTCAGTTGCTGATACAGTTTCACTCTGTGTTATATCAAATACAATTTTTCAAATATGGAATTATCAAATGAACTACCACAACTTCAGCAAATCAGGTTTCATTGTGATTACTAGTGATAAATATGATGGAATAATTGACCTGAAAGTCCCTCGGTAAACACTTTATTTACAGTATTGCAACTATTTCAATTTATTTCGCAATTACTATCCTCTTCCCCTCATCAGCCAATCGTATGATATATTGCCTTTCGTACTAAGGGAACTGTGCAGCAAACTGGTAACTGAAGTTCAGTGTGACAGCAATAAAGTCACTAAAAATGAAAAGGTGGCAGGAACTGCTGTTAACATGACTGATGGATTAATTTGTGTTGGTGGGAGATTGATATTCGTTGATTACCCAGCCTCCTTCAAGAGTTCGGTTGTTTTAAACTAGTCATCACTTTTTATATCATTTGGTAGCCTTTCCATAAGAAGATATAAACAATCGGCATATAGTTATTTATCGTATGTCCATTCCACATATCAACATAACCTTGTAATTCAGAAGTCTTTTGCCCCATAGTCACCATAGACTTTTATTGCCATCGCTGTTCTTTCTATTAAAAGCATGAAAGCAATTGTGAATCCATCAGCACCAAAGCTGACATCTACTTCTAGGTGGACAGCAAGCGTTTGAAGGCATGTAAACGAATATCTGTATCCCTTTTCTTCGCTTCTTCCATGGTGAAAAAGTTGCGGTTCGATATAGGGAATTCATTCAGTGGCAAACGAAGCCAACCCTTTGTCACTCGACAGTCTGTGAGTGATGTCACCAACTGCTGACACAAAGAGATCTGTAGGCATCTGTACATCGTGCATTCAGCTATCACCTGTCTAACCGTACTGATGTCTTGGCTGTCTATTAAAGTTCACGTGTGGTAGCTAACACCTGTGACATGACTGAGTGTCCTTCTGTTTCGTGGTAGTGCTGCATGATTAATTCGTAGCAAAGTGATGACTAGGTTAAAATAACCGAACTCTTGAAGGAGGCTGGGTAATCAATGAATATCAATCTCCCACCAACACAAATTAATCCATCAGTCATTCTAGCAACAGTTTCTGCAACCTTTTCATCTTAGTGACTTTATTGCTGTCACACTGAACTTCAGTTACCAGTTTGCTGCACAGTTCTCTTAGTACGAAAGACAATATATAACATTTGGCCGGTCAGGGGAAAATGATAGTAATTGCAAAATAAATTGAGATAGTTGCATAGGAATCAACACTGTAAATAAAGTGTTTACGAAGGGACTTTCAGGTCAATTATTCTGCCACATTTATCACTGGTAATCACAATGAAACCTAATTTGCTGAAGTCGTGGTAGCTTATTTGATAATTCCATATTTGGAAATTGTATTTGATATAACACAGAGTGTTATATCAGCGTCAGTAACTGAATGACGTTTCGAGAACACAAATTACTGCTCATAATCATCTCAACTTGATAGGATTAATGTTGTATCACTGGGTGTTATACGAAGTAAACTTATCTAATTTGGAATTACATTCAACCACAGAGATCACTCATACACTTACATTAATGAAGCTTATTGACAAACCTCCTGACAGTATGGTGAGAACATCTTGAACTAACGATATAGAATGTGGGCTTGTATATGTATGTCACCGACTAACACAACTTCGTTCTCTATGAATGCATATAATACACACACACATATTCTCGAAGCAAGATATTGAATGGAAATAACTTTCACGAATAGTTTGCGGTAGGTGATCTTCCTTTCCTTCGAATTATATCTTCAACACACTCAGCTGTAGCTCAATCAGCCAGCACTAACCACTCGATTGAGATATTTCTGAGGACAATAAGTGGCGGACACTGCATAATGCAAGACGATATGTTTCGATTTCCTCTTGAAGTCTATGCATAGATATGTCTGTTGTGGTGAAAATAATAAATATATATGCAAATATGAAACATGTTTTTCGTGGATAGCATTCAAAACCGAAATGTTTGCTTATCGGATCATGTTTCTTTTCATATACATTGATTCAAAGGAAACGAGTTTCCGGTTGTTTTCTGAGAAATGACAATCTGAGGCGGACTTATTTTTGTCGTGGTGAAATACCACTTCCGATTTGAGAAATGAGGACTGATGTAGAGGAGAAGGAGAGAATTGAGATATACGGTGGATGATTGAATAGGGGATTCTTGTAGGCCATGATATACTGAGATACACAGATATATGCCTATTTTGCTGATATTTGATGCCTGTGGGTTTACGATTGACTTCATACAGTTTGCTGGATCTATGAAACTGGTCAGAAACCGTTGTTTTATCTTGTATGCTAAATTACCATGCTACATACTAAAAAGTGATCCAGTTTGGGATGTACTATCATCTTACCAATCTACATGGTTTGTCATTTTTTTTAGTATTAACTAAAACAGTTTTAGTTGAGTTTTGCATCCAATGAAGAAACGGGTAAATTTTGGCATAATGGACTTGAGTGATAAATTTGGAATTTAGTTAGCTCAACATTAGACACTACTTCCTACCTGACAGATAGGAATATCGTGGAAAATACGTATTAAGACATTAGAAAGAAGAGAACACAAAGTTCAGCAAAGATATCTGTTTGGTGATTTCATTTTCAAAATCTGTATAATCACATTTAAATAAATTTTCATTGACACAATTATTGTATAATTCCACATAATTATGAAGGCGAATAAAAAGTGACGATTATTTTCAACTTGATATAGATTACAAGGGGCTTAGAAACAAAAATTACACGGGATTAGAATATAAATGCAAAATAGTGATTTAAACGAATTACAAGTTTGAGCAGGAAGAGCATGGAAGCAAATTTAAAATATTCAGAAGAATGGATACGGAACAATGAGTACTCTTTTCGATAAATTCATCATCAGGCTCTACAGTTATATATACATTATAGTGAATGAAAAAATGAATTATTGTTATGAATGACATTAATGTTTAAGTAATATTGAATCAGTAATACTGACAGATTACAGCTATATAGCATCGACATAAAATAAGCTGAATGTCAGAAGAATTAGGAAAGATAATATTACAAATTCATGAGTTTATAGTTTCTACTGAGGGCCAGGGCAGTAGTACGGGCTGGACTTGTTTCTTTTGAACACAGAGCACTGATTGTTTGAGGCGAATTGCAATAGCCTCTGCTGTTTGGAGCATGCGGTGCTTCGATGATTTTGGTAATTTGTTAGGCACCGGGTATATTATAGAGAAGGAATGAATTGAATGAAGACAAATACACAGTGAAAAGAACGAAAATAACCAAAGGCTAAGATAGCATGCCGAACCAGGTCCATGGTAATTGTAAAGGTTGGACCAGTTTCTTTTGAACACACACTTCCCACTTTCCGATGCATTTTTCCAGGACTTCTGCAGTACAAAACCTCGCCTAGATTACTAGGTTACTAGTATTCTAGCCGGTCCCAAGCCCGGATAAAGAGGGAGGGTTGGGGCGTGGTGCTAGCAACTCCACCCCGAAAACTTAACCAAATTGCTACGAAAACTTCAACGCACAAATATATTAAAAATTCTAAAAATACAAACAATAACCTTATTTCTCGCTGGAATCGGGGAAGTGAAATGACGCAGGCTGGTGAAAGCCTTCGGGAAGCCAGTCAGCCGATGTGCCTTCTTTCGATGAAAGCAAAAATAAGGATGGGGACGTGGAATATTCGTACAATGTACGAAGCTGGGAAGGCTGCTCAGGTAGCCGCAGAAATGAGGAGATATAAAATAGAAGTGTTGGGAATCTGCGAGAGCAGATGGAATGGATGCGGAAGGTGCCAACTACCAACTGGAGAGACAATAATCTACTCCGGTCACCCAGAGGACGATCACGAGCACACCGAGGGAGTAGCCATCATGATGTCACCAACAGCGGCTAAAGCTCTCATGCAGTGGGAACCAATCTCCTCCAGGATAATGACAGCCAGGTTCAACTCAAAAGGAAAAAAGGTTACAATCATTCAATGCTATGCGCCTACAAACGTCTCAGAACATGAGAAGAAGGAGGATTTCTACAGTCAACTACAAACAGTAATGGACAACGTCCCAAATGGCGATATCAAAATCCTGATGGGTGATATGAATGCGAAACTGGGAGGAGACAATACAGGAAGAGAACTCACCATGGGTCGTGAGGCCCTCGGTGAAATGAACGAAAATGGTGAACTCTTCTCAGACTTCTGCGCCTTCAATGATTTGGTGATTGGTGGCAGTGTGTTCAAACACAGGGATATACACAAGGCAACATGGATTTCACCAGATGGACACACCAAAAACCAGATAGACTTCATTTCAATCTCAAGGAAGTGGAGACGGAGCCTACTGGACACAAGATCGAGGAGAGGAGCAGATGTGGGTTCAGACCACTATCTAGTACAAGGGACTTTCAAGGTGAAGCTAAAAGCCTCGAGGATAGCTGGGGATAGGCCACAATGCAAGTTCAACACGCAAAAACTGAAGGACACAATCACACAGGACATTTTCACTGCAACGGTCAGAGCAAAGCAGGAAACACTACGTGGCACCACTGAGGAATCATCCGTGGAAGACCATTGGAACTCTCTGAAGGTAATTTTCAACGAAACATGTTCAACGGTTTTAGGAAGAAAGAAGAAACAAGACAAGGAATGGCTCTCAACGGACACTTGGAAGCTAATAGAGGAGAGGAGAATGGTGAAAGAGAAAATGATTCAATGCAAAGATGGACAAGAGAAAGAGACGCTGAGCTCAACTTACACAGCACTGGACAAAGAAGTGAAGAAGAGTGCCAGGAAGGACAAAAGACAATTCTACGACAACCTGGCTACTGAAGCTGAGAATGCAGCAGGCAAAAGGGACCTAAGGACACTATATCAGATAACCAAGTCCCTATCCGGGAAGAGATCAACACAAGTGAAACCTATAAAAGACAGCCAAGGGAACCCAATTACCAAGGAAGAAAGACAGATTAAACAATGGGCGGACCACTTCAAAGGACTCTTGAACCGACCACCACCTACAACCCGTCCAGAAATACCAACAACAGCACGTACACAACTGCAAGTTGACACCAATCCTCCAACGAAAGCTGAAGTCATGAATGCAATCAAGCTTCTGAAAGCTGGAAAAGCAGCTGGACCAGATGGAATACCCCCGGAAGCACTGAAAGCGGACCCAGAGACGACAGCAGATATGCTGACTCCATTATTGCAAAAGATCTGGAAAGAGGGAAAGGTGCCTACTGACTGGAGGAAAGGTTACCTCGTGAAACTACCAAAGAAGGGCGACTTAGGACTCTGCAAGAACTGGCGAGGAATCATGCTCCTGTCGACGCCAAGTAAAATCCTGAGTCGCATCATCCTGGAGAGAATAAAGGACGCACTGGATACAGAACTCCGACCAGAACAAGCTGGATTCAGGAAAGGCAAATCATGTTCTGACCAAATTGCAACTCTACGCATTATCATCGAACAAAGCATGGAATGGCAATCAAACCTCTACCTCAACTTCATAGACTTTGAGAAGGCCTTCGACAGCGTTGACCGCGAAGTAATTTGGAAACTACTCGAGTACTACGGCGTACCCCAAATATTCATCAACCTTATTCAACAGCTGTACGACAACGGCACATGTCAAGTGATCCACAACGGAAAACTCAGTGAGGCGTTTAAAGTAAACACAGGAGTCAGACAAGGGTGCTTATTATCACCAATGATATTCCTAATTGTGGTGGACTGGATTATGCGTCAGACAGTGGGAAACGAGAAGACAGGGATATCCTGGACCGACGTGAAGAACCTAGAAGACCTGGATTTCGCGGATGATTTATGTTTGATGTCACACAAAATCGAAGACTTACAAGCGAAAACTGACAAACTGGTCGAAGAAGCAGCCAGAGAAGACAGGACTCCAGGTGAACATAGACAAGACGGAAGTTATGAAAATAACCAACCAACAACAACAACAGCAGCAACATCCAGCGCCAATCACCATCAACGGGAAGGATTTGAAAGAGGTTACTTCTTTCACTTATCTTGGGAGCATTGTCTCAACCACAGGAGGAACGGACGAGGATGTCAAATCGAGAATCGGGAAGGCGAGAAACACATTCATCAACCTGAAACCAATCTGGAAATCTTCGTCACTCAGCCTCCATCAACAACAAAATTCGGATTTTCAATACAAACGTCAAGTCAGTTTTGCTATACGGATCAGAAACTTGGCGGGTCACCAAGAATATTTTCAACAGGTTGCAGACCTTTATCAACAACTGTCTTCGTTCTATACTGAAGATTAGATGGCCGGAAAGAATCACCAACAAGAAACTATGGGAAGAAACAAAACAGGAACCAATCGCCCAACAAATATGCAGGAGAAAGTGGAGATGGATTGGACACTCGCTGAGGAGGCCGTTGGGTGACATCGCGCGTCAGGCCATTGCTCGAGTGGAACCCGAAAGGGAAGCGGCGAGTGGGACGTCCAAGGGTGACATGGAGGAGATCGTGTGAAGAGGAACTGAAACAGTATGGATTAACATGGATGCAGGTGAAAAGTACAGCAGAAGACAGAAGCAAGTGGAGGCGTGTAGTTGAAGCCCTATGTTCCACTAGGAACCCAAGGGAACAATAATAATAATCTGCAGTACAAAGAAGTCGGAAACATACTGCCTTTGGTAGGTTTCTGTTTACTTTGTAAATGACTTGTGTTGCGAGAGGTGTTGATCAGATGTTCAGTCATGGCATTTCTTATTGAACCAGTGCCTCCTCTTTTCAGCCATGCTGGGCAATGTTCTTTAACACGTTTTGAAAGGATGCGCATACAACAACCTAGGTACCTAGCTCCTCACGAGCAGATGAACTGGTATATGCACACTGAATTGGTCATATACGGGAGTTTATCCTTTGTATTGTTTGAAAGTATTGGGCGACTAAAGAATGTCCCTCTTAGTGTTGCTGTATGGAAGGTCTTCCTTGAATAGCTGGATATTCTTCTCTTTAGGATATCAGCTGCCAAATCTCTCCTGAAATTCACATTCATATACAGAGTTTTCTTCGGTGCTGAATTGCATTCTTCAATTTTTGGTTTTGGTCTCATGTTCTTGTCGCGAAAATGTGCGGGATAGCTACTTTAAGCCAGGATATTTTTGACGAATAGGAGCTCCTCTTCTAAGCAATCACTGCTGCAGATTATTCTAATGTGATGGGTTAGTGTGATGATGAGAGCTCGTTTTTGTCTCACAGGTATCCAACTATATAGGTTCGTTAGTTGGCCATTGCAAGTTGGTTTTCTCTGGATGGATCTCTTCAGAGTTCCATCATCCCTTCTTGTCAATTTGACATCCAGAAATGAGATCTTTGATTCATCTCCTACTTCCATTGCTACTTTATTTGAAGGGTGGGAATTATTAAATTCTTGTAAGATACAATTGAGTTCGGAGTTATCGTTATGAAGGTGCACTTTTACCTCCTCCAAAAGACTACTAAAATTGGAACAATATCGTGTTACCAAGGTTTGATTGTAATAATTCAGTATCCTCTGGAATACTCCAACATTTTTGAATCAGTATATACTGGATATGCTTCTAAGTGAGAACATCAAGACATTCGTGTAGATATAAATGATGAATATTGATTTAAAAGACTAATTCATCCACTATAAAGTGAATTGTAATTTAAAAAATTGGGATATACCTTTGAGGTAAATATCCCTCCCATTAAATCTACCCATAAATTTAACTGAATACAAGCCATTAACTTAACTCATCAAAATAATCAGTATTGCTTAGTTTTTCAGTTGCCGAGAAAGACACAAAAAGTGGAAAACATTTAGATTATTTTCAGTGTTGCTGTTTATATTTGAAAACTACTGAAAAGTAAAAGCTTCTTGGAATGGCATTGATTTCTGTTACAAATTTTAATGAACTATTATGCTAAATAACGAGGTGAATTAGTAGGTTTCGATAACTAATGGAAACAGGTTGTTTTACGGGATAAACACAGTATCTAGAATAATTCGTCATGATTTGAAAATTGAGAATCCCTTCAAAAAGAATTGTGACATTTTGTTTTGTGGAATAGCCTTCCAGGTATTATTTACTACCATAGTATGATTGGTTGGAGGATTTCATCATGAACCATTGGAAAACCTGCAGGGAGTACTGGACAGCTAGCTGTTTCATCAGCCTAGTTTGGAACTCTTCATCAGTACGCACCCACTGCCAAGAGTTAGAACCCACGACCTTCTGGTTACAGGGTGAGCTCGTAGACGCTATGTCATGAATCGGGAGAAGTTAGAATTCACGAGCTGGCTGGTCATTGGATGGGGTCCCAATGGCCGCTGAATGGTCTACGAGCTTGCCATCGTTGTAACGATAAGGTCGTGGGTTCGAACCCTGATGGTGGGTGCGTACTGATAAAGAGTTCCAGACTAGGCTGACGAGACAGCTGGCTGTCCACTGCTCCTGGGTGGTTCCCCAATGGTTCTCTAACTGATATCAGCTCATGATGAAATCCTCCAACCAATCAAACAAAATTCCTATAGAAACCAATACCACAGTATGACTTATTCCGAGCTACTATGTTCACTTCAAATAACAATACAGAAAGCGGAATTAAAAACACTCATGTAGAGTTTTAAAAAAATTGGAAAAAATACTGTAAATAAGTATAATAGAAAGCTAGATTAAATGACATAATTATGACAGATATCTGAAAAAAAAAATTAGTCAACCAATCAAATCATTTTCTTGGATTGAAATAAGAAATCAACAAGGGGTATAAATGCACTCGGGTTACTAACATGATAATTATTTGAATTATCAACGTCAACTGTATCCTTGACGAAAATAACTAAAGGTGAGTCTAAATACAAGGAATTAGTTAATATTAGATTATGACAGGTAATTTTCAGTAAGGCAGTTTTACTTATATATATGTAATTGGTTTTTTGTAATACATGGTATATGGTAACGGTGTATTATATTTTGTTTTTGATGTGGTTGTGTTCTCTGAGCTGGATAGTTAATTTGCGAAGCTTTCATCACCCTACTAGGTGTCATCTTCAGCGCATACTTAAATGTGTTGAAGTGAGCTTTTAGATTTCTCCACGACTTTATCAATCATCTCTCCTGGTGGGTGACCTTGGAGGTGATTGGTTGTTTTTGTGTGTTTTCACACCTTCTAGGTTATTTGTATTGTAATTCATTGTTTCTTTGACTTGAACTTTGACCTTTTGTGTGAGGTTTCTTTCTTATTGGTTGATATATTTTGTCTATCTCGATGTGTCTATTGATTGATGATTCACTGGAATACCAAGCTTCTAAAATTCCTCTAGCATTCTTGTTGTTTCCTCTGTCTAATATTTGAACATTGTCCCAATTGAATTGACGTCCGTGGTTGTCTGTATGTAGTGATATGAGGGAGTGGATGTCATGTCTTTTGACGGCTAGCTTATGATTGTGGATACGAAGACGAAGGGAACGTCCACTTTGGCCAATGTAGTGTTTTTCGCAGTTGTTACAATTTATTTTGTAGATGATGTTTGTTTTATCTTCTTTCGCTGTTGAGTCTTTTGGATGACACAGAGCCAGCTGAGTGAAGTGATATTGTTGGTTTGTGTGCAACGTCGATTCCTAAAGGTTTGAAGAGTCTTGCAGGGCTGACTTTCTTTGTGCTTTCCTTGAGGGCTTTTGGTTTGATAGGTTGGCTTGGGCGTATATGTCTTTTGATGAAATTCCATAGATATCCATTCTTTTGGAAGACGTCCATGAGATATCTTTCTTCAATTTTCCTTAAGGTGGAAGTGCTGCAATGAGTCCTGGCTCTCTTGAATAGTGTTTGTATGCATTTCTTTTTGTGTGCTATTGGATTGTTGCTGTTGTAAGTCAGTATTTGATCTGTGTGAGTTGATTTTCTATAAACTTGGGTTTCTAATTCCCCTGTGGTTGGTCGCTTGACTAAGACATCCAAAAATGGGATTTTGTTCTCGGATTACTCTTCTCTTGTGAATTTGATGTCGTTGAAGACGTCGTTTATTAAGCTGTGAGTTTTATCTAACTCGTTTCTTTTGATAATTACAAATGTGTCGTCCACGTAACTTATCCAAATCTTGGGTTTGATCTTTGATAGGATTATGTTTTCGAGCCTTTGCATCACTGCAGAAGCAGTGCGGAATAGTCACAACTATCATCGTTCTTTTCGCAGCAAGGTAGTAGACTAGACTGTAGCCTAATAGTAGACAATTAGCCTAGAGGGTGTAAAAACACAAAAACAACCAATCACGTTCAAGGTCACCCGCCAGAAGAGATGATCAATAAAGTCGTGGAGAAATCTTAAAGCTCACTTCAACACATTGAAGTATGCACTGAAGATGTCACCTAGTAGGGTGATGAAAGCTTCGCAAATTAACTATCCAGCTCAGAGAACACAACTACATCAAAAACACTAAGATAAGATAAGAAAAGCCACCAAGACGGAGAAAGAGTTACATTGGTAGTGTTATTCGGAAATGGGCGTGTTGTGTGATGAATTGTTATAGTGTAGAGAGAGTTACGGGGCATTAAGTTCCAACTTGAAGGTTGTGTTGAAGCACACTTTCAGGAGAACTAGCATTTTGAAATCGAATCCATACGATATGATGGGATTCATTAATGAGGAGTCCCAAGTAAGCTATCTAGTTTGAACATGTTTGTAAAGAAGCAGAGGTCATTTTATTTCATCACTAGTTTTTAGTGTTATTGGTGATGTGTTTGCACAATATATTATGAACTTTCTGACAGTACATTTACTTGTCAAATCAGTCTGTAAGGATAAAACCTGTACACTGTGGTAGAGTATCCCTTCATTATGGATAAAATTTTATTTTGATAAATCACAAAGTATGAAACAGTAATATTTACTGACGATGCTTTGAGCACGAATTATTGCTCATAATCATATCAAGCAGCACGTGCCCCCTTTACTTTTTTCATATTATTCTTGTAATCGTTATTGCTATAGATAAGGTTGAAAATCAAAACAAGTGATTCAGCGAAGAGACTCTTTTCAACGGATTTATTATCAACCTCTACAATCGTATATATACATGGTTTTTAAGAAATTAAATCCGGTGAGGGAATTGAATCATAGGTCTGAATGCATAAAATAATAATAAGAGTATGAAATGCAGTTAAAACTAAAATGTTTGTGATTATAATCATAGTTAAATGTCAAGTGGCAAAGCGAATTAATGTCATATATAGAATAATTCATAGGATGGATAGAACTTGAAAAAGGGTATGCAATTATAGGATTAGTAGACAAATCGAATAAAATAAAAACGTTACGCAATATTGTGTGAAATTTGATAACATAGATTTTTAGCGCAGAGGGATTAAAATCATGAAAGTTGGAGGGGTTGAACGAACTTTTTTTGTACACAGAGATCTGGCTTTTCTGTTTCGATAGTCAAAGCTTCAGCACTACAGATGAGTCAGGCATGTAGTGATTTGGGTAAATTACTTTTTGTCTTGTAGATGACTTTAGAGGTGGGGTGATCAGTATCGACCAGATGTTCAATGACCGCGCTTCTTATTACTCCATTTCCACCTCTTCGTAACCATGCAGGATAGTGTTGTTGCACCCTCTTGGACAAAACTCGAGTCGAACTACCGATATATCTAGCTCCACACGAGCAGGTGAATTCATAAACACACATAGAGTTTGTCAGCAGCGGGATCTTGTCATTCAGGCTATTGAACAGTAATGGTCGACTAGTAAAGGCTATTCTCAGGGATGCAGCAGGGAATGCTCTTTTCAGGGACTGTGATATCCTCCGTTTCATGATATCGGAAGCTAAATCCCCTTTGAATTCCAAGCTCATGTAAAGTATCTTCTTGGGTATGGATGATAAGTCACGTTTTATAGTATTTGAATGTATATTCTTATCTATAAAACGTGGTGGAAATCCATTTTCTATTAGGATTTTCCTCAAAAGGTATAACTCATCTTCCACAGTTTCAGGGCTACATATGCGCCGAATGCGAGTGGCAAGCGACCGGACCAGCTGTAGAAATTTGTCAGTTGACCATTCCATGAGAGCTTTCGATAAATCGATCTTTTCAGAGTTTCATCGGTCCTCCTTGATAAGTTCACACCAAGGAAATGAATGCTAGACTCGTTCTCCATTTCGAGTATGAATTTTATCGCAGGATGGCAACCATTAAATACATTTAATATATTATTCAAGTTACAATCACTATTACAAATAATAAAGGTGTCATCTACGTACCTTTTATACATTTGAAAGCTTTGGATTGTAGGCTTCAACTGACCATTTTCTAGACTGGACATAAAACAGTCTGCAAGGAGAGGACCCAAGGAGAACCCATTGCAATACCATTCTTCTGTCTGCGGATTGTTTCACTGAGAGTAAACTGTATATTCAGGGTACATCTCAAAAGTAGTTCTCTCGGATCTGTAGTGGATATCCCTATATCAATAGATAAAGTTGCCAGTTGCCCACGAAAGGAAATACTTGACTAAAATTTCTCAAATTATGTATCTATTATGACTATCTATGAGCCTCTTTTCCAGTAAAAATGGATAAATCCTGATGAGTTTATCGTCTTCTGAACTTTAAGCACATGAAGAAGAGGCACTGTCATTTTGTTCCAGTTTTTCCATCTCTTCAACCACTATCTCTGATTTAGCGATTGGTTTCAAGCTTGAAAGTCTTTCTAGTTATTTAATTCCTCTGGTTCCTACCTAAATAGAAGGCTAAAGCTAGCCGAAAGCTAATTTTTCTCATATGAAATATCAGCTCAGAAATTTAGGTCGGAGATAAGAAACCATTCCGAGTATAAATCATTTGAAAGTCCTAAAGGAACGAACGATGCAGTAGATCTGACATAATCATTCTGAAACCTGACAAAGGAACAGGTGTAGTTATATTGGACAAACGTGATAATAAGACAAAAATATTATCCATTCTTGACGTTGATAGCAAATTCTTATCGAATTCACCATCTCTTGACACCAGAACATTTGGCGGGAAGTTAACATCTCATGTGGTGAAAATTCGTAGCATGTACATTAAAAAAAAGAGTTTACTTCTATGAAACTCATGGAATCTGACGTTCGAAACCTTTGTGGATTACCCAAGATTCAAAAAGCTGACAGTCCATTACACCCAGTTCTATCAATTTGTTGTTCTTCTTTCACGCATAAATTGGCAATTTGACTATTTAACATTTCAAACTAAATACAGAGTGAATTGTATAAATCCTCTTTGTAAGATACTTTTGAACTTGCTGACTGTCTTGAGGACATGAATACAAGAGATAAGAAAATGTACTCTTTTGATGGTAATTCGCTGTTTACTAATTTAACTTTAGTAGGGAATTGTCGACTTTCCTTGTGATTACATATCTTCTAGTTTTCTTATTTATTGCTCTTTTGTTCTGACAATGTTCGTTTCACTTTTGAAGCTGAGCACTTTAAACAAGTGGATAGTATTGCTATAGGGAGATCATAAGGACATTGAAAACTCAGTAGGTGATTTGTTTTCTAAGGTGATTGTTATACAAGATACGTTTATACTATTATTGTGATATGTAATAAGCAGGGAGATGCGACTTGTCCACTGACTTCAGACTTCACTCTGTACAGAATCACATCCGTCTTACATGTGAGGAAGAAGGTCGCAAGCAACCTGCATTCCTAAACACTTCAGTCGAAGATAGGATGGTTTAAGAAAGCGATTGATTTAGAAAATTCCTACATTATAAAAGAGAGGTAACACTCATTTATGATAAACTAATATTTAGCGTCACCAGACTTTGTACATCAGTGTTCTAACTAAAAATATTTACGTTTATCGAAAGGGTAATTGTTGAAAAGCCACTTAGCAAATAATAGAAAACAGTCGCTTCGATCCACTTCCCAAATGCTGAAGTAACCTGTAGCTGATTGATTTGGGTGAAACATGATCGGTTGCCTTATTCTATGACCTATCTATTCACCCAGAAAGATTCTGTGTGTTTTAGTCTTTCCGCAATCGATGCTACACATTCATCGTGTGACAGAACATCAAAAATTGGATCACTATATAAATAAGTCCACTTTCAATACCCTAATGATATGTGTCGTGTAACACCTCTTCGAGTCTTTCAGATAAATATTATTCCCAACTGTGTTGTACGCTCAAAACATTAAATAAGATCGACAACAAAATCTAGGCGAATGACAGGACTTCGTTATAAAAGTTTTGAGGAAAAGGGGAGATGGAATTTAAAGACAATACACGATAAGACTGTTTATCAGTCCGCGGAGGATCATTGTCTATAAGGTTGGTTTCAAACATCGCACTGAAGAAAACATGCATATGTGTTTCTCTTCTTCCATTATGGGTAAATTATGATAAAGTCTCACAGTGTTATACAGTAATGTTTACTGATGACGTTTCGAGCACAATTTATTGCTCATAATCATATCAAGGTGATCACAGCGGAATTAGTAGGCAGAATGAAGCCGTCACTGGGTGAGTCAAAATGGTTTAATGTAATGCCTAAAACTAATAATGCTAGTAGAATGTATGGTACTATTAAAATACATAATCGAGGGTACCCCATTCGACCAATAGTAGATTTTAGGAATAATCCTACTTATGAATTATCAAAACACTTAGCTCTAATATTATGCCCCATTAGAAATCGCTCAAACTCTAGACTAGCTAATTCATTTGAGATGAAAAATAAACTAAATGACATTCAACTAAAGAATGATGAAACAATGTTTAGTTTTGATATAACCAGTTTTTATACTAACATACCAATCAATATGGCCTTAGAAGCAGTTAAAAAAGAATTAACTGCAGACCCTGAACTCACTTATAGGACGAAACTACCCATTGATGAAATTGTTTTAGGAATTCAATTGTGCCTCACATCTACTATCTTTAAATTCCAAGGCAAAATATATAGACAAACTGAAGGCGTAGCAATGGGATCACCAATATCCCCTAACGTAGCAGATATATTTATGGATAGCTGGGAAAATATTTATTTATTTTTATTTATTTTGATTACAGCTTGATGCCACACCGTATTTTTAGGTACAGGTATGGAATTTTCAGCATGGATATCGGTGGCCCAAATTTTGCAGGCCGACCATAGATATCGGGTATGCGCCGGCAGGGGGTCGAACCCCGGACCATGTGCATGGTCGGCGAGAGTCCTAACCACTGTGCTACCGACGCACATATGGCTCTTAATACGTTTAATCCTACTCCAAAAATGTGGTGGAGATATGCGGATGACACTTTCACAGTGTTAAAAACAGAACATATCTCTAGCTTCTTGATACAAATAAACTCACTAGTGAAGGGAATAAAATTCACATTTGAAACCGAAAATGAGCAAAGAGAATTAGTTATGTTAGATTGTAAAATAAAACGAATAGAAGAAGGCAAACTACACACTAGTGTTTATAGAAAACCAGCGTATTCTAATAGATATTTAGACTTTAATTCGTCTCATCCTTTAACTGTTAAGGCAGGCTTAGTTAAGTGTTTAATAAACCGAACAATGGCACTAAGTAGCACAAAAAAAGACCTAAACGATGAAATAAAACAGATAGAAGAGGCGTTGGTGTTAAATGACTATCCTTTAAAATTCATTAGGAAGATTGAAAAAGGCCAAAAGAAAACTAAAAAGAATTGTGAAACTAGTAGTAATAATATAAATAAGAGAGAATATAAGTCATCTATATTTATACCATATAAAGAGGGGACATCTGAGACCCTACGTAGGATTCTAAATAAAGCAGGAATTAGGGTGGCATTTAAACCTACAAACTCACTCAGGGACAAGCTCTGTAGGTTAAAGGACCCAGTGGACCCAATTAGACAAAATAATATAATTTACAAGATACCCTGCAATGACTGTGAGGTCAACGACATAGGTCAAACTAGTAGGTCAGGGGTAGTCAGATTGTCAGAACATAAGAATTTAGCTAAGGTAAGAATGGTTGACCCAGAGAAGATAAGTAATTTAGAAAAAGCTCAGCAATTACAATGCATGCATTAACAGTCAACCACACAGTAGCATGGTGGGAGAGGGTTAAAATTCTAAAAAGTAATCTAGGTAGATGGAGAGAGAGGTTGATTACTGAATCCTTGTTCATCGAATCTACACCCAACACATGCAATAGGAATGATTCATCAGTCATTCCCGAAATATGGAAAATAATACTGCCAATCAAATCTAATGAAAATCAAGTGAAAAACAATGGAACTATATAAATGAATTTAGGAAGTCGTGTGATCACCTTGATATGATTATGAGCAATAAATTGTGCTCGAAACATGGTCATCAGTAAACATTACTATATAACACTGTGAGACTTTATCAAAACAAAATTTACCCATAATGGAATTACACTCTACCACAGTGCCCAAGTATTATTCTTATATCAATGTTTATCTTTTCTTTTCCATCATTTGTTTTTTAGATAAGAATAATTCAACCATATATATCATGGACTCAGAAGAATTTCTATCCTCTGCTCAAATGTTATTACAGTTCATAGTAGATTATAGGAGGGGTGCATTTTCTCGTGAATTTCCTGTTCTACCTGATACCAATAAGATCCAACCCGGGTTTCTTTTACCTTTACTACCAAAAGAAGCTCCTGAAGAGAAAGAAAGCTTTGAGAAAATACTTCAGGATATTAAAGACAAAATTATGCCCGGGGTAAGTACTATTATCACAATATAAGTGTAAATAGTGAGTGATGCGTTCACATGGCAGAAGCTATTGATTCTGAATATTCAAAGTATAATTTGTAGATTCGGTAAATAAACAAACTTCCCTCTACAGAGTTTAGTGTCTAACACATGTGGGTTGATATAGCTTCTGTGATTTATACGCCTTTGGCACGCAGTATGTGGAAATCGCGTCAAATGCGTATGCGTTAAACTTTTCCAAACTTCACAAACTACGGCGATAC
Organism: Trichobilharzia szidati; assembly: GCA_944472155.2. Taxonomy (NCBI): domain Eukaryota; kingdom Metazoa; phylum Platyhelminthes; class Trematoda; order Strigeidida; family Schistosomatidae; genus Trichobilharzia; species Trichobilharzia szidati. The sequence continues at coordinate 79,729,345 of OX235274.1, forward strand.
ACATGTTGAACGCTGAGCTCTGCATAGAGAATAAGTTTGTTCAATCACTTAAACTACAATGGACTTAATCCGTTTCAACATTTGATGCGAAATATTTCTAAGATTTGTAATAGTATAATTCTTTCTTCTTCCTCACTATTGCATGTAGTCTTAATTTGACCTACTTTCAATTGTAGCTGCGCCCAACAGAATCTTGTTAATCATGTCACGTCACTTAGTTTAATTGTTTAATTTCACTTTAGTTTTTACGAGACTGATGTTTTCAAATTACGTAATTGGGAATCTAGACAAAATGCAGAAGATTTATGGCTCAGGTGGATGATTTTGATGTGGATGTTTTCTCTGAGCTGGATGGTTTACTTGCGAGGCTTTCATTGCACTACTAGGCAACACCTTCAGAGCATACTTCATTTTTTTGAGGTGAGCTTTTAGATTTCTCCTCGAGTTTATTAGCCACCTCTCCTGGTGACCTTGAACGTGATTGGTTGATAAGAAAGGGTTTATGCATTCCATCTAACTTGTGTGTTGCACTTTTGAGTGTTATGAGAAGTGATCATCGTTGTTGAGTAACTGCTCAATCGTTTCTTTTGCTGGTTTCTGTTCGGTTGAAGCATACAATCCTTTTTGGTCATCTATTTAAATGCCTATGATTTTCTTTAGCAATTGGGTTGGGACTGTTACCTGAAACCTACAATTTTAATGACACATACTTAGAAATTTTCATTTTGTTATTCTGACAATGTATGACATTTAATTTCTCATTATTTAGTTCATTCAGAAGCATGCATTATTCTGATTATTTAAACATTTAGGTTACCCACTGGCAACATCCAGATTTTCATGCCTATTATCCAACAGGTTCGTCATATGCCTCAGCGTTAGGAAGTTTACTCAATGCGAGTTTAGCATGCGTGGGATTTTCATGGGTACGTTGTTTTCTAAACAGTTTGATTTTTAAATAAACCTTATCTCTTGAACAGTTTAAAGTAGATGCAACCAGCCATTACATGGAAATCGTTAACGGAGACTGACGACAGAGATAAAACTATTGGAAAACTAGAGTCCGTTGCATTACTGTTGTATTACACAGGGGTACTAACAAGAATTGTTTGTCCAGTATACCATTCCGATCAGTTCCAATACTACAAAGTCCCATGATGAAAAAGTTCTCATACAGCTGTAATATAGTTGTGGTGAGAGCTGTCTACTAGCCAAGTGGTGGACAGTAATTGAGGTCAATGTTTATGTATCAAATATTAGTCATGTTGTGGTGAGAGATGGTTGCTGGCCAAATTGGTTGACAGTAATTGAGGTCAAAGGTCAAGGTGGAAAGGCGGATACAGTTAACATATAGAGGAACTGACACAGCCACAAGAGATGCAAGGTTAACTTTGTGTGAGAAACAACCAATCAACAGACTGTATTTTCTACTAACATTGACCTACAATAATGTACATAAAAATCTATAAATACGTGTTGATTTTTCGTAATAAACGATCTGTTGCCTGGCCCTTGTCTTCTGTTGTTACATAGTGACTGGATCTGTGCTGATAAACCTGTTTTCAGTTTCTTTTCACCATAATTCACAATGATAAGACTCTGATCAGCTAAATCTTACTCCTTTGTCACAGTTGAGATTAGATGTATCAGTACCTGTGCTTTTATTACCTTTCAATGTATTTCACTGGCATATATAACTTGATTGGTTGGAAGATTTCATCATGAGCTGACATCAGTTAGAGAACCATTGGAAAACTAGCAGAGACTACTGGACAGCAAGCTGTTTCGTCAGCCTAGTTCGGGACTCCTCATCAGTACACACCCACACAATGGGGCTCTAACCGACGACTTTCCGGTTACAAGGTTAGCAAGCTCGTACACCATTAAGCCACTGGGACCCGATCTAATGGCCAGCCAGACCATGAATTCTAACTTCTTTCAATTCACCATATAGCGCGATCACTTCGCATTGTCTTCTTCGATGAGTAATTGTCCCTACCTTCGATGTGCTGTACCCTACTGGTCACGACTTCCCACTAGAACTCCAGGTAACTACCTACCTGAATAGGGCTCGTCGTTAGTCAGCGTCACACCAATTATCAAGTATTGGTTTTGTAGGGTTCAAACCCCTGTGAGTACGTACCGACGAAGAGTCCCAAACCGGGACGAAACAGCTGACTGGCCAGTACTCCCAGGCTCTCCAATGGTTCTCTAACTGATGTCAGCTCATGATGAAATCCTGCAACCAATTTGCGATATGTTCAGCTGGCTGGCTTACTATTGTGTTGTAAATTTTGATTTAACTGTCTCTAAGAAATCAGCTGGAAGTATTGGATGTAGGTTCCATCTTTCTTAATGCTTGATATCAAGGTGAACTTCAGTTGGAAATTTTTCTTCATTGGAAGTTGAGCACCTTGCTAATAGCCCTCAACTATCAAATTTAGGGTTATGGGATCTTTAGACAAAATAAGGAAAGAGAGAAACAATTCTTACAGGAAGTTTCTTCCAGAAGAACTGTCTTTGTGCATTATTCAGCAGATAAACGCCACTGTTTTTGATTGTATGGAATAGAAAGATATAGTTTGGTATAACATACATCCGGTTCCCTCGATTAGTTTGAATACAGAAAAAAATGAACATGTTTGTGAAAGTTAATACGAGCTGGTTTTATTTCGCGGATTCTCGTCAACTGCATATAGCCTAAACAGTGTCAAAATCTTGGTTATAAAAGGTCTGAACATACTTTTATCACAGTGGTATTGAGTCACTGATAGAAAATATGAGCAACATCATTCGGAAACAATGAAATTAGAGGAATTATTCAGTGTTAAAAAGGCAGAGTTCGATTTGGGCATAGAAACCGAGACAGAATACGAAATTGAGCAACTGAATGACTATAACTGAAAGTTCATGAGGGTGGTAAAGAGATGGAGAAGTAAGATTATGACATAAGCAAACAATCAAGTGAAAATCAATATCAGGTAGTGTTATTCAATAGAACCTAAAACACAGAAACGCTCATGAACAAAACAGACACAGTTACCAGGATACTGAGAGGTTGATCACTCTATCTTTCTGTATACAGCGGTTGAGCTATAATCTTTTGATTGCAATAGCTTCTGTAAAAACGAAGCAACGATGAATTTCAGTCCATATTGTTTATTTTGAAAGCTTGATTAATTTTACCTGCATGTATTGCATTAATCAGAACAATTGCGTTGTTCAAATCAAGAGTTTGTGCGGAGCTGATGAGGTTCACTGCAGATTTTCACATTAAGCGACATTATCTAGAAAATGTTTAAAAATTTAGGAGACTTGACTGGCTTGATGGTAAATGTGCTCAGCTAGGAGCCTGGTTAGAACTACTATCACTCACTGGTGTGGTCAAGTGAGTTGACCAATGACTATATATATATATATATATATATATATATATATATATATATTACTAACTGATAAGATCATGGGAATTATTAAGAAGACGGTTGCAGCGAAGAAAACTTTCTTCTCGACGAAGTCATCAACTAGGCTGTACATTTATGTATTTATAATAAATGGGTGGGAAAGTTCCAAAATAATTTCTGGTCAAACTTCAAATTAATAAAATTACAATTAGGAATTAAAATGCCATAATAATCATTGTGGGACAAGGGAAGGACAAAACTCAAACAAAGCAGCATCATAATTACTGAGACGACTGACATATTGTGCAACTAGCGGTTAGAAATGTAAAAATAACAAAAAGACTAAATAGACAGGATGGCTGGATAAAAAATCTACTGGGATCATAACTAATGTGACGAGAAACCTAGCATGGTGGCCACATTGCAAGCTTGACTGATAGAATCCAGTCTGCAGCGAAGGTAGGACTAGACACATTACACTAGTTACTGACTAGTGTGTGATCAAAAAATGTGACGAATAATTGTTTATGCAATTAGATTCGATTGGATTCAATATGTGGAAATAATAAAATGACAAAATAGGCAGGATGTTCGCATATGAAACAGACATATGCTAGTGTAAGTAGGGATTAAGAAAGCCTAAAATTAACATGAATGAAGAGGAAGTTTGGATAAGAAAGGTGATGGGATAGTCAGTATTGAAAGAATCACCTGTATATGATGGCCATGTCAGGGACAAGCGTTGAATGTATTTCTTTTGGATACATAGTGTGTGTTTGCGCTGTTGGATGGCTAGTGCCTCGACTATGCCCAGATGTCTTCAGTTCACTCCCTCCTTGTACTCTACAACAATGTGTGCCTTTTCAAAATAAAATCTTATCCACAATCGAGATATACTCTTCCACATTGGTCAAGTTTTATACTTATACTGTGGTGAGAGCTGGCTGCTAGCCAAAGTTGGTAGACAATAAATGACGTCAATGTTTATGTCCCCAATATTGGTGGTGAGAAAATGAGAACAAAGGCTTTGCGTAGGCGGATACAGTTGGCATATGGATGATCTGACACAGCCACAAAGAGATGCAAGGTTAACTTTCTGTGAGAAACAACCAATCGAAAGACTGTATTTTCTACTAACAATAATCTACAATAATGTACATTAAAATCTATAAATATGTGTTGATTTACTTAATAAACGATCTGTTACCTGGCCCTTGTCTTCTGTTGTTACAATACTACACATAGATAGTGTGGGAATATATTTTCAAGTCGTCCTCTAGTGCATTAGTTACATTTCACATCCGAGATTTCTCACTCTCTCTCTTCTGCACTTGCTTCGTGCATTCCTTCCTTCTTCTTTATTGAAAATATTCGTCAAAGACTTCTTAGTTTCATCATTTTCAAGGTGAATATCTCTTGCTCCAGATGTCACAGTCTCCAAATCATCACATCACCATCATCATCGAAATCATGACTAGCAGTGCTAATTCTGTCAGCCGAATCACGCCTCTCTGTCTGCCCTTCATCTTTCCCATGTTCTTTCACAAGCATCCTTCATCTCCTCTCTTCGCCATGGTGCCATTAGAAAAATTTTTCAGAAATAATATATAAGATTCCATCAAACCTATTGAAGGGAGTAAAATTAAGACATCTGGGCATAGTCGAGGCACTAGCCATCCGAAAGATTTACATCCAACGCTTGTCCCTGACATGGCCATCATATACAGGTGATTCTTTCAATACTGACTATCCCATCACCTTTCTTATCCAAACTTCCTCTTCATTCATGTTATTTTTAGGCTTTCTTAATCCCTATTTACACTATCATATGTTTGTTTCATGTGCGAACATCCTGCCTATTTTGTTATTTTTATTTCTACATTTCTAACCGCTAGTTGCACAATATGTCAGTCGTCTCAGTAATTATGATTCTGCCTTGTTTGAGTTTTGTCCGTTCCTAACCTCACACTGTTTATCATGACATTTTAATCCCTAGTTGTGATTTTATCAGTTTGAAGCTTGACCGGAAATTATTCTGGAACAGTCCCACCCATTTATCATAAATACACGAATGTACAGCCTAGTTGATGACTTCGTCGAGAAGAAAATTTTCTTCACTGCAACCGTCTTTTTAATAACTGATAAGACTTGTTGTCCACCACTTATGCCAGGCAATAAATCTCACCAGAAAATTGGATGTGCTAAGGTCACCAAATAGTTGTTTCATCTTTCAAAGCAAGTATTCAAATTTCTTTAATTGATTCTCCTAATTCCTATTTCATTGATGATATGCATGGGAGATTATTTTCTCTTGAACTGTCAGATATCCTGTCCTTCTTGCACTGAATTGGAGGTGATCACATTAGATTGGATGGTTCATGCGCTTGCATTACCGCATAAATTTCTGTCAGCATCAAGCAAAAATGATCCATCACATAAAGGTGGTGGAGTAATTGAAGTAAGTTCACTATTATTTTGAAATATATATATGGATTTTTGTCACAATTAATATGATGGCTTTTTTTGAATCATGTATTCTCAGGCACAAGTGTTCAATAGAAGAAGAAATATCTGTCTCCTTAAAAAAATCCTCTCTGACAGATTGAATAATGAACAGAGGATATTCCTTCCGATCATTTCTTTATCAAATTCTACAGTTATATGCCCATGACAGTAACAAAATAGTCGATATTGACAGTATTATTATTTCGTAAATAATATCGAAGATTCCTGGGCAACAACACCAACAGCAACAACAACAGACAACAATCAGCATAAATGGAAGGAACCTGAAAGAAACAACCTCCTTTAGCTACCTGCCTCGGAAGCATCGTTTCAACTACAGGCGAACGAAACTGACGAGGATATCAAAGCAAGAGTCGGAAAAGCAAGACAAGCTTTCACTACTCTCAAGTCTCTGTGGAGGTCAACAGCACTCACCACCAAAAATAAGATCCGGATTTTCAACTCCAGTGTGAAGTCAGTGCTACTTACTATACGGATCAGAGACTTGGCCAGCGCGTCATAAAGACCATCTCAAACAAACTACAGACCTTCATTAACAGCTAGCTGTCTTCGCTCAATACCACTCAAGATCAGATGGCCGGCCGGCCAGAAAAGATCAGCAACAGGGATCTCTGGCAATGAGCGAACCAACGCAGCAGGAACCGATTGTGAAACAAATAGGCAGGAAGAAATGGAGATGGATTGACCAAACTCTGAGGAAACCATCAAGTGACATCACTGGAGAAGCCATCGCACGAGTGGAACCCGAAAGGGAAGCGGCGAGTTGGTCGTCAGTGCAAGGGTGACTTGGAGGAGGTCATGTGAAGAGGAGATGAAAACGTGTGGTCAGACATGGAGCCAGGTGGAGACTCTAGCAGAGAACCGAACGCAATGGAGACGCACGGCTGAAGCCCTATGTTCCTCTAGGAATTGAAGGAAACAGTAATAATAATATAATAATATCTGTTCTGATATACCTCTTGGACTTTGAAGTTATTGATGCTCTTCAGTTAAAATTATATAACTCCTCAGTAGGACTAATCAGCTATCTGATTTGATGTTGAGTCTACGACTGTAAAATCTAACAATCAGCACATCCTTAGTTAGTTTTTAAGTCATAAACGGATGAATGACATGTTAAATTGGTTATGGTGAGGATATCTGAAAGATACATTCACCGTGTTGAATTCAACACGTACTCCTCAATTTCTCACACATATAAACTCAGTTTTTCTTTTTTTTTCCTTCACATTCCGAATGGAACATAGGGCCTCAAACTAGTTGCTTGAAGTTTCTGCAGCACTGTTTAATTTTTACAGGATGGGGTTGCTAGCCTCATGCCCAACCTTTCCTCTTTACCAGCACTATTTCTGGCTTAGCAAGGTAAAGGAGTGCGTCGGCCGGGGATCGAACCCCGGACCATGTGCATGGTCGGCGAGCGTCCTAACCGCTATGCCATCGACTCTATAAACTCAGTAGTAGACGGAATCCAGTTGACTTTTGTGTTAGAAAAGAAACAGGGTGAGTTAGCCATGCTAGACTGTAGAATAAAACGAAAACAAGATTATCGGTTAGATACTAGCTGGCATTTATAGGAAACCGACACACTCTAATGAATATTTAGACTTTAATTCATCCCATCCATAATCAGTAAAGATAGGTTTAGTTAAATTTCTGCATAACCGAGCCAGGAGCCTAACTAGTAAGCCAGAAGATTTACATGATGAAATCAAACAAATAGAGGAAATATTACTAGGGAATAACTACCCACCAGAATTTATTCAAAAATATATGAAGAACCATAGAAAAACCAAGACTAGCAATAAAAGTGACGAAAATAACGAAAATAATATAGAATTTACAGTTTCCGTAGTACTGCCTTATAAAGAAGGAACGTCAGAGGCCTTACGTAGAATTCTAAGTGACTCTGGAATTAGGGTGGCATGTAAACCAACCAACCAACTCCCTCAGAGATGAAAACTTTGTCAGCTGAAGGACCCAATAGATCCAATTAGGAAAAATAATATAATTTACCAAATACCATGTAATGCTGACTTGTGATGTCAATTGAATAGGTCAAGCCAGTAAATCAGGGTCAACTAGATTATTGGAACATAAAAATTTAGCTTGACCTAGAATAATTGGTCCTGATAAGTTAAATAACCTGGAGAAAGCTCTGTCGTTGCACTGCATTAACTTGCATGTAATCGCACAACAGTGTGGGTCGGACAGAGTGAAAGTGTTAAAAAGTAATAGAGTTAGGTGGAGTTAGAGAGAGGTTAATCACTGAGGCTTTGTTTATCGATTCAACACCGCACATGTGCAGCAGTCGGAATGACGCAACACCTACACAGGAGATATGGAAAGTGGTAAGAAAAAACAAGGGGAAGGTGGAGTGGGAGAAAGAGAAAATAGATATATAAAGCAAATCATGAAGCCGTGTGACTAACCTGATATAATTATGAGCAATAATTTATGCTCGATATCTTGTTATCCAGTTGTTAATACTGTATCACTGTGTGATTATCGAAATAAACTTCCATAATATGGAATTAGGTCCCCATCCTTATTTTTGCTTTCATCGAAAGGAGGTACACCGGCTGACTGGCTTCCCGAAGGCTTTCACCAGCCTGAGTCATTTCACTTCCCCGATTCAAGCGAAAAATAAGGTTGTTGTTGATATTCTAGTATTTTTATTATATTTATGCGTTGAACTTTCTGTAGCAAATCATGAAAATAACCAGCCAACCAACAACAACAACAGCAGCAACATCCGGCGCCAATCACCATCAACGGGAGGGATTTGAAAGAGGTTACTTCATTCACTTATCTAGGGAGCATTGTCTCAACTACAGGAGGAACGGACGAAGATGTCAAATTGAGAATAGGAAAGGCGAGAAACACATTCATCAACCTGAAACCAATCTGGAAATCACTCAACACTCAGCATCAACAACGAAATTCAGATTTTCAATACAAACGTCAAGTCAGTCAGTTCTTCTATACGCATGGATCAGAAACTTGGTGGGTCACAAAGAATATTTGCAACAGCCTGTTGCAGACCTTTTTCAACAGCTGTCTTCGTTCTATACTGAAGATCAGATGGCCGGCGGAAAGAATCACCAACAAGAAACTATGGGAAAAAACAAAACAAGAACCAATCGCCCAACAAATATGCAGGAGAAAGTGGAGATGGATTGGACACTTGATGAGGAGACAACTGGGTGACATCGCGCGTCAGGCTATAGCTCGAGTGGAACCCGAAAGGGAAGTGGCGAGTGGGACGTCCAATGGTGACATGGAGGAGATCGTGTGAAGAGGAGCTGAAATAGTGTGGACTACCATGGATGCAAGCGAAAATTACAGCAGAAGACAGAAGCAAGTGGAGATGTGCAGTTGAAGCCCTTTGTTCCACAAGGAACCCGAGGGAAAAATAATAATAATATGGAATTACAAATTACATTCTACCACAGTGGCCAAGTTCTACACTCACACTGCATAAATGATATGTTGAATTGTCCAACGAATATCTTAGAATAAAGGACAAAAACTGAGAAGATGAAAGCATAGATCGACAACTTGGAAAAATGGCTATATTTAACACATAAGTAATGGGAATTCCAATGCTCTGTGATGTGAAATATGCTCTTTGAGAAACAAACGTTTAACAAGAACTAGCATATCGCAGTTACTGGTGTCTATACATGATCTATTATCTTTCATCCTTTCATTTATATCAGTCACTCATACCATGTGTATTCATTCATTCTTGTGCAGGTAAGTGCGAGTTTGGCATGTGCAACATTAGCACTGGGATTACGAGATCAAGCAATAAAAACCTACATGCGGAAGGGTGACCAGTCGACAGATTTTAATTACTTAAACGCAGAAGAATCAGCTTCAATATTAAGCCATTTGGTAGCTTATACGTCAGATCAGGTAAGTGTAGGAATACTGGAGAGGGATCGTTTCATTTCACAAATAAATTGGAAGAGAATTTTAAGTGCTAAAATAAATTTGTTATGCTGGTTTTTCAAGTTTTCGTTGTTTGCCTTTTTGATTTTTGTCCGTTTAGTCCATATGCTGAGACAAAACCATTTCTGTCATTCCATTTCTGAATAAAGTAATTATTTACTTGTTTGAACGTAAGCAGACATTGGTGGATGGTGACTAGCAGTGGAATCCAGGAGACGCATTTCGTCCTATTTGGGACTCGTCATCTGGATGTACTTAAGAAAGTTGAAGTAAATAGATATTCGCTACAGATAATCTCGTGATACTTGGATATTAATCGTCCTCTTATACTGCTAGCCAGTTATTACTTTCTGTTTGTATTAGTGCTGTACACAAATTGATTTTATTGGTACAAAATATGTATGCTGTGCCAGTTGAGAGACGTTGTGTCTACAAATACATAGGAAAAATGAAATTCCTAAACTCAGTTTGAAAACTGTTCACACTAAATTGTTGGTCCATTGATTTGTCGAATGGTTGAGGGGATTCATGAATATTAAATACTAAAAATTTCATGAGGTGTCGTTATTGAACTGAATATATGCTCACATAATAGCGATCACTTTCGACGGGGTGACTTCGAGATACTGAGAATCGAAATTTCGTAAATAGAAATGAATCTCGTTGCAGCATGATACTTTGAAAGAAATCGAAACGAGCAGTCACGTGAACATAGCTTCAAAGCACAGATCCCTAAGAGGAAACTAACCAACCAAGAGAAAAATGGAAATCAATGAAATCCTGTGGTAATAGCAAAAGTCACGTATTCACACCATCGACTTGAGAAGGCGGAAATCAGTAAGCCCAACACTCCAAATAGCAGCCACATAAATTCCAAAGTTTATAAATGGCTTACATCAAAGAAGATGCAGAAGATGTTTAAAATCACTTGGTGATGTCCAGTAATGTTCATAATCATTCCATCAAAATACACCTAATCACCGCTATTACATTCAGTGTGTTGGCCAAATGGTTTACTGTTAAATTGTTAAAAACATCTCATCAAGACGAGACATATAAGTTAGCAATAGTGTTTTCAATTCGATCTTCTACAGGCTTTACTCCAATGTACATTGCTCTATATACGAAGTTTTATTTAACCAGTAAGTGTTAAATTTTGTAAATGTGTTAGTTATAATAACGACTATTATAATATCAGTAATAGTGATAATAAGGTCAATGATAACCAAAGTACAAGCAGCTGAGGCAGGTAGCGACTAGAATAATGAAGACAGTGTGATAATGTAAATAATTCAATAATTTGGTGGTATATAACTCCGAGTACGTCGGTGGTATAGCGGTTAGGACGCTCGCCAACCATGCACATGGTCCGGGGTTCGATCCCCGGCCACCGACGCACTCCTTTACCTCGCTGAACCAGAAGTAATTCTGGTAAAGAGGAAAGGTTGGGCATGAGGCTAGCAACCACATCCTGTAAAAATAAACATTGCTACAGAAACTCCAAGCCACTAGCTTGAAGCCGTATGTTCCACTGGGAACATGAAGGAAAGAAAAAAATATAACTCCGAAGATTGTTCTGCCGTCGACGCGATGTCCAGTATCGATGCATCGACGCCAACACAGCTTTCAGGGTTATATCACACTATCACATATAGTTTGCTTAATTCAATAAGCACATTAGGTCAGAATCTCATGAAATATTTAAAGTTTAAATAACGTAAAATTAGGAAAAAAGTGGAGGATGAGATAAGATAAGAATTAGTGTACTAGATACACATAAGTCAACACAGAAACAAAGGTAGAACGAACTTCTTTTGCACAGAAAGGCTAGGACTGTTCTTCCAAATCCCCATAGCTTCAGCTATATGTATAACATGGGTTCAAATTCCGTTCGAAAGGTTTTGTGGAATGTGATATTCAACTCTGAAAGTATTTCTTCTGTTTTCTTGGTGAACGCTATCAGTTAGACGAGACGAAATAAAGCTTCTTATTGATTTTATTTGACCTTTCCCGAACCATGAAGGAAGGTGCTCAGTAATGTGTTTGTTAAGTTGACTAACTTAATTGCCGGGTGCACATTGTTAATGACCTGCTTCACACGCTGTTCATCGAAATTATTGTCACAAACAATGAATGTATCGTTTACATAACGACAATAATATTCAGCTTTGTGTAACATCTCTCTTACAGGCCCATTTTCAAATTTAGCTGGGAAAATATCAGCTAATAAGGAACTCAGGGGGGGGAACTCATAGCAACCCCTTCTGTTTGATGGTAAAACTCCTCATTAAATAGAAAAGGAACATTCACAGTACATTTTAGAGAAAGTTGCTTCAGTTCCACAGATGGGATCTCAATATACGTATTTTTCTCTCTACAACTTGCTGACACATAATCGACTGTTTCAACCAGGGGGACAATGGTAAATAGTGACGTTACATCCAACGATAACACTGTTTTTCCCACTAAGTTCATATGTTTAATGTTGTCAACAAAACTAGAGACTTTTTTACACTACATTTCACAAACGGCTGAAGCAGATTCATCAGCCATTTAGCTGTTACGTGAAATGATGAAATCGACATATCAAGAATGGGGCGTAGAGGAACTCCTTGCCTATGGATTTTTGGTGAACCATAAAGCCTAGGTGTATGAGTTCGGGAGGGTTCAATAATATTGGATATAGAACCATTCATGAAATATTCATTTTTTACTGACTTCAAAATCTTAGAAAACTGGCGTCCCGTAACTTCATTCGAATCTTTACTACTACCAAACTTTTGAAACTTGGAACGATCTTCCAGTAAAGCGTTCATCTTTTCGATATAATCTCATTTGTTCATGATGACTGTGCCCGGCCCCTTGTCTAGTGATGATAATACTGTCATCCGACTTTAGCTTTTTGATGCATTCTGTATGTTTTTTTCGTTAATATGCTTTTCACTTCAAACTTGGCACTATTGTACTAGTGACAGACACTCTCAAATTTCCCTAACTCACATTTTGAGGTCAGTATTAAATATTGAGTTTGAATGAAAAGGTTTTCAAATCGCACCCCAACCCCATCTCTAAATGATCAATATTAACCCTTCTGTCACAAAATTTAGGACCCAGTGACAAAACTTCCATATCAGTCTTATCTAAAGCAACACTCGAAAAGTTGACAACATACCTTTCCGTGTCATTGGGAAAATGGGGTTCAGGTTTTTTTTGGTTTTGGTTTCTCTAGTTTGAGAGACATCATGGACGTTAACCACAAATAATTCCTTTAAATATATGGGAAGTTCATTAATAGAATACTGTTTCTGTGACGTATTTTTTTCAAGAGTGGTGATGTAATATTATAGAGATTCAACCTGAATAAGAGCGAAACTTTTGAGAGATTCAGCATTCAGGAGTAATTTACAACTAGGAAGTAATTTAAGAAATGATTTAGGATAGTGAATATTCGCAACAAAATTCCGGGTAAAATCCCCATTCGGTTTCGCTTCAGCAAGCTTTGCAGTATACTCCAGATACATAATGAGTGCCTTCAGTACAACAGGATGCTTATGATATTTCAGTAAATTAAAAATCCTCAAAGTGTAGTCAGAACAAGATGGTTTTGAGAAATCATTTGGTTTTAATAACTTCTTTCTTAGGCTCTACAGTTATAAATCCATGAATATCGTCAATATATTATGGTAATAAGAATCCATTTTATCTGCTACTTGTTTCAATGGACTGTTTTGAAGCTTAGCAAGGAAAAAAATCTAACGAAATCTGGCCTAATGGACAATCCATAGCGATAAGATAGATCTATCTGTACTAGATGTTGTTGAATGTGAAAAGTACATTGAAAGATCGTCTTCGAAGCAGCTGTCTGAAACCCACAACTGAAATTCCAGCATAAATTTACCTTTCTAGTATTTATTCGTGTATGAATACTGAAATCTCCATAAGTGGTACATTATTAAACAGTGATGCAATATCTAAGGGTAACAATTGCTTCCCATTTACATTCACACTGTACAGACTGAAAATGAATCCGAACGCGTCTTTAATCCTATGGTTTGCCCCTTTTTGTGTGATAGCTTCACTTGGCCGGTAGTAAGGTCGGTAAACCCACCCCGTAAAAATGAGACCACTGCTACCGAAACTTCAAAGCTCCATCTTGAAGCTGTATGTTTCACGCGGAAGGTAAAAGAATAAGGTTTAAAAAAATGAAGCCTGCACTTTAGACAAGCCATACAATCGTGACGTATAAATTCCAGTGGGTTTAAGGAAGTTGTAGACTGCCTCAGAGATTAATCCACTGTTTCTCAATTCCTTAAACCATTTTTATTAGCTGCTTTTCAGCCTTTCCATTTAGATCTGTTCAGTTATTAGGCTTTTGGAATTTCGTTTCATCGTGTGAAAGCTAATTCATTTTGTCGACGTACTCAAATTTCACTGAAAATACCCACTGAGTCATGGAGAAAATAAAAGACAAATTCAGCGAAGAAAATTTTCTTTATCAACAAAATCATCTTCAGAGGCTGTACAGTCGTGTTTATACTTACCAAGAATATACAACGGTCTCTTGTTGAGTAATAGGAGGTGACATAATTGATATAATTACTCGGAAGTGGATTTAGAATTGAAAATTAAAAGTTGTAAATTACATTGCACTCAACGGTACAAAGATAGAAATTTGATAATGTTAAAATTGCTATTGAGTGAGAATAAAGGCATTTAAGTGTCAGTTTAACAAGTGTGAAGAGGGTGTGAAAATGTGCAAAAGAAGCAGTATGAGAGTGATAATAGTGAATTAATTCTTAAAGCAAAAGCAAACTAGAAGTAAAATTGAAAATTAAAGAAGAAAAGAAAAATTTAAAAATATTTTTTACAGGGAACGACTAGCGAAGAGGTTAAGACCGTGGTATAATAAGAGACTGGACAAACTTTTCCTGTATACAGAGTTCGAAGTTGTATTGACGAATTTCCAATGCCTCCGCTATACACAAATGCCGAAACCTGACACCCTTTGTACCACTTGGCCTCACCTTGTAGATGATTTTGACAGACGACTGTGATGGAGCTACGTGAATTGAGTTCACCAAGTGCTCGAGAATTGAGCTAGTGACTGTCTTGCATTGTCCTCTTGCTAACTAACCATGTCGATAATGTTCAGAGATGCGTTTGGAAAGTGTGCACTTTGTGCGGCCAATATAACTAACTCCACACGAGCAAGTGAATTTATAAAGACACATTGAAGTGGCCTGTTCAAAGTGGCAGTTTATCCTTCACACATCCACTGACCATTTGTCGGCTGTGGAAATTGATCCGTAGCTCAACCGCAAAGAAGGCTTTTCTCAGTGATCTACATAAGCGATTCTTCAGGATCTCAGCTGCGGTATCACCTTTAAATTCAACGTTCATAAATGGCAGTTTCAGTGGAACCGTCTGGATTCTTTCAGGCTTTTTCCTTAACTTCATGTTTTTCTTGATAAATCTTGGAGGATATCCATGTTCTATGAGGACTTGTCTGAGTTGCCCCAGTTCCCCTATTACTGAATAATAGACCACTATATATTTTTGGTAAGTATAAATGCGATTGTACAGCCTCTGAAGATGATTTCGTCGATAACAAAACTTTTCTTCGCTGAATTTGTCTTCTATTTTCTTCAGTACTCACATTTATTCATAAGTACTACCCTACATGGAGGAGGGAGCTAACATGGCTCAGTAACATAGGAAGGTACGCCAGCTTCAATAAGAACACAGTCACTTAGGTGTATTTAACCGAGAAGAAACCTAAGTCAAGATTCTCACCTCCAGCGACGACTACTACTTCAAAATCGTTTTCATTACGAGTCTAAATAATCTAGGTAACCGCCGAAAACTGAGCAGTAGCATTATTTTAATTTAGGATTACTGAGCAATAAAGAAAAACGATCGTTATTTCACAGAAGGATTCGCTTAGCATTCAACCGTTGGATCCATAATTGTTCACAGAATGCTAACACAATCTGAAGTCATTTGAAACCATCTACAAATCTGTCTGTAAACACTAGTGAAGTGTTACTTCACTGGATGTTGCTAGGATAGAATTAATTCGAAAATGAATATTCCCTCTCTAGATGATTTCATTTGATGATGCGATTGTTTTTATATAAAGAGACTCCTCACAGACCACTCAAATAAGTGAAGGAGTAGCTTTAATGGAAAAAGACCCGTTGCATTATACAACTAATTTCTCCAAACATTTTAGTTTTTAATTTAATATTAACTAATTAAATTACGTTTCTCTAAATCTTAACTTTTGTGAAATATATTTAGGCTCACAGTTCTGTTACTCGTGCATTTCGCATTGCCATGCTTAACAGTCGTGTGATCAAGACAAAGAGAATTGGAAAGCGATTGGTTTTCGATCCCAATGATCTACAGGATGCTATAGAAAATGACAAAAGTAATGGTCTCATTCCACTGCTGGTAAGATAAATAGTAATCACAATCTATAATTTCTACTGATGTTGTTTGAGAAAGAGTGTCGTTTTGATAATTGAGATAATGATGGCAGTAGAAACAGGCACAGCAGTATTTGAAAGGCATTATTTCGAATCCTGAGATAAAATAAATGTGTTTCAAAAAACTCCTTCATTATCTCATTGGAAAAGCTTTTCATTAAGTTCTGGAGAACTGTCATCAGTATTCCTGAAGATTTCACATATCTATGCCGAGATATTTTAGTTAAGCATAAGAAGGACTCGTTTGCATTCTCTCGGCAATACTTGCAATTAAAGCTGTAAAGTCGTACGTTCATTTGTATTGGTATTGGAGACAGGTTCATTTAAAACTCTACTAATGACTCAAGAGACAGACTTTTACTGTTTTGATGTAGTTGTGTTCTCTGAGCTGGATGGTTTATTTGCAAAGCTTTCATTGCACTACTAGGCAATATCTTCAGCGTATACTTCAATTTTAAATGAGCCTTTGGATTTCTCCATGAGTTTATTAGTCATCTCCACGGGTGACTTTGAATGTGATTGGTTGTCTCTGTGTTTTCACACCATCTAGGCTGCTTGTATTGTAACTGATTGTTTCCTTGACTTGAACTTAGACCCTTTGTTTATGACATTTCCTTCTTATCGATTGGTAAACTTTGTCTAACTTAAAGGTTTCCCGGAGACTGCCCACAACGTCAATCATAGAACCATCGCGGATCGTCAGTTGGTATCGTTTATGGTCAGAACCACGACGGTATCTGATCGTCTTCGAAACTCTGACTTTCGCTCCTGATCAATGAAAACATTCTTGGCAAATGCTTTTGCTGTAGTTTGTCTGGAGATGATCCTAGAATTTCACCTCTAACACCGCCATACAAATGCCCCCGTCTGTCCCTCTTAACTATTACTTCGGATCCGAAAACCAACAAAATAGAACCGAAGTCCTATTTCATTATTCCATGCAAGAATTTCTAGGCACAAAGGCCTGTCTTGAGCACTCAAATTTGTTCAAAGTAAAGATGCCGTCCGCTCCCGACACCCGGTTAAAGACATCCGGAAGCATGCCAACAGATAGCGGGCAATATAAGCTCACCCATCTCCGTCAGCACCCGTTTACACATATACGGCTGAAAGGCTGCACAACCACTACACCGGGCCGAACACAAATTCTGATCGTAACCAAAACCGCGAACAAGCAACGGCATGCGACCGCACAACCAAGGTTCAACTACGAGCTTTATAACTGCAGCAACTTTAATATACGCTTTTGGAGTTGGGGTTACCGCAGCTGCCGGTACCAGACTCGCCCTCCAGTTGGTCCTAGTTAAAGGATTTAAATTGTACGGAGTCCCGTATTCGTATTTTTCATCACTCCCTCCCCGTGCCGGGAGTGGGTAATTTTCGCGCCTGCTGCCGTCCTTGGGTGTGATAGCCATTTTCCAGGCTCCCTCTCCGTAATCGAACCCTGATTCCCTGTTACCCGTCTTTTGGTTGACGATTCACTGGAATATCAGGCTTAGGAAAATTCTTTAGCATTCTTGGTGTTGCCTCTGTCTAATACTAGAACGTTGCCCCAGTCAAATTGATGTCCATATTTGTCTCTACGCAGTGATCTGAGGGAGTGAATGTCATGTCTTTTGATGACTAGTTAATGATCATGGATACGAAGACGAAGAGGACGTCCACTTTGACCAATGTAGTGTTTTTCTCAGTAATTGCAACTTATTTTGTAGATGATGTTTGTTTTATCTCCTTTCGCTGTTGAGTCTTTTGGCTGACATAGAGCCAGCTGAGTGAAGTGATATTGTTGATTTGTGCTCGACATCAATTCCGAGAGGTTTGAAGAGTTTTACAGTGATTTCTGAGAAGTCTTTTACACTTGGTAAGATGATTTTCTTTGTGTTTTCCCTGAGAGCCTTTGATTTGGTTGGTTGGGTTGGGTGTAGATGTCTTTTGATGAAGTTCCGTGGATATCCATTCTTTTGGAAGACCTTGATGATATATTTTTCTTCAATTTTCCTTAAGGTAGGAGTGCTGCAATGAGTTTTGGTTGCCTTGAATAATGTTTGTATGCAACTCTTTTTGTGGGTTATTGGATTGTTGCTGTTGTAATTGACTTTCACTGTTTAATCCAGTTGTGCAGCTCATCTAAAATTGTCTGTATCTATCGAAATCCTGCTAACGAGTATTAACATCTAAGAAATCCAAACTCGGTGGAACTTCCTGTCAACTGATTGCCGATGTTCAATACTAGTTAACAGTTGGCTTTTAAATACCACCCTAATATAGCATCGTCAGCGTAACACTACGAAAGAGAACGAAAAGATATTGTCAATAGGACAAACCGCCACATAACAAAATACAGAACAAGTAACAAAACACAACAGCGTATACGAGATTCAAGCTTAAATTGGTAAGTCTTCCATAGGTCTTCTACCTACCGTTACCAAACTGCCAACTCATCAGTCTTATAGAACTTTTGATTCCTTACTACAGGCGCTTACAGTTAATGGTTATTTCAGATCTGTAGTTGGAAATAACAAGTTATTTAATGAATTGAAAAATAACTGGTTTGCATTCTTATTTTAGTAGCCAAGAAATATACAGCTGTGAAAGTCACATTCACAGATTCATTTATGTAGAGCCTGTATAATCAAATTTACAGGAGCAGGCATACCTGTAAATGCACACGAAGTTGAATTAAAGTAGAAGCTCCTCCTGGACCAATGTACATATTAGATTTCATTTGGAGCCCGTAAACTGGAGATTAACGAAGGGCGGAATGTCATTATCAACAGTTCAAACATATTGCCCAGAAGTTCTTCATTTAACTGCTAACATTGATATGACTAGGTGGACATTTGCTGCAACTTTCAAAATTCACTTCTTATGCCTTTTCAACCTCAAAATGGTGGAAAGCTCACCAGCTGAACAAGTGATCCGATTTCTATTCCTCGCAGATGTACTGCTCAACCGCAAAGATGCCAATGAGTCCAGAAAAGAAGAAAAGCTAGAAGAAGTGAGGCTAGCAAATCTACTATGAATAAATAACACCACCACCTCTGAAATTTCAAAAATTGAAGCCCTATATTCCATTCAGAATGCTAGGAATGAATAAAAGAAGTTGCAAAGGGCTTTCCGGACTACAAACTTTCTAAATCAGTATATTATTATTATTGTTCCCTTGGGTTCCTAGTGGATTATAGGGCTTCAGCTGAACGTCTCCACTTGTTTCTGTCTTCTGCTGTACTTTTCACTTGCATCCATGTTAGTCCATACTGTTTCAACTCCTCTTCATGTCACCCTTGGACGTCCCACTCGCCGCTTCCCTTTCGGGTTCCACTCGAGCATTGCCCTGACGCGCCATTTCACCCAATGGCCTCCTCAGCGAGTGTCCAATCCTTCTCCACTTTCTCTTGCATATTTGTTGGGAAATCAGTAAATAAAATTGCAAAATATGACAAGCATTATTATTAAATGTGTTATTTATTATATCATGAGCTGACATCAGTTAGAGAACCATTGAAAAACCACCAAGGAGTACTGGACATCCAGCTACTTCGTCAGCCTAGTTTGGGACTATTCATCAGTACGCGCCCACGGCATGGGGTTCGAACCCAGGACCTTCTGGTTACAAGGCTAGCGAGCTCGTAAACCATTATGCCAATTCGTGACATAATGCGACCACTTGGCAATGTCTCGTTCGATGAGTAACTGTCCTCACCTTCATCCTACTGGTCATGGCTTCCCACTAGAATCCCAGGTAACTGCCTGAATAAAGCCAGTCACTAGTGAGCATCAGATATTATTATTTACTATTGTTTATTATTCATTGTGTTCCACTAACTTTCAGTCAAGGTGGTTTTACTATTTTTACCATTCAATGTATTCATATATTCGTTAAAGGAGCTGAATTGTCTTAGTATGTATAAAACGCTTAAAATTTCATTCTTTCTAATTATAATTGTCTGGAATAAAGTGATTATTATTATCCTTATATTATTCGTAAATTTATTTCCATTTAAAAACTTTGTAGTCTCTCTTCATATGTGTTTCCAATATTTTCCTGTAGTGTGTAGCAACATTGGGGACTACATCAACATGTGAATTTGAAGATCTTCAGGCAATCGGTAATATCTGTAAGTAAATGCTAATGGTTAATTATTGATTCTGTTTAAAAAAGAGAGCAACATTTCTCATCTCACACAAATCCATGAAAGATGGTGTAGTTGAAGAGATGACAATTCAACGAATACATTAGTTTCAATAAGCGAATATAATATACCTAAACTATGTCTTGAAATGTATTGGAAATCCTGTAACCAATCAAATCCCTACAAACCAAAAACACTTGAAAATCAATGAGATGCTCACTAGCGACTTGCCCTATCCAGGTAGGTAGTTACCTGGGGTTTTAGTGAGAAGTCGTGACCAGTAGGGTGCAGCAGGTCGGGTGTGAGGACAAATACTCGCCGAAGACATTGGCTAGGGGTCGCGCTATATCGTGAATTGGCAGAAGTTAGAATTCATGGGCCATTGGACCGGGTCCCAGTGGCTTAGTGGTATACGAGCTCGCCTTGTAACCAGAAGGTCTTGGGTTCGAATCCCGCTGGATGCGTATTAATGAAGAGTCCCAAACTAGGACGAAACACCTGCCCAGTACTCCCGGCAGGTTTTCCAATGGTTCTCTAACTAATGTCAGCTCATGATGAAATCCTGTAACGAATCAATCAAATCCCTACAAACCAATACTTGAAATGTATTGGAAAATTATTTGTAAAGTTGTGCAGTCATCCACCAAAGTCAAATGCCTTCACACTTGATTGTTATTTTCAGTCGTTCATTTGTAGTTGATTGTTTTGCCGTGGTCGAATTGAAACTGGAATATTATTTTGCTTCATGAATAAAGGAATCTAATATGTAGCTAAGCTATTTGAATTTCAAATACTTGATGTAAGTTTCAGACAGTCATATAAACATACATTTATAACTAACAAACATATCATAAGGCTGATAGAATAAGCACTTACAAGAATATTCACCATTTATCACACGTATGGTAAAATAAGTCTATGTAGAATGCCACACAGAAGTTTATCTACTCATGTTTTAGCATTTGGAATCCACATACAAAGTTGAAGACATGATGATAATAATAGCTTTATTCCAAACAGTACTTTTGGTACAAATATGGAATTTTCAGCATGTAATACAATATTGCATCTAATTTTCTCATTACATGAGCAATAATTAAAATAGGGCATTTACACTAATAATATCGTTTAAGTGAAAATATTAGCGACAATGTAATAATGAGAACAAAAACAACAGTGCCGTTTACTTAGAGTTCTTCAGAAAGTTGGTAATTTCCTGCTATACACACTTTTCTCACCACATAAAATGTGTGCCTACCAAATAAGGTATCGTAGGGTTTTTGTACTTAGTCTTCCGAGCAGACAGTCTTATATAGTTGCTTCTAGTTCCCCTATCTGATGAAATGCATCAAGGAGAGAGTTGTGTATGGAGAGGATGCTATTAACCGGATAAGATAATATTTGCTAATTTCTTTCAGGAATCCAAGTGTCTACCTACAATAGCATTAACCAGTTGGTTTAGCAACACCTCATTCACCCTACCGACGGCTTTTAGCGCCCTACGCAGTATAACAAAGTCTTTCGTAAGTAGCCCGGGAAAGATTTAAGGGGGAACAGTAAAGAAGTGTAGGCAGAATACAAAAATTAACAAATGGTAACAGTAGAGACGGAATGACACCAGATCGTCTTAACCTCCTTACACAGAACGTCAAACGAAATATCTTTCTGGAAACTAACATGATGTTGGAAGACCAGGAAAGGTGATCAGAGGAAATTCACAGTCCAAGATATTTAACAACATTAGTTTTGATTTCAACTTCAGTGCCATTTATGATAGTGGAACCGTGCGAACTAATCAGTTCACGTAAGTCGCGCTTGCGTCTGAAAGTGAAATTACCACCTGACATTTGGAGGGATTAAGCTTAAAACCATTTTGGAGGGCCACTGACCAATTTCTGATAAAAAGTTATTCATTTTGGAACAGTCTGACTGAGAAGTAACAGGCATAGAAACAGTCAGATCATTGGCATGCCTAATAAAATTGGCTTCGTCATAATGGTGCAGGTCATGTAAGAAGAAGGAAAACAGAAAAGGAGACAGCACCTTGAAGAACATCAACTAGATAGAATTTAATGACAAGAATGAATGTGTCAAAAAGAATGAATTAATATTTGATTATAGTCAGTAACTATGTAATGTGTCTAGTCCTATCTTCGGTGCAGACTGAATTCTATCAGTCATGTTTGCAATGTGGCCATCATGCTAGGTGGCTCGCCATTACGGTGCACTGTGAGTGGTTGGTATTAGATGGTTGGAGGCAATCGGCAGGAAGCCTTGGACCTAGGTTTCGTGCTAGTTGGCACTCATCAGTAAGGCGTATCTGCAACCTTGAAGGAACTGATGTCCCTTCTGAGATTCGAACCCGCGTCACCCAGTGCTGCAGTCAGAGACGTTACCACTGAGCTATTCAGGCTCGCGACTGACCTCCTGTAGGACCGTATTGGATATTTTATTACACAACATGCTAGGTGGCTCGCCATTACGGTCACTGTGATGTTGGTATTAGATGGTTGGAGGCAATCGGCAGGAGCCTGCCGATTGCCTCCAACCATCTAATACCAAGAATGAATTAATAAAGATTACTGAATATAGTCAGAATTTCAAATGATGATATGAAGTGGATAGACCCAGTTCACTGTGAATCATTATGGACTACATCATGAAACACTTCCAGTCTCTGTTGCTAAACATCCTGTGACTCCACCCAGTCCCAACAAGGCTCAGATCAATAATCTCAAATCTCATAAATTGCTGTCATTTTATGCCCTAATACCTCTGCTTTGCCAACACTACTTCAACTATCATGACTGACCGAGCAATCCAGTTGCTCCAGGGGAATGACACATCTCATATTGACTCCTATCAGTCGAAATTCAAAGTCACATTCAATCCCTTCCGATTTCAGGATTACTTAAAATTTCGATTCTATCAACCTTGTCATCGAATTCTGTAATTTTTTTTATCGGGTCATTTTAGTGACCATGTCTCACAAATGTAACATATTGCAGACTAAATTTAATCACTGGCTGGTTACTGGAGCAAATAACATCTCATGAGTACTCATAACATTAATAATGTTAGTAATTTTATTCTTTTTCTTATCGATTTATTGTGTACCTAATTTTAGGCCAGAAGTACAACATTTGGTTTCATGTCGACGGAGCTTATGGAGGCAGTGCCTTACTTTGCCCTGAATTTAGACACTTTGCAAATGGTATTGAGGTAAGAACAATTTTGCCAGTTTCTGATGGAATATGTCGTATATTCAAAATGTAACTAGCACTGAAGCGTATCTCCGTTCCAGAAACCAATTACATGTTTACTTCACTTACGTGACACAATGACTAAAAATACAAAATGAATGTTTATAATACACATTAATAAAATGAACAGTGGAAAAATCAAAAACGAGAGTAAACCATTTGAAAATACTGGGAAATGCAAGTGGTCTGGTAGAAAGGCTTTGGCATTTCAAACGAAAGGTGGGGGCACTATCACTCACTGAGGAGTGCAGTTACATCAAGCTGACGAGATCCAAACCGGACAGAATACGCATCCTGTATTCTACTGCTAGCCGCCATCCACAGAATAGGACTTATGAAAATATAATGAACACGAAACAGCAACAGATAGAAAGACTGGTAAACAGGTCGGCAGATAGAGACACTAACAGAGAGACGGTTATGTAGACAGACAAATAAATAGGCAGATGTTCGAGTGGTTAGTGAATACATTTGTAGTAATGATGTTCGTTGACAACAGGACCGTCAGGTGTATCACCGTTTGGAATAAAGCCATTTTCATTATGTATTTCAACCATATAAAATCTATCAAGATAGGAGGTTCTTCACCAGTATGGTCAGTTTCCGCACAGAAATTTAAATATTTAAATAGAAGGAATTCTTAGTTTTCGTTAGTTGTATACCGCAGTAACTCTTCCTTTAATCATTTACAGCTGGCGGACTCAATTAATATTAATGCTCACAAAATGATGCTCACTAATTTCGACTGTTCACTTTTCTGGTTACGTGATCATCATGTGATATCAGATGCATTCACTGCTAACCCAGTTTATTTGAGGCATTCTTATGAAGGAATGCCAGAATTCCGTGTAAGTAAATTGTTCCAATTTGTAATAAAAGTTTTAGATTAATTTCATGATTTACACTGTATCGTATTTGTAAATTATTGTTAAATTCACCACCCTATTTCTTTTGATCCTATCATTGCATCTATTTACCCTTGGGCTTCAACTCATTTTAATTATTTTCAAGTATTGGTTTTTGTAGGAATTTAGTTTGATTGGTTGGAGGATTTCATCATGAGCTGACATCAGTTAGAGAACAAATGGAAAAGCAACTGGGAGTACTGGACAGCCATCTGTTTCGTCAGCCTAGTCTTGGACTCTTCAGAAGCACACACCCACCGCCAGGTTTCAAACCCACTACCTTCTGGTTACAAGTCTAGCGAGCTCGTAGACCATTAAGCCGCTGTGACCCTATCCAATGACCAGCCAGACCAAGGGTTCTAACTTCTGCCAGTTCATGACATAGCGCGACCAATAGCCAGTGTCTTCTTCGATGAGTTACTGCCTCACTGCTCACTAGCGACTGGCCCTATTCAGGTAAGCAGTTACCTGGGGTTCTAGTGGGAAGCCATGACCAGTAGGGTACAGCACGTTGACGGTGAGGCAGTAACTCATCCAAGAAGACATTGTGAAGTGGTCGCACTATGTCATGAATTGGCAGAAGTTAGGATTCATGGGCTGGTCATTGGATTGAGTCCCAGTGAGTGGCTTAATGGTCTACGAGCTAGCTATCCAGCCTTGTAACCAGAAGGTCCTGTGTTCGAAAGCTGGCGGTGGGTGCGTACTGTTGGAGAGTCCCGAACTAGGCTGACGAAACAGATGGCTGTTCAGTACTCCCAGCTGGTTTTCCAGTGGTTCTCTAACTGATATCAGCTCATGATGAAATCCTCCAACAAATCATATTAATTATTATTCCAGAGAAGTGTCGCGACAGGCCAATATATTTATTCTGATTTTGCTAGTTAAATGGGAACAAATTGGAAAGAAGCTTTGGTCAAATTACTTTTACTATTAACTTTTATTCACAACTACTTATTTCAGTAATATCACATTACTGTGTATTCTATATCTCTCTGTTGTGAATGCTTCAAACTGTGATATCACGTCATTAGGTTCAGTGTTAACATTCATTTTCGATTTATTAGGTCGCACAGTTAGTGGTAGACTGGCTTGTTAACAAAATCCATTCTCTCTTATTCAGTCATTTGTTATATGAACAACTAAGAGATTAATTTCCTGGCTGTTACAAAAATTATTCAAGTTTCTAACTACAAGTCGGCGAAAGTACTTTTAAACTGACAAATAGGCTAACGGGAGCTATGCAAACATTCTACTGAGGATCAAGAATTCTTCCTCTACACTTTTTGCAAATATTCACCACTATCAAGTTCCCATGAAGAAAGCACAAATATTCTGTTAGATAAGTAGTATCCCTGAAGTTTTTGAAACAGTGGAGAAGATTTGTAGTTCAGGTGGGTGATTTTGATTTAGCTGTGTCCTCGGAGCTGGTTAATTTAATTGCAAAGCTTTTGTTGTTCAAATAAAGTATAATTATATTTCAATAGTTTACACACAATGATAAGTTTTGTTATTGGTAATATTTCGAGCAAAATTACTGCCCGTGTTCACACCACTGATGGAATTGTTTTATTCACACATTTATGATTTGTACTCATATATATAGTTCTTTATTTTTGCTCATTCATGTTTTTTTTTGTATTTAAATTATATTCCACGTTCATTCATGTCTTTGTATTCAGAATTATATTCCAAGTTGTTGATAGTTGTACTGAGTCACCCTTGTTACATGTATCCGATGTGACTTTAATGAATATCGATTCTGTTATAAGTCTTTATTTCCAAAGAATAACAGATGGTAGCATTAAAACGACGCTATATAGAAAAACCACACACTCTGGAAGATTCCTTGATTATCACTCAGCTCATCCACTCACGGTGAAATGAGGATTAATACAAGGTCTTGCAGATAGAATACGTAGACTTACAACAACGCCAGAGGACCAGTGTAAAGAAATAAACGTCCTATTCAAAATGGCACATGGTGCTATCCACACTTGTACTGAAAATAGGTGTGAAATCAAGCTGTAAAAAAAAAAAAAACAACTACCCAAAAGAATTTATAAAAGATAATATAAAAAAGAGAAAAAAGAGGGTAAAACCGGAGAATAACAAGCTGGAAGAATGCAAAATACAGCCACAATACCATATAAAAATGGTACATCAGAGGCAATTCAAAGAAACCTCAAAAATATCGGCATTCGCACAACTTTCAAACCGATAAATCTAATCAAAAATAAAATAAATCAACTGAAAGATCCGATAAAAATGATGGATAAATACAACTTGATTTACAAAATATCTTGTGCTGACTGTCCGACTAAATATGTGAGGCAAACATCCAGATCACTCAAAATAAGAGTGAATCAACATAAACGCCTAACCAAAGGTCAACCAACAGGAACACAAGCCTACAAGAATCTTGAAAAAATTCATCGATAGCTGCACGTGCATTGGAAAAAAAACTACAATATCGATTGGAACAATGTGTGTATTCTAAAAACTAACATGAACAAATGGAGAGAAAGACTTATAACAGAATCGATATTCATTAAAGTCACATCGGATACATGTAACAAGGGTGACTCAGTACAACTATCAACAACTTGGAATATAATTCTGAATACAAAGACATGAATGAACGTGGAATATAATTTAAATACAAAAAAACAAACATGAATGAGCAAAAATAAAGAACTATATATATGAGTACAAATCATAAATGTGTGAATAAAACAATTCCATCAGTGGTGTGAACACGGGCAGTAATTTTGCTTGAAATATTGCCAATAACAAAACTTATCATTGTGTGTAAACTATTGAAATATAATTATACTTTATTTGATCTAATCCACAATGCTCAAACTTTTTACTGATATTAACTTTTGTTGTTCTTCCAGACAAAATCTTCAGAGCAAGCTGTATTATGAAATGAATTTATTTGAACTCTCCATGAATGACATAATTGTATCTTGTGATAACCATCGTCATGATTAGTTGTTAATTTACGTCTCTCTTGATCATTTTATCACTTCATAATAAAGCCTGTTGTGAAGATGGTGTCTAGAAGGATAACGAAAGCTTCGTAATTAAATTAACCAGCCTCGAGAACATAACAAGATCAAAATCCTTGAAGTTTTATCGGTAGCGTATTAACTATCTATTCATTTCTGATCTTGTGTGTGTGCAACTGTTCTTAAATTTGAATAAAGCAAGAACAACAGCGGTTTGTGCAGAATAATATGGTACCATCATTTATTTCGTAGGCTTCTCATCATCTGCTTACAGCCTAAAGTTTTAACATACTTGCAAATTTTACATGTTGTCAGTTGAAAGTTCCACAGTAAGTGAACAGTGCTCAGAAAATTGCGCTTATATAGTTTTTACACAGACAGTTCAAGTTTAAACAAATTTACCGAAAGCCTACATGGAATGGACAATACTTACATTTTAATAGTTTTTGTCCAAATAGCTATAAACGAGCACTAGTCAAGACTCTGTACTATAGAGCAAGGAGAATATGCTCTACAGAGAAACTAGAGGAAGAATTTATGATTCTCGAAAAGATGCTGAAAAACAACGGTTACCCTCAAAGATTCATTAACAAATATGGAAGATATGAAGGCTCAAATACCAAACAAATCACAGTTGAAAAAAAGCCTGTCTTCATTCAACTAGATTTTAAAGGTGAAAACATTGTAGAAATGGTCAACAGAAGACTGAGAACGTCACTAGCCAGAGCCTATCCTGCAGCTAAGTTGGTTCCCGTCCATCGAACAACATGCTCTTTGGTGCAGTCAAAAGTCGATTGATACCCTTCTCATGTTAACTCCAACTGTGTATACAAATTTACGAGTATCTGCGGGAGCAGTTACATTGGGAGAACAGAAAGAAGGGCACACCTCCGATTTTCTGAACATGTGCCAAAAAGCCTACGTCTCAAGGGAACAAACTCATAGCAGCACTATTACTAGACATCTTCTCGACACGGGTCATGAGGTAGAAATTGGAAAATCCTTTAAAATTATCAATAGACAAAGGAGTTCCATTCTCCTCAAGTTTGCCGAAGCAATCTCTATCAAACGCTTGAAACCAGATTTATGTGCTCAGAAAGAAGCTTTTATTAATCTTTCCTTGCCCTGGTAACTCGATGTCTTTATTCTCTCATCTGATTACGTAATCTTTGTCTTTAACCTCACCCTCTTTTGTAATCTGTAATTTTGCTTGTCTCTTGTTTCTATGATTTGAGCTGAACTCAGTACGTTGTTACCTAATTTATTAGTCACTCTGTAACTAACGCATATTTCGTCTTTATTACGCAACTCTTTTACCATTGTATGCATACATCTATTTTGTTTAAACTTGAACTGCCTGTGTAAAAACTATATAAGCGCAATTTTCTGAGCACTGTTCACTTACTGTGGAACTTTCAACTGACAACATGTAAAATTTTCAAGTATGTTAAAACTTTAGGCTGTAAGCAGCAGATGAGAAGCCTACGAAATAAATGATGGTACCATATTATTCTGCACAAACCGCTGTTGTTCTTGCTTTATTCAAATACAAAATAAGGGGAATAAATGCACGAATGTTCTTAAATTGATTCAGCGAGTAGACATATGAAGAACTCCAATAATCACAGTATTTTATGACTGCTCTCTGTATAGAGTAGTTGCAGATTTCATGTATATCGATAAGCACTTCATAGTAATCTCAGAGTCTTTGGATGAATCAATAACACAGCTGATATCTTCTGCCGATCAGAGTACAATTGGTGAATATATATTGAGTTCATTTTCATGCTGATGACTATCGCATATATCATCAATTTCATAAATTCTACACTTTTGACGGTGAATGAAATTATGCATATTGTTCTTCACTTAAAGACACCTAAGAGCTCATCAGAGGGTGTAGATCTCACACGACAGTTTCCATCTTTTCTAATTGAAAGGCATAGGATGCCGACGCTAAACGAAGCTGACAATAAAACTTTATGTGTTCTCACCCATAAGTGTCTGCTAAGTCATAATAACTTTTAATGGGACCACATTTTACGTGATTATGATGATTAATGCAGATGTCCGAAAAGATAACATTAGCCCGTTGATAAAAATTATGGAGCTGAATCATATGAATTGGCTTATGGATGTATAACACCATCCCACATACAATTTATGTTAACTTCGAAACTGGGCTGAATAGAAACAAGTTAGAAAGGTATGTCTAGTAACAGATGTGGCATTAATCCATGAGGTTACTGTTATAAATGAACGGAATTGAAAAAATCCGTTGCTACTTAGTTATGTCTGAGCCTGTTAACCACTATAACGGTAATGAACTCGACTGGTGCACTAATACGTCTATTTGTCCGTTGTACTTTCCGATTCACTGAGCCACGCAAATATCAAAAGACAAAGGCTAGCCTGTGATTGTAAGATACTGTATTGACATCTATTAGGAAACAAAACATCATATTTTTATATTATCTTTACCATAATAAATTCGGCTCACAACCGTGAGAATGGATTGGTCTTATTGGCTGGATTGGTTATTCTCATCGGTTGGTGATCCGGCAAAGACCAAGGTGAGACAAAAGATGATGAATTGATCTCACACATTAAATCACAATATGCGTGAGAAATGATACATTCACATAGTAACTCCATCACAAGATAAGTCACACGAATCGTGAGAAAGGGTGATATACTAGTTTATGCTGGGTCCTATCACTTACTAACTTCGAATTATAGCTCAGAGGAAAATCTGTTAGGAATATTTTATTTCTGCGTTATAAGAATTCTGTGTAATTCTAAATGACAAAATATCCTGTAAAACTTATTATTCTTTGTCATTTTAAACGTTTATTTCAGTTAATCACCACATTGATTTGCCATCACAAGACAATATGACGTCACTCGTATTCCAGCAGGTTTCAGGGCATAGAATGTCAAGTAACTAGGTTGTATCATTAACCCCGAACAGTAGATGTTATTGGGTTCCGAAGAATTTGAAGACGTATTGTGTCACTGACTTGTATGAGATTATTTCAGTAACATCGGGAATCACAGATACATAGTAGAGATTATAATGTGTTATACGCCAGTAATGATAACACTAATATCCGACATCGAAAGATCAGTAGTGCAGATGATTTCACTGACTGACCTAACATAAAATTCGTTAACAGTCAAATATCAAACATATTAATACTTTAAGAAGCCTTAAATTTAGGATTCTTGCTTGCTAGTAATTATCGACAACGTGTGAATTTACTTGCTTCACAAAGTATTGTTGATAGTCCCTTGGGTTCCGAGTGTCATATGGGGATTCATCCTACTCTCTGTGGTTTTCTTTTACTGGCTCTACGGTCATCCGTAACCCCTCATCTCCTCCTCCACATCACTGTCGGACGCCGGACTCATCGATTCACACTTAGGTTCCACTCGACGGGTTGCCTGGAGTGTGTTGTCACCACTCTTCCACTACGTAGTGAAATCAAAGCTTATCGATCAATCTGTTCAAGGCACAAACATCACGCTGAGAGATTAGACTGATTTGGTTGTTAGCAAGTAAATACATCTAACTTATTTTGTGCTTCTCCTCAATACGTTTTCACAGGTAGTAACTGTGCTTTGTCTTTTTCGATTTTCAGAATTGGAGTTTGTCACTCGGTCGAAATTTTCGAGCTTTGAAACTATGGTTTGTTTTACGATTGTATGGACTTAAGAATTTACGCAATTTAATGCGTTTTGTAAGTTAACGTAAAGATATTAATAAATGGCACAAAACTGTATATTACTTTATTAGAAACGCTTAGGCTAAAAGCATTCAGTTTGTAGACGGTGAATATATAATCTGTGTAGGTGTTTATTACCTAGTATTGATTACACTCTATCTACCAGACGACGAATATGGTCACTCACTAGATAACAAGACTCTGTTTTACACAACTCTATAGTGTGTATTTCGACCATTATCTCTTCGAAGAGAATCATGAACTAATATATGTGATGTGGACTAATTAGAATTTATAGTCTCGAATCACTCTGAAAGGTTGAGAATTCCAATCATAATTCTATATCGACACGAAGGTGTAAGTTAAGAAACGCATTCAACTCAAAGAGGCAATGAATTTAAATAATACAGTCACACATAAGCTGATATTCATTTGAACAAGAATAACTTATAGCATAGTAATGGGTTGCGATTTATTAGTTAAATGATAGTGCGTCAATCTTGAAACCTGACGGCTGTATACCTACTGATAAGCGGTACCGAGATGTTCGAAATAGGAGGAGACAGAAGGCCAGTTCTCCTGACTTTTGATGATTCTTTATGTATTCTACATAATAATGAGGATCTTGTTTTTCATCATGCATTTTCTTACTCTTTCTATTCCCTGTATTGCCTCATATCATTCAACACCCTCTTAAACGACGTGGTAATAAAGAGGGTGGATGGACTTCGACCTAATCTCGAAATGTTCTCATGTGGCCACACCTTCATAGCTTCTGCCAGGTAAGTGGCGGAGGTGTTCCTTACAAAAATGTAGGGATGAATGTGAACTTCCGACGCTTTAAACTGGACTGGTAGACACGCAAGTCTACACATGAGCGCGGGAAAACCATAACTGCGAACCTAAGGTGTACTTGATCTCCAGAATCTGAAAATATCGAATGGCGTATGAGCTTGTTTTAGTCACCAGCAACCATAGAAACGTACCTCCTGACGCTGCTCCACTGACTTGTGGATCAGGCTTCATATCAAAAGCTGAAAGGTGGTCCCTTAAGACAACCACCTGCTCTGGGTCTCCGTGCAGTAACCCAGCCTGGGCATAAAATATGTGGTCATTCTGTTGTGTCTCTTGGCACTTATAGTACGCAGAGTTTGTGGTTTTAAGAAAATTACTGGTAACATATCAATTTACATGTAAGTTTTCGATAATTCTTGCAGAATCGACTAAATATACCTACTTAGGAATTAGAAAGACAAAGTTATCAACTATGAGTTCATTGTTTCAGAAAACTGACATCGATTAGAAGAAACTGAAAAAAACTGAACAACTGCTGAGAATTTTGTTCCAGCTTACAATCTGTTTCCATTGTACACTCCGACACTAGTTCATAACTGAAATTCTCAAGACAATTTATGGATTTCAATCATCAGCATACTGAATCTTAATCCAGTGAAGACTACTCGCCAATTATTTCACTTTTTTGTGCATATCAAGGTGACTCCCCAGTGAATCATTAGCTGGGATAAACTGATTTCTCCTTAAAGTAATAAATGCTCAAATTTAATATACTTCATACTTCCTGATGGCTCAGTAGTACAAATATCTACAATAACAAACTATTTTCTCCACGGCGTATGAAGAAGTCTACACTAATGAAATATTTATTGATTCAAATTATTCCCATATTATAAAATCATATTCTGTAATTTGTTCTTTTCTATTCAGCACGCTGAATTGGCGAAGTTCTTCGAACAGTTATTGATAAATGATGATCGCTTTGAAATTGTCAACGATGTCCGATATGGTTTGGTTTGCTTTAGAATAAAGGTATGAATTTTTGAGGTGAATTTTGCGTTGAAATATGACTTCACTAAATTTGGTC
This sequence comes from Trichobilharzia szidati, assembly GCA_944472155.2. Lineage (NCBI taxonomy): Eukaryota > Metazoa > Platyhelminthes > Trematoda > Strigeidida > Schistosomatidae > Trichobilharzia > Trichobilharzia szidati. The sequence goes on from OX235274.1 coordinate 79,762,636, forward strand.
GGTATTTGATGTCTGCTCTGTCGAAGAATTGTAAGCTTTTGAAAGTGACTTCGTAAATGTAAATGCATAGAAAACACAACAAAATGATAGAGAAATGGTAATGTTTTCATTACAAATGACTTACATGATAATAGGATTCGATGTGAGTGAAGTATGCCTCTTGACTGACTTATACAGTGGTCAGTTCTTACTGAAACTCTTGTTAGTCGTGTTTGCCACTCTTTGTGGAGGACAGACTGTAATTCCTAAATAAGAAATCAATGAGTAATCACCTCCTGTGATAGTTTATGGGAATATCTACATTATTGGTATGGTAAGGTGCTAACTGTCACAGAGGCGTAGGAGACATTCTGATCTACGTGAATCGATTGGATGACAAGTGCTGAGAGAATCGATTACCACTGACTTCCTCTAAGACAGGGTTCCGTACAGTGTACAAGTGATAGTCACAAAAATTGACTCCCATAGCAGTGTATTAATTAAATTCGATTACGTTCCTTTCTGATCTGCATCATAAAATAACAGACGGCAACTGTGTGTCAGTTGATTTGATCGTCGTATTTCACATACAACTGACAGACTTTATTCAGCACTTGAAACTTAAGTTATAAAAGTTGACAGTTGAAAATTCATTCCTTAAAGATGTAGAATGAAGAAAGTTATTTGAATGTGACCATGACATCTTGTGTATAAGTCTCAGTCAATTGAATGCAGCCACTTCAAGGGAAAGCATATCTTAATCCCTCAACTGACTATTAAGTATTTATTGGTGTGACTAGGCTATCTACAATAATTGTGAGTTTACAAAGTTATTTTTAATCTGAAGGATGTAAAGATTGAAGTTAAAAGTGTGGCTTTCACACTGATTCAAACTACACGCATCATGGTCACGCACACAATAACCTCCTCATTTTACTATGACATCCAGATCTTCACTGACTTTGAATCTCATCTAAGTCAATAAGAATCTTGTCCGTTGGCCATATGAATGAAGTGAAATTTAACTGGTTGGAGGATTTCATCATGAGCTGACATCAGTAAGAGAACCATTGGAAAACCACCTAGGAGTACTTGGCAACTAGCTGTTTCGTCAGCGCAATTTGGGACTCCTCATCAGTACACACCCACACCATGGGGCTCTAACCCACGACCTTCCGGTTACAAGGTTAGCGAGCTCATACACCATTAAGCCACTGGGACCCGATCCAATGGCCAGCCAGACCATCAATTCTAACTTCTTTCAATTCACCATATAGCGCTACCACTTCGCAGTGTCTTCTTCGATGAGTAATTGTCCCCACCTTCAATGTGCTGTACCCTACTGGTCACGACTTCCCACTAGAACTCCAGGTAACTACCTACCTGAATAGGGTTAGTCGTTAGTCAGCATCACACCAATTATCAAGTATTGGTTTTGTAGGGATTTTGTTTGATTGATTGGAGGATTTCATCATGATCTGACATCAGTTAGTAACTATCTCAACTGAAAACACTGACTGATGTTTGAAAACATCTCAACTAAACCAAGTTTTCTTTTCAACTATAATCATTTCACCTAGCAAGTGATTTCCTCCATCTTGACAAACATTTCTATTTCCCTTCTTCTCTTAATAACAGAATGATAATCAATTAACAAAGAAATTACATGAGAATTTAATGAAGAAAGGTGATATCTTTCTCGTCTTAAGTTCATACGATGAAAACTCTGATCAGATGACTACGGAGAAATCAGATAATACGATTACATTTCTTCGATTCACATGTGTACATGGTACAAAGAGAGAAGATGTTGAATATGCCTATGAAAAGATTGTTTCATGTGTTGATGAAATTCTAAATGAATGTAACAATTAATTTACAGAAGTATTATTCTGTAAGCAAATGACATAATAATGATGATATAATAAAAAGTAACATATAATAAGATCCTTTGTTTAAAATTGACTTCTCGAACTCGCTTCATTCTTCGTCTCATATTTTGTATTCATGATGGGTGAAAATACACACCTGATCAATAATAATAATAATAATCTACTTTATTCCAAAAACAGTACTTATAATACAGAATAGAATTCTCAGTATTTGTCACAATATTGCATCTGATTTACTCAAAATATATATAAAATTAAAAATTAAAACAAAACTAATCGGAGGAATTTGTTCACATTTACGACATAATTACTAGATATAATAATAATAATAATAATAACAGTGAGTTTGTTCCAAACGGTACTGTCGATTCAGTTTGGGAACTTTAGCATGTTATAGATTATTGGGTCTAATGTTCTGTTGATATAGTATAGTGAGGGGAAATACAAAATTAACAGTTATAACACAGCTTAAATTATGTCCACACTTATGAAAAAAATAAACAAAAACAAAAAATTGAGAGGATTATAAATATAAGAAATACAATAACAATAAAGTTTGATGCTGTAAGGGTGGAGGAAATGGTTTATTTAGTGGTGCAAAGAAGGTTAGTTAGTTCATGCCTGACACTATTTTCATCACATAAAGTACGTGCTAAATATGGTATAGTGGAATTTTTATACTTAGACGTACGTGCATAAAGTCTTCTGAAAAGACTTCTTGTTTTACCTGAGGAGACACAAGGTTGGAGCTGCTGGTAGAGTGGGTGCTCAGAGTTTGACAAAATTCCTTTAGCAGATTTGTTGCATGGAATCAAGTGCCTATCAATGACGATGTCAACGATGTGGCCCAATGGGATACCCCTCGCCCTACTGAAAGTTTTCAGGGTTCTACGAAGTATGACATAGTCCTTTTTAAGCAATCCAGGAAAGAATAAGGGTGAACAGTAAAGAAGAATAGGTAAAATACACGAGTTGATAAACTGTAAGAGGAGTGGTTGAGTTATGCCTGAATGCCTTAAATTCTTAATGTAAAAAGTCAAACGAAATATTCTTTTAGAAATCGCTAAGACATGAGAGGATCAGGATAGATCAGAAGAGAGAATTAATCCAAGATACTTAACTTCAGACTTGGTTTCTATATTAGTGTCATCGATTTTACAAGGGTCATAGGAAGCAACGGCTTCATTTAACTTTCGTTTACATTGGAAACTGAAATTAACTGTCTGACATTTAGAAGGATTAAGTTTAAGGCCGTTAGACGAAGACCATTTGCTAATTCCTGATAGAAAGTTGTTAATCTTAATGCAGTCAAGCTGAGAGTTAACAGACATTGAAGTAGTTAGATCGTCCGCATGCTTAACAAAGTTCATTCCATCGGAGTGAGGCAAGTCATGCAAGAAGAAAGAAAACAGAAAAGGAGAAAGAACAGAGCCTTGAGGGACGCCAGCCTCAGTAATCAATGAAGTGGACAACTTCCCCTGACATGCAATGTACTGCCTGCTTCCTGAGAAATAAGAATGGAGCCAGTAATTATACTTTTTATAATTAATCTTTAATTGTCTTGTTTATTCAGTATTACAGTCAGATGTCAGTGTATTGACTTGGCCTTCTTTCCAGCATTACTTAGGCGACGAACTGTGGTGCATTTAGATGAATTCAGACAATTTAGGCGTGAAAATTCGGCGGAATGTTACAGATCGAACAACGGTAGAATACATTTGTTTAACTATATTTATACAATTTGATAATTATAAGGTGACTCTAAACTATAGCAACCCAAACCGAAAGTACCTAGCGAACGCATAAATGACCTTGAGCAACCAATCAGGTGACTTCGTATTATCCAGACGTACTTATGGATGCTGTACACCTTTTGTGTTGCAAATTCGCTCCAGATCTTGTTTTTGATTACTGTTTGGAGAACAGACTGATAGGAAGGTCGAAAAAGTGTGAATGTGGAGGTGTCATGCATATACAAAGATACACTAGGTGCATTGATGGATTTGTTTACAGGTGCGATGAATACCGAACCAAAAAGTCAGTTCGAGAAGGTATGGCGTTCTTTTTTAGTTTACAGATTCCGTAGGTACTTTTTTCGCCAAGTCTAAATTACCTCTAACGAAAATTTTAATGATGTGTCATAACTGGGTGCTTAAAAGACCAGTAACAACAACAGCGTATGAATCAGAAAATTCAGAAGTGTCTGCAGTGCAATGGTACCAGTACTGCAGAGACATAACATCATGGAAAATGAACAGGCTGATTCAAGTACTTGGTGAAGTTGGCGTCATTGTTCACGTGGATGAGACAGTGCTGATAAAAAGAAAATATAATCGAGGGAGACTGAGTGCAAATCATCAGTGGGTGTTGGGGACATATGACACCACCCTCCACAAAGGATGCATTGAGGTGATCCCTAATCGCAGTGCAAATGTCTTATTGCCCAGTGTCCAACGCTTAGTGCTGCCTAGAACAACTATTCATACAGATGAATGGAGTAGTTTTAGATAGCTATCAACCCTGGGCTATATTCATCACGTCGTCAACCATACAAATGATTTCATCAATCCCTTCGATGGAACTCACACTAATTCCATCGAAAATTTTTGGAGTCACCTCAAAACGGATCAGATCTGTGAATGGATCAAGAAATGCAATGATATACAGTTATCTCGATGAGTTTATGTACAGGGCTTGGTTTAAAATAACTATGAAGACTCCTATGAGAAATTAAGGGGTTTTTTGGAACATATACGAGAACGTTATCCTTTGTAACTATTTTTAACATTGCATTACTTCTAAATAAACTTTTTATTGAAATTATGCGCTGTTTCTATAGAGGCTTCTGATTGGTCAAAGTTGTCGTTGTCAAGGTCATTTATCCGTTCGCTAGGTAGTTTCGGTTTGGGCTGCTATAGTTTAGAGTCACCAGTTATGGTTATCAGTGAGCAGAATTTCAAAGAAAAGTCATCTAAATTTTCTTAGTGGAAATATACTATATTTCATTAAAAAAAGGTTGGTTTTCCAACTACATGACTGCCGAACATTAGGGCTGTAAGCAAACACATAATGCATAAACTGATACATTATGTGTGAAAATATTCATTTGAAGCCAAGAATCCGCGATCAACATCTTCAAATGATTGATTCAGTAAAACAGTATGCAATCATATTTTGAAATTATGAAGCTTAGGACAAAACAATAAAAAGGAAACAGTAGGCCTTCTAAATATCAATTCGTCAAATCACGGAGCACAAACACAGAAGGTGACATCAAACCAAATCTATTATTATTATTGTTTCCTTAGGTTCCTAGTGGAACATAGGGCTTCAACTGCACATCTCCACTTGCTTCTGTCTTCTGCTGTAATTTTCATCTGAATCCATGTTAATCCATACTGTTTCAACTCCGCTTCACACGATCTCCTCCATATCACCCTTGGACGTCACACTCACCGCTTCCCTTTCGGGTTCCACTCGAGCGTTGGCCTGACGCGCGATGTCACTCAGCGAGTGTCCAATCCATCTCCACTTTCTCCTGCATATTTGCTGGGTGATTGGTTCTTGTTTTGTTTGTTCCCATAGTTTCTTGTTTGTGATTCTTTCCGGCCATCTGATCTTCAGTATAGAACGAAGACAACTATTGATAAAGGTCTGCAACCTGTTGGAAATATTCTTTGTGACCCACCAAGTTTCTGATCCGTATAGAAGAACTGACTGACTTGACGTTTGTATTGAAAATCCGAATTTTGTTGTTGATGCAAGCTGAGTGACGAATATTTCCAGATTGGTTTCAGGTTGGTGGATGTGTTTCTCGCCTTCCCGATTCTCGATTTGACATCCTCGTCGGTTCCTCCTGTAGTTGAGACAATGCTCCCTAGGTAAGTGAATGAAGTAACCTCTTTCAAATCCCTCCCGTTGATGGTGATTGGCGCTGTGTGTTGCTGCTTTGTTGTTGTTGATTGGTTATTTTCATAACCTCCGTCTTGTCTATGTTCACCTGGAGTCCTGTCTTTGCTGCTTTTTCGACTAGTTTTTCGGTTTTCGCTAGTAAGTCTTCGATTTTGTGTGACATCAAATCTACAAACGCATAATTATGAAAATGATTCAGTATGCAAAAGTATAGGCTCATTATAAACACCGTAATCCAAATGAAATGATACTCCTCATAATATAAATCCATTTTCAAATATAGTGTAAACATAGACGAAATTCGTGGCATTGAAAACTTCACAATTTACACAAAATTAACCCATTCAGAAAAAACAAGCATTGTGTAATAAAATATCTACACCATAAGTCTATTGCTGCAGACCACCTGGGAAGCGATTACCCAACACGAGAAAGGCATTTTCTTCATACTATTGCTATCTTCAATAGTTCCCATTTATTCACGCCTGTAACATGATAAGTGATATGACTATCAGGTTATTGGATTTCGGTTAGTCCAATTCAACGCACAATTCCACACGTCTGATCATGGGAATACTCTCCACACACACTCAGATAGACACAGAATACCGACTGGGAAGGCAAAGATTTATCGCCCCATGAAAACGATAGTGTCACTACAAATTACTGCTAGTGATATTGTTATTTTACACAACCAGTAGGTCACAACTACTTTGAGGGGAAGATAGATATATTCTGAAAGCGATGGAAGGCATCCCACAAAAAGCAATGGCGTGACCTCAATACAAGTGAGAGTCAAATGTCCACTTCACAGACCACGGAGGAAATACTCAATCATAATACGGTTCATTGTGCAGTAATAAGATGAACTTCACAATCGCCATCGGCTTTCCACTAGACCTTGACATCGGCGTAGATATTATCTCATTCCATTAGTGTTTTATGAATTGCATAGATAAATCAAATATTCGGTGAATTACACGAGTGAATTCGTCAGCGAGAGACAAGCTCAATCCGAATCCTTGAATTATCTCATTTATATGAAAGCAACCAATGGAGCATGAAATGAAGTGGTTGTACAATTATTTCTATTTCACATTTCACTACATCCAGTGGTGACACCAGACGATGATGTCAAATTACCACTGTGATATCTTACAAACTAAAAACAACTTTGAAGACATCAAACACGTTCTATAGTGAAGTGACACCTTCAAATGTTCTGTCTCCTCCCATGTGCAGCGCTCACAATCAGAATATCTTAACTTAACAGATATAGGGCAGTGGTGACTGCCTTCCAATGGTTATGTAGCTCCTCTCAGCCAGCTAAGAAACGCGTTATGAGAGTAGGGATGAGAAATGTGTTCAGCATCTGTGACTGTATGCTGGTGTTATTTCATCAGTCCCAGTGTATATTTTTTCACTCACATTTGCATCACTCATCTTCTTCAGTCTCAAAGATTCTCACATTGTCCTTTAGTTATCGTGGTGTAAGTAGAGCCCACTACCTCTCTGTCTATCCCGCTGAAATGGACAGACTGAATCACTCACATAGTACTCACACAACATTAAAACTGTGTCAGACAGTCTGTTGTTTGTGAAAGTTACATTCACAATTCTCCAAATTGTTTTGTCTTGGAAGCCAAAACTGACAGATCATATGAACCTGAAATCTCCTCTAAATTTATCTGTCCCCTCAAGTGACAGCTATCCTTATCACCTTGACAGCTGTAGTATTTTCGATGGATGGTGGATGAGAATGTTGTGTATAGAAGGAGCGATTTAGAATTTAGTCAGCACAGAATGGTATGGATTCTTTGTTACTGGAAAAGAATGGGTTATATCCGTTCAATCCCTCTCTCTTCCATGCCCTTCACCCCCAACCTGGAATATTTATCTGTCCCAGTGACACCGGATAGCTGCAGATGCTATCAGTATTTGCACTGTTAACGTTTTCTTTACTTCTCAATAGTTGGTTTGTAAGGATTAGATTTGTTTTGGCGAGTTGATCACGGATTGTTATCAGTTAGAGAACCATTGAAAACCAAGGAGTACTGGTAATGTCATGCTAGACTATAAGTGCATATTTTAATCTCATTTACATAATTTATTAGAATACAATGCAATTCACTGTCTCATCTCTGTCAGACAATATTGATTTTCGCCTCTACTCCTACATTTGTATACATTCCACTTACACACACACACCACACACACCGACACCGCATCTGACTGTCCAGATTATATAAACACTTGCATGAATTTTTTCTTATTATCGGTGTTATTATGATCACTCCGATCATTATTCACGAATTCACATGCCTGTTGTTGTAATTTCACTTACTCCATCGGTGTCAAATGTCTATGACTAACATCTGATTGCGTAATTGTAAAGTCTTACGAAAATATGTATTTGTTGAAGTTGTGTTGCATAACTTTTAACTTCCCACAGTCAGTGAATTGGTAAAGATAACAAACCATGTGCAGACTGTTTGATTTCATAAGTGTGTGAAATTATAAAAACAGCATGTGTTTACACAATAAAACTGCTTATCACATTTGTGTTGATTTTGTCACTTCATAGGTTGGGGGGTGGTTATTGGAACCAGATCGAATTCTGTTTTGATCCGTTGTTATTATTCAGACAATTTGGATTAAGATAAATATGAAGTGCTTTGATATGAGACTTTCTTTGTGAAATTTCTCATTATTGTCAAAATCAAATTTGTGGCCTGACTCTATAGCGTGTAGACCTACGTAATTTTTCAATATTTTCTAGTTGCATTGGATTCTCGATGGTCGTTTAGAGGCTCCACAGAGTTTCTATCTTCTGACTTGAGATTTGTCCGAAGTATATTGCATCACTGATATAAGAATAGAACTTGTGCACTGTGGTAGAGTATAATTCCATTGTGGGTAAAATTTATTTTGATAAACTCTCACAGTGTTTGTTATACAGGAATATTTACTGATGACCACGTTTCCAGCACAATTTATTACTGACTCATAATCATATCAAGACACTACTCACACAACTTTCTAACTTCGTTGATATAATTCCACTATTTTTCATCTCTTGATTTGATTGGTAGTAGTATTTTCCATATTTCCGGTATGAGTGATGAGTCATTCCTATTGCACCTGTTGCGTGTAGATTCTATGGACAGCTGGGAAAACATTGCTCCTAATACATTTAATCCTACCCCAAAAATATGGTGGAGATATGTGGATGACACTGTCACAGTGTTAAAAACAGAACATATCTCTAGCTTCTTGACACATATAAACTCACTATTAAAGGGAATGAAATTCACATTTGAATCGGAAAATGAACAAGGAGAATTAGCTATGTTAGATTGTAAAATAAAATAAAAGGTCAAAAGCAAAGTAAAAATAATGGTGAAACTGATAATGATAACATAAATAAGAGAGAATATAAGGCATCTACAGTTCTACCATATGAGGAGGGTATATATGAGACCCTACGTAGGATTCTCAATAAAGCACGAATTAGGGTGGTATTTAAACCTACAAACTCACTCAGGGACAAGCTCTGTAGGTTAAAGAACCCTGTTGACCCAATTAAACAAAATAATATAATTTACAAAATACCTTGCAATGACTGTGAGTTGAGTCAACTACATAGGTGAAACTAGTAGATCAGGAGTAGTGAGATTATCAGAAGATAAGAATTTAGCTAAGATTAGAATGATTGACCCCACGAAGATAAGTAATTTAGAAAAAAGCTCAGCGATTGCACTGCATGCATTAACACACAATCACACAATAGGGCGGGTGGGAGAGGGTTAAAATTCTAAGAAGTAATATAGGTAGGTGGAGAGAGAGGTTGTTTACTGAATCCCGCCTGGTTCATCGAGTCTACACCCAACAGGTGCAATAGGAATGACTCATCACTCATACCGGAAATATGGAAAATACTACTACCAATCAAATCAAGAGATGAAAAATAGTGGAATTATATAAAGGAAGTTAGAAAGTTGTGTGAGTAGTGTCTTGATATGATTATGAGTGGCAGTAATAAATTGTGCTGGAAACGTGGTCATCAGTAAATATTCCTGTATAACAAACACTGTGAGAGTTAGTCAAAATAAATTTTACCCATAATGGAAGTATATTGCATCACACTCGAAGAATCCCATTTAGTGGACACAGCTAAGTTTTCAATCCTTTGGAGTTCAGTTTTTCATATGAACAAGACGGCTATTTAGTGTGTCTGATGTTTCAAATGAAACTGTGATGTTGCATTTATTGAGCCCTCTTCTGATATTCGCTTGATTACTATCCCTTTTTCCTTAAACCGTATATCACTCTTCTAACATTTCCATGTCTCTTTTTGCCTTAATCCCCATTATTTATTGTTTTTTGGTTGATCCCTAGTTTTAATGTTTCTCTTTCCTGCTATATCATGTTGTTGGTAATAATGTGTTGTTTTAAAAATACGATTTTGCCTTAGTGAAGTCAAGATTACACCGTGAAGTGACTGCTTACCCTTGGACTGTCTGCAGGAAACATCTTTATTCTGTCTGGTTCTCACAGAGACAGTTTTGATCCTATATTGTTAGGAATATTCATATTGATTCTCAGGTGATTTATAATCGTGTTTCGTAAACTAATTTTGTTGTACAACACATATTTGGTATATGAGAGACATTCAGACTAATATTGCTCGAATATATTTTGGGACTGAGCGACACTCACCGAACTTTGTCTGGCTATACGGCAGAACACATTGATTAGTTTCTTGAGTCCAGACTGAAATATTTGAGTTTTGGTCGTTTCAGTAAGTTCTAATGAAGTCAATTGGTTTTCTCATGAAATGATCACAAACGAATACGAAGTGTGTGATGAAGCCTGTAGTGGAAAACCTTTTTCAGCGACAAAGAATCCATACCATTCCGTGCTGATTAAATTTTAAATCACCTCTTCTACACACAGTCTTCTCATCCATCATCCATCGAAAATACTACAACTGTCAAGGTGATAAGGATAGCTGTCACTTGAGGGGACAGATAAATTTAGAGGAGATTTCAGGTTCATATGATCTGTCAGTTTTGGCTTCCAAGATAAAACAATTTGGAGAATTGTGCATGTAACTTTCACAAACAACAGACTGTCTGACACAGTTTTAATGTTGTGTGAGTACTATGTGAGTGATTCAGTGTGTCCATTTCAGCGGGATAGACAGAGAGGTAGTGGGCTCTACTTAGACCACGATAACTAAAGGACAATGTGAGAATCTTTGAGACTGAAGACGATGAGTGACGCAAATGTGAGTGAGTATGAGTGAACAAATTATACACTGGGACTGATGAAATCACACCAGCATACAGTCACAGATGCTGAACACATTTCTCATCCCTACTCTCATAACGGGTTTTCTAGCTGGCTGAGAGGAGCTACATAACCATTGGGAGACAGTCACCACTGCCCTATATCTGTTATGTTAAGATATTCTGATTGTGAGCGCTACACATGGGAGGAGACAGAACATTTGAAGGTGTCACTTCACTATAGAACGTGTTTGATGTCATCGAAGTTGTTTTTAGTTTGTAAGATATCACAGTGGTAATTTGACATCATCGTCTGGTGTCACCACTGGATGTAGTGAAATGTGAAATAGAAATAATTGTACAACCACTTCATTTCATGCTCCATTGGTTGCTTTCATATAAATGGGATAATTCAAGGATTCGGATTGAGCTTGTCTCTCGCTGACGAATTCACTCGTGTAATTCACCGAATATTTGATTTATCTATGCAATTCATAAAACACTAATGGAATGAGATAAATCTACGCCGATGTCAAGGTCTAGTGGAAAGCCGATGGCGATTGTGAAGTTCATCTTATTATCACGGCACAATGAATCGTATTATGATTGAGTATTTCCTCGTGGTCTATGAAGTGGACATTTGACTCTCACTTGTATTGAGGTTCACACCATTGCTTTTTGTGGGATGCCTGCCATCGCTTTCAGAATGTGTCTTTCTTCCCCTCAAAGTAGTTGCGACCTACTGGTCGTGTAAAATAACAATATCACTAGCAGTAATTTGTAGTGACACTATCGTTTTCATGGGGCAATAAATCTTTGCCTTCTCAGTCGGTATTCTGTGTCTATCTGAGTGTGTGTGGAGAGTATTCCAATGATCAGTCGTGTGGAGTTGTGCGTTGAATTGGACTAACCGAAATCCAATATCCTGACAGTCATAGCACTTATCATGTTACAAGCGTGAATAAATGGGAACTATTGAAGAGAGCACTAATATGAAGAAAATGCCTTTCTCGTGTTGGGTAATCGCTTCCCAGGTGGTCTGCAGCAATAGACTTATGGTGTAGACATTTTTTATTGAACACTAATCAGTAACTAGTCTAATGTGTCTAGTCCTATCTTCGGTGCAGACTGAATTCTATCAGTCATGTTTACAATGTGGCCACCATGCTAGGTGGCTCGCCATTATGGTGCACTGTGAATTTTTGGTATTAGATGGTTGGAGGCAATCGGCAGGAAGCCTTGGACCTAGGTTTCGTGCTAGTTGGCACTCATCAGTAAGGCGTATCTGCAACCTTGAAGGAACTGATGTCCCTTCTGAGATTCGAACCCGCGTCACCCAGTGCTGCAGTCAGAGACGTTACCACTGAGCTATTCAGGCTCGCGACTGACCTCCTGTAGGACCGTATTGGATATTTTTGATTCCACACTAGTCAGTAACTAGTGTAATGTGTCTAGTCCTATCTTCAGTGCAGACTGAATTCTTTCAGTCATGTTTGCATGTTTGGTGTAGATATTTTATTACACAATGCTTATTTTTTTCTGAATGTGTTAATTTTGTGTAAATTATGAAGTTTTCAATGCCACAAATTTCCTTTAAGTGCACACTTTATTTGAAAATTGTTTTGGCGTTATCTGGACTATCATTTCATTGAGAGTATGGAGTGTAAAATGAGCCTAGATATATGCACACTGTATTACTATTACGATTATTTGTTGGTGTACATTCACTTTGGTCTCACTTTCGCAGACGTTTTCCGTAATAGGATTATATTCATGCTTCCAAATTGGTGAGTTTCTCATCACTTAGCCTGGTTAGCCTTTGTTCGGGTAGGACATGGGCGATATCATTTGAAGTGTAGATGAAATCTTATGATTAGTAAATTAAAACAATTAGTCCCTCTGATAAATTTGAATAAGGCATTTACAAGACAAATTTCTCAAAATGATGTCATTTCGTAGTTTCTTTACAACTGCTTTACAACTAACATGGCTTACAATAATAATAAAATAAAATGCATGACAGTTACTCAGTTGTATAAAACAAAAGTACATACTGATGACCAATCATATTTAAATACGTCTAGTAGTCCATGGTAGGCAGGAAGGTTGAAGTCTGTTGTTTTTGTACACATAGTTTAGGCTGTATGTGATTAATTCAGTGTGCTTCCATCACCTTCAATAACCAACCTTGAATTAGAGTTATGTGAAATAATTGTGAAAGAGTCATTCATATTGATTGATTTTGTGACCTGACATTAATCAGTGTTTTGCAATGGATGACGGATTTCTATTCAGATTAATTGCCTTGGGATTTTCTGTGTTTCAATAACCATTTTGGAAGACGTTCTTTTTAACGACATTGGAACATTCTGTTGGTTCTACCTATATAGGTGTCACCGCAGCTGCAGGTGAACTTGTAGATACAGTTTGAAGTAGAGTCTACAGAATTTCGTCCTTTAATCGTAGGTACAGGGATCGAAAATGTTTGGCAAGTGAGACTTTTTCACAATTATTTCACATAACTCTAATTCAAGGTTATTGAAGGTGATGGAAGCACTTTGGATTAATCATCACATACAGCCTAAACTGTGTGTACAAAAACAATAGACTTCAATCTTCGCCTACCATGGACTACATGACCTTTTAAATATGATTGGTCATCAGTATGTACTTTTGTTTTTATTTAACTGAGTAATTGTCATGAACTTTATTTTATTATGGTGAACCATGTTAGTTGTAAATCGGTTGTAAAGAAACTACGAAATGACTATATCGTCTCGCGAAATTTGTCTTCTTAATGCCTTATTCAAACTTATGATTAGTGTTTCAGACGACTGAAAGTAAAGTTAGACATCAGAATTTATTAGATATATCCTTCTGCAGCACTATTTTTCTTACCTGGAACGCAGTGAATGAATGATATCTTATTCTATCCATAGGCTGATTTCGATTACCTGCTAACCGTCCAACTTCCATATGTACTTGGAATTATTATCTCCAATATTTTTCTAACTTTACTCTAGGGAAACGTTTCCCTTTTGAAAATGAGTCCGTTGGTAAACATTTTGTGTTTGTTCCACATTTTCAATTCTTCCCTTATTTCAAACTCCATAATCAACTATAATACACTGAATACCGGAACCGGAAGTTGAATGAAACCAATAATTCCATTTTTCTCCACAAAGATTGTTTTTCTTTTCCCGTTGGACCACAAGACAGTTTTCAAAAGACTTATTCAACTTCATATGTAGCTGATACAAATAACCCGGAAATCCTGTGTCATTGGAAACAATCATTATTTTTCCATAATACTGCTTGTATACTTCTACAGAAGTACAGTACTCATATCTTTTATAAAATTAAATCTATATCGATTTTAGGGAATAAAAAGACAGTTGAAGCGAAGAAAATTTTCTTTTCGACGAAGTCATCATCTAGGCTGTACATTCGTGTATTTATATCAAATGGATGGGAAAGTTCCAGAACAGGGGTTGAATTAATAAAAATTACAATTAGAAATTAGAATGCGATAATAAACAGGGGGATGGGTAAAACTCAAACAAAGTAGCATAATAACTAAGAAGATTGACATTGTGCAATTGGGGGTTAGAAATGTAAAAATAACAAAATATACAGGATGTTTGGATAAGAAACTAGTGTGATTGTGGTGAGAGCTGTCTACTAGCCAAATTGGTAGACAGTAATTTACGTCAATATTTACGTTCCCAAGATTTGTCGTGAGAAAATGTGAACAAAGATTGATTCAAAACCGACCACAACAGACTTTGGTCGGATGCAGTTAACATATAGAGGATTTGACATTCAAGAAACAGTCACAAAGAGATGAAAGATTAACTTTACGTGAGAAACAACCAATCGGAAGACTGTGTTTGTTTACTTAAATATCCATAGTAATGTACATGAAAATATATAAATATGCGTTGATTTCCTTAATAAATGATCTGTTGCCTGACTCTTCCCTTTTGTCGTTACATGATGAATAATTGTTTATGCAATCAGGGATTAAATATGTAGAAATAGTAAAATGACAAAATAAACAGGAAGTGTGGATATGAAAATATAGTAATGTAGACAGGGATTAAGAAAACTTAAAATAACATGAATGAACAGGAAGTTTAGATAAGAAAGGCGATGGGATGGTCATTATTAAAAAATATACCTGTTTATGATGGCCATGGCAGGGACAGGGGTTGGACGTATTTCTTTTGGATACAAAGTGTGGGTTTGAGCTTTTGGATAGCTAGCGCCTCAGCTATGCCCAGATATCTTGATTTCACTCCCTTTGATAGGTTTGATTGAATCTTGTATATTACTTTGAAGGATTTTTCGAAAGGCGCTGAATGTCCTGAGTTGACCAGATGTTCTGTCACTGAACTGTATACGCGATTTTGGTTTCCTTTTACTAGCCAGGCTGGGTAGTGTTCACGAGCGCGTTTTCCAAGTTGGCGCATGGTACGGCCGATGTACCTGTTTATTATGGCATTCTAATTCCTAATTGTAATTTTTATTAATTTGACCCTTAACCAGAAATTATTCTGGAACTTTCCCATCCATTTGATATAAATACACGAATGTACAGCCTAGATGATGACTTCGTCGAAAAGAAAATTTTTTTCGCTGCAACTGTCTTCTTATTCCCTATGATCAAATGTCTATATCGATTTCACACAATCCCTTACATTCTGTAAACCATGCTATTCTAAGATTTATAAACCTTCCCAGATATTCTTCTTTTACCGTCATTTATTGGCTAATAATTGAACTGATCACGATAATACTAAATCTGGGTGTCTGTTTATCGTCGAAAGAAATTTGATTCAATCACTTGCCACTTGCATTCGGCTCAGATGTAGCCCTCCTGATGTAGAAAACAAGAGTTAACTCTTCTAAGGAAACGCTTAGTTGAAAATCAATATGTAACGACAGAAGGCAAGAGTCAGGCAACAGATCATTTATTAAGGAAATCAACGCATATTTATATATTTTCATGTACATTACTATGGATATTTAAGCAAACAAACACAGTCTTCCGATTGGTTGTTTCTCACGTAAAGTTAATCTTTCATCTATTTGTGACTGTTTCTTGAATGTCGAATCCTCTATATGTTAACTGCATCCGCCTACGCAAAGTCTGCTGTGGTCGGTTTTGAATCAATCTTTGTTCACATTTTCTCACGACAAATCTTGGGAACGTAAATATTGACGTAAATTACTGTCTACCAATTTGGCTAGTAGACAGCTCTCACCACAAATATCCGCCATATTTTATAACCAAAAAATACACTTAAAACCTAGGAAATGTATCCGAAAAATGATACATATGAACCTTGAATTTGAAGGAGACTTAGTTGACACCATTCTTGGAGGAAGAATCTCACATTGAGACATTAGCCACAGCATCGTTGAGAATAGTGTTTCCTAGTTGACCTTAAGGAAGAGATTCGACAGTTGAGCAAGTGTGCGTGTGTGCTTACCAGTTCACCTTCTCCTGTGGAGCTAGGTACAGTGGTCGTGAGACACAGGCTTTTTTCCAAGGGGTTGAGAGAACACTGCTCTGTGGGGTTATGAAGAGCTGGAAGTCGGGTTAGCGCTGATCATCTTATCTCCACAGCCTCTTCCTAGAAATTTATCAGTAAGGCGGAAAAAATAACCCACCTAAATCACTAGGCGTCCGATTCATCCCTATTGTTGAAGCTTTAACCATAGAAATAGACAATCCAGAGCTAAGTGTACAAAAAAAAAAACATCGTTCAACCACCCCTTTATTCATGGTCAGTATCCATCTATGCGTTAATTATTATAATCCGCGTTTCTAACTTCACCATAATTATTTTTCTTTTTGTTTCCTCAGTTTTTAAAAACCATCCGTAATTATCTCAATAGTTATCATTATTTTCAGGCTGAAAAATTTCCAGTAACATCTCATTTGAAACGATTATAATAGCAGATAGTTTGTGTGAATCCACACTGTTATTAAATATTTAAAAAATTATGAACATATGAATTACTTGTTTACGTCTTCTTTACTCTCTGATATGAATTTTTCATAAATTGTATAGACTCCACTCTGATACACCACAGTTGCCGAATCGACGACGGCCAAAGCTTGACTTATGACATCTCACTGGTTTAAGTTGCATGTCCAGTGATTTCTGAAATATATCACACCTGGTTTCTAGGCTTGCTGTGTCATGACATTAACCTCATATGATGACGTGATTTTGGAATTTCTAACTCCATTAAGAGTTCTCTGTTCTACTGTTTCTTTTGTTAATCATCCTCTAGATTGTCATCAATGCTTCTCTTTCTACTGACCATGCAGAAGTATTCTATGGGTTTCTAAATCGTAGTCGGTGTCTAGTTAAACTCATCCATTTTGATTCATGCCATCGCAGAAACGCTTTTCAAATTATGAATAGATGGATTCAATGGCTTGTCTAGTGATGTCACTTAATGGTTTCCTCAGAGTATGGCCAGCCAATCCATCTCCATTTCTTCCTGCCTATTTGTTTCGCAATCGGTTTCTGGTCGGTTTACTCCCAGAGGTCCCTATTGCTGATCCTTTCTGGCCAACTGATCTTGAGTATTGAGCAAAGGCAGCTGTTAATGAAGGTTTGTAGTTTGTTTGAAAAGTTGTTTATGACGCGCAGTGCAATTCTCTCATCCGTATAGTAGCACTGACTTCACATTGGAGTTGAAAATCCGGATCTTATTTTTGACGCTGTAGAGATATTTAGTTATGATAGACAAGATTTGTAGCTCAGGTGGATGATTTTGATGTGGTTGTGTTCTCTCAGCTGGATAGTTAATTTGCGAAGCTTTCATCACCCTACTAGGTGACATCTTCAGCGCATACTTCAATGTGTTGAAGTGAGCTTTTAGATTTCTCCACGAGTTTACTGGTCATCTCTCCTGGTGGGTGACCTTGGACGTGATTGGTTGTTTTTGTGTGTTTTCACACCTTCTAGGCTACTTGTATTGGAACTGATTGTTTCTTTGACTTGAATTTTGACTCTTTGTGTGTGAGGTTTCTTTCTTATCAGTTGATAAATTTTGTCTATCTCGATGTGTCCATTGATTGACGATTCACTGGAATACCAGGCATAGGATAATTCTCTAGCATTTTTGTTGTTTCCTCTGTCTAATATTTGAACATTGTCCCAATCGAATTGATGCCCGTGGTTGTCTGTATGTAGTGATATGAGGGAGTGGATGTCATGTCTTTTGACGGCTAGCTTATGATCATGGATACGAAGACGAAGGGGACGTCCACTTTGGCCAATGTAGTGTTTTTCTCAGTTGTCACAATTTATTTTGTAGATAATGTTGGTTTTATCTTCTTTCGCTGTTGAGTCTTTTGGTTGACATAGAACTGAGTGAAGTGATTTTGTTGGTTTGTGTGTGACATCAATTCCTAAAGGTTTGACGAGTCTTGCAGTGATTTCTGATATTTCCTATATATATGGCAGGGCGACTTTCTCTGTGCTTTCCTTGGGGGCTTTTGGTTTGATAGGTTGGCTTGTGGGTATATGTCTTTTGATGAAATTCCGTGGATATCCGTTCTTTTGGAAGACGTCCATAAGATATCTCCAATTTTCCTTAAGTTAGGAGTGCTGCAATAAGTCTTGGCCCTCTTGAATAGTGTTTGTATGCAAATGTTTTGTGTGTTATTGGATTGTTGCTGTTATTGTTCAGTATTTGGTCCAAGGTCATCGGGAGAGATGATTAATAAACTCGTGGAGAAATCTAGAAACTTACTTCAAATTGAAGTATGCGCTGAAGATGTCACCTAGTAAGGTGATGAAAGCTTCTCGAATAAGCCATCCAGCTCAGAGAACACAACCACATCAGAATGCATCACAATTAATCATGTGACATTAAAATGCATTGTATTCACGTTAAACACTCTGTATGCCTAAATAACCTGCATTACGGCATTTCTCAGTAAAGCGTAAATAATTCTCCTCGCGATGTCTCATCACGTGAGAAAATCACTTCTTCCCCTCTTACACTATTTGACGAGGCAAGCTTTACAACCAGGTAATACTAACACCATTGGTGAGCTGTGTTGGGTGGGAATGATGTTCTCCTGACACAAACTCTACATTAACCATTTCAGTTTAAAAAACAGATTCCCTCTATTTCATACGTGAATAAATTGACCGAATTATCAAAAGGAAATATGCATTGTATAATAAAGATGATTTTGTCACAAAACTGTTGTTGAAAAATGGTCAATTTCTAACAATTAATATTGTAACGACAGAAGACAAGGGTCAGGCAACATATTATTTATTGAGAAAATCAAGAGATATTTATAGGATTTTTATGTGCATTATTGTCAGCGGAGAAGCAACGTCTTCTGATTGGTTGTCTTCTTGCTGAAGGTTATTCCCTACTGCTTGTGACCGTTTCTCAGAAAGTTAAGCCATGTATCTGCGAATCGTATTTGCACACGTTAAGTCCACTGTGTTTGGTAGTTGAGTTCCTCAACGTTAAGCTTTGTTATTGTTTTTCTCATGACCTCGAGTCGGGATGTAACATTAACGTAAATTGCTGTCTACAATTTTTGGCTTGTCCGCAGCCAGCTCTCACCACAATATGATTTAAGCTAAATCAGCATTGATGTACCTGTATTTTGATTTGAACAGAAATATGGCTTCACAAGCGAACGAAAATTGGTCACTTCATGTAAGTGTTTGTCTACCTCCATGCCATGTAGATACACATCTGCAAATTTACAGTTCATCAACTTACTACTCATGTATAAATAAACCGCATCGAAAGAATTTGAAAATATTATCGTGGAATGGGCATATATCAAGACGACTCACCATAAGAGGAATGAACCCTCTCTCTAGATCTTTATCAATCTCTTGACATAGATCATCTGGATCGAAGACAAGACGTTTACCAAGTCTTCTCGACTTGATGATTCGGCTGTTGATCATAGTTACACAGCATGCTCAACTCACTGATTTGTGTGCCTTATCAAAATCAGATAGACGAACAAACTATAGACCTGAGTGTAGCTGAGTGAAAAATTCATCTCTGAAAGTCCAGATTTCTTGATACTTATGCATTCAACACAGAAGTCTGGCAAAACGACCTACCACTTCTTCATTCAGTGATCAACAGTATAACTTATGTAATGAGACTTGAAAATTGATCTGATGCTCACTAGCGATTGTTTAGGCAGCTACCTGGGGTCCTAGTGGGAAGCCGTGACTAGTAGGATACAGCAAGTTGAAGGTGAGACAGTAACTCATCGAAGAAGACATTGAGAAGTGGTTGCGCTATGTCATGAACTGGCAGAAGTCAGAATTCACGGTCTGGCCACTGGATCGGGTCCCAGTGCCTGCGGAATGGTCTACGAGCTAGCTCCCCAGCCTTGTAACCAGAAGGTCCTGTGTTCGAACTCTGGCGATGGGTGCGTACTGCTAAAGAGTCCCAAACTGGGCTGACAAAGCAGCTAGTAGTCTAGTACTCCTTGGTGGTTTTCCAATGGTTCTCTAACTGATGTCATCTCATGATGAAATCCTCCAACCAATCAAACAAAATCCCTACAAAAACCAATACTTGAATAATGAAACATTTGTTTATATGCACAGTCTACATATGTTTATGATAAAATTATTAACAATAATCTTGCATCATGGACTTGATATTAACACAAAATCCATGTCCAACCTCAGTCACTCTTGAGTCGGTTAATTGATAGGTATCTTAGTATAAAGATTACAAGCTTCTACGACATAATAATGGTGATTCTAGCATTTTGTTATAATATCACTTCTTCGTAAAATAGTTTTATTCGGTAAAATCATACGGTATCCCAGTGTAACAACAGAAGACAAGGGCCAGGCAACAGTTCGTTTATTAAGGAAAATCAACACATATTTATAGATTTTAATGTACATTATTGTAGATTATTGTTAGTGGAAAATACAGTCTTTTGATTGGTTGTTTCTCACAGAAAGTTAACCTTGCATCTCTTTGTGGCTGTGTCAGATCATCCATATGCTAACTGTGTCCGCCTACGCAAAGCCTTTGTTCTCATTTTCTCACCACCAATATTGGGGACATAAACATTGACGTCAATTACTGTCTACCAACTTTGGCTAGCAGCCAGCTCTCACCACAATAGGAACCAACAGCTTCATTTAACTTTCTTTTACATCGGAAACTGAAATTAACAGTCTGACATTTGGAAGGATTTAGTTTGGGACAATTAGACGACGACCATTTTCTGACTCCTGGTAGAAAGCTGTTCATCTTAGTACAGTCTAGCTGGGAGTTAACAGGCATTGAAATAGTTAGATCGTCGGCATACTTAACAAAGTTCATTTCATCAGAGTGAGGCAAATCATGCAAGAAGAAAGGAAACAGAAAAGGAGAAAGAAGGACACCAGCCTCAGTAAGCAACGAAGTGGACAACTTCCCCTGACATGCAGTGTACTGCTTGCTTCCTGAGAAATAAGAATGCAGTCATTTGACAACCCAACAGTCAGTCTGAATTTCAGCAAGCTTGTTTAACCTGTATTACACCTGTATTACTATAAATATTTGAAAATAGCAGAGCATCCAAGTAATTAATCTTGTTCGATAATGACCTGCAATTTGTGCTCATAATCACAGGAACTGTCATCTGATGCATTGGAGTACACTTTAAAGCTCGTTGCCACCCACCATGATACTTTTTCTTAAGTTTATTGGAAACTCGTGAGTCATCAGGTTGAAAACATTTTAAATAATCGCGAGAGTAAGTAAGTACGATTTGAACACAATTGAATAATTAAAACAAAATAAACCCAAGTAATCAGATACAATATAAATGACGGAAAATTTTGGTAGCCTAAGGTTTAAGCAGGCTACCATAACAGAAGTGCATTGGAGATAGATTTATTTAGATTATTATTAATGACTCAAGAAGCAGACTTTCACTGTTTAATTCACTTCTGCAGCTCGTTAACGATTCTATGTAGTCATCGGTATCCTGATGATGAGTACTAATACCTGCGAAATCTGGGCTGAACGGGCCTTCCTATCATTGTATTTCTCATGCTAAACACTGGTTAGAAGTTGATTATTAAACATTATTTTAAGGTAATTACATCAAAACATCATTAAGAAAGAGAAGGAAAACATAACGTGTCTAGGACAAACAGCCACACGATAAGAGAATGAACAAATAACAAAACTCCACAAATTGAATCGATGAGTCCACAGTGTGTGTTTGCTACCTACCGTTACCATATTGTCAACTCATCTTTCTTATAGAACTTTTGATTTATCATTATATGCAGTTTCAGTTAGTGGCTATTTCAGAGCAGTAGTTGAAAATAACAAGTTATTCGATTAATTTGAAACTAACTAGTTTGCATTCTTATTTTACTAGCCAGAAAATATACAGCTGTCAAACTCACTTTCGAAGCGTCATTTATTAGTAGAGTATACATAAGCAGAAGCTTCTTGTAAATGTATGCACATATCAGCTTTCAGCTGGAGTATGTGGTCTTGAGACTGATGATTTACTTTATCCAGAAGTTCTCTATTTTATCCACGACAGTGACATGAATAAGCAGATACTATCTGAAACTTCTGGAAGTTGCTTTACATGCCTCTTCAACCTTAAAAATGGTGGAATCCTCAATAGCTGAACAAGTGGTTCAGGTTCTATTGCCAGCAGACGTACACCTCAACCACCAAATCGCCAGTAAGTCCGGAGAAGTAGGATAGGTTGGGCATGAGGCTAGCAACCCCACCCATAGTAAACAACACCAAAATTTCAAAACTTGAAGCCTTATATTCCATTCAGAATACTAGGAATGAATAAGAGGAATTACAAAGTGCTTTCCAGATACTCAGAGTTATTTTCAACTAAAGACTTTGTAGTTATTGATTATTTATCTGTTTACAATATTTTCCTGTAGTGTATAGCAACACTGGGGACTACATCACCATGTGAGTTTGAAGATGTCCAAGGAATCGGTAGTATCTACAAGTAAATTCTAATGGTTAATTATTGATTCTGTTGAAAATATTTCTCATCTGACAGAAATCTGTGATATCCATAGTGAAGACAAAGGTTTGACGTACTTTTTTTGAACACATGATGCTGGCTTGAAGTTTTGGATCGCCAGTGCCTCCGCTATACCCAAAGATTCAGTTGAACGCTATTTGAACAAAGAGAGAAGAAACATTGGCGCAGAATAATCTGGATCTATTTTATTTCGTTGGTTCTCATAAGCTGCGTACAACCTGAATTTTTATTATTAAAAATAAATAGTGTACAATTTTTAACAAACCTTTGTCCATTAGCAAGCATAGTGTCAAAGCGTCATAGTAAAATAAGGTATTGAGATTTACAGGGTGTCTAAAGTGTCACGACATGTATATATATATATCTTGGTAGAGAGAAGTTTCTTGAAAAAAAATTAGTTAACAGTTGTGTTGTTAGGGTGGTAACAAAAGACAATTAGCAATAGTTACGTAATTAGATAAGAGAAGATCAAAATTTTTTAAAATTTCGGTGCACATGAGATCATATGAGAAGTTGATGATGCAATACAGTGAGCAGAACTCAGAAGATCAAGAAAAATTGTCTCTTAAGAGAGTCAAATGAAACAAAAAGGGAGGGGTGGAGTGAAAAGATAAGTTAACAAAATTAACAAAATTAGAAAACAAAGAGTTACTAAGAAGTCAGTTACCAGGGTAACTGAACGCTATTTATCGAAAAGAATTGCGTTCTAACCTTGGCTTTACAATGGCCATCATAAACAGTCGAAGTTGACTTTGTAAGTATTCAAGAGAGTCGATACCTTCATCCTTATTCTTACTCTTTTGTCGCCCACTTATAGTTGGTTGTCTTAACATTTTCCAACTGAAAATGAAATATTATTTTACTTCATAAATAAAGGAATCTAATATGTAGCTAAGCTACTTGAATTTCAAATACTTGATGTAACTTTCAGACTGTCAATCAATGTGGAATGCCACACAGAAGTATATCTGCTCACGTTTCAGCTTTTGGAATCCACATACAAAATTGATGACATGATAATAATAGTAGCTTTATTCAAAACTGTACTTTTGATACAAATGTAATACAATATTGCATCGAATTCTCTCATTACATGAGCAATAATTAAAATAGGTCATTTACACTAATAATATTGTTCAATAAGAAGTGAATATAAAATTAAATCAAGTGAAAATATTAGCGACAATGTAATAATGAGAACAAAAACAACAATGCCGTTTACTTAGAGTTCTTCAGAAAGTTGGTAATTTCCTGCCATACACACTTTTCTCATCACATAAAATGTGTGCTAAATAAGGTATCGTAGGGTTTTTGTACTTAGTCTTCCGAGCAGACAGTCTTCTATAGTTGCTTCTAGTTCCCCTATCTGATGAAATGCATCAAGGAGAGAGTTGTGTATGGAGAGGATGCTCATAACCGGATAAGATAATATTTGTTAATTTCTTGCAGGAATCCATGTGTCTACCTACAATAGTATTAACGAGTCGGTTAAGCAACACCTCATTCACCCTACCGACGGCTTTTAGCGCCCTACGCAGTATAACAAAGTGTTTCGTAAGTAGCCCGGGAAAGATTTAAGGGGGGACAGTAAAGAATTATAGGCAGAATACAAGAATTAACAAACGGTAACAATAGAGACGGAATGATACCAGATCGTCTTAACCTCCTTACACAGAACGTCAAACGAAATATCTTTCTGGAAACTAACATGATGTTGGAAGACCAGGAAAGGTGATCAGAGGAAATTCACAGTCCAAGATATTTAACAACATTAGTTTTGATTTCAACTTCAGTGACATTTATGATAGTGGAACCGTGCGAACTAATCAGTTCATGTAAGTCGCACTTGCGTCTGAAAGTGAAATTAACCACCTGACATTTAGAGGGATTAAGCTTAAGACCATTTGACGAGGGCCACTGACTTGACTAATTTCTGATAAAAAGTTATTCATTTTGGAACAGTCTGACTGAGAAGTAACCACCGGCACAGAAACAGTCAGATCATCGGCATACTTAACAAAACTGGCTTCGTCATAATGGGGAAAGCCATGTAAAAAGAGGGAAAATAGAATAGGTGAAAGGACAGAACCCTGAGGAACACCGACTAGATCAAATTTAATGACAAGAACGAATGTGTGGGAGAGAATGATTTAATAAAGATTACTGAAAATAGTCAGAACTCCATACGGTGAGATGAAGTGGATAGACCCAATTCACTGTGAATCATTATGAACAACATCATCAAGCACTTACAATCCCTACTGCATAACATCTTGCCACTCCATCCAGTCCCAATATGACTCAGACCAATAATCTCAAATCTCATAAATTGCTGTCATTTTATGCCCTAATTCCAACACTACTTCCACTAACATGACTGATCGAGCAATCCTATGGACTTCCGTCAGTTGAAATTCACAGTCACCTCCAATCCCTTGCGGTTTCAGGATTACTTAGTATTTCGATTCCACCAACCTTGTCATCGAATTCTGTAATTTTTTATATCGAGTCACTTTAGTGACTATGTCTCACAAATGTCACTTATTGTAGACCATAGTTAATCACTGACTGGTTACCAGAGTAAACAACATCCCATGAATGCTCATAACATTAATAATGTTAGTAACAGTATTCCTTCTCTTATCGAGATATTGTGTACCTAATTTTAGGCCAGAATTATAATTATTATAATAATCAGTTTATTCTAAACAATAATAATTATGCAGGTTGGAATTTTTAGAGTTTTTATACATATTACAACAATTTAGCTTCTTTTGATAAATATGTACATTCATGAAATTTAAAACAGTAATAATAAAGTCACAAAAACTGAAGGTTGTTGGAAACCTTTTGAATTATAAATAGATAATATCATATATATTTGTCCAAACCAAGTTCACTTTTAACAGTTTGAAAAAATTTGGGCATTGGGTATATGATATTCATTATAATAATAAAGGTTTTTGTATTTCCCAATGAATGAAAAACAAAACGATATTACTGTTTTTACTGACGTTTCGCTATTTAATGCTAATAGCTTTATCAAAGTATTATTATACATCGGACAAACATTTCGAGAAATCAAGGTAATCAGAAGAAATGAACACCGTAGAGCATCTGTTCGACCACCGAGAAATCCGGTTGAACTAGAAAAACTTGAAAAATCATCAGCCATAAGTTGTCTACATGTTATAGAACCAGGTCACAAAATTGATTTTGACAATATTGAAATAATCCAGAAAAAGCATTTCAAAAATCACAAAGAACGTCTAATATCAGAAGCACTTCATATCAAGTGGAATCCAAATTGTCTGAATAGGAATGATGGACTAAAACAGAATCTGACCTGGTTACAGTACCTTCCTCCCCCATGAAGTGACAAAATCAACACAAATGTGATATACAAGTTCACTGCCTTTATAATTTTAGACACTGATCAAATCCAACAGTCATCTACACTTGGTTTTGTTATCTTTACCAATTGACCAACTTGACAACGAAAAATGACCCCAGACTGACGAACGATGATCAAGTTAGTAAACTTTGTTTTGATATCATAATAGACGTACTATTACCTTTGTTATTTGGTTTAGTGATCTTCATTGTTATTTTGACTTTCAATATGTCCTTTTAACTTGACCTTAGTCTATTTTCTCACCCCTTAACTCTTTGTTATATATGCTGAGATTTTGTAAATTCCGGTTTAATAATACTTTGATAAAGCTATTAGCAGCATTAAATAGCGAAACATCAGTAAGAGCAACAATATCGTTTTGTTTTTCATTCATTGGGAAATACAAAAATCCTTTATTATAATAGATAATACATGTAATATTCAAGAAAATTAATCTGATGCTTGCTAGTGAGTTCCTACAGGATGGAGTTTCCTGGAGTTTTAGTGATAAGTCGTGACCAGTGAGGTCCATCCAGTCAAGTGTGAGGATGGATGTCCCACCGACGACATTGGGTGGTGGTCGCGCTAAATCACGAAATGGTAGAAGTTAGAATTCATGGGCTGAATTGTATGCGAGCTTGCCTTGTAACTGGAAGGTTCTGGGTTGGAACTCTGGTGGTGGATGTGTACTGCCTATGAACCCCAAACTAGGGTGAAACAGGGGTCGAGTACTCCAGTGCTGGTTTTCAATGATTCTCTAACTGAAATCAATCATTGGCCAAACTCGTATAAACAAATCTATGCCTTACAAACCAAACTCTTGTAATAGTAATCTTTGTTTATACTTTGTAATTCAGTAACTGATTTTAAAGGTTAATAGTTCCTTTCTGACATCTGACTCTTCACACAAAACCCATGCTAAATGTGGTATGGTCGAATTTTTATATTTAGTAGCTGTACGAACACCATGCTCCTTGTGATTCCGTTATCGTATTCTTTACCTTGTCAACTTCACTCATGTTATCATTATAAATTATTTAAGATAATCGCAGCGTGTTTAAGAAAAAAAATGTTCGATTCAATGATTCAGTCTTACTGGGCGCTCAAATTATTCCAAAAAATTCTAATATAACCTATATGGTCTGGATTTTATCATTTCTAATCATATTACTCATTATTTGAAAGTAGTAATATGATAATTTGGTAATTGTTTACTTTGTGAGTATCGTTGAGAAATGCTAACACTATGAAGTTCCCACGAAGAAAGCAGATGATTCTGCTATACAGGTAGTATCCTCCAAGTCTTATTGATAGAGTGCTAGCTGGCTATCCATTTCTGATCCTTTGTTTGTGCAACTTTTCCTACATTATATCAGTGACTAGATAATGAAGAACTGTAAACTGGCAGTATTTTATTGGCTTATTTCTGTATAGACAGGCTGCGTATTTCGTGTATATCAATAATCTATTCAAATACATTGAACACCAGTGCACACAGATTCCGGAGAAAGCGACCCTAGAGTTTTGATGAGCCTATCAGACCATGATTGGTGAATATATTTTGGTTAAGTTTCATGCTCATGACTATCATTCATATCAATGACTTCATGAATTCTAGACTTATGATGGTGAATGAAATTATGGATATTGTTTTTCAATTCAAGACACCTAAGAGCTCATCGGGGGTTATAGATCTCATACGACAACCTCCAACTTTTCTAAATAAGATATTGACATTGAATGAGGGTGACATTAAAACCTTATATCTTCCCAAACCAGAAGTGTCGGCTGAGTAATGATAACATTCGATGGAACTACATACTACGAAATTATGTTGACAAACAGCCTGGAAGGTAGCAGAACCAGACAGAATTCTTCCTGAGTCACTGAAAATATATCCAGAGATGGCAGCAGACATGCTCATAACACTACACTACACTTTTATCTAATTAATTAGTCACTCAGCATTTTGTGCATCTCTCGTCTTTATTGCGTAACTCCTTGACCATTGTATGCATGCATTTATTTTGTTTAAACTTGAACTGCCTGTGTAAAAACTATATAAGCACAATTTTCTGAGCACTGTTCACTAATTGCAGAACCTTCTGTCAGCTGACATCAACTAAAATTTGCAAGTATGTTAAAGCTTTTCTGTACATAAACCTCATAATTTATTTAGACTGTAAGCAGCTGATGAGAAGCCAACGAAATAAACAATGATGGTACCATATTGTTCTGCACAAACCACTGTTGTTCTTACTTTATTCAAATTCATCAAGGGGAATAAATGTATGAAGAAAGGCTAATCACTAAGGCTTCGTTTATCGATTCAATACAGCACACACGTACAATCAGAATGACGCAACACCTATACCGGAGATATGGAAAGTGGCAACAAACAACAAGGGGGAGTTGGAGGGAGACAGGTGGAGAGAGTAAAGTTCATTATATTAAAGGTTTTTGTATTTCCCAATGAATGAAAAACAAAACGATATTATCTTTACTGACGTTTCGCTATTTAATGCTGATAGCTTTATCAAAGTATTGTTAAACCGGAATTTACAAAATCTCAGCATATATATAACATATATGTGACAAATTGTAAGGGCGTATGACTAAATTGATATGATTATGATTGGCAGTAATTTATCCTGGAAACCTTGTCATCCAGTTGTTAATCCTGCACTATCACTGTGTGGTTATTAAAATAAACTTGTCGGTCCAGTCAGTCGACGAGAAAGGTGGCTCTTGTGGCCCAAATGGTCTAGTGGATAACGTTTTGGATGGCGTTTGAAACTGTGGGCGCCTCGGTGGAAACATCATCACTCACTCTGGAAAGCTGAAGAGTCCTAAATAGGACGAAATGCGCGTTATCGTGGATTCCACTGCTAGTCACCATCCACCAATTAACTTCTGAAACAAAAGTGCTTGACAAGATTTATAAATCTCAGAATAATGAGCTTTATGGAAGATATGAAAGTGAGTGTGTGTGTGTGTGTATTATTGGCATGGATTCTAATACTGTACAATGATATGACAGGCATACTTGCGCACAACAATATTTGCACTAATAATATTTTTTATAAATAATGATTGTTTTCCAATGACATAGGATTTCCGGGATTTTTCCTTATAACAGGTATATATCCAAAATCTAATAAATCTCTTGGAGAAAATAGAAGTTGTTTAATTTTTCAAAGTCTACTTAGAATCTGCTTCTTGGTCCAATGGGAAAAGGGAACAAATCTTTAGGAAGAAAAAGAAAGGATTATTTTTTTTCGGGGTTTCATTCCACTTCCGGTTCCGGTATTCCCTGTAATATTTGTTGTTGATTATGTGTTTTAAAAGGAAGGAAGAATTAAAAACATATAGAATAAATGCAATGACAACAACAACAACAACAAAAAATGTTCACCAGCAAAGTTAATTTCAAGAAAGACACGTTTAGCTTTCAGTAAAATTGAAGAAAGACTTTTGAAGGTTTTTAGTTTAAATTCAATAAAATAAGTGTTCCTATTTTTACAATTACATTTGTTGAAAGGCATTTTGTGATACTAACCTCGCCTAGATTACTAGCTCGCTAGTTTTCTAGCCGGTCCCAAGCCGTCGAAGAAGCAGCAAAGACAGGACTCCAGGTGAACATAGACAAGACGGAGGTTATGAAAATAACCAACCAACAACAACAGCAGCAACATCCACCGCCAATCACCATCAACGGGAGGGATTTGAAAGAGGTTACTTCATTCACTTATCTAGGGAGCATTGTCTCAACTACAGGAGGAACCCACGAGGATGTCAAATCGAGAATCGGGAAGGCAAGAAACACATTCATCAACCTGAAACCAATCTGGAAATCTTCATCACTCAGCATCAACAACAAAATTCGGATTTTCAATACAAACGTCAAGTCAGTCAGTTCTTCTATACGGATCAGAAACTTGGCGGGTCACAAAGAATATTTCCAACAGCCTGTTGCAGACCTTTATCAACAACTGTCTTCGCTTTATACTGAAGATCAGATGGCCGGAAAGAATCACCAACAAGAAACTATGGGAACAAACAAAACAAGAACCAATCGCTCAACAAATATGCAGGAGAAAGTGGAGATGGATTGGACACTCTCTGAGGAGGCCGCTGGGTGACATCGCGCGTCAGGCCATAGCTCGAGTGGAACCCGAAAGGGAAGCGGCGAGTGGTTCGTCGGTGCAAGGGTGACATGGAGGAGATCGTGTGAAGAGGAGCTGAAACAGTATGGACTAACATGGATGCAGGTGAAAAGTACAGCAGAAGAGAGAAGCAAGTGGAGACGTGTAGTTGAAGCCCTATGTTCCACTAGGAACCCAAGGGAACAATAATAATAATTTTGTGATACTCAGTAGTGTGAGTACTAGTCGATGAGTAACTGATGTCAGCTCATGATGAAATCCTACAACCAATCGAATAAAATCCCTACAGAACCAATACTTAAATGTACTGGAATATACAGTAAGGAGCACGATCTAATACTTTTCTGTACTAATCCTTTACAATATTCATAAATATCCTGATGGATTCACTTTTCTCTGATATGCGATTGTGTGTCTTCTTTCCTCAGCTTCGAAGTGAATGATATGCCCACATATGCGCACTCAACTATGACATACGACATATTTTAGACAAAACATTTATTATTTATTTTATTTTCACTTTGTTTTTATTAATAAGGTTGACAGAAATGTGAAAAACACAACATTGGTCTATCTACCTGTTTACACGTAACACTCATATCGTCAAAAAATTAAGAACTAACCAGTATCTATTTCTCGCATTTGTATGTATGTAATCTGCGAGAAACAATTAATCACTCCTTGATATATGCTACTTGTGCGGACCCCATGATTTGGTTCTTTACCATAAGATAAACATTGTAGATAAACTACGAAATGATATCCACTCATAAGATTTACCTTCTGAATGTCTTATTTAAATTTCATGGAAAATTCAAAATTGGCCATATTGTTATTGTCTCATTTAGTTCCTTGAGGAACATAGCGCTTAAGCAACACGTCTCCGTTGCGTTCGGTTCTCCACCAATGTTTTCACCTGGCTCCACGTACGCCCACCCCTCATCGCCTATTCACCTTCCACTCAAGCGATGGCCTAACGTGTGATGTCACTCACTTGATGGTGGTTTGTTTTCTCAGAGTGTGACCAGTCCACCTCCATTTCTTCCTGCATTTTGTTACACAATCGGTTCCTGTTGGGTTGGTTGGTTTGTTCATTTCTGGAGATCCCTCCCTATTGGTGATGTTTTGTGGCTGACCATCTGATGTTGAGTGAAGTATTGAGCGAAGTGTAATTCTGCTTTCCTGGAGAGTATATGGGCTGCAGATACATCCAATGCAAGCAGCAAGAGATATAGTGAGATCTCGTTTATGATTAATTGGCGCCCATCTGTAGAAATTTGTCAGTTGGCCTTATAATGTGAGTTTAGTTCACGGAATTTATAAATCTTAGAAAGGGATGTAGAATTAATAAGATTAGTAAATAATTAAAACATCATGTAATGAGGTGAGAATCTTGATAAGATAACAGTTCACTCACTCTTGTGGAGATAGATAGATAGATAGATATACTGGTAGTTCGGTGTAAGAACATTATACTGTATAGTTACGAAGAGGTGAAAGTGCAGCTATAAGAAGCGTAATAACTGAACATCCAATCGACACTGATCATTTTATCTCGACAGTATTTCTCTTTAAACTTATCTACAAGTTGGAAAGTTGTTTTCTTATCCCTTTACCTTCCCAGTGGAACACAGGGCTTCAAGCTAGAGGCTTGAAGTTTCTGTAGCTGGGGTGGTTATTTTTACAAGATGGGGTTGCTAACCTCATGCCCAACCTTCCCCTCTTTACAACTCTTACTACTGACTTAGCGAGGTAAAGGAGTTTGTCGGCAGGGGATCGAACCCTGGACTACCTGCACGGTCGGCGAGCGTTCTACCTCTGTGCCACCGACACAATGTGGGATATAACTTAAGAAAACTATGGTGTGTCTAATTCATCTATATTGCTGAAGGTTTTACCATCAAAATAGAAAATCTAGAGCTGTGTACACAGAAAAAATTTATTCAACCATCCCTTCTTTCATTGTCCAAATCCATCTTGGTTTACATTATTACACTTCCCGTTTATATTTTGTTTTGCTTATGAAATCTGTATACCAATCCCCTAGTATTTCGATTATTATCATAATTATTTTCACTTTGAATCATTTCCGGTATAATCTCATTTGTAAGCTTTTATTGATTTCATTTAATATAATTTGTTTGCAATATTGCTTAATCAAAATTCTCACCTTGTTACATGATGTTTCAATTATTTACTAATTTTACGGATTCTACAATTCTTTCTAAAACTTTTACGCTCCATGAACTATTTCATGAAGTACATAAACTTTTTCCTCTTAATTTACTATTATTATTTCACTAGAAAATAAGATCCAGTGTGACGTCAGTGCTACTATATGGATCACAGACTTGACGCGTCACTAATGCCACACTTCGAACAAACTACACACCTTCATCAACAGCTGTCTTCGCTCAATACTTCACTCAGCATCAGATGGCCAGCCACAAAACATCACCAATAGGGAGGGATCTCTAGCAATGAACGGACCAACCAACCCAACAGGAACCTACTGGGCAAAAAATATGCAAGAAGAAATGGAGGTGGATTGGTCATACTCTGAGAAAACAAATCATCATCAAGTGGGTGACATCCCACGACATCCCATCGCTTGAGTGGAAGGTGAATGGGCGACGAGGGGTGAGTTGTTCATCAGTGTGAGAGTGACATGGAGGAGGTTATGGGAAGAGTAGATGGAAACATGTGGGCGTACGTGGAGCCAGGTGAAAACGTTGGTGGATAACCGAACGCAATGGGGACGTGTTCCTGAAGCCCTATGTTCCTCTAGGAATTAAAGGAGACAATAATAATAAAAATAATTTCACCAGAAAAAATCATATATATACAATTGTACCGGTTGATAACAAATGCGTCTGAAAGACTCTCTTTACTGAATGAATTGTGTTCACTACTTAAATTTATCAAAAGGATTAGTTGTTTCAATATTGCATTTGTTAATTCTTTATTCTTTTGTCTATTGTGACATGCAGTGTTTTAAGACCATTTCACATTATAGCAAGATAACAAATGGGATATTGTAATAAAGTGGAATCCCACATCAGTTCCTTTAACACTCGAAGTAGCATATTCCATTCCTTACCATCTTCCATTTTCTTTAACAGCGTGAAATATTCCCATAATTTAATAATTCCCATTATAGCATTAAGAACACAATATTCAGTGAAGAGACTCTTTTCAACGAATTTATTACCAAACTGTACAATTGTATATATATATGGTTTATATGAAATTTTATCCGGTGAGGGAATTAGATCACGGAATATACACATTTGATCATAGGGAATAAAAAGACAGTTGGAGCGAAGGAAATTTTCTTTTCGACGAAGTCATCATCTAGGCTGTACATTCGTGTATTTATATCAAATGGATGGGAAAGTTCCAGAATAATTTCCGGTTAAGGGTCAAATTAATAAAAATTACAATTAGGAATTAAAATGCCATAATAAACAGGGGGACGGATAAAACTTAAACAAAGTAGCATTATTGAGAAGATTGACATTATGCAATTGGGGGTTAGAGATGTAGAAATAACAAAAATAGACAGGATGTTTGGATAAATAAACTAATGTGACGAATAATTGTTTATGCAATCAGGGATTAAATATGTAGAAATAGTAAAATGACAAAATAAACAGGAAGTGTGGATATGAAAATATGGTAGTGTAGACAGGGATTAAGAAAAACTTAAAATAACATGAATAAACAGGAAGTTTAGATAAGAAAGGCTGAATAAAAGATGGCCATGGCAGGGACAGGGTTTGGATACAAAGTGTGGGTTTGAGCTTTTGGATAGCTAGCGCCTCAGCTATGCCCAGATGTCTTGATTTCACTCCCTTTGATAGGTTTGATTGAATCTTGTATATTACTTTGAAGGATTTTTCGAATTAGATCAAAGGTGTGAATACATAAAATAATAATAGTAGTATGAAATGCAATTAAAATATTTGTGATTATAATCATAGTTGAATGTCAAGTAGCAAGGAAATTAGTGCCATATATAGAATAATTCATAAGATGTATAGATGTTGGAAAGGGGTGTATGATTCTAGGATTAGTAGGCTAATATAAAACATTACATAACATGGTGTGAGATTGGCTTCCGTGTGTGGCCTTCAATTGTTACAAGATAAGCAGTCAAAACTGGTCACCGACTCACTTCCAAAGAAAACCTTATTCATGAACTTGGAATTCAAAGGTGATCAAGCTTCAGATATGCTCCAAAACCGCCTCTCTAAATCAGTCAGTTAGACTTTCTTTGCAGCAAAATTACAAATGACGTTCACCAGGCGCAAGTTGTTCTCCATCTCCGTAAAAGATAAGTTCCCCCGTCTGGCTGTCTCCATGTGTATCTATCAGTTCACCTGCTCTTGTGGAGCAAGGTACATTGACCGAAGCCAGAGGACGCTTTCCACACGGATACGAGAACATATTCCAGCATGGTTTTACAAGGGTGAAAGGAAGTGTGTGCGAAGCTCTATTCTAGAACACCTGGTCGACTCCTGTCACTCTGCCAACCCTGACCATGATTTTAAGATCATATATAGAATCCATGCTAACTTGCCTCCTTTTCTTCGTTACAGACTTCTAAAGAGTTACAGTGGAGGCCTTGACCACTCATGAATTTAAGCCAGACCTTTGTGTACAAAAGAAGTATGTACAATCCCTGCTTCTGCCTTGGCCACAGAGGGATAGACATTTACTGATTTATGTATTTTGTTTATTTAGTTATTCTATGTACTTTTGCCTTATTACTATTATTATTACTACTATTATTATTATTATTATTATTATTAACTTTTCTCACTCTGAATTGTTTCCGCTTGTCACTTGTCATTCTAAATCCAAAATAATTATATTTTATTTTTACAGTATTGAATTCTACCTCACCAAATTTCACACCATGTTATGTAACATTTTATATTAGCCTACATCTATACATCTTATGAATTATTATATATATAAGTAAAAACATTTTGTTCAGCGAAGAAATTTCTTTTCAACGACTTCATTTTCAAGCTGTACAGTCGTATTTATATTACAGAAAAGGTTATTAAGTGGCACTAAATAATTGCTCAGTCAATATACATATATAAGTGATAAGAATAACGGTAATTAAAATGTTTTTTTTTATTTTATTTTTATTTTTGATTACAGCTTGATGCCACACCGTATTTTCAGTACAAGTATGGCATTTTCAGCATGGATATCGGTAGCCCAAATTTTGCAGGCCGACCATAGATATCGGGTGTGCGTCGGCAGGGGATCGAACCCCGGACCATGTGCATGGTCGGCGAGAGTCCTAACCACTGTGCTACCGACGCACAATGTTATAAGGGGTAGAGTTGAAGTGGATAAATTACAAAACATTCTATATATGACACTAATTTCCTTGCTACTTGACATTCAACTATGATTATAATCACAAACATTTTAATTTTAATTGCATTTCATACTACTACCATTATTATTTCATGTATTCACACCTTTGATCTAATTCCGTCACCTGATATATAATTTCTTAAAAGCCATGTGTATATACGATTGTACAGGTTGATAATGAATTCGTTGAAAAGAGTCTCTTCACTGAATATTGTGTTCTTAAATATTCTCATATCATGAATTAAAAGTCAATCTCAACGAGGAGTATTCTTTTCAAAAAATAGTCTTTAGGTTCATACAATTATAAAATATAATATTTATCCTTACAATGACAGATAGTTATGCCAGTGGGTACATTTCGACGTAGAATAACAGATTAGGTATGGGGTGTCAAAGTAAATAGGAGTATTTGTGTGACTGAATTCACTAAAAAATATTTCGTAATAGGAGACAATGATGGTGATTAGGCATCACAGATTCGTAGAATGTGGAGGTTAAGAAACATTGACAATTAATATCAGTAAAAAGTTTGAGCATTGTGGATTAGATCAAATAAAGTATAATTATATTTCAATAGTTTACACACAATGATAAGTTTTGTTATTGATAATATTTCGAGCAAAATTACTGCCCGTGTTCACACCACTGTTGGAATTGTTTGATTCACACATTTATGATTTGTACTCATATATATAGTTCATTATTTTTGCTCATTCATGTTTGTTTTTTTGTATTTAAGTTATATTCCACGTTCATTCATGTTTTTGTATCCAGAATTATATTCCAAGTTGTTGATAGTTGTACTGAGTCACCCTTGTTACTTGTATCCGGTGTGACTTTAATGAATATCGATTCTGTTATAAGTCTTTCTTTCCATTTGTTCATGTTAGTTTTTAGAATACACACATTGTTCCAATCGATATTGTGGTTTTTTTCCCATGCATGTGCAGCTATCGATGAATTTTTTCAAGATTCTTGTAGGCTTGTGTTCCTGTTGGTTGACCTTTGGTTAGGCGTTTATGTTCATTCACTCTTATTTTGAGTGATCTCGACGTTTACCCCACATATTTAGTCGGACAGTCAGCACAAGATATTTTGTAAATTAAGTTGTTTTTATCCATCATTTTTATGGGATGTTTCAGTTGATTTATTTTATTTTTGATTAGATTTGTCAGTTTGAAAGTTGTGCGAATGCCGATATTTTTGAGGTTTCTTTGAATTGCCTCTGATGTACCACTTTTATATGGTATTGTGACTGTTTTTTTGCATTCTTCCATCTCGTTATTCTCCGGTTTTACCCTCTTTTTTCTCTTTTTTATATTATCTTTTATAAATTCTTTTGGGTAGTTGTTTTCGAGTAGCATTTTGAATAGGACGTTTATTTCTTTACACTGGTCCTCTGGCGTTGTTGTAAGTCTACGTATTCTATCTGCAAGACCTTGTATTAATCCTCATTTCACCGTGAGTGGATGAGCTGAGTGATAATCAAGGAATCTTCCAGAGTGTGTGGTTTTTCTATATAGCGTCGTTTTAATGCTACCATCTGTTATTCTTTGTATTTTGCAGTCTAACATAGGTAGTTCCCCAATTTCATTCTCTACTTCCATAGTGAATTTAATTGAGTCGACATGGCTGTTTATGTGTGAGAAGAGTTTCTCAATATCGTTTTTTTTTCACTATTACTAGTGTGTCGTCTACATATCTCCACGAACATTTTAGTGATGACCTGAATGGTTTAAGGGCATTCTCTTCCCAATAATCCATGAATATGTCAGCTATTATTGGTGAGATAGGCGATCCCATGGCTACTCCTTCATTTTGTTGGTATATTCGAAATATTACCAATAACAAAACTTATCATTGTGTGTAAACTATTGAAATATAATTATACTTTATTTAAACATTGACAAGTCAGTTCAAGCTTATAAAAGGTGTCAGTTGATTGGCTAGTAGTATGCAGAATTGTATCCATTAAAGATGAGATGGTAAGACTGTAGTGAACAGTTCGCCATGGTGTATAACCAATGTGGAATCAAACAGGTGGAGTCCGAGTAGTATGAATGGGAAATTCGATAGTATTGAAAGAATTCTAGAATGAAGGGAATAAATTACAATAAATAATGATAATAATAATAAATCTTTGAACGGACTATTTTCTAGTTTTGCTAGAAAGATATTCGCAAATATAGGACCTAGTGGAGATACCATAGCTATTCCATCAATTATTATTGATTATAATTTATCTCCTTCATTCAAACATTCGCTCAATACTATCGAATTTTCCATTTATACTATCCGGACTTATTATTAGTAATATTATCTCTTTTCTCAATATATGCCTCCATCTATTTCATTTCCCACATTCGTTATTTCATGATGAACCTCTCAAGGCGAAGTTCTACAATAGCGTCCCAGGAGTGTGCCCGCTCCAATGACCTTGAACGCATGCTAGTCGTTGGCTAACGGAATCTGTCATTATCATAGCTGAAATATCAACACTATTCATCAACTTACGAGCAAATTTCACTTATATCACGTTTTTAAGTACTGTTTGGACAGTGTATTAATAGTTCGTCAGGGTCAGGATCAGGGTTATAATTAGCATTAGGGTTAGAATTACGGTTTGAATAAGGCTTATGCTTAGGGTTAGGATTAAGCTTAGGTTTCGTGTTAGGGCCAGGATTAAGCTTATGGTTACGATTAGGGATAGATTTATAGTTAGTCATTTATTTTTACTTTTTTTATTGTCTACGTTTTCCTGGTAAGTAGTCGTCTATCCTATTGCTCGAAACCATAACAGTTCAACCGAGGGCTTTTTTGGAAGGCTGCAAGCAGGATGAGAGAGATAAACGATTCACAAAAACAGTTTATCAGTAGTCAGCTCGGTGAATACAGGTACAGAAACTAGTCTAACTTAGCAAATGATACTCCTCATTACAACTAGGACGTGTTTTTAAGCCACGTCAGAGAAAGATAACCTATTTAATGCGTTTTCAAGCATTTTCTTGTCAATATATATATCATTTTTTGAGCAAACGTTCCTCATTTTTATGATTGGTCAGCTGAAGGTCACTCGTGCGTTCGCACTCCTGGGACGCTATTGTTGAACTTTGCTCCTCTCATTGCAGTCTTACTATCTCCTCTTTAATACATACCACTTTGTACTAGCCACTCACTCACCAGACACCTTTTATAACCTTGAACTTACTTGTCAGTGTTTCCTATCCCACATTGTATGTGAATCTATTATGACTAATCACCACCATTGTCTCCTATTTCACAATATTTTGTAATTGATTTCAGCCTAGAACGTTTGTCACACAAATACTACTATTTATTTTGACACCCTGTAACTATTCTGTTATTCTACGTAGAAATGTACCCACCCAGTGGGCATAACTGGCTATCATTGTAACGATAATATAATATTCCTACCTTCGACGTAGTGGAGTAAACACATTTATGCATTTATTTATTATTTTGTTTATTTAGTTAATCTGTATACCTTTCCGTCATTACCACAATTATATTATAATTATTGTCAATTACTATTTTCACTGTGAAAAATGGTCCAGTATTATTTCACTTGTCCCAGCTGTCATTTTAAACCACAAAAAATTTTCTTTCAATTTTTCTTGAATTCTACCTTACCAATTTTCATATCATGTTTCGTCACGTTTATTATTTGCCCACTAATTCTATCGTTTTACACTCCTTCTAACATCTGTACATCCTGTGAAGTATTCAGTATGTATGACATTATTTGTTTTGCCATTTGATACTTGATATTTAGGTATGATTACAATCGTAAACATTTTCATTTCATATTGTCATTAGTTTATGTATTCACACCTTTGGTTGAATTTCCTCACCGGATATAATTTCTAAAATACCATATATATGTATATATATATATACATATATATATATATATCAAGTGTCAGGTTGCAAGATGAATGTTTGGAGTATGCGGTACCTGGATGATTTTGGCAATTTGTTTGCTGTCCGATAAATGATGGAGAAGGACTCTTCAATGCTGGCTTTATGGCCAGTTTGAACCAGGTGTTCTAATATGGAGGGAGCTATTGATGCTTCTACCTACACCTTTATTTAACCACACAGGTAGATGTTCCCGAGCGATCACGAAAAATCAAGTTCCTAGAGTAACGGCCAATATGACTTGCTCCACAAGCTCAGTTGAATTGGTAAATACAGTTAGAAGTCGCTAGTCTAGATACATCATCTTTCAATCGAGGAATCACCATAGGTCGTGTAGAGAATAAGACGTGTAGTCTGCCAGCATTAAGTTCTTTGAACTGATTTCCTTAATTTCTTCGTAATTATTTCGCTAGGTATATAGCCCTTGATTTGCAGTCCCATGTATAAAGGCTACTTGTTTACGGATAGTGAGTAGTCCTTTTCCGCTTTCTTTGTCATGTTTTTCTTGATATATTTGTCAGGATGGCTATTTTCAATCAAGGTATCATATACAATGCTTAGTTCATCATCAATTATTGCTTCTGAGTATATAGCTCTAACCCTACGGCTGAGGGTTTTTACTAAATTTCTTTTGTGCTGGAGAGGAACGAAGCTATGAAAATGTGTATATTGTCATGTCCATTACCTTTCCTATTCAAATTTCTCTTTATGCTACCATCTGGTTTTCTTGTAATTAGGACATCTAGGAAGGCAATTCTGTTTTCGGATTTCTCTTCTCACGAGAATTTCATATCAGAATGTACTGCATTGAATTGAGTTATTACTGTGTTGCTATCGGAATCATTACCACAAAGAATGAAGGTGTCATCCATATTCCGTTAATAAAATAAGAATTTTCCGATAAGGTTGTTCAAATGACCATTTTCTGGTTTGCTTAGAAAGAAATCTGCCAACAAGGAAACTATTGTCACCCTGTCCACTTGTTGTAAAAGCGCCATCAAATTTAAATACATCTGTGACACTACATTTCACTATCTACTTATGCAAAGGTTTGAGAATATTTACTAACCATCTAGCTAGAGCATGGTAGGGAGAATTTTGCATATCAAGTATTGTGGTCTTAACGGTACCCCCCCCCCCCCAGTTCATGTACTTTAGGCGAACCATACAATCTTGGCGTCTACGTGCCCGTTGGCCTGATTTCTTCATATAAACTGTCGGGAAATATCTGTTCCTCCCTTACTTTCTTCAACCGTCTGGTTATGAAAGTTTTAAATTATTATAAGTAA
Source organism: Trichobilharzia szidati (assembly GCA_944472155.2). Classification (NCBI taxonomy): domain Eukaryota; kingdom Metazoa; phylum Platyhelminthes; class Trematoda; order Strigeidida; family Schistosomatidae; genus Trichobilharzia; species Trichobilharzia szidati. The sequence goes on from OX235274.1 coordinate 79,803,962, forward strand.
TCTGGAAATTTATAATTATTATATGAAAGTTGATTTAAAATTGTCTTATGCTTAATTTATACTACTAAGCGTTTGTTAGTAGTATTAAAGTAGTTAAAAGTATTTTCGAAATTATTTTTTTATCTAGGGCTAGCCTATAACATAGGTGATTTGAATTGAATTTAGCTAACCAACAAACAAACAAATAATAATAATTGCTATCTGAGACAAACTTCCGTCCTGTTTGTTCATTCGTATATTTGTCTATCCCTGAAACTTCCGTCAATAACCTGTCCGTATATCGAATTCGCTTAGATGCAATTACGCACACACACACACTCGCAAACCCTGAAACACGATTAGTAGAAATAGGTGGAAAACATATATAAAGAAACGTGTGTGTGTATTTATATGTATCACACTATCCCTTGGGTATGCAAATATATACACAAACTGACATATGCACAAGCGGATGCACTGTATACATGAAATATTAGAATATGCTATGCTTCCGCCCTTCACATACAACATTAATATTTAAAAAAAAAACACGGAAGGCAGTAGGAAGTGTAGGAAATTCTGCTCATTGATGAACTTACAAACTAACATATACAACACACACACATACAAACACACATTAAATGTGTATATTTATGTATGTATATGTCTGTATGCACACATATATGTATATATATAAACATCGATATATTTCCGCTCCCACTTCCGCCTATAGGTTAGTCAAGTAGAGTGAATAAAGCCTCCCCTGTTGTCTATCCATCCGCTCTATCTAATGGCGTCAATAAATTTTAAATAATAAATGACTCTTATCTTGTCTGGTCTATGTATATATATGTGTATTGTAACAACAAAAAAGCAGTTAGCCAGTAGTCAGTTTTATAGGGCCAACAGAAGCAAATAAAGAAATATATATACATCCAGAAGATTCGATCAGCCCAACAGAAACAGGAAAGATTTCCCTGCTCAATATATATACATGTATTCATCACAAACACCGAAGAGGATATAACAACCTTTGAGATCATTACAAAAATCCACTTCACACCAATTTTTAATGACTGTAATGCATTTTAACACACCAGAATACCAATCAAACATAAATGGATGATAAAGGGGATGAAGAAATATTACCTGACAAGTTATCGATTCAACGAAATACTACTACTAACACACATTGCAGACTGAACAATTCTTCAAGTGATCAACAGTCCCTATCATCATCATCAACAACAGCGGCAGCATCAAATAAACAAACTTCAATAAGAGAATTTACTTATTCATCACCGGATTTAATGACTTCCATGCATTATAATATTGATTTTGGAGTAAAATTAACTAACCAGGGATTAATGCAGCCTGAGTTGAATGAAGAATCAACCGTCAACGCTGGGAATAATCAACTGGAAGTTTATCATAAAATTAAAACTGACACAGATGCATTGAATCCTGAGAATTTGACTAATCATGATAATGATGATGATGATAATAGTAAGCATAGAGAAGGTCAAATCCCATCAATTCATTTTCAATTAACTGATTCAGATTCTGAGAATGTAAGTAAATGTTTGTTTTTTTCCTTTCTGAAGTAATTTGATATAGTATATATTTCCAAACCAAGTTCACTTTTGACAGTATGAAAAAAATTTTGAGCATTGGGTATGTGATATTCATTATAATAATAAAGGTTTTTTGTATTTCCCAATGAATGAAAAACAAAACGACATGCCTGTTTTTACTGACGTTTCGCTATTTAATGCTGTCGCTAATAGCTTTATCAATAGCTTTATTATTAAACCAGAATTTACAAAATCCACTCAGCTTATATATAACAACTTAATCATCGTTCCTCAGCATGGGGTCATTTTTCCCTTGTCAAGTTGACCAATTCGTAAAGATAATAAAACCAGGTGTAGATGACTGTTGGATTTGATAAGTGTGTAAAATTATAAAAGCAGCGTGTGTTTACACAATGAAATTGCTTATGAGTCACATTCGTGTTGATTTTGTCACTTCATGGTGGAGGGATGGGGTTGTTGTAACCAGGTCAAATTCTGTTTTAGTCCATCATTCCTATTCAGGCAATTCGGATTCCACTTGATATGAAGTGCTTCTGATATTAGACGTTCTTTATGATTTCTGAAGCTTTTCTGGATTATTTCAATATTTTCAAAATCAATTTTGTGACCTGATTCTATAGCGTGTAGAGGAGCTATGGCTGATGATTTTTCAAGTTTTACCAGTTCAATTGGATTTCTCGGTGATCGAACAGATGCTCTATGATGTTCATTTCTTCTGATTACCTTGATTTCTCTCAGGCGATGTTTGTCCGATGTATATCGTATCACATTCCAAACATTTTATTTTATAGACACAATTAGATAGAGAATCTTAAGGCATCTGGTCTTTTATATGAACAAGGTTGTTTCGTAGTGTGTCTGATGTTTTGAAGTAAACTCTGATGTCGAGCTAATTGAGTACTCTTCTGATATTGTCTAATGTCTCCGTTGTATATGGAATGACAACTGTTGAGGTCCACGTTTTCGACCATGCTTAATGTTAGTGTTGATTTTGTTGATGAAGTTCTTTGGGTAGCATTTTTTTGCTTGAGAGTCTCAGTAATTTTTGATATTTCTTCTTCTTTTTCTTTCTCATCCATTATCAGAGAGTGTGTTCGTCTGAGAAGACTTGAAACAACTGATACCTTTGCACTGATGGAGTGTAATGATCCAAAGTCTAAATATTTACTGGAGTGGGTTTTCTTCCTGAATACAAATATACTAAAATGTCCGTTTTCCCTCCTCTTAACTGGGCAGTGTAAAAATGGTAGTTCACCGACGTCTGATTCTGCTTCCGAAGTAAACTGGATTCTGGGAGGTAGATTGTTCAGTTTCACCGAGAATGAACTGTGTAGATCTCGTTTTAGCACTACAAAAGTATCATCTGCATATCTTACTATATTTTAGGAGTGAGTATGCTTGAAAAGATGTCGTTATCTTCGAATCGATTCATGAAAAGATCAGCGACTATTGGGCAGACTGGTGAGCCCAAAGCAACAACATTTGTCTGTCTAGATAAACTCCCTTTAAATGTAAAATAATTACTTTCTAGACAGAATTTTAAGCTCTTAATTATTTCACTGGTGTCCAGTGGACATCTTAGTGATAGCGTTGTATCTGATTCTAGTAGACTGGAAATGATATCAAGACTTCCGGTGATAGGGATACTAGTTTATAATGAGTTAATATCATACATAGCTTACCATAATGTATTCTTTATCAATTTCTCGGTGTTCTATTTGGGATTTGAAATCATATGAATTTCTTACAATATTTTGAGTGCCGTTTTGCAGTGGTTGTAGTATCCATATATATTGGTGTTAATAATACATAAAAGAAGATTTTAATGTTGGAAAGTGAAACGAAAACTTGGATAGTGAGAGGATTTCAGTCAAAAATCTCCCGAATTAGTAATTGAAACTTATAATAATTATTATAATAATGTACTTTATTCCAAAAACAGTACTTATAATACAGAATGGAATTCTCAGCATTTGTCACAATATTGCATCTGATTTACTCAAAATATAATTAAAATTAAAAATTAAAACTAAATTAACCGGAGGTATTTGTCCACATTTACGATATAAAGTCAAAAATATTCGAAGCACGAAATGAGATTATTAAATATAATAATAATAATAATAATAATAATAATAATAATAATAATAATAATAATAACAGTGAGTTTGTTTCAAACGGTATTGTCGATTCAGTTTGGAAACCTTAGCATGTTATAGATTATTGGATCTAATGTTCTGTTGATATAGTGTAGTGAGGGGTAAGGCAAAATTAACAGTTATAACACAGCTTAAATTATGTCCACACTTATGAAAAAAATAAACAAAAACAAAAAATTGAGAGGATTATAAATATAAGAAATACAATAACAATAAAGTTTGATGCTGTAAGGGTGGAGGAAATGGTTTATTTAGTGGTGCAAAGAAGGTTAGTTAGTTCATGCCTGACACTATTTTCATCACATAAAGTACGTACTAAATATGGTATAGTGGAATTTTTATACTTAGACGTACGTGCATAAAGTCTTCTGAAAAGACTTCTTGTTTTACAAGAAGAGGAGAGACAAGGTTGGAGCTGCGGGTAGAGTGGGTGCTCAGAGTTTGACAAAATTCCTTTAGCGAATTCGTTGCATGACAGCAAGTGCCTATCAGTGACAATGTCAACGATATGGCCCAATGGGATACCACTCGTCCTACTAACAGTCTTTAGAGTTCTACGAAGTATGACATAGTCTATTTTAAGCAATCCAGGAAAGAATAAGGGTGAACAGTAAAGAAGAATAGATAAGATGCACGAGTTGACAAACTGTAAGAGGAGGGTCGGTTGAGTTATACCTGAGTGCCTTAACTTCTTAATGCAAAAGTCAGACGAAATATTCTTTTAGAAATCGCTAAGACATGGGAAGACCAGGATAGGTCAGTAGAAAGAATTAATCTAAGATGCTTAACTTCAGACTTGATTTCTATATCACTATCATCAATTTTGCAACGGTCATAGGAACCAATGGCTTCATTTAACTTTCTTTTACATCGGAAACTGAAATTGACAGTCTGACATTTGGAAGGATTTAGTTTAAGGCCGTTAGACGAAGACCATTTGCTAATTCCTGATAGAAAGCTGTTCATCTTAGTACAGTCTAGCTGGGAGTTAACAGACATTGAAATAGTTAGATCACTTATTAGACAGAGAAATCAAACTGCTCGCTGCTTTTCAGTTGTCTTATTGTTATTATTACTATATTGTTACTGTCTCGTTTAGTTCTTAGAGGAACATAGCACTTCAGCCACACGTCCCCATTGCACTCAGTTCCCCACCAACGTTTTCACCTGGCTCCGCGTCAACCCACATACTTTCATCTCCTCTTCGCATCATCTTTTCCATGTCACCCTCACACTGACGACCAACTCGACCATGCTCACCCATCCGGGTTCTACTCGAACGATAGTCTGCCGTGTGATGTCACTCAGAGTGTGACCAGTCCACCTCCATTTCTTCCTGCATATTTGTTGCACAATTGGTTCCTGCTGGGTTGGATGGTTTGTTCATTGCTAGAGATCCCCCCTGTTGGTGATGTTTTCTGGCCAGCCATCTGATGTTGAGTGAAGTATTTAGCGAAGACAGTTGTTGTTGAAGTTGTGTAGTTTGTTCGAAGTGTGGCCTTCGTGACACGCTGAATCTGTGATCCATATAGTAACAATGACTTCAGGTTGAAGTTGAAAATCCAGATTTTAGTGCTGTTGATCTCCACACAGACTTGAGAGTAATAAAAGCTTGCCTTGCTTTCCCGATGATCCTCGCTTTGATATTCTCAGTTCTCTTATAAAGAGTTAATCTCAGTTCTCCAGCTATATCTAGGTGCTTCGTTTCTACTTCAAATATAATCTTAGTGGCTATCATCATTTCAAGTCATTTCTTTTTTTTACAGGAATAAATGTATTCGACAAGTCATCTAGAGATATAATCTATTGGATTTGATGTAGACATTTCATACAATTGGTCATAAGTTTTATAATTATTTGACTTACTATGACCTTGGCTACCAATCACTCCCAAATGCATACCTGTACAGAACAGTTTCAGTTACATGAATAGTCCGTGTAAGGGACTGGATGCGTTGTTATTATGTAACAATTAGCCAAGCCTACTTAACTCAGTATGCTGTGTTACCCATTTATTTAGCTGTTTACCCAACCCCAACCCTAACCTGTAAGTAATGATAACAAAATACAAAGTAAAAAGACTCAGTTACTTAAAAATATTCTCCAAAGACCGACATATTTAAATAGAATAAAGGTTGAGACTATTTTTCAGAAAAAAAGTTTCTAAACACATCTAATTAATATATTTAAGCTAAGCACTTTGAAAATAGACGTATTAACAAGTACGTAGGAAGGGGCTAAATACCGTCGAATGCGTACTCGTTAAAATATACAGCTTAAAACACCTTAAGCATCCAGTGATCAACGAGAAGTCTATTCAGCTGATACTAAGATTAAACTCATACGTATATTTTTTTTAGCCTTAGTTATATTTTTGTGTCAGGAAGGTGCATTACATCACCTATTAAGTATCTGGTTTCATACCACACTCAAAATACTTAGATTTCATAACACATTTTTGAGTAGTTATAATTATGGGAAATTCCCATTGAAACATGTAAAAAATCAAAACAAGTGATTCAGCAAAAAGAGAGTCTTTTCAACGAATTCATTGTCAACATGTACAATCGTATATATACATGGTTCCTAAGACATTATATACGGTTAGAGAATTGAATCATATGTGTGAATGCATAAAGTAGTAATAGTAGTAGTATGAAATGCAACTGAAATTAAAATGTTTGTGATTATAATCATAGTTGAATGTCAAGTGGCAAAACAATTAGTGTCATATATGGAATAATTCATAAGATGTATAGAACTTGGAAGAGGTGTGCAATTATAGGACTAATTCACCTGCTCATGTGGAGCTAGGTATATCGGTAGTTCGACTCGAGTTTTGTCCAAGAGGGTGCAACAACACTATCCTGCATGGTTACGAAGAGGTGGAAGTGGAGCGGTAAGAAATCCGATCGCTGAACATCTAGTCGATAATGATCACCCCACCTCTACAGTGTCCACCCCTAAAGTTATCTACAAGACAGAAAGTGATTTACCGAAATCACTACGTACCCGACTCATCTGTATTCCTGAAGCTTTGGCTATCGAAACAGAAGAGCCAGATCTCTGTGTACAGAAAAAGAAATTCGTTCAACCCCTCCAACTTTCATGATCTTAATCCCTCTATGCTAAAGTATGGTAATCCCTAATCATATTTTGTCTCTACCAATTTTTTCATTTCGTCTATTCAATTTGTATACTCTTTACTTTACTATTCTCACTTTGAACTGTCCCCCGTATTATTTCACACGTCCCACTTGTCATTCTAAATCAATTATGTCTAGGAATGTTAAATTCTATGTTATCAAATTTCACACGGTGTTATGTAACGTTTTTATTTCATTCTATTTGCCTATTAATCCAATAATTGCATACCCCTTCCAAGTTCTATACATTTGATGAATTATTCTATATTTGCAAGTATTGGTTTTGTAGGGATTTGGTTTGATTGCATGGAGGATTTCATCATGAGCTGACAGTAATTGTTTTGCCACTTGACATTCAACTATGATTATAATCACAAACACTTTAATTTTAATTGCATTTCATACTAATATTATTATTTTATGCATTCACACCTATGACTCAATTGCCTCATCGAATATAACTTCTTAAAAACCATGTATATGTACGATTGTACAGGTTGATAATGAATTCGTTGAAAAGAGTCTCTTCACTGAATCACTTGTTTTGATTTTCTATAGTTATAATTACTCCTTATATAACATGTTTTAGTATAATTACCAACCGGGGTTTAGAAGACTAAAGTTTTAGTTTTTTATTCTCAAACAAGGTTTATCAATAAATCTCTATACCATTAATAAAATATAGATTTTATTTGAAAAATGTGATGTATTTGAGTAATGCATTTCGAACAATCCGACCACACTATTTATTTAATTCAATTTTAGATTTTCCCGTCGATTGATTGGACTGAAGGGCTCGGTTTCAGGTTGACATGTCGGCTTCTTGTGCAGATGCTTAGACGATGTCTGGGCATGTAATTAGAAGTGAATTATTGGATAGTGACTAGCAGTGGAATCCAGGATACCGTGTATTTCGTCCTATTTTGGACTCGTCATCTGCACAAAAGGTTATTGTCGTGGCCCAAGGGCTCTAGTGGATAACGCTTTGGATGGCGTTTGAAACTATGGACGCTGGGTTCGAGCCTCAGTGGGAACATCACTCACTGCGAAGTGCAGGTACATCCAGTTAGCTGACGAGTCCCAGATAGGACGAAGTGTGCATCGTTGATTTCACTGCTAGTAACCATCCACCAATTCACTTCTAATTACACGCCCAGACATCGTCGAAGCATCTGCACAAGAAGCCGACATGTCAACTTGAGACCGAGCACTTCGGTCCAATCAGTCGACGGGAAAATCTAAAATTGAATTAAATAATTGATTCAATTGTTTAACTAATCTCCTAGACTTTCTACTGACAGATTGCGTTTTAAAAAAAAAAATATGAATATTCGTCTAACTAGAACAAAGGTTAGGTCAAGAGTTCATTTGTGCCGTGGGATTAACTAATTATGTATGTCTATAACATGAGTCCATTGTAAAAGTATTGTTACTCTCCATATTAAAACCCAATGTGACATTATTATTCAGAAAATCATTTAATTTTTAATGGTTACAAATAACGATTCTATAATAAGATAAAATGACAATTTAAGTAAGAAGTTTTCAATTAGGCTGTAAACATATACTGACTGACTGACTGTATTTCAATATGGAACTTTGCATTGAAGTAGACCAGTTCAAATTGTCATACTCCATATAGCACACATAGGCAGAGAATAGAGAGCAAAACAAGATTCTTAAAAAAAAACCCCATAAAAGTAACAATTACATTTGAAAAGATGATGAGGGTTTAATGAATATGTGTGATGACAAAGATTGAATGAATATGCGACATTGAGAACGATTTCCAATCATATCACCAGTAGTCTAGAGCCATTAGTTCTTAGCACTCCTAAGACCTCAATCTGAAAGTCTGCCCTTACTTATATGACTGGCTCAAGGCCATCTGTCAAAAAACTTCATAGATTGATGTTAGATTTCAGTTTGACTATCCCTAACTGTTTCTTATCCCAACCCTATGTCAGCTAATATTACTCTTTGAGGAAGGTGCTGACTCCTTATGCTCAACACATGGCCTAACCATCTCAATCCATGTAACTTCACAGCCTAATAGATTGTTTTTGGTGTGGTTGTGTTCTCTGAGCTGGATAGTTAATTTGCGAAGCTTTCATCACCCTACTAGGTGACATCTTTGACAATCAATTCCAATACAAATAGCCTAGAAGGTGTGAAAACACACAAAAACAACCAATCACGTCCAAGATCACTGGGAGAGATGGTTAATAAACTCGTGGAGAAATCTAAAAGCTCACTTTGTAACAATAGAAGGCAAGAGTCAGGCAACAGATCCTTTATTAAGGAAATCAACGCATATTTATATATTTTCATGTACATTACTATGGTTATTTAAGCAAACAAACACAGTCTTCCGATTGGTTGTTTCTCACGTAAAGTTAATCTTTCATCTATTTGTGACTGTTTCTTGAATGTCAAATCCTCTATATGTTAACTGCATCCGCCTACGCAAAGTCAGTCTTCGTTCACATTTTCTCACGACAAATCTTGGGAACGTAAATATTGACGTAAATTACTGTTTACCAATTTGGCTAGTAGACAGCTCTCACCACAACTTCAAATTGAAGTATGCACTGAAGATGTCGCCTAGTAAGGTGATGAAAGCTTCGCAAATTAACTATCCAGATCAGAGAACATAACCACATCAAAATCATCCACCTGAGCTACAAATCTTCTCCATCATATCTAATAGATTGTTTTTACCCTTCTTACATAGTGCTGTACGTCTAACCTTAATAGTACCCTCTATATTATACTACTTAAGACAGCAGATAGAACGCAAACATGTCACTACATAACACAAGTATGAAAAAATTCCAGAATTTACGGAAAATACCCGTCCAGACATGAATATAAGAACAATAAAATTCAGCGAAGAGTCTCTTTTCAGCGAATTCATTCACTTAGCTGTACAATGGCATCCATATATAATTATTTTGTATGTGTGTGTACGTTAAGACTGTAAGGTAAAAATAAAAATTAGTTAGTGTTACTGTTTACTTCATCAAAATGTTTGTAAAATGTGATAAGTAATCAGAATTGTAAGTAGGGGGGGGGGGGCTGAAGATTGATAAGTATTGACAATATGGAATAGGATGTTAATGGAGACACGTATCCAAAAAGTGAATTATGTAATAGGTAGAAAGAGTAAATAAAGAGTTGGTTAAGAAGTAGATGTTACTAAGATACCATACAAAAATTCAAAAAACAAAGAAAAATCATCATTAACAAAGTTGTAGAATTGGAATTATACCCAAGGTCGAATGAAGGGTGGAGAAGTTTCTTCTGTGTGCGTAAATCAGGGTCTTCTATCCGGATTGCTAAGGCCTCCTCGGCAATGCAAAGTATACGGAAGTTTACCATTTTCGGGAGGCTTCTTTTGACTTTGTAGATGACTTTGAATGAATTCTCCTCGCATATTGAGTGATCAGTGTTGACTATATGTTCAATTATAGCACTCTTTATTGATCCACTGTTACCTTTCCGTAGCCAAGTAGGATAATGTTCTTTGACTCTTTTGGATAAAATACGCATCGAACCACCTATATATCTCACTCCACATGAGCAAGTAAATTGGTAGATACACATAGAAGTGGTCAAATGAGATAGTTTATCTTTGGAGTTGTTGAAGAACAATGGGCGGCTTGAGACTACCAATCGTAATGTAGCAACAGGAAATGTTCTTTTCAGGGCGTTCGATACTCGTCTCTTTAGGATGTCGACCAGAAGGTCGCCATTTAGCGCTAAATTCATGTATAGCATCTTCTTCGGTACAGAGATGGGTTGTTCTTTGTTGATTTTCAGCTTTATATGTTTATCTATAAAGCGTGGTAGATAGCCATTCTCAAGTAGTGTCTTCCTCAAAATAGTGATCTCCTATTCTACTGATCTGTGGCTGCATATTCTGCGGATTCTAGTCTCAAGAGATATTATCAGGTTCCGCTTGTGATTGATGGACACCCAACTTTCCGGACAGGGATCAAAATACAGTGAATCCCTATTTGTATTACTTAACTTCATTTCATTTATTATTCATTATATTTTGAACCCTGACTTGAAATATTTCTGAAATTTTCACAGTCATGTGTTATATATGTTGACATATATACAGTCTAGTGGATGATTTTATTGCTTAAATAGTTTTTCTGTTTAATTATGCATTGAGTATACTCACAGTTGTCTAAGGTAATTTATAAGTATGGACAGAAATTAATATTAAGAACACAATATTCAGCGAAGAGACTCTTTTAAACGAATTTATTATCAACCTTTACAATCGTATATATATGGTTTTTTTCAGAAATTATATCCAGTGGGGGAATTAGATCAAAGGTGTGAATACAGGAAATAATAATAGTATGAAATGCAATTAAAATGTTTGTGATTATAATCATAGTTTAATGTCAAGTGGCAAAATAATTAATGTCATGTATAGAATAATAAATAAGGTGTATAGGTGTTGGAAAGGGGTATATAATTATAGAATTAGTAGGCGAATATAAAATGTTACATAACATGGTGTGAAATTTGATAAGATAAAATTCAATATTGTAAAAATTAATAATTTTGGGTTTAGAATGACAAGTGGGTCAAGTGGAAACAATTCAGAATGAGAATAGTAATAATAATAATGATAATAATATTAATAATAACCGTAGTAATAAGGGAAGAGTACATAGAATAACTAAACAAACAAAATAAATGAATGTCTATCCTTCTACCGCCAAGGCAGAAGTAGGGATTGTACATACTTCTTTTGTACACAAAGGTCTGGCTTAAATTCATGAGTGGTCAAGGCCTCCACTGTAACTCTTTAGAAGTCTGTAACGAAGAAAACGCGGGAAGTTAGCATGGATTCTTTATATGATCTTAAAATCATGGTCAGGGTTGACAGAGTGGCAGAAGTCGATCAGGTGTTCCAAAATAGAGCTTCACACACACTTCGTTTCCCCCTTGTAAAACCATGCTGGAATATGTTCTCGTATCCGTGTGGAAAGAGTTCTCTAGCTTCGGTCAATGTACTTTGCTCCACAACAGCAGGTGAACTGATAGATGCACATGGAGGCGTGCAGACGGGGGAGCTTATCTTTTACTTGTGGCTAGTGAACGTCATATGTAATTTTGCTGCATAGAACGTCTTACTGACTGATTAAGGGAGACAGTTTTTGAGCATATCTGAAGCTTGATCACCTTTGAATTCCAAGTTCATGAATAAGGTTTTCTTTGGAACTGTGTCGGTGATCAGTTTAGACTGCTTATCTTTCATGTTGCTGTCAATAAATCGGTTAGGGTAACCGTTTTCTGTGAGCGTGGCTTTTAAGAAGTCAAGTTCCGAGTCAACGGAATCAGAACTGCAAATTTCCCTTATCCTAGAGCGGAGCGAATGAATTAAGTTCCTTTTCCTGGAAATAGGCACCCAACTGTAAAAATTAGTTAGTTGTCCGTTCCATGTACGTTTCCGGTGGATAGATCTTTTGAGCGATCCGTCATTACGTCTGCTAAGGCACACATCAAGAAAGGGAATACTTAGTTCAGATTCCTTTTCTACGGTGAATTGTAAAGAAGGATGGCAGTTGTTGAAAGCAAACAAGACATCATCAAGAATTACATTTTTATCGCAGATGAAACGGTCAAAATGACCGATGGTTTGACTAAGTTGAGAATTTTCAAGCTTTGCCATAAAACAATCAGCCAACAAGGGACCCAGTGGTGATCTCATGGCACTGCCATCTCTCTGTCTAAAAATCTCATTATTGAAGGTGAACTGAACATTCAACGTGCATCTCCAGTATTTCCAGTATTTTAGCTAGCCACTGAGCGATTCCGTGATAAGGAGAACCCGCCATATCGAGGATAGGACGGAGGGGTAATCCTGTCTTATGAATTTTCGGTAGTCCATAATGCTACAATGGGAATTATTAAATTATAGAAATGAATATGTTCAGTATTCAGTATCAAAAATTATTACTCTTGAGAATTAATCTGATGCTCGCTAGTGACTTGCTAAAGGACGGAGTTTCCTGGAGTTCTAGAAGAGAAGTCGTGACCACTAAGGTCCATCCAGTCAACTGTGAGGATGGATTTCCCACCGATGACATTGTTTAGTGGTCGTGCTAAGTCATGAATTAGTAGCAGTTAGAATCCGTGGGCCATTGAATCTGGTCCCAGTGGCTAAACTGTATACGAGTTTGTCTTGTAACTGGAAGGTTCTGGGTTCGAACCCTGTGATGTGGTGTGCGCTCTGTCGACACTCTGGCTAGTTTTCAATGGTTCTCTAACTGATATCAATCCGTGGTCAAACTCGTAAAAACTCTTTAAGCTGCTGACTTTCATTCCAGAACAGATTCACTGAATTCCGTTATAACATGACACTTTCTGACCTATAATACATAATAACCCAATATTGTACCACACATACACACACATACACTTCACATTTACCACCCCAATACAATACCTTCATCATTACAGATTGATGTGTATATATATTTCGATTCATTCATTCAAGATGAATGTATAATAAAACGGAAATGCAAAGTAATCGAAACCGGATATAATTATTCATGATTACAGTTTAGACAATTATTATTCTCATAAATATTTGACCTATTAAAACGATTATTACTATTATTATTATTATTGTTATTGCTCCTTTTTTAATGATTTATTTTATAATGACAAATTGTATTATTATTAAGAATAATACAGACACGTAATATATATACATATATAACTAGTACATTGAAAGGTACACTATGGAAGTGTTAAGTATAAGTGTAACTATCAGAGGAATTGTAGTTCATTCAACTAGGCAAATACCATGTAGTCTTTCAACTATACAGTATACTTAGTTATATAATATGGTGTTATTCTTATTATTTTATCAGTTCACTTTGCTGTATAATTGGGAGTGGGTGGTACCAGAAAGTTCTGAACTAGAATGAAACATTTGTTGAATACACCCTTACTCCATTTTTATTTGTCAACAGGGCACTTTATTCACTTATCTAGGGAGCATTGACTCAACTACAGGAGGAACGGACGACAATGTCAAATCGAGAATCGGGAAGGCGAGAAACACATTCATCAACCTGAAACCAATCTGGAAATCTTCGTCACTCAACTCTGCATCAACAACAAAATTCGGATTTTCAATACAAACGTCAAGTCAGTCAGTTCTTCTACACGGATCAGAAACTTGGCGGGTCACAAAGAATATTTCCAACAGCCTGTTGCACACCTTTATCAACAACTGTCTTCGCTGGCTCTATACTGAAGATCAGATGGTCGGAAAGAATCACCAACAAGGAACTATGGGAACAAACAAAACAAGAACCAATCGTTCAACAAATACGCAGGAGAAAGTGGAGATGGATTGGACACTCGCTGAGGAGGCCGCTGGGTGACATCGAGCGTCAGGCCATAGCTAGAGTGGAACCCGAAAGGGAAGCGGCGAGTGGTTCGTCGGTGCAAGGGTGACATGGAGGAGATCATGTGAAGAGGAGCTGAAACAGTATGGACTAACATGGATGCAGGTGAAAAGTACAGCAGAAGACAGAGGCAAGTGGAGACGTGCAGTTGAAGCCCTACGTTCCACTAGGAACCCAAGGGAACTATAATAATAATAATGCAATTGGTAGTACTTTAAGATGACAAATTTTTTTCAGATATAAAAGAAGAGGCGTTCATTGAAGGGTTACCCATCTCAGAGATATCATTCTCAGGCTGTACAACATGTCGTACATTATCATAGCAACAAAAATGCTGTTTCCAAAGATGTGTCATTAGAATTGTTATATATAGCAATTAGGTAATACTGAAACAAAATTTGCAAATTCCGTGACATAATATAACTGACATGATTGAGTAGAGCTCAAATAAAATTAAAAGAGAGCCAAGTTAAGATCAGTGTTAAATGGACTACTATAAATGTGGTTGTGGAAAGAGAAAAAAATTTCAAAATTAGGATTAAAAAAGTTACGTATGAAGTGTTGAGACAAAAAATAAGATTTATTAAAGATTCAGTGACTAAACAAACTTCTTTTTTCCTGTGCACAGTTCAGGATTTAACATATGAATCACCATAGCTTCTGTGGTTTGAAGAAGTTTGAGTCGTACTCATTTGTCGAGATTTCTGTGTACTTTATAGATGACTGCGAATTAGGTTTGCGAGTTCACTCAACGTTTGCTATCCAGACATTGATTACAGTCGATTTGATACATAAATAAAGTTTCTTCAAATATTTATTAGTAGGGACTTGATTTATTGGTTGGAGGATTTCATCATGAGCTGACATCAGTTAGAGAACCATTGGAAAACCTGGGGTTACTGGACTGATAGCTGTTTCGTCGGCCTAGTTTGGGACTCTTCAACAGTACGTACCCATCGCCAGGGTTCGAATCCATGACCTTCTGGTTACAAGGCTAGCGAGATCGTACACCATTGGCTAGCGGCAGAAGTGGGCCATTGGATTAGGTCCCAGTGACTTAATGGTATACGAGCTCGCTAGCCTTCTGACCAGAAGGTCCTCGGTTCGAACCCCGGTGGGTGCTTACTGCTAGAGTTCCTTATTGATAAAGTAAATACTGATGTGGTTAGTTAATCTTGTGATGAAACACTCCCAATCGAACATCGTAACTCAGTACCTTACAACTAACAGATTAATTCTAAGTAATACAATTTTTTATTTGATTTATCAAAGAGGCTGTATTACGAAATAGTGGCCGCCGAAAATGATGATTCTGAATTCCTTCCTTATACAGATTGTGGATATGTTCTTCTGAGAGGTCTCATAGTGGGAAAATTGATTTTGGTTTTCAATAGTTCACTAGTTTTCTTTAAATTTATGCATTCTAATAATTCAGTTGAAAAGGATTATGACTTCTTTGTATTGGTTTCTTGTTTAAACAAATGTATTGCAAACACGAAACGTTATTGAAATGTTCTTAAATCAGCTAAGATGCCTTTTCTCATAACTTCTGTTCAAATCTGTACAATAATTAGGGGCTCATATGTAGAATATCAGTTGCCAACATAGGTCAGAGGTTGTCATCAGTTCACAATAAACATGAATCATGATGTATGTATGAGAAATAGCAATGTGTTCAATCGAGAAAGTTGATAACTTGTTATTTAAGTGATGAGTAGTTATTTGGACCGTCGAATGACATCGTGCACAATGCAGACCATTGCTCGAGTGGAATCTCAATGGGAAGTGACGAGTGGATCGTCAGTGCGAGGGTGACACGGAGGAGATGATAGATTATGGGTGATCGTAGAAATGGCTAAAGAGGATAGCACCAAATAGAACAAAGTGGAGATGTGTTATTGAAGCTGTCTGTTCCACTCTGAACCCAAGGGAATAATAATGATATAAATTATTTGGAAATAACTGATAGAAAACAGGACAGTAAAGAATTGAAAGTGGTCACAAAAATATGATAAATTACAAGAAGAGGAGATGAAATCGTGTGGGTAGTCGCGGAGCCAGGTGAAAACGTTAGCGGAGAACCGAAGACAATGGAGACATGCGGCCGAAAACGGTTCCGAGTGGAAAATAAGGCTTCAACAACACATCTCCACTTTGTTCTATTTGGCGCTGTCCTCTTTAGCCATTTCCACGATCACCCATAATCTCTCATCTCCTCCTCCTCCTCCAAAAACGACCTCCTCCATATCACCCTCGCACTGATGATCCACTCGTCACTTCCCATTGAGATTTCACTCGAGTAATGGCCTGCATTGTACGCAATGTCATTCGACGGTCCAAATAACTACTCATCACTTAAATAACCCTTCTGGTTACCAGGGGAGCTAGCTCGTAGACCATTAGGCCACTGTGTGCGTGCTGGTGAAGAGTCCCGAACTAGGACGAAACAGTTGTCCATTACTACCAGGTTTTCCAATGGTTACCTAAAAAGATGTCAGCTCATAATGTGAAATCGTGTAACTAATCAATCAATCAAATCTCTACAAACCAATGCTTGAAAATCAATCTTTTGTTGTATTTTCAAATAAAAAGGATAGACAGTGTGGAGACAGATATTTTTATTCGATAGTTTGACGGTAATATGCAAAACATAATAGCCTTACATTTCACGTACTAAGAATTGTGGATATACACTGCTATGTATTCTTCATAGTTTTTAGTTGTCTTTGAAATGAACCTGTAGATCCCAGATTCAATCCCTGGTGGGGTCTTAGGTGTACACTACTTGAAAAATCGTGCACTAGGATAAAACAGCTGTAAAAGCCACTTAAAAATCGTTGAACACTGAACAACTCTTCCTCCCATTTCGAAAACAAGTGCACATCCATGATGATCCGTCTGGTGATCGAACCTAAGTGCTTCAGGTTACCAGCCGGGCAATGTTTCCCACTCGGTCACTAGGAGTGGAAACTAATGATCCGGAAACTATAGTTTCTGTCAATTCATGACATAATATCACCCTGTCAGTCATTGCCATCGGTAAGCATACGCTTCACACTTCACTAATAGTGGATCCTACCCGGTCACAAATTCTCACAAAATAATTATTTCTTGTCGCTATGTTATCTTCGTATTAGTATAAAATATTACGAAAACACTAAACAGTAACTTTTGCTAGTTTAACTAACATATGGTCACTCAAAAGTATTAGTAAATGTGAATAAAGAAATATTGTCATGAATTTCATAAATGGAAATTGGAAACGGAAAAATCAATTCATTATAAGGGAAAACTATATATATGACCTATCCCAAGGTTAAGGAAGTTGCTTGACTCTACTTCTCTCTCTCGCTCTTTCGCTCTCTTTCCACCTTCCTATCTAACTTCTAGCGTTGTTTCCGTTTTGTATGATGAAAAAATAATAATGATAATAATAATCAATAGACGGAAGGAGAGCAAAAATCGGGCGGAAGCAATAGGTGTGTGTACAAAAATGTGTTCAAGGCAGACACAGCTATCACACAGTGTTGTTGTTGTTAGCTTGTATCCCCTTTGGACAAATGCCATGCTGTGTGTGTGTATATGCGTATGTCAGTGCATGTCCTCTTTCTTCTTGTTTATACACTATTATAGTTTTTTTTTTCCCTCTGGACTGAAATCCTATTCACAGTAAGTCATCATTTGTTGTCTGTCTATCTATCTATTGAATATTTAGAATATTCTTGTACACTGTGAGGAAATGAACTATGAAAGAGTAATCACACATAAAATTCGACATCATATATAAATAAAATAAAGGAAGGTGAAATTATCCACGGGCTGGTCTCTTTCAACACACACTTGAGTGTTTGTAAGCAGATGAATTCTTTAACATTGTTAAATAATAAATGAGGTTGGCAGTTTTCACAAAAGCAAGAAAAAGAAGCCCCATCTATTTGTGTGAAAGAGATTTTAAACAACGAAATGAGAAATCGATTGAGATGAATTATTGGACACATGGTTACATTACAGTGATAAAAATAAAGTAAATCGTTCAAGGTTATTATATCACTCTAAAGACTGAACCCAGGACCTTCAGGTTACAAGTCAAGCTTGTATACCACTCAGCCAATAGGACGTAAGTCAACCTCTGGTCATGACTTCTCACTAGGACCTCAGGTTGCTTCATCCTGTGGTCAGTCAATAGTGAGCACTAGTTTTGGTCTGCAGTGTTACTATCTTACTGTCTAATACATACTATCTTAGTACTAATCAGCCAGCATTTGTCATCTTCATCCCCCTCGTACTGTTTTGTAATTACATTCAACTCACCACGTTTGTCACACAATTACTATTAATCTTGCCATTTTACAACTCCAAATTAGTCTGATTTTACAGCAAAGATATCTTTTCGGTAAATTCCTTCTCAACAGCTGTACAGTCACAACTGATGACCATCAAGCAAGAACAAAAGCTTTTGCAGAATGAAATGGTACCATCATTTATTTGGTTGACTTCTCATCATCTGCTTACAGTCCAAAGACAGTATTAAGTTTGTCTACAGAGAAATTTTTAGCATACTTGCACAGAGGTTATTTTTAAACAAAAACCAATCAATCAATATATGCATACAATGTTAAATGGTTGGAGGCAATCGGCAGGAAACCTTGGACCTAGGTTTCGTGCTAGTTGGCACTCGTCAGCAAGGCATATCTGCAACCTTGAAGGAACTCATGTCCCTCCTGAGATTCGAACCCGAGTCACCCAGTGCTGCAGTCAGAGACGTTACCACTGAGATATCTGGGCTCGCGATTGACCTCCTGTAGGACTGTAGTGGATATTTTGATTGGACACTAGTTACCAGGGCAGTCTTTGAGCTGTAAGCAGCTGATAAGAAGCCGACGAAATAAATGATGGTACCATTTTATTCTGCAAAAACTGTTGTTCTTGCTTTATTCAAATTCATTAAGGGGAATAAATATATGAAGTGATGAATATAAGTTAGCATAACAGTTATAAAATATCACTTCATTCTGTTTCTAGGTACATCCTGACGATACCTGCTTTGGGAAAAAACTATTTCGCAAATTACTCAACTATTTTCATAATCCTGTATTATTTTGGTTTCTGCACTAATTTTAATTATCATTCATCTCTCATTACACCTAAGGAACATACACATTGGGTCATAGGAGTTATTAAGAAGACAGTTGCAGTGAAGAAAATTTTCTTTTCGACGAAGTCATCATCTAGACTGTACATTCGTGTATTTATATTACATGTGTGAGAAAGTTCCAGAATAATTTCCGGTTAAGGGTCAAATTAATAAAATTACAATTAGGAATTAAAATGCCATAATAAACAGGGGGACGGATAAAACTCCTTGTTTACACTAACATATTTTCATATCCGAACTTCCTGTTTATTTTGTCATTTTACTATTTCTACATATTTAATCCCTGATCGCATAAACAATTATTTGTCACATTAGTTTATTTATCCAAACATCCTGTCTATTTTTGTTATTTCTACATCTCTAACCCCCCAATTGCACAATGTCAATTTTCTCAGTAATGCTACTTTGTTTGAGTTTTATCCGTCCCCTGTTTATTATGACATTTTAATTCCTAATTGCAGTTTTATTAATTTGACCCTTAACCGGAAATTATTCTGGAACTTTCCCATCTATTTGATATAAACACACAAGCGTACAGCCTAGATGATGACTTCGTCGAGAAGAAAATTTTCTTCGCTGCAACTGTCTTCTTAATACACCTAAGGACTTTTATATCAAGCTGAAAATTATTATCTTCTTTTAATATCAGGCTTGTTACTATGTCGAATTAAATAATAGTTGTAACTATGGTGATTTGTCTTTAGTAATTGTGATTGTCCAGCTGTCAGACTTCCTGATGGGCATCCTATTTGATTGAGTCTGATTTTAATTCTATAATCTTATCCTACGTTGAAGTGTATACGCTACCCATCTGGTTATTACCATGATTGTTACAGGTCTCATTCTATAACTGTAAGGATTTGAAAAGAATTCATTGAAAAGAATATTCAAATGTTGGCTTGTAGGGATTTGTTTGATTGGTTACAGGATTTTCATCATGAGCTGACATTAGTTAGGGAACCATTGGAAAACCTGGGAGTACTGGACAGATGTTTCGTCCTAGTTTGGGACTCTTCATCAGTAGGTAGCCACCGGGATCCGAACCCAGTAACTTCTGGTTACAAGGCGAGCTCGTAGACCATTAAGCCACTGGGACCCGATCCAATGGCCCATGAATTCTAACTTCTGCCAATTCGCGACATAGCGCGACCCCTAGCCAATGTCTTCGGCGAGTATTTGCCCTCACACCCGACCTGCTGCACTCTACTGGTCACGACTTCCCACTAGAACCCCATCCATATTAGGTTGTGCATTACATAGATTACACAGTGACACACATAATTGGCTGGATGACGTTTCGAAACAATTTGTTCTTTATAATCTTTTCAAAAGTAACTCCACAACTTGGTCTTCTCAGTAAAAGTTCTTATATTCCATTTGTCTTATGTGTAGTAGAATTTTCCAAATGCCTGCGACTAGTGTTTTCAGTTGCTTAGATAAATATAGCTTCAGTTATCAATCCCTTCCTCTTCACCTTGCTCATATTAGATTTTAAAAGTCATTATGTCCCATCCTGTTGTATGGTTATGTGTGATTGCTTGCATTAACATTATTATTATTATTGTTTCCTTTAATTCCTAGAGGAACATAGGGCTTCAGCCGTGCGTCTCCACTGCGTTCGGTTCTCTGCTAGAATCTTCACCTGGCTCCAAGTCTGCCCACACGTTTTCATCTCCTCTTCACATGACCTCTTCCAAGTCACCCTTGCACTGACGACCAACTCACCGCTTCCCTTTCGGGTTCCACTCGAGCGATGGCTTGTCTAGTGATGTCACTTGATGGTTTCCTCAGAGTATGGCCAATTAATCTCCATTTCTTCCTGCCTATTTGTTTCACAATCGGTTCCTGCTGTGTTGGTTCGCTCATTGCCAGAGATCTCTGTTGCTGATCTTTTCTGGCCAGCCATCTGATCTTGCGTAGTATTGAGCGAAGACAACTGTTAATGAAGGTGTGTAGTTTGTTTGAGATGCTCTTTATGACGCGCTGGCCAAGTCTCTGATCCGTATAGTAGCACTGACTGACTTCACATTGGAGTTGAAAATCCGGATCTTATTTTCACTTTCATGCTGAGTGCTGTTGACCTCCACACAGACTTGAAAGTAGTGAAAGCTTGTCTTGCTTTTCCAATTTTTGCTTTGATATCCTCGTCAGTTCCGTTAGCCTGTAGTTGAAACGATGCTTTCCAGGTAGGTAAAAGAGGTTGTTTCTTTCAGGTTCCTTCCATTTATGCTGATTGTTGTCTGTTGTCGTTGTTGCTGTTGGTGGTGTTGCCCAGGAAAGTTCATCACCTACCTCTGTTTTCTCTATGTTCACCTGAAAGTAGTCGTATCTTTGATGCTTCTTCTGCCAACTTGTTGCTTTTCACTTGCATATCTTCCAGTTTGTGGGAAATCAGACATATATCATCGGCGAAGTCCAGATAGCTTACGCCTTTTTTTGAGACTTCTTAGCTTATCACGGTCTAGTAGTCTAGATTTCGCGGACCCAGTTGACCCTGGTATACTACTGTAACCCATACATTTGACTCTACACGCATTGCATGACATTAAGTCATTTTGTTGAATACAGGATACTCTAGTCAAAACACTTTGTTTCCGAATGAGTCTGTGGATTCAAATTACATTTTTTTTTCATCTCCGCCTTGTTGAAAATCCTACGCAAAATTGTCGAGATTTTTTACTGTGTGGCAACACTACGGATGTTTTAACTTCTTGGTCCCATTTTCTCTATGTGTACGTTTAGTAATTGTATCACTGTACCTACTGGTTTTCTTATTTTCATCCTTACATTTTCTTTTATACTTCCAGATAAATTTACCTGGGTTATTAGAAAACAATAGGGCTTCTTTTATGTTTTAATACTTGAAACTTTAACGCTTCACTAATCCTTTTTTACTGAAATGGGATGAAATGAACATGTGGGTTTTCTGTAAATAATAATGTTTAACTTACCATCTCGTCTCCTTCCAATTTTGAAGTTTATCATGAGAATACCTCTTCTCTCTATTTTTAATTGTGTAAATGATTCGTGGGATTCAACATTTCAGGTGCTAACTATCCCCACCTCTCCATAAATACATCTACCAAGATAAGGGATATCGGTCATCCCAGATTTCGATCGTATAATTCTCATTCAAAATTAAATACTGTGGAATTCAAGCATAACTTCATTTCTAACGTAATGTTCACTAGTGCCATTGTGGTTCTAATTCTGAGTTCCTGGTTAGAAGTGAGTTCGTTCCCAACAGCATCTAGAAACATGTTTATTAGTAGTAGTTATGCATACAAGCTGATGATACTGAAACTAGCTATTATTTCTTCACATTCCGATTTCGAATTATTCAGTCTGTGCTTCAGCTCACAAGGATTATGGAGTCTGCGTTTTTAAACGACTTCTAATCGGACCTATTACCATGACTATTCATTTAGACAACTTGAAAATCACCATTCAGTCATATAAAAGAAAAGGAGGCGTTCAGCGAAGAGACTCTTTTCGGCGAATTCATTCACTGAGCTGTACAATCGCATATGTATACAATCTCAGTGAATGAATTCGCCGAAAAGAGTCTCTTCGCTGAACGCCTCCTTTTCTTTTATATTTAGACAACTCATAAGTTAGAGTAAGAGAATTCGTGGTTCATGAACGTTGACGACACCATACTCCCTAAATGAGTTACCAGTTCTGGACATCAAGTCAAACCACTAGTGCTCATCTAGATATTATTTACTAGGTTATGGGTTTCTTAACTTTTATAAGTATAAGAATAAGAAGATATTTTACTGGAAAGGGGCACTCCATCGACTCCAACTTCCAACGGAAATTCTGTTAGATATATTGCTCTACTCAATAAATTATAAGTAGTATAAATTATACTGACAAGAAAATCATACTGATAGCATTAACTGAAAAAGACAGGAAAGAATTAAAATGTTCTCACCAATGGTAGACAAAGACTAAAAACCATTTCTTTATGAGTACACAAGTTGGGTGTTTTTTCACTTAATCTCAGCGGCTTCGGGGATACCTAGAAGATTTGGAGTAACTAACATCGGACGAACAGGAAGAAAAATCATTGATGATATGTCGAAGTATATTGCAAGGACTTTGCGATTGAAAGGTATGAAAGTCTTCGCTCATCACTCAAAAGATGGTGGACACAAAAAAGAGGTTTTGAAATCAGTTAAGATAATTCAGGTAAAAGTTAGTTCCAGTCCACTACTTATCATCGAAGCCGTAACCATTGAAAGGTTAGAACTTCACCTGAGCACTCAGAAAGAAATGGTCGTCAGTCTTTTTCTACCATACTGAAAAAAAATTTTTTCAATTTATTACTGCAATTAGTTTTGACAATGTTTTTTCATGCCCTTTAATGTATTGTCGTCTTCCTCAGTACTCCTGATCTTTTCAACATAATATTATTCTTATTACTTCGAATCATTCAAGCTTAAAACTCTTTCGTTATATTTGATTCTTTCTGTACACCTTACCAGTGTTTACCTTCCGCTCTTGACTCTTCCGAAGTATATTGAGTCCTAAACCATGATGAAACAGTTGTCCAATGCTCCCTGGTCTTCAGTAGTTCTCCAACTGATGTCACCTAGTGATCTAAACTCACAGCAATCAAATCCCTACAAACTAGTACTAGAAATTTGATATATTGTTCACTAGTGGCTGACTAAGGGGTGAAGTTTATATATATATATATACATATATATATATACATATATATATATACATATATATATATATACATATATATATATATACATATATATATATACATATATATATATATACATATATATATATATATATTAGTTTTTAGAATACAAACATTGTTCCAATCAATACTGTGGTTTTTGTCCAATGCATATGCAGCTGTAGATGAATTTTTTCTAAATTCTTGTAAGCTTGTGTTTCTGTGGGATAATTTCCCTTAGTCGGTTAGGCGTTTTTTGTTCATTCACTTTTATTTTAAGTGATTTGGATGTTTCACCCACATATTTAGTCGGACAGTCAGCACAAGATATTTTGTAAATCACATTGTTTCTGTCCATGATTTTTATGGGATCTTTCAATTGATTTGTTTTATTTTTAATTAGATTTGTCGGTTTAAACGTTGTGCGAATCCCAATATTTTTGAGGTTTCTTCAAATTGCTTCTGATGTATATTTTTGTATGGTATCGTGACTGTTTTTTGCCTTCCTCCGTTTTGTTGTTCTCCGGTTTCTATCTATAGCTGCACATGCATGGGACAAAAACCACAATATCGATTGGAACAGTGTTTGTATTCTGAAATCGAATATAAACAAATGGAAAGAGAGACTTATAACAGAATCTATATTCATTAAGGTCACTCGGCAAAGTTAAACTTTAAGCATCAATAACTACCAATCAGCGTACGTCCTTTTGAGATCCCCTTATAGCCCTAATCCTATTTTTCAATCTTCCCTGAAATCCTTCTATAGAATTTGTGTGTGTCCCTGTAATTGGATCCACAAAGTCACTAGAATGGTTCACTCTGTGATGAATATATCCAAGAGATGACAGCGAGTTATAACCTTTCCATTCATTAGTATGTACTGTTGATCCCTGTTTCACAAGTCTGGTAATAATAGGTATTAAAGTAGTTGACTTTCTGTCTGGTATTCTCTCCACGAATCCTTTCCGTAGGGAGGTGTCATATGAACCAATCACCCAAACATTGTTGGCTTGCTCACGGCCACGGTTGTATTTTTTCTTCAGGAACACAGTTTCGTCCACGTGCACGATGATACCTTCTCCGCCTAATAACGAAGTAGTTCTCTCCATTTTCCAATAGGTGATGTCTCTGCAGTGCTGGTACCAGTGAACTGTTTATACGAGGCTATTTTCAGTTTCAGCAGCTACACCTCCCACAGGCTGTTTTAAAACCCAGTAATTATAAATATACAAAATCTGGGTTAAGGAGAGATGCGACCTAGCAAATATGTTCCTACGAAATATTAAAATTATCAGCTCACCTTCCCTAATACTAACTCGTCTCAAACAAATTGCACAACGATGGACATATCCATCAATCGACCTGCTAAAGCTTTTTAAACTCATAACACCACCACATGAACAAATCCTCTCCTTGCTAAGCAATCCCAAATCCACGCAATACTGCAAAACCTTATCCGCCTCGAACTGCAAGCGTAAGTTCGTTAGAGCATGCATTTGATACGAATCAAGCGCTATACAACCTTGAACTCACGTGCATGAACCTCATTGGACCATTCGAGGTAATTCACTGATTGGCTAGTTAGTAGTGCCTAAAGTTTAACTTGGCTGGTCACACCGGATACACAAAAATGAATGGACAAATAAATGGACTATATATTTGAGTACAAATCAGAAATGTGTGAATTAAACAAAAACAAAACAATTCCAACAGTTGGTGAGAACACGGGAAGTAATTTTGCTCGAAATACTAACAATAAGAAAACTTATCATTGTGTGTAAACCATTGAAATATAATTATACTTTATTTGATTTATTCCACAATGCTTAAACTTTTTACTGACATTAATTTATTCTTTTTTTTTTTTTTCAATATCAATTTAGTTTACTGCTGAAGTTGATGGAACTAGTGGTAAATTAACATTATGGCAATTCTTGTTAGAATTATTACTATCAAATAAATATGAGCATATAATACGATGGACAAATAAACGTGGTGAATTTATTCTTGTACAAGCTGAAATTGTAGCAAAATTATGGGGTATGCGTAAAGATAAAAATCATCGTATGAATTATGATAAATTAAGTCGTGCATTAAGATATTATTATCAAAAAAATATTATACGTAAAGTACATGGACGTAAATTTGTTTATCAATTTATAGGCTTAAAACATTTAATTAAATTTTGTTGTACACCTTCAAATTCAAATTCAACTTCATTAACATTAACAAAATCAACAGAGACATTAACAACCCCGTTAACATCAACAGTAACAGCACCAATAGCAACAACAACAACAGAAGAAGAAGAATTATTATCATCTGATAATTTACAAGAGACATTGACACAATTGAATAAATTGGCGTCAAATTCAAAAGCCATACATGATGATTTTGATGACGCTGTTGCCAATGTGGCAGTAAATCCTTCATTATATTGTTCTAATAAATCAGATGACATGAACAATCGTCATTATCAACCAAAACAGCATCAACACAAAGAATGGCATAACTTACCTCATAATAAAAATAATAATAATAACAATAGCAATAAATTTTGTGGAAATCAACTGGACTGCAAATACTCCAGTACTGTTAGCACCCCTCCAATTCCTACTATTACTACAACTGTTACTAGTACTACTATCAATAATACCACCCATTCTAATGTCAAAAGTACTGATGAAGGCGTATTTAAAATGTTATCTACAGAAGATGAAAAAGTGTCAAAATTAGATTCAATCCATCTTAATTCTGTTTATTCCCCAATGAATTTAGATATTGCATCAATTTCAACACTTATAAACACCTGTTTAAATAAGCATAACAACTTTGAAACTACTCAGTCTACTTATGACAATAATAAACTAATAATAATTTTCTTTTTAATTATTTGAATAATATAAAATCTATATTTTCTGAACAAAATCAAAGTAAAGCTTCAAATGGATTGAATGAATTAACAGAATTGATTACATCTTGGGCATATAATATGACATCACAAAGTAATCCTTATTTCAATGATTATCAAATAACACAAAATCATAACAGTCCATATAATAATGGATTAAATCAATTCGCATATCAATCAACTGAACAGATCAACTTAGAACAACAACAAAAAACACATCAAAGTCTACCTTCAACTGTTGATGATACAAGTTCTACAAATATCCGAAATGATCCAATAGTGTATAAAGATGATTATTTTAAAAATTATAAAAATATTAATAACCATTTAATGAATTCAATCAGTTTAAATCATACAGATTTTATAAATCCGTGTGAATCAGAATTATGGAATAGACATAAAGATACCTGGATGAATCCTGTTCCTAATTCAACGCCAACACCACCACCACCAACACCAACAACAACAACAACAAGAAGAGAAGAAACACCATCTGAAAAGATACCCTATGTACAACAATTCAATAAGACAGAACGTTGTCGTTCACCTAATTGTCATTGTAGTTGTCATTTGCCTACAACAAAACTTGAACAGAACTATTCTACAACACAAAATTCAAATCAGCATACTCCTTATTCCCTTTCATTAAAAGATAATATTATGGCGAAGAAAATCAATGATGCATTATATAAACAAAATAATTTAGATGAATTACCAACAAAATTGCATAATGAACGTCATACAATAAATATGAAACGTTTGGGGGAGCAATTGACACGTGTGAATCGTTTAAATGCAGCGGTGAGTTACTCAAATCATCATCATAATAACAATAATGGCAGCAATACCTACTTACCAGTGAGTAGTGATCCTACAAATTTGAACAACCAAAGATGTGAATATAATGTTAATTATGATGATAGTAATAGTAGGGATTACCATAAAGTGCACACAAGAAATCCAGCTCCATCTGAATTGAAGACACCGCCAGAGGTAAATACTACTTATAATAATAATAATAAAAGTAATATAACTAGTCCATTAGGTTTGTCTTCAACATCACCAATGTCAGATAGTAAATGTGTATGGATGCCTGTACCTGTAACTATGCTTAATTCATGGTTTAATTTATTATCAAATATAACATGTCCTAGTAATAATGACAATACTACTACTACTACTAATAATAATAATAATAGTAATAATTCTGTACATCAGTCTACTTTTATAGCACCTTGCACAACATCATCATCATCATTCACATCTTCAGTATACAATCAATAATTAGAATATACTTGATATTTCAATGTTCAATAAGTCAAAGTGACAACAACAAAAAAAGCACACCTTCATTTGACTTTTATTTTTCTTATAAACTTGCATTTTATGCTTATTTTATTGATGAATTTCAATGTACAATGTTTTTATTTATCCAGGATTTTGTATGTTTTTGAAAAAACATTCCAAAATTCTTTTCTTTGTATACTTCAAAATTGTATCACAATTGTACATTGAACATAAATATTTTTTGTTTAATTTCACTGAGAATTACATTTATACGATAATAGGCAAGAAGGAAAAAAATTCTTGTCTTAAGAAGACAAGAAATTTATTGCATTTTTATTTTATTTAAAAATAATAATAATACTAGAAACTAACAGTAAATAAGTTTTCATGAATATTTTTGATTTATTTTCTGATTTTCAAGTATTGGTTATTTGTAGGGATTTTGTTTGATTGGTTGGAGGATTTCATCATGAGCTAACATCAGTTAGAGACCCATTGGGAAACCAGCTGGGAGTACTGGACAGCTGTTTCGTCAGCCTAGTTTGCGACTCTTCATCAGTACGCACCCACCACCAGGGTTCAAATCCAGGACCTTCTCGTTACAAGGCTAGCGAGCTCGTAGACCATTAAGTCACTGGGACCCGATTTGTTTCGACTATTCTAAGGGGAGAAAATTCACATATTCTATTGTTATCATCATTATTATTCGTGGAACATAGCAGGGCGTCATTGTATTCTCTACTGCTTTTCTTAGCTGTCTCCACAAATGTCTACAAGATTTCATTTGCTATTCATATGATCTCCACTATGTCAATATCGAACGACTATATCATCATATTCCATTAAGGTTTAATTTGATGGCCCACTTAATGTGTGATTTCACTTGAAGGTCATCTCAGCCCATATCCAATCCATCTCCATTTCTTTCTGCATATTTTCTGGGTAATAGGTTGTTGACTTGCTCGAATTCCTTGTTTCTTAGTCTTCCCGGCCAACGATCCGATCTTAAACATCAAACGAAGATAGGCTGATTGACTGACTCAGTTTCAACGCATAACTTTACACAGAAATGCAGCAGTTCAGGTTGACACACTCCATGCAGCACACAAGAAGCGAAAATGGGTGTTGATGAAAGTCTTTAGCCTGTTGGAAAGGCTTTTTGTGACGCGAGTGACAAGTCTTTGAAGCATATAGAAGAACTGATTTGAAATTAATATTGAAAATCAGGAATCTTGTTCCTTATGTTGAGTACAATACACCTCTATGCGGATTTCAAATTAATGGACGTCTGTCATGCTTTCTGATTCTTACTTTGAAATCGTTATCTGTACCGCCTGTAGTTGAAACGATGTTACTATGTAACAACAGAAGGCAAGAGTCAGGCAACAGATCATTTATTAAGGAAATCAACGCATATTTATATATTTTCATGTACATTACTATGGATATTTAAGTAAACAAACACAGTCTTCCGATTGGTTGTTTCTCACGTAAAGTTAATCTTTCATCTATTTGTGACTGTTTCTTGAATGTCAAATCCTCTATATGTTAACTGCATCCGCCTACGCAAAGTCTGCTGTGGTCGGTTTTTGAATCAATCTTTGTTCACATTTTCTCACGACAAATCTTGGGAACATAAATATTGACGTAAATTACTGTCTACCAATTTGGCTAGTAGACAGCTCTCACCACAACTATAGTAAGTGAAAGAAGTCACTTCCTTCAGATTTCTCCTGTTGATAGTGTTAATCTTGTTGTTGTTAGTAGGGAGAGGGGTGACCGAGTATCTTCACCACTTCTGTCTTCTCTATGTTTACCCAAAGTCCTGCCTTTACTGCCTACTTTTTCTCCAAACTTGTTGGTTTTCCCCAAGTTTATGGACCGTATAGAATAATATATTTAACGTTAGTGTTGGGAATTCGGTTCTCAGTCCTTATGTTGTAGATCTCCACACCGATTTCAGAGTAATGAACACCAGTCTTCATTTTAAGTTCTTGACTGGCTTTGACATCCTCCTGCATGCCACTTGGAGCTGAGACAGTGCTGCCAATACCTGGTAAGTTAGACGCCTTCCTTTAGATTTCTAACAAATTATGCTTTAATTTTGTTCATACGAAGTGTTGTTCAAGTCTCAAGATGCATGGTTTTGAAGGACGGTGTCTGCACATAACTAATGAAGTTTGTTCATTCAAAAGTTATCACTGTTTCATACAGTTTTCTTACAGAAATCTAAGTTTCAGCTTCATCAGCTTGACATTTTGAAATTCCACTAATCCTAACTGATCAGCTACAGTATTGTTGGCTATATTCTGACGGAGTGTAATCTGTCAAAACTCTACAAACGACTTATAAGTGATAAGTAGTTTATCATTAATTAAACACGTCACCACTTCAAGTAGAGCAGAACAATATTAACAGGTATAGTCTATCTTTTCGCCCTAAACCTACTCATGCATACATGACTTCAAAGGTTTTGTTGGGGAATTTTTATTGATTTAACTAAGTGTGGTAGAATTTTCTTCCCAAAACTAAAATGACATGAACTTAGACGTTTCAAACCAGTGGTTCAATCTAACTATAGGACTTGCAAGAGACAATGTATACGGTTTGATATTAACAACAAAACCTGATTAATAACTCAGCATCACTACCTTACTATTTAGATTCTGTGACAAAAATTCAGAGGGTAGTTCTCTAAGGTAACGATTTATTTCAGTTTGAACTATAGGATAATATATCAGACGAATCAGTTTTTGGATACAACTTTCAAGCTTTAAGGAAAGTACACATTATTTAAATTGGATGAACATTTATAAAGTGACACAGAAGTCCCTGCATATAGCTTATAATAAAGAAGTCTAATTTAGTTTCCATAGGTGAAAATTCCTTAGTGCTTCTAACGTTTATTTAGTGTTTCATGAAAAATCCCCACTAGAACATTAATAGACAGAAGACCAGTAGTTCAGCGAAGGGTCTCTTTTCAGCAAATTCATTTTCATAGCTGTACAATTGCAAATATATATATGGTTTGATTGCGTGGAGGATTTCATCATGAGCTGACATCAGTTAGAGAACCACTGAAAAACCTGGGAGTACTGGACAGCTGTTTCGTCTTAAATTGGGACTCTTCACAGTAAGCACCCACCGGGATTCGAACCCAGGACCTTCTGGTTACAAAGCTAGTGAGCTCGTAGACTATTGAGCAGCTGGGACCCGATCCAATGGTCCTTGAATTCTAGCCAAATCCCTACAAAACCAATGCTTGAAAATATATATGGCTATTTTGTGTGTGTGTGTGTACATTTAATTTGCCAAACGAGAATACAATTAGTAAGTTCAGATGAATTGGATGTTGATATAAGAGGGTAGTAACAAAAGTGATGAGTTGTCACTAACGATTGTTAAAGAAGAGTTAAGTAATAACATGAATAGTTTTGACAAAAGAGTTGTTCTCAGGGTGTACATGGAAACAAAATAACATATGGAATTACGCAAGAGTTTCAAGTATTTAGAAAAATAAGCATGCAAGCAAACGTTAAGTTAAATCAACAGAGTTGTTACCATGCTAGTAGAAGTGGTTGAATAATTTTCTTTCGTATGCATAGTTCTGGTTCTTCTAACTGAATGGCTAGGGCTTCTACCATGCAAAGAAGACGGAAACGTATTGTCTTTGGCAGGTTGTTCTTCACTTTATAGATTACTTTGAAGCAGGAGACGTTTATTGAGATGGAATGACCAGTGGTGAAGAGATGTTCAGTTATTGCACTCCTTATACGACCACTACTTCCTTTCCGCAACCACACTAAATAGCGTTCTTTGACCCCTTTTGACAGGATACGCGTCGATCGACCGAGTTACGTGGCTGGCTCCACAGCAACAAGTGAGCCGATTTATACATATGGAAGTGGTCAGGTGCGAGATCTTGTCCTTTAGACTTCTGCAGATCGACTGGAGAACACTACTCTCAGTGTTACCACAAAGAAAGTTTTTCTTAAAGAAGTAGAAATTCTCCTCCTAAGGACATCACTAAGTAGGCCACCTTTGAAGTCGAGGTTCATATAAAGTATCTTTTTTGGTACGGATGGCGTCTCTTGCTTTTGGGTTTTCTGACACTTGATGGATAACAGTTTTGTATGAAGGTTTCTTTCAGGAGGTGTAGTTCTTCTTCCAGGGTATCAGAGCTGCAGATGCGGCGGACACGAGTGGCAAGTAGTAGTACCCTCTAATATCAATACCCATTTTTCTGTCTTACCCCCCCTCTTTTTTACTTTGAAAGCGCATAAATTGATGATGAAAACTTAAACCAAAAATTGTAATGCTTACATTTTGGATGCGTCAATCTTATATTATTTCTTCTCTACTACCACTTAAACAGTAAAGTGTGTTATTATTATCATCTATATAACCATTGTAATTTCAGGTAGTCTGCAGCTGATGAGAACCTGTGAAATAGAATGATATCATTTTATACTGCAAATTTCGTCTTCCTTTCTTTATCGAAAAATACCCAATTCATCTGAACTTACTAATTGTATTTTCGTTTGGCAAATTTTATGTACACAAACATACAAAACAACCAAATATATTCGCAAGACTCTTCACTGAACTACTGGTCTTCTGTCTATTTAGTGTTTGGTGAACGGTTTGTGATACTTCAAATAGTGTGTAACGGCAGAAGACAAAAGCTAGGCAACAGATTGCTTATTGAGAAAATCAACAGATATTTATAGATTTTTATGCACATTATTATTCGTTATTGTTAGCAGAGAAGCAACGTCTTCTGATTGGTTGTTTTCTTGCTGAACCTTATTCTCTATTACCTGTGACCGTTTCTCAGAAAATTAAGCCATATATCTGCGAATTCCATTTGCACGCGTTAAGTCCGCTGTGGTTGGTTGGTGAGTTCCTCAAGGTTAAGCTTTGTTATTGTGTTTTTTTTCATGACCCTGATTTGGGACGTAACATTGCTGTCTATAACTTGGGCTTGTCTGCAGCCAGCTCTCAACACAAGTGTATCACCTAGTTCTGAAGCAATACTAGGATTCGGGCACTGCGGTAGAATATAATTTCATATCTAATATAGAATTGGTTCTGAAGTAGCCGATGGATAAAACTTTACAATTCAAGCTTGACTTGCTAACCTAATTAAACGTCATGAACCTTTCTGTATATTATCAAAATTCTTCTGCGCGTGCATTTCTAAAGTTAGCTTCCTTAATGGTGGTCTTTTGCTTCAAGTGTTTAAAAATCTAGGCGGATCACTTGAAGAAAATTACCATTTGATGGTTGTTGATATCACTTTAGAATGGCAGAAGATCTTCACTGTTACAGACCCTTTTGATCAGTCTCACTTACAGTAGTACGATGAAATTATTGTTATAGATAACTGACCACAATGTGCGCTGTAACAGTTTGAAGATTTCTTTTATTTAAACTTCATGAAATAAGTTAGCACTGATTCTAGTGGCATAAGCACAGAGATGAACTAATACATATGAAAGAGTTCTACTTGTAACAATATGAATAGGATATACACTGGAAATGGTATATTATTTATTTATTTATTTATTCAGTGATACTGAATGAAACTATGCCTGATTATATCTCTTCTTCTTTCTTTTCATTATTCCTCTACGTGGAACGTAGGGCTTCAAGCTAAAGGCTTGAAGTTTCCGTAGCAGTGGTGTTTGTTTTTTTACGGGATGTGCTTGCTAGCCTTATGGCCAACCTTCCGTCTTTACCAGTCTTATTACTGACTTAGTGAGGTAAAGGAGTGCGTGGGCTGTGGATCAAACCCCGAACCACGTGCTCGCCGACCACGCACGTGGTCCGGGGTTCGATCCCCTGGTTATAAATTTCTTGCTTTATGAGCTCATTGAAAACTGTGAACACCACACTATGTGACTTAACTAACAAGGTGCTTTATTGCATAGGGCATTTGACTGACTTGCAAAATTCCGTTTATATTCCACACGGTAGACTCGAAAATCACGTTTAGGCTGATTAATTAATAGCTGGACAGTGAAGAGAAATGCAAATAAAATGTTTGTGATTATAATAATAGTTAAATGTCAAGTGGCAAAACAATTGGTGTCATGTATGGAATAATTCATAGGATTTATAGAATTTGGAAAGGTTGTGCAATTATTGGATTAGTAGGCCAATCGAATGAAATAAAAACGTTACGTAATATTGTGTGAAATTTGATAACATTTTATCAAGGAGGGCCGATGGAACTCGAAAGCTGTCAAGGAATGGTTAACTGACAAATTTCTACAGCTGAGTACCCATTCGTTGAAAACGAAACCTGATCCGGTCGCTTGCCACACGCATTCAGCGCATATGTAGCCCTGATACTGTGGAGGATGAGTTAAATCTTTTGAGGAAAATCCTAATAGAAAATGGATTTCCACCATGTTTTATAGACAAGAATATACAGTCAAATCCTATGAAAAGTGACTTATCATCAGTAACCGAGGAAAAACTGTACATGAACTTGGAATTCAAAGGTGAATTAGCTTCCGATATCACGAAAAGAAGGATATCACAGTCCCCGGAAAGAACATTCCCTGCTGTATCTTTCAGAATAGCCCTTACCAGTCGACCATTACTGTTCAATAACTTGAAGGACAAGATCCCGCTGTTGATCAACTCTATGTGTGTTTATCAATTCACCTGCTCGTGTGGAGCTAGGTATATCGGTCGTTCGACTCGAGTTTTGTCCAAGAGGTTGCAACAACATTATCCTGCATGGTTACGAAGGGGTGGAAGTGGAGCAGTAAGAAATGCGATCACTGAACACCTAGTTGATAATGATCACCCCACCTCTACAGCCTCTGCCTATAATGTCATTTACAAGACAGAAAGTAATTTACCCAAATCACTTCATACCTGACTCATCTGCATTGCTGAAGCTTTGGCTATCGAAACAGAAAAGCCAAATGTCTGTGTACAGAAAAAGTTCGTTCATCCCCTCCAACTTTCATGGTCTTAATCCCTCTACGCTAAAGTATGGTAATCCCCAATCATATTTTGGTTCAACCATTTTTTTCATTTTGTCTATTCAATTTATATACTCTTCCTATATTGCGTCAATTGTTACTACTACTGTTGTCACTTTGAACTGTCCTCGGTATTATTACTCGCGTCCCACTTGTCATTCTAAATCAATTATGTCTAGCAATGTTAAATTCTATGTTATCAAATTTCACACAGTGTTGCGTAACGTTTTTATTTTATTCGATTGGCCTACTAATCCAGTAATTGCACACCTATTCCAAGTTCCATACATCTGATGAATTATTCTACATATATGTCTTAAAGAACATGAGGAATAAGTCAGTAATCTCGTCGGAAATATATGAACGCATCCGACCAGTAGGCTCCATGATACCACGTTTGTATGGGCTACCTAAAATTCATAAGACAGGATTACTCCTCCGTCCCATCCTCGATATGGCGGGTCCTCCTTATCACGGAATCGCTCAATGGCTAGCTGAAATACTAGAACCAGTCAGAAGGCAAGTATCTAAGTTTTCCATTGATGATACGTTTAAATTTATTGATAGCATTAAAGATTTCAATGTCTCAGACAAAATGTTGTTCTCATTAGATGCGATGTCGCTATTTACCAATGTTCCTCTCATGGAAACTGTTTGCTACTTATGTGATTATACTGATACACATAGTTTAGAAATATGGTTACCGACAATCCACCTCAGAGAGCTTTTATTGAGATGCACGTTGAATGTTCAGTTCACCTTCAATAATGAGATGTTTTGACAGAGAGACGGCATTGCCATGGGATCACCACTGTGTCCCTTGTTGGCTGATTGTTTTAATGGCAAAGCTTGAAAATTATCAACTTATTCAAACCATCGGTCATTTTGACCGTTTTATCTGCGATAAAAACGTAATTCTTGATGATGTCTTGTTTGCTTTCAACAACTGCCATACTCCTTTACAATTCACCGTAGAAAAGGAATTTGAACTAAGTATTCCCTTTCTTGATGTGTGCCTTAGCAGACGTAATGACGGATCTCTCAAAAGATCTATCCCCCGGAAACGTACATGGGACGGACAACTAACTAATTTTTACAGTTGGGTGACTATTTCCAGGAAAAGGAACTTAATTTATTCTCTCTGCTCTAGGATAAGGAAAATTTGCAGTTCTGATTCCGTTAACTCGGAACTGGACTTCTTAAAAGCCACACTCGCAGAAGACGGTTACCCTAACCGATTTATTGACAGCAACATGAAAGATAAGCATTCTAAACTGATCACCGACACAGTTCCAAAGAAAACCTTATTCATGAACTTGGAATTCAAAGGTGATCAAGCTTCAGATATGCTCAAAAATCGTCTCTAAATCAGTCAGTAAGACGTTCTATGCAGCAAAATTACATATGACGTTCACTAGCCGCAAATTGTTCTCTATTTCTGTAAAAGATGAGCTCCCCCCGTCTGGACGCCTCTATGTGCATCTATCAGTTCACCTGCTGTTGTGGAGCAACGTACATTGACCGAAGCCAAAGAACGCTTTCCACACGGATACGAGGACATATTCCAGAATCGTTTTACAAGGGAGAATGGAAGAGTGTGCGAAGCTCTATTCTAGAACACCTGGTCAACTCCTGTCACTCTACCAACCCTGACCACGATTTTAAGATCATCTACAGAATCCATGCTAACTTTCCGCGTTTTCTTCGTTACAGACTTCTAAAGAGTTACAGTGGAGGCCTTGACCACTCATGACTTTAAGCCAGACCTTTGTGTACAAAAGAAGTATGTACAATCCTTACTTCTGCCTTGGCCGTAGAGGGATAGACATTTATTTATTTTGTTTATTTAGTTATTCTATGTACTTTTCCCTTATTACTACGATTATTATTATTATTATTACTATTCTCACTGTGAATCTTTTCCACTTGACATTTTAAACCCAAAATTATTAATTTTCATATTTTTATTTTTACAATATTGAATTCTATCTTATCAAATTTCACACCATGTTATGTAACATTTTATATTCGTCTACTAATCTTATAATTATGTACCCCTTTCCAAAATCTATACACCTTATGTATTATTCTATGTACGACATTAATTATTTTGCCACTTGACATTAAACTATGATTATAATCACAAATATTTTAATTGCATTTCATACTATTATTATTTCATGTATTCACACCTTTGACCTAATTCCCTCACTGGATATAATTAAAAAAACCCATATATATACTATTGTACAGCTTGATAATAAATTCGTTGAAAAGAGTCCCTTCGCTGAATATTGTGTTTTTATTCTATATATGACATTAATTGTTTTGCCACTTGACATACAACTATGATTATAATCACAAACATTTTAATTTCAATTGCATTTCATACTATTATTATTATTATTTTATGCATTCACACATTTGATTCAATCCCCTCACCGTATATAACTTCTTAAAAACCATGTATATACGAATCTACAGGTTGATAATAAATTCGTTGAAAAGAGTCTCTTTTTGCTGAATCACTTGTTTTGATTTTATATATGTTACAATGGGAATTTTTCATGAATTAAAAAATATCAAAGATCCGTCGTCAGTAAATGGAACTCAATGGGTTTCTGCGTTACTCCATCAAACTTGCCGTGGTTAATGCGGAGATTTGTTTTCTTAATTAATGCATTAATAATCATGAGTGAGCGAAATGGTGTTAGAAAGCGCTCCGACTCAATCAAATATATCCTAACGCAAAATCTCTCAAGAGGCACACATTAAATCACATTGACTCTATCAGTTCACATATCCCTGAGTTAGAAAGGAATACTTCACAAAGACCTTCTGCTTTATATGACTTATCGATTGATGAACGTCAGACGTTTAATGAGTATGTCAACGCGGTCACCAACAAACAAACACTGTCTTTTAATTATAAGCTATCTAATAGCCTAAAATCTATCGAATGTCTTCGGAAATTTCCTGATAATTCTGAGAGATACGTGTTCAATCACTCATCTATATCCCTATCGAAATTACAAACTGAAGCTTTGTCTATGGGTTCGAAGTTTTGCGATGTTAATCTCAGTATCAACAAGCTGCATACACATGTCCAGTTTGAGAATCTACTCAGTCAAACTTATGATCTCCTACCGTCGTCTGACCAGGATTTTCAGTGCTTCAAATCTACCATCACTGATTCTTGCAGTCAATACCTTAATGCTAAATCAAAAATGCAAAGTCTTCTGACTAAACTGCACAAGGAAGAACTTAAACTATTGACACAATAAAGAGAAATGACGAGTGATTTGTAATTCTAGCAAAATAAGTCAGACATATGAGTGGAAAGTCATTAACTAAGAGAAGTTAATTCCATTTCTCTTAATAAATTTGCAAACTGTATGACATGATAGCTGATTTTAAGTCAGTAAGGAATTATTGTACTAAGCATAGACTAACCATTAGAAGCACTGACAAAATATGCCTTTAGACTATTCGAAAAAGATTGGTGTTTTAAAGGAGTGTTTGGAGTATGTCGATATGATTAGCGAGCAGTATTCAGTATTTGTGGGATGTATTGACGAAAAAAGATGATGATAAAATGATGCAACAATATGCGTAAGCAGTTATTCTGATTCTAGCAGAGAATATTTACTAGGCCAAATCGTCTAAAATACGAAAACTATTTCGGGATCGATGCTGTTGAACATTGGTGTATGGCTAGTTAACTAGAGACCGGTTATGAACAGCCGGAGGCAAAACGACTAGGCTCTCAGTGGTTTGTATGCTTAACACTCTAACTTTAACTTAACTGATGGACTTAAACAGTGAAGGCATGGATCCATTGTTGAATGACACTGAAGCCATTAGTTTCAGGGGAACTATTTACTGCTACAATTAGTATATATCGTATTGGTACAAACTTGATTTACTGATAGTACATCCTAATGCATATTTCCAATTACAAATCCTTGAGTGTTAGCTAATTACTCACGTGATTTTGTGTATGACTTACTGGTATTAAACAGTGAGATCGCGTGCCATTTATTTAACACTGGTCATGGTGTGAACTGCCTCAAAGCGTTCAAAATGGTTAACAGGCAATATAAGCCCAGTCTGGTACATTTCAATGGAGCCAGTTGTCATTAAACGGTTAAAACTAAATCTCCATACATCAAGAAAGACATTAGTAAACTTTGTACTGCTTCAGTGATTATACTTGCAATTCAAAATCATACAACATTCTTATTACTTCATTTATTTGTCAATATCTTCTGTATTGTTGGAAGAAATATCATTCTTCATGTTTTGTAGTTACATAAACTATTATGTTAACACAGTCTTTCTAGTTAAACTTTGTTTTTATCAGAAATTTTAAACTCTGCTCCCTCTTTTGGTGTGTGCTACTGATGAAATTGATCAGTAGTGTATAAGGGTATGCAGGGAGATGGACTTGATTTCAGAGAAAGCAAATGGTACAGCGCTGTGGAGATACATGGGAGACCTGAAAGGAACACAAAGAAATAGCACAACATGAAAGATCTGTGCAAATGGTGATTTGAATATAAGGTGTACATAATTTCGCCATATAGAGATACCAAATTCCAAATAAACATTCCTTTACCAAGTTTCTCGTCTTCTACCGTTACAGTTGGTGCCACTGCCTCCATAAAATGAAGATGTCCTGGCCGACTGCTTTTGAGGTAGGAGACATGTAGAGCTTCTTGCGGGACTCTGAGGCCGTCGCTGAGTTGATGGGCGAAGGTGGCCATGCTGGCGACGCTCGTGGGAGGTCGAACAAAGGTGGTGGGGCTGTTAGGTGATAAGGAGACCTGGGTGGTATTAGTTGAACAATTGGTGTCAGAGTTAGACAGACAGGCAGCTGGCAATGCGGCAGTTCTGTGCTGCGAAGCTAAAATCGGACGCAGACCCGCTTGTTTTGATGGTGAACCTGACGAACCCTTTATGTCGACTTCATCGACTTACCAGTTCATTGAGTGTTCCAGAGCACATTTGTCAATCACTAAAACTAGTAAACTTTGCACAACCCATAGATACTGTTGAGCTAGCAAGGGTGGCCAGACAGCTGTTCAGCACGACGATAACCGCAGCAGAGCCATCAAAGTCGAACTAATGGGGACAGAATATTGAAGATATGCAAGGTGAATTAGCGGATACGAATGCAGCTAGGAAAGACTAGTGCTTTGAATGTGGCAAATTAGGAGGAGGTACTGCTCAGAAAGTTGGAGAAAAAAATCTCAGACAGTTTAATGTGTTCTTTCTCTTCTGTCAGACTAGATGTAGTGGGGACTATTGGGAGGGGGACATGTATTCTAAGTTGCGAGTGAATGGCCGAGAAGTGGTATGTTTAATAGATACAGGGGCGGAAGTCTCACTAATAGATAGGAATCTATGTCAGACCGTGTTCATTGACAGTCCAGATGATAGGTGGACATGTGTTTAGCATCACGGGTATGTCAGATTGTGGAGTTTTTATTGGTGATCGCGAAGTAACGTTCCCGTTCATTGTTGTGCCCGAGTTACGGTGAACAATACTTGGCATTGATTTCCTGCGAGAGTTTGGTGTGGTAAGTAACACGAAGGAGAGGGCAGTAATTACGAAGTGAGGACCTATCAGCATGTATGAGACAAGTGAGATAGGAGGGGTTAAGGTGTCGAAAGCACAGAATATGACTGTGTTAGTTAAAGAATACGATCATCTGTTCACTGGATATGGAGACTCCTACGGTTATTGTGATAAGGTGAGGCATGAAGTCCCACTGAGAGGTAGCAAAATGACACCATTCACAGCACGAAGAGTCTCATGTCATTTAGAAGGCGAAGTCGAGCTACAAGTGAAGATGTTACAGAATGATATTATTGAAGAGGCTGACAGCCCGTATATCTCTCCAGTCCTTTTAGTGAAGAAAGTAAATGGAAAGTACAGATTCTGGGTTGATTTCCGACAGCTAGACAGATCTGAGGCCGTGTGTCATGCCAACTGCAATGGAGGCGTTGGGGCGTCTACAAAGCGCGAATACGTTTACAGTGCTCGACCTCCAGTCCTGATATTGGCAGATACCGATAAAATAGAGCGTCAGAGATAAGACGACGTTCATCGTGGGTCAGAAACAGTATCGGTATGCACGCACGCCATCTGGATTAGTAAGTACACCGTTTACATTTGGACGACTGATGACACTAGTACTTAGAAACTTGAAGAATGTGGTGGTGCACGCTGATGATCTCGTCATTCACAGTCAAAGCGAAAGCGACCATGTGAGCCATGTTAAAACGCATTGAAGAGTTCGGAATGCATACCAACAAAAGGAAATTTCAGATAGCCAAACGGAGTGTTACGTCATCGGGTCATAAAGAAGGCAACGGTGAGATAAGACCGCTGCCAGAGTTAATCTTGTCGACAAACACCATTACTGCCCCGAACTCCAAGAGAAAGCTAAGGCAGTTCCTAGGGAGAGCACCATTTTATAGTCTGTTTGTGAAAAACTTCAACGAGATAGCAGCTCCACTCTACAGACCAATGGGTTAGTCCAAGTTTGTTTG
The DNA here is from genome assembly GCA_944472155.2 of Trichobilharzia szidati. Lineage (NCBI taxonomy): Eukaryota > Metazoa > Platyhelminthes > Trematoda > Strigeidida > Schistosomatidae > Trichobilharzia > Trichobilharzia szidati. The sequence goes on from OX235274.1 coordinate 79,845,903, forward strand.
GTCTGAAGATTCGCAGAAAACATTCGACAGCCACTAGATAATGACGCCAAAACTGCCTGTACCCGGGAAACACTTCATAGTGTGCACATATGCGAGCGACTACGACATAAAAGCAGTACTTAGACAGGATGAGGGAGTTGTCGAATATACCAGTCGTGTTTTAACACACACAGAATAGAGGTAGTCAACGATAGAGAAAGAATGTTTAGCAATAGTATGGGCGATAGACAAATGGAGACCTTATTTACTGGGCAAACGGTTCCACATTGAAACTGATCACAAGCCGCTACAGTTTCTGATGACGGCTAGAGACTATAGGGGATCAAAGAAGTTTACCACGATTTGCGGGCTCAAAACTTTTAAATCTAGCTTATGCACACAAGTAATGTGATCAATATCCCACACCCTTGGTAATTACATTTTCATTCTGGTATAATTAATTCCATAAACATTTATATGAGTGTTTTCAAGTAAGTTGATCTTATTCTTACAAACTATAGTTTTCTGGGTTTCTACATAACCTTGTAATGATTATTATTTTTCTGTCTTCTACCAGCTTCCACTGCTTCTCAATGAATATAAATTACTGATGACATGAGCTTTAAATCGTGCTACCAACAGATTGAATTTTGAAATTAGTGGTGTTCTGTGAACTGGCTGGTTTAATTGCGACACTTTCGTCTTCCTTCTGGGCAACATCTTCAGCGCGGGTTTCAGCATAAAACATTAAATTTTGTTTAACTTGTAACATTTTCTCTGCTATTAGTCCAAAAATTAGTGTGTCACTTTCATTCTTTTATGGCGACTGTATTTTCGGTCAGCGTACAGGTGATGCGAATCCGTGAAATGAAGTGATATGGTTTTATACTATATGGACGTCCGTAACTACTGGTAAAGTCTTCCGTACGGGGGAAACTCAAGCAGTTACCGCATGGGCTCTGCGATCATTGTAACACCAGTCCGTCCTCTTTTCCACCTACTCGAAGAAATCAACTTTCAAAGTGTAGGGAGTGGAGATTACTCACTAGCTTCCATTAGCAGACACAGTATTGATTTTCATCACCTACCTTCATTCTGTTGCCTAATTATGCTCTCTCTATATAGAAAATATCCCCATTTAGACATTTGGAAAACACAAAAGATTGAGCGAAGAAATATTTACTTTTCAATTAGATCCTCTTCTCTGGCTCTACTCTAATATATATAGCATTTTTACAATACACAACAATTTACCAAACAAGTGGTGATATGTTTGTTAACAATATTTAAACAGTGTCGAAATGTCAATGGGTAGATAATTAACGCAGAAAATCAATACACATTTAAAAAATGGATAGAATAAATTAATTTTACAAGAATAACACGTAATTAAAGATGAAGCGGTCAAAATAAAAATAAAATAAAATAATTTGGACAATTATAATTTAATAGGGGGAGGGGAGCGACGTAGTCCTGTCTTGTAAGGATGGCCACGGTAAGCAAAGTGGCTGTACAAATTTCTTCTGTACACATAGGCTTGGCTTCTTAAGGTGGATTCCGATTGCTTCTGCTGTCTGTAGAAGACGAACTCTTAGAGCAAAGTTGAGATTAGTCGGAATGCGATAAATGATTTTGAATGCAGTATTCACATCAACCTTGTGCTCGGTATCAACAAGGTGTGCTAAAATAGAACTCCGAATAGATTTTGTTTGTCCCTTGCTTAACCACGCTGGATGATGTTCAGAAATACGACGATGAAACTGCCTAATTGTACGCCCAATGTAGCTGGCTCCGCAGCTGCAGTCAAACTGGTATACACACATAGAAGAGGCAAAATTAGGTAGTTTGTCCTTATTTCTCGAACATAGAATAGGGGTGGTTGTGAAGAGACAACGTACCTCTGCTGCATAATAAGCTCTTTTAACTGCATTCTTCAAGCGCTGTGTTTTGTACCTTTGAAATATAAACGTAACCTGGTAAAGTGTTTGGTTCATAGAGCTAAGTTATTTTGTTCAGACGACTGCCTCAATGAGGAGCTTAAGATTATTAAAGAATTACTTAGAAAAAATGGTTATCCAGATAAATTTATTGAGAAGAATATGAATTCAGCACCAAAGAGAGTCAGTATTGCTACAGTTTCGAAAAAGCCAATGTTCATAAAATTGCAGTTCCTCGGTGACAACATCAGTGAGATCATAACACAGCGCTTGAAGAATGCAGTTAAAAGAGCTTATTATGCAGCAGAAGTACGTTGTCTCTTCACAACCACCCCTATTCTATGTTCGAGAAATAAGGACAAACTACCTAATTTTGCCTCTTCTATGTGTGTATACCAGTTTGACTGCAGCTGCGGAGCCAGCTACATTGGGCGTACAATTAGGCAGTTTCATCGTCGTATTTCTGAACATCATCCAGCGTGGTTAAGCAAGGGACAAACAAAATCTATTCGGAGTTCTATTTTAGCACACCTTGTTGATACCGAGCACAAGGTTGATGTGAATACTGCATTCAAAATCATTTATCGCATTCCGACTAATCTCAACTTTGCTCTAAGAGTTCGTCTTCTACAGACAGCAGAAGCAATCGGAATCCACCTTAAGAAGCCAAGCCTATGTGTACAGAAGAAATTTGTACAGCCACTTTGCTTACCGTGGCCATCCTTACAAGACAGGACTACGTCGCTCCCCTCCCCCTATTAAATTATAATTGTCCAAATTATTTTATTTTATTTTTATTTTGACCGCTTCATCTTTAATTACGTGTTATTCTTGTAAAATTAATTTATTCTATCCATTTTTTAAATGTGTATTGATTTTCTGCGTTAATTATCTACCCATTGACATTTCGACACTGTTTAAATATTGTTAACAAACATATCACCACTTGTTTGGTAAATTGTTGTGTATTGTAAAAATGCTATATATATTAGAGTAGAGCCAGAGAAGAGGATCTAATTGAAAAGTAAATATTTCTTCGCTCAATCTTTTGTGTTTTCCATATGCTCTCTCTGTTACTGGCATCACTACATTGAAACACAAGTAGAGAAATAATCTCACTTGGCGACCGTAGACATCAACCTAACGTTGAATACAAGTAGACTATTCTACTGTGTTGTCAATTAAATATTTCTGCTGCGCCTGTATTCCGATCGTGCAATAATCCGCTCAGTTGTATAAATAAGGTTAAAGAGACATAAACAAAAGGACAGCTGAGGTGTATTTACATGCCTAGCTTTGAATGAGCATATGAGGTCTGCTATTAGGAAGGCGATAACTAAACACTTATGTTTATTAAGAAAAAAGGCTGTTATGAAGATATGGCTCACTGGCGTAAGCACTTGGCTTTCACAGACAGTGTTTCTCGGGTTCGAGTAAACCATAAGTTATTGCTGTTCCCCCAATTATGTTTACTTAACCATCTTTTTCAACATTTTACTAGTTAACAAGGCTATTCATCTTCATAAACTGAAAATATAGAATAAGAATTAAAGCAAAGATAGTTGTGTAATACATGGAATAGGAAGTTGGATAGCAATTTTGTCACCTATTCAAATCCATATACAAATAAGATTATAAAGCAATGAAAATGAAATCGATTAACTAGTTACCCCTTTCCCAAAAAATACACGCTCAACTGACTTCTACTTCGAATAATGCATACATGATACGTATGCATACGTACTGTGACTACTTAGGATAGTACAAATTTACAACGTATTCAATCACCTTATTACTACCTACTCAGTTTTATATACTTCTACAGCAATAGCATTAGCAAACCTTGGTTCAGAGATACACTAGCAATGCCTTACGGAAATCGATAATCCCATGATTCTAGTAAATAAACTACAGCCTCAACAGGAAGACGAGAAATGGCGTCGTAAAGCACATAACCTAAATATTCTTGGTATTTCACTTTAAATAAACAAAAAATAAAGATAAGTGGAGATCAATTGTATATCTAAAGTAAACTGTACATAACAGTTAAGTCTAAATGTTTTATGCTGTTATCCATCTAATTTTTAGGTGTTACGCCAGCTTCCTTAGCCAATTCCTGTAGAGATTTCTCTGATTGCTCAGCGAACCAAATATTGTACTCCTTCAACCTCTTTTCTACAATAGCACGATCTCTTTCAAAAATTTTCTTTTCCCTTTTCGTGAGATATTTCAAACGTAAAGCTCCGTACACAATTCCGACAGCTAACAATCCCCAACGAGCTGTCCTTATAAGAGGTGACACTTCTCGTGGAGGTAGGAGAGTTTTCACATGCATAGACTCTGCCATCTAAAACAGAAGAAAATAGTACTCAGTTTAAGTATAAAAAGCGCGTAAATAGGCTTCATTCAATACACCACGCACATTTAGTAAATTTGGGAACAGTCGTGATTGGTAGATTAATAGTACGATAGAATCATAACAATATAGTCATCAGTATATTTGCAGCAAAGAACACTGTTAAAACAGTAAACCAACAGATAAATGAAAACAATTTATTTAGTAATAATTTCTATGAACTTCGACGTAATAGTAACAGAAAAACCAGTCTTCTCCATGGCCACTATGAGAAATCACCGAAGACGATGAAGTCGTTGAATAGGCTAAGTTAATATTAGCCTAACCAACTCCAACAATAATTGTGGGGATAGTAACTTAATAATCAATTATGGATGTTCAAATGATAGAAATTATATTGATTATGAGGAACTATATGAGCAGGAATTATTGTTTTATTATTTTGAAATATCCGAAACGAATTTCTTCCTGTAAATAACTATGCACCATCTGTCAGTTTGAAAACAGTAGAAGTAAGGCAGACTAGTTATGTTTTATTGGAGCAGACTACTAACCACTAACAGCAACTGACCTAGCACAAAAACCCATGTCATGTAGTCGAGTTGTATATTTTGTTACTATAAGGCATTAGCAGTAAGAAAAATCATGAAGAAACTGTGCCAACTATTTTGAGACTTCATATTAACAATAATTAACTGCTGTGGTACAAAATCAACCTACTCCTATAGATTTTATCACTTTACTCGCAAAAGAGGATAACACGTAGCCGTGAACCCCTTGATCTGCATTTTTTTAACTTCGTAAGCTCACTGGTGTCCTTCACTAGGGCAAGTATTTTTACTGAATACCTTTAAATGAAATATAGAGTTCGACTGTATTCCTCATTTTAGGATAATGGCAGAATAGAGTTTTTAAACACTTTGAGTGAAAGCTTGAGAATGTTTGACGGGGTTTCTCAGATCTAAATTGTATATTGCTATTTCAGAATTAGTCAGAATCACTGCTCTATTTGACTATGAGTGGGATGACAGGTCAGACAAATTAAAGTGGAATCCCATGCAAAACTGCATTTATCAAATCGCCACATTTCCAATTAACAAATAAAAGTGAACAGACATAGAAACGATACTGCAACTGCATGTACCCTGTTGCGAACCATTTTTCCAAGTCATCAACCGCTGGTCCATAGTGTTCCGACAACTCTAGTGAGGCAACCTAAACCTGCCTATCCCTTAGCCTTGACTGTTCAACCTTAGAACTCCTTCAGCAGCGACTTTGACAAAACACTTTCAAGGGGAACATTTATTTTTATTCACTGAAAGGGTCAATATCACGTTTTTGGCTGATAATCATTAACACTGAAGATTTAAGTGATATGGCTAATATCATATGTGCTTTTAATTAACTGAATCCTTCGATATAAAGGAAAACATAAGGGAATGGGCATGAACACAGCATAGGTAATAACTAACTGCAAGTATCAGATAAATAGAGGATACCAACAAATAGAAAAAATGTTGCCAACGCAGGACTCACACTGCAGCACAACAACTCTCGCCATTAACTGGGTGGGCTGGTCTTCTTGTTTACAATGCTGATTTGTATGTTCTTTCTACTTATAACTTGCAATTCGTGATTACCACTAGCATATTCTTTATACTTATCCCCTTACATGTTTTTGTGCTAAGGGATTTAGTTAAGTGAAAGCACAAGATGGTAGCTGTCCCACTCTATTTGTGGGTCAAAACTCCAGCTCGACCCAAACGTCTGGAAAACCGATATAAATGCATTCGTCTCAGCGACTAAATCACAGGACGGACACATAAATCGAGAATCTCACATGGAGGCTCCACGGAGCCAAATGAAGCAACTTTATGCTCGGATAATCCAACTTTGCATTCCTTGGACTGTCCCAAAGGGTCAAAAACATTATCCTCCACGGATAAACCGGGAGATTCGAAAATTACTCAGGTGTAAGCATAAATGCCGGAACCTGTTTATCACACTTGACACTTTTGAATTCAGAAATTTGTACATCATCACTAGGAACAAGGCTATTGCAAGAATCTATCAATAAAGGATGAAGCTCGAAATGCATTTAGCCCAGAACGCAACGGCACAAACTAAGAAAATTTTTACGGACATGAGCCTCAGTAAAAACACATCCAACGGGGTCCAAAGCCTGATTAGGATAACGACATAATCGAAGAGGACCAAGAAAACGCAAAAGGAGTAGCAAACGACTTTTCCTAATCTTCACACAGGAGTCGTGATTCCCCATAGCATCAGCTCCGGACGCGTCAGAGGAATACAGGATAAATTCTGTTTACATCGACCAAAACGTCGTACTCAATCCTCTAAAAGAAAACTAGATGCAGGTAAGTCGATAAGAACAAATGGCCATTCAAAGCTTTTCAAGGATCTATCAGCTCACATAACCAGTCCAATAACTACGGTCTTCAAGCTCTCTTCTGAATGGTGTTACCGCGTTACTGGAAAGAAGCCACAGTAACCCGCATTCACAAAGGAGGATAAGCCTCACCAGCATTTTAATCAAGATACTGGAAAGAATCATCAAGAAAGTTATCATGGCATATCTGGAAAACAATAACTTGTTGTCCAGAGCACAGCATAGCTTCCAAGGAATCTTACCATGCCTGGCAAACCTAACTTCAAGAGAAAGCTAGGTCGAGTCAAGGGACAACAGAAGACCCGTTGATGCCTTCATAGAATTCGGCAAAGGCTTCGACAAAGTATCCCACACAAGACTCCTGATGAAATTGGAAAGTCTTGAAATCAAGGGCAGCCTATTGAAATGGATTGGGGAATTCCTCATAGGTAGGAGACAGAGGGTCAGGGCCAACTCTAAACTCCCCTCTTGGACAGCGGTATGTTGTAGGGTGCCACAAGACATCGGAGTCGGGCCTCTTTTATTTATCTTGCATATTACTACTTGTACTCACCGAATCGCCTATGTTCCTTCACACAGATGAAATCTGGAGAGAGCTGAAGGGCGATAATGTTACAAGGAAACCTCGAAAAATTGTTTGAGTACTCCAAAGAATGGATGATCCCGGTCAACGTAGCGAAATGCACAACCATTGGCACTGGACATGCAAGCGTTAGCTCATACGAACTAGAGGAAATAACGCCCATCATTTCATACTCATATAGACCTAGGTGTCATAATAAGTCACGACTTAGAAACCACAGTACACTGTCTCGAGGCGGCAGCTCGTAGTTTTATATCTTTATGGGCAACACGCAGTGTTTACTAGAACCACCAAATATATGTTCACTTCTTTATGCACATCTCTGGTGAGGTCAAGACTGGAAAACTGCATCCAGACCTTGTCTTAAGGGGGACTCATATTCTAGAAAGGATTCAAAGTAAGGTAACACGTATGATTCTCGATATGACCAGCTTATCATACGAAGAAAGACTAGACAATTTTATTCTCTTCCCCCTACCATACCACAGGCAGAAAGATTTCGTTACTATGTTTAAAATCTTAAGTAATGACTACGGACCTGATCTATTTCCGCTTTTCCTTCCCATCAGGTTGGAAAATCTCAGAGGATATAGCAGCAGAGTTCAAAGGCCAAGAAGAACCATATCGTTTTGGAGTACTGTTTCTCACACCGAGTCATAAACTCTTATAACCGACTCTCAGAAGAAGTGGTGTCACTGCACCCAGTTGATTTATTAAAGAAGGGTTAAAACAAGCACAGAAATTTGTTAGAAGAGGATTAACATAGGCTTCAAGCCTTTTATCCTCAATCAATTAATCTGAAATCCTTAATGTTAAAGAAAATCAGCCAAACAATTTATACTGACCCTTACAGTGAACAAACAAATTTCCCCCTTGAAAGCGTTTGTCAATTGTTACCACTAAAAAACTGTGAAGGCCAAAAAAATCGGTGATATCCAGCATTTCGTCCGGACATTGAGGCAAGTAATGGAATAAATGAACCGAAAGGCAAGCGTTAATGTCAACGTATTTGTATAAACCAAAATGTTCAGTAACTTAGGGTCTTCACAATTAGTGACAGCATATACAAGAAGCCACCGCAATTTGGTAGAATTTTAATCATCAGATAGTCTTACTGGGTCTTATGCAGGTACAGTTCGGGTGACAATAAGGGTTCGCTGAAACAAGAAAAGGGAATCCTTTTTAATGTAGGCATTTGGGAGTCAGTTGTCTCATTTGGTACTTGTAACGAATACTAACAAAACCAACGACCTGCCGTGTGACCTCGAAAAACCAACCGGCCTTTCCATACATGGCTAACATTCTATGCACGAGCTAAACAACAGGTCCACGGAGACCTTTTCAGTTGGGATAATTGGTGAAAATAAACTATAGTAGCCACCAGATGACAGGAAACGAGAAATCTGAGCAGCTTTTTGAGTAACTCTTGAGGTTGTTGACAAATTGTTTATCTAAATGGTTAGACCATTTATCCCCTAAGCTTACTATAATGCTAAATTAAATCTTGCTAATTTTGAACTAACTCTGACATTCTACAGAGAGTAAATTCTGAAATTGCCTTGAAGTAGTTTGATTATACGCACGAACCAGAACTCAGTGCTGGTTTACCGCATGGCTAGCACTAATTCAGCACACTTTGCTTTTTCTAAGCATTTTCAGAAGTAGCTCAGAACCTACTGGGTTTACTATTCAGCATTGTTTCAGCTCTCTCGGTCCATATTCAGCAATGAATGGCATTACTTCAGATAAATTCGGCGCACGGTGGAAATTTTTCAGCTTTATTTCAGCGCTAAATGCATTACTTCAGATGTAAATCCTATTTTTAAGATTTCGTCGCATTAGTTAAGCGTCCAGTGCTCTTTTTAAGGATGACCAGAGTTATTTCCGTACATGCTGGGTCCATTTTAGGTAGACAAAATATTTATTTACCATAAAAAGGCATTATCGACACAAAGGTTAGAATTAGTTGAGAATTATTGTGAGCTTGGCCCTAGCTTAGAGCAGCACTGAGTTCTGGTTTGTGCGCATAATCAAATCATCTCCTGGCAGTTTCAGAATTTACTCACTGTAGAATGCTAGAGTTAGTTCAAAATCAGCGAGATTTAATTCAGCATTATAGTGGGCTTGGATATCTTCAGCTTAATGTCAACGTTAGTGCGAATTTCTACGCAGAACAACTGCAGTGCTAGAGGAAGTCCTCTCAAATCTTGCCACTGTGTGTTTCAAAGATTCACAACATCTTGATTTACAGCTTAGATCAGCTGCTGCTAGGGACTGAAAAAGGATAAATGCTAGATTAACAGCACTAGCCCGAACTTTCAACGTCACTGACCTTGGGATTAAGGATTCTTTCAAAGCCCGCTGATTCTGTGTTGTTCCAAAGTTAAAAGCATGCATCAATTGTCAGATGGCACTAGAACACATAATATTACTGCAGTATCACCTCGTGAAATAAGTATGGTAAATTACATCAAATTAGCTTATACTAGCTCGTAAAAATGATATTGGATACTGGATAATAGGGATTGAATATGCCGATTTCTTTGTGCTTGCTTCTTAATTGTGAGGTAAATGTTTCCTGATCTTCGGTAAACTTCTGCGTAGTCTGTCCCGCCGACCCACCGTAGTAAAAATAAATGATTTACCGTTCTGGTATGTTGCATTCAAAAATGTGCTATGGAGTGCTGTTGTACTTCATACACTGTAGTGCACTTCTATGTAAAGTAGACAGTTTTACTGATAATCTTGAACTGTGTTATTTACTTAAATTCATACCTTTGTTAGACGCTAGACATTTTGTTAGTTGTGCTTTGTGTTTGAGATCCGAATAGTGAAAAAATTGAAGAATTGTAATATAATTCTTTAGTAGAACAATGACGCAGTGCCTCCAAGGTCTTGGTTCTCAATATAACTCCATTTCAAACTGGTTGATCTACCCGTTTCTTGGTTTCCTTTAAGTCTGCAAATTCATCTGTCATTGACAGCAATATAGTCCCTATAAGTACTCATAAGATACGGCCATATCATGCATGCAGGACACCAAGTAAAGACCCAGGATTGTTTTAGCTTTGTGATATCAGTTGTTAACCCAAGGCATACAGATTACGCCACCATTTACAGGCACAGTATGAAAAGATGAAGCCTCTCTGTCACTGGATGGCCTGATGATTCCTACTTGCATAATCTGCCTAAACTGGTCTGTGGAAGCCTGAATTTCCCACGGAGATGAATGCTGTGTGTTGAGCGCCAGGTCTGGAAATTGAAAGGAAACCTTGCTTTGCTTAGAATTTAACTGATAATTGGGACGATAAATGAAAAGTCGGTTTCCTCTTCTTCAGCAACATTGAATCAAAATTATGTGCTACTTTACACAATAATATGGTCCATTCGCTGATGACGAGAATAATTATTTTGGTGGAGGAGCCGGTTTCTAAATTGACGAGATTGATTCATCCACAACACACCTTCCTTGTTATGGTTAACTGTAGTTGATATACTTTGTTTTCTCGAACTTTTTTCACCCGTACTTAATTTTAGCCTAACTTTTTAATTCCAGGGTCTCATTTACCAACCATGGAACCTCACTTCAAATCTCTATTCCTTCAGAAGAAGGTTACTTGAATTTGCTGGACGTGATCCAGAACTATGCCTTACCCAACTACAGCGCTACTTCGATCACTATAGCATCAAATCTGAGAATGTCATGTGCAAGGGCTTGTGTTCCCAATTACCTTAGCACATTAGCAAGGAGCAGAAGGAACTTATACAAAAGTGCTTAAGAGCGAGGTGATGAAATGTCTCTCTATATCTGAAAACCCTAGCATGCGACGTCTAGTTTACTAGCTCGCTAGTTTTTTAGCTGGACTCAAGCCAGGGAAAAGAGGGAAACTTCAACGCGCAAGAAAAATATTAAAATACAAAAATAGAAAAAACTAATTCTTCGCTAGATTTGGAAGGCGAAATGACACGGGCTGGTGAAAGCCTTTCGGAATCTAGTCAGCCGATGTTTCTCCTACTGATGAAAGCAAGAATAAGAATGTGGACGTGGAGTGCACGTAGAATGTGCGAAGCTGAGTAGGCCGGGGGAATGAGAAAACATGGTATCGTTAGCCAGACGACAACCAGGAGCACACTGGGGCAGTGAGTGGTTATCGTGATGTCACCGGTGGCAGCCAAAGCCCTACTGTAGTGAAGACGGCTTTCATCCTGCAGGATTATGACAGCAAGATTCAAATCGGAATGAACGCTACAAACAACTCAGAACAACTACAAACAGCAATGGACAACATCACAAATGGCGACCTCAATAAGATTTGGGTTCAGACCTTCATCTAGTTCAAGGAACCTTCAAGGTGAAGCTGAGATCCTTCAGAACAACTGAAAACAGGCCACAGTGCAAGTTCAACATTCAGGAACTGAAAAAACTACAAAAAATACCTTCACTACACATCAAATCAGAGCAAAGTTGGAGAAACTAAGTGACATCACTGAGGAAACCCTCACTGAAGAACACTGGAACTCTCTGAAGGCGATATTCAAGGAAACGTGTACAACTGCTCTAGGAAGAAGGAAGAGACAAGACAATGAATGGCTCCCAACGGACACCTACCTGGAAGATATTAAAAATAAGGAGAGGAGGATGGTGAAAGAGATGACTCAGTGCAAAGATGGACAGTAGAAGAAGCTGAGTTCAATGTACACTGCGCAGAATAAAGAAGTGAAGAAGAGTGCTAGGAAAGACGAAAGACAATTCTACGGTACGTTGACCGGCAACTGAAGCAGAACAGAGAGGCTAGTGCTAGAAGAGACCTCAGAACATCACATCAGATAATCAGGCCTCTAACTGAGAAGAGATCAACCCAGATGATGAAATCAATATAAGATGTTTAAGGGAACCTGGTTACCAGGAAGGAGAAGCAGATAAAACAGTGGGCTGATCAGTTCGAAGGACTCTCAAATCGACCATCAACTGCGACTCGCCCAGAGATGCCATCACCACCAACAACGCGCACAGAACTGCCTGCCAGTGGACAGCGGTCATCCAACTGAAGCAGAAATCTTGAATGCGGTCAAGTTACCGAAGCTTGGGAAGGATCAGACGAAAATCCCCTCGAAGCATTGAAGACGGACTGAGAGACTGCAGCATACATGCTGACACCATTATTGTAAAGGGTTTGGAAGGAGGGGAAACTACCTACTGACTGGAAGAAATGCTGGCTACCTTGTCCAGCTACCAAAGAAAGGCAAATTACGCCTCCGTCTGCAAAAACTGGCGTGGAATAATGCTCTCGCATCATCTTGGAGAGAATAAATGATTCACTCGATACAGAACTACGCCAACCGGAGCTAGCTGGATTCAGGAAAGGCGAATCATGTGCCGATCAAATTGCAACTCTACGCATCAGCACCACAGAACAAAGCGTAGAGTGGCAGTCAAATCTCTACCCCAACTTCATTAACTTAGAAAAGGCCTTCGACAGCGTTGATCAAGAAGTAATTTGGAAACTATGGCACGCAGTGGCCAAATCTTTATCATCTCCATTCGGTAGCCACATGACCATGCTGCATGTCAGGTGATCCACAACGGAAAACTCAGCGAGACGTTCGAAGTGGGTACAGAATTCGAACGCATGATGCAGCTCGGGCGCTGATAAGCATATCCCCTGTTCGAAGTGGCGCCTCCAGCTTTACCTTGAGGACATTTGCGCGGTCTAGTTGATTTCAGTTTGGCTGATTTGTTGGGTGACAATAAACGTTATAGTGATATATTATCGCGGAATGTATGGGTTATCGTGTTAACGCCTATAGAGGCGTTATAAGCGTTTATTTTTGTGAAAGTAGATAATATATAACTGGTTTCAGGCTTCTATAACCGAAAAAGCAACATTTTCCAGTATTGTGTTCGTATTAATGGAAGAACCTGTCATGATATCCCAGAGTACGTATTACTTCAACAACTAATCGTATATAAGAAGTTTAGCCTAGAAAGACTATTCTTCGCGTTTTAGAGCCGTAATGGTTTGTTATTTGCTAGTTTTTTGAGGATATTAAGGTTGAAAACTAACTATAGGCAATGGTTGTTACCATAGCAGTTATTCTATGATAACGAGACATATGAAGGAGAACTAGCCTACGTATACAAGTTAAATGTACGTTTTGAGGATGCCAAACACTTTTTTATCATCAACCGTGATGATTGAAATATTCCATTACACATCGAAGAGAGTATGCGATTAATGAGGCAATTTGCTGAATTTCCTGTTGATTTTATCCTAGTTAAAATGGCTCAGTTGAAGATGTGATACTAGTTAAATTTACATTTTAACATAGAATTTCGGGAGACCGTAATTGCTGAGTGCATTACATTGCATCAGATTATCTTGATATCATTGTGCATTTGTGCCAGAAGAATAGTATAGATGGTGCTTCTACAATGCCAGACTGCTTCAAATTGGAATCACCTTTCTGTATAATAGTAGCTCGCAGGTATGTCCTACAACTACTAGACGTGTTACTTAAGTTATATCAGTCTTAATAATTTTTCATGTTCAGATCACTAAGATATTCTGAGATGCTTAATGAATTACTTGTGACTATGAATGACATGGAAGGTGTACTTATGGCTCATGTTTCTAAAGCATTTATTATGAAACAAGTTATCTGTAGGGATTTTGTGATGTTCAGGTTACAATGCTTCAGTGTATGTAGTTACTGCATGCTATTGTACTTGAAGGGACAGTTGGTGAAAGTGAAGATATAATAAAGTTTTCTCTAAAGTCACTATGAATACTGCAAACTGTTGATAAGAAAGTGCATCAAAGGAATAAGTTCAGAATAGCCAGAAAACACTACTGCAGTTTCTCAGGATGCTGTTCTCCTCCTGGAATACCTTTTAATTGTGTGAGGGAATAGCACTTACCGATATATATGCAATGTTCATTGTGAAGGGTCCGGAGTTTAACTTTAATGATAATCCGTTGTAATTGCTTGTACAATAATTGAACAATCGAAAATTTCAAAAAAGTTTTAAGTTACGATACTTCACGATTGTAATTTATAACCTAACTTATTGTGCCTGTAGAGGTGTCATGCATTCCTTGTAAACACCCATTTATACAACATATTAAGTTATTATTTGCTTGGTGCTACACTTTAGAAGAGGAACAATGTATGTCACAGTGAAAACCGCAGAAGAATGCTGTTATTGCCAAAGAATGAGAAAGGAGAATGACCCTTTTTCAGCAAAGGTAGGAGGATATAAAGCGTTTCACTTTTACATTACTTTTTTCTAACTTCAACGATTTCAAAATTATACTTTATTCACTTGCTTGCAGATGTTCGGTGAAGTCAGTCAACCTGGTCACAGCAATTACGCATCCCCGCAGTAATTACGAAAAACAGTTGTGTGAAGACATTCGCTTAATATTTTTCATGAAATATATTTAACATCCTGCTTACCATACTTTTCTTATTCTATCTCAGTGAAACTGAATTTGTCATTATGACGAGATGTAGGCCTGACGTAACAATGAGACCTGAGAAAGTAATTGTAGGCATAATTCAACGTAGGCGAAATCGTACTAACATTGCTGCAGCCCAACCTATTAAATTATTCCTCTCGTGTAGACTTCAGTTTACACTGCATGTTAACACCCGTAGACATATGGATTGACATCTTGCTTTAAGTGAAATAGTAGTAATACAGTACTTTTGATTACACTTAACTTCATACGAAATCGAAGTCAACTGCAGGGCCCTAAGTTCTATTCTTATTTGTCAAACACTGAAGTTAGGTATTTTTGTCATTAGTCCCTACAGATTTATCTATGACTAGGAGACGTAATCGCAGATTTTTTCGACGTGACTGAAGTACTTATAATTCACGACTTATATCGATGGAAAGTGTTCCTACAGAATAGCACTTACGTATAGTAAGGAATTCATATCCTAGGGAGCACCGGTCTAGCATGCCGTACTCCCAACGCGAACACACGAACAGAAAGACAACAATGTTAATACGAAAAGTTTATTCTTGTTGTAATACGAAAGTAGTTAATTTACACATCAAGAACATTGTTCATTTGAGCGACTACTTCTCCAGCGTACTCTGCGGCAAACATCCGTCCATATTTGTCACAAATTCTCGTCAGGCCAGCATTCATAAGCCTCCTATTGGTTACGTATAAGTCACATTGATTTCGCGGCACAATTGCTGACGCGCTTGGAAATGCGTACGAGTGGCGAGACCATATCCATCGTTTACACTTCTGCAGCACATGATTAACTACAGAAGGTGGAACAGTAAACGGAAATAGAATTATGCACACAATATTAAAGGATAAATAATGACAGTGCTTACGTCCTGTTTTCAGTTAAGACAAACCCTTATGAAATATGTATACATTTTAGTCTCTACGATTTTCAGTCAGTTAGGAGTAGGTTAATATGCATTAACTATGGAGACATAAAATAGGGAATACTTCAGGTGGCAACCTAGTGTATCTTACGTGTAAATGAATATACAAGTTTCAAAAAAGGGTATTTTACCTGTGAAACACGCCGTTCTTAAATGCACCAACAGCAAGTGTCGACAGGGATACCGACAAGTCTGGAACGTCATACAAGTATATGTGCATGCGCGCAGATCCACCTCTACTTGTCTAACATTGTCCTCCAAGAAGATATAATCAAAAGCTTCAAACTGAAAAGAAGTCCATCGTCGCTTTGCATAATCAGCGATCACTTTCTTCGCAGTGTATGACGTCAGCTGGCGTAAAATTGGTATCATGTGTTTGGAACATGAATACTTGAGGGAACGCGACTGAGCAATCATGGACTCCTGCTCTATTCTAGAATTACTTAGTTGAAACCATTTGTAAACCTTCAGCATGCTTTTATGCAGACTATCTGATCTAAGCAAGTACCGCTTCATCTGCTTGTGAGAACTTTCTACTCGATTGTTGGTATCATTATCCAAAGTCAGTACATGTTCCCTGAAAGCTGCTGCCCACAAGTGTCGTCGACTCATCCAACGACGTTGTAAATACTGACTAACACCAACATCCAATCTGCTTATAACTCTGAAATAGAAATTAAATCTGGAAAAATGAAAATATTAAAGGCATTACTCAGATCTCCTTTTACACTGAATTAAGCGACATAAGTAGTTCTTAACGATGGGATTCCGCGTCTAAAATTGAAATTTTAATTATGCTTTTAAATAATTTACTTTACGACAAAATGCACGACAAACATGAAAAGAACAAAGAACAATGTGCGCTTCTCTGTGTGTTAACTTCACTGCTCCTATTTCGGCTTGCGCACAATCCATAATGAATGTTTCTGCTTTAGAGGTGTCTTCCATTATTCTACGAAACGAGTCCAAAATCCAAACAACATCACGCTTGAATTCCTTTCGCGTCCAAGCAAATAGAACCGGTCTCCCACGACCAAAATTATCCGTCATAACTAATTGAAACAACAATACCTGCATGTTGATTAATTAATTCATAAACTTACTTCCCTTTATTTGTGTTATATGTAGAATCGATGCCAACAACCTCCGGAAACTGTTTATACAAATCTATTTGCTCATAAGTACAAAAACAGACTCTCGTTAGTGAATTCCTTATCGGTTCATCTGAATAATACTCCAATAACTTCCCACGGGACTTAAGGAATTCAAAAATGTCATAACGGCTCGATATACCTGAAGTAATTCACATGTACACCAACGTTACCTTTATTAACTGAAGCTTTCAGATTTCTAACGTCATTAAGAGTTATGTCCTTGTGGAATGTTTCCTTAACATGCATAATTATTTCATCTGATGAGTGTGATTGGTGAAGAAGTAGTTCTACATTTTCTTTCTCTTCCGCTGATAGTCGTCTAGACCATGAATCATTCTGCATATACACCCTGGTGCATGGATGGTTGTGGACCATTTTGTGGGATGTTATCACGTATTCACTATAACGCAAAATTACGCGAAATGCAGACAGACAGTTGCAACATTTAGACCTTAAACATACATAATATCATAGTACACTCCCTCTTACGACTTGTTCCGCAATTTCAGGCCAGCTTTTCCACGGTTCACGCCAAAAGTGCATTTAAAATAAACGTAAGCGTACTTATATCTGTCGTCTCCTGTTGTTTTGCTTTGAATATGCACATAGTGAGTGCAGGACAACTACATTGTTAGCATTAAATGACTTCCTCACTTGTTGAAATTCTCCCAAGGAATTCTCAAATTCCTCCCAGCTAAAGAAACGCCTTCCCAGCATAATTTCATCGAAAATTCCACTGACGTCAGTAGTACTTTCACCCGCATTGCCTACCTGCGATAAACTAAAAAGGCGTTGTCAATTAGCATCCATCTGTGTCGCAATATCCATCAATAAAATGCTACATGTATAACCTAAAATCGAGAAAAGCCCTAGAACTCACGGATTTTTTGACATCGCCAGCAACCGATAGGCCAACAAACCGAGTGTATGATAAACCAAGCCTGGTACATGCACAAAATAAGTAAAAGAAAACGTTAGAATACCAACATTTTACATTCATATTCATCAAACATGCTTGAAAACAACGCATGCCGCAACCACGCAAACCTGCACACGACATGACCTACCGAGGACAAATTTAATATCAAACTGGCCGCCACTGTTCTAGCCAATCAAAGCTGAGAAAGCCCTTAAGCGCGTAAGATTTAACACTCTATAACGTATATTATCACCCGATTTGTTTCATTTGTTCTAGGTATCTGCATTTGACGTGATTCTGGTTTCTGTTTGGCTTGAACTGTATTGATTTTGTTAAGAATAGTCGTCAAAAGCTGCCTCTAGGCCTGAAGGCAGTTATGGTGCAGGAGGATGCTTGAGAATGTGTTTCATGTGAAAATTATAGGGTGCACCTAAAATCCTCCTGTTTGTGGCGTCTCAATGATTTCTGTAGAGCTTCGTTTCTTCACTTGTGTCCATTTTTGTCGTTCACGAGTGTTTCAGTAAATGTTTATGGCTATAATCAGGAACATTCCAAAACGGCAGCTCGGCATCATCAGACCTTCCAACAGCCCTTGGTCTTCACCCTGACACATGGTGCCTAAAGCTGAGCATGACTGGAGGCCATGTGGGGATTATCGACATTTAAACATCGTCACAGTTCCGGACCGTTATCCCATTCCCCACCTACACGACTTCTCCCTGGCATTACATGGAAAAACGATTTTTTCTAAAGTAGGCTTGGTCAGAGCCTATCATCAAATACGGGTTGCCCCAGAAGACAGCCGTCATCACACCTTTTGGTTTGTTCGAATTTCTGCCCATGCCATTCGGTCTAAAGAACGCCGCACAATCCTTCCAACGTTTCATGGATCAGGTCACACAAGGTGTAGGTTTTGTATTTGTATACATCGATGACGTCTTAGTTGCTAGCTTGTCAGTTGAAGAACACACAGATCATCCCACCATCTTATTTCAGCGATTTGAGCAATATGGCGTCGCCATTAACCCCAAAAGTGCATATTCGGTGTCTCATCTGTACAGTTTCCGGGACACCACATAACCGAAAATGGTATGGAGGAAAAGATAAAGACCATCAAAAGGGTACACACATTCTCATGGCGATAGACAGGTTTACTCGGTGGGCAATCACTTGCCCACTCAGTGATGTGTCAGCTGAAAATGTTGCTTCAGTATTTCTAGATCGCTGGGTCTCAAATTACGGTGTCCCATCAACAGTGACATCAGATAGAGGAGCTCAGTTCCAGTCGACATTATTCCGCGAGTTCACCCGACTTCTGTGAGTGCAGCATATCTCCACCACTGTATGCCATCCAGCAGCCAGTGGCCTAGTAGAAAGATTTCACAGACAGTTAAAAAGTTCCTTGATGGCTCAATCTGATTTATCCGACTGGAGTGACCATTTACCTTTGATTTTGCTCAGCATCCGGTCAACTATTAAAGAGGACCTTGGTTGTACACCAGCACAACTAGTTTACGGCACTACTTTAACACTGCCAGGACAGTTATTAGCCTCCCACGAATCTGAAGATGTGAATATTTCTGAGTTTTCTAATCAACTGACCCGACGAATGCTACAACTTCAACCAATAGCTCCGAGACAATCTCCTCGCAGAGAAAACGTAAGTAGACACCTACAAACCTGTCTTTATACGCATCGATAACGTCAGGAAAGGGCTACAACCTCCATATGAGTGCCCATTCCCAGTACTGCATCGCGCGGAAAAACATTTCACTGTGAACAAAGAAAGCAAAAAGCTGACGACCTCCGTGGATAGACTCAAACCTGCTAACACAGATGGCGGTGACATCCCAACAGCGACTTCAGCAGACAAACAAGAAACCGCCAAAGCTCCAGAGGTGCTAATAACACTACCTCCCCCTTGCATTACTCGTAGTGGCAGGCAGGTCAATAAACCTGCTGGTTTTGTACACTTTACTGTTTAATACCCTCAACGTTGTAACAATTTTTCTTACACATACATTATTACCACTCATATTGATTATTTGTGACGGGTACGATATCATCTTTTACCTAATCACTGTATATGTGTATATATTCATTCACAACTGTCCTCCCCTAATTACTACTATTTTGGTCAGCGTTTTAAAGAACGTTATCTTTACTATTATTATTATTATTAGTGTCATTCACTTTGACGGCATCGTTCCAATTAACATTGGTCTCTTTCGCAATTTTGTTCATTCATTTGTTATATCTACAGAGCTGACGCATACGTATCTGTGATTATTTATACAAACATTTTTTTGTTTGTGTGCGTGTTCACTCTCCGTAAGATGTATCCATTGAACTACCACCAACCTCCAGTTCATAAGTTGGTGTCGAAATAATCACAAAAGCATTAAAAAAACCTTTTATATTTTTTCTGTATCCCCATAGTGTTATGCATCATTATAATTATTTTTCTTATCACAATCTTACTGTATATCGTCAGTAGCAGTAAAAAGCCACATTGCCTGTAGTCCCTCCGGACTTCCAAGAGGGAGAGCCGTGTGGCGGCCGAAAAAACATATCAAATTATACGTTCACCGAGAAATAAGGAATCCAATGAAAATCGTGGTTGTTATGTGAGATTGAAAAGGACTCAACCTTGGACCGCGCACAACGGACGAATCTGTTCCCCTCTTTCCAGCTGCTTGCTTATCACATCTACCGACCAACTCTGCCTCGCACTGATCAACACATCTAAATTGGGGTATTTTGCTCTTATCTGCTTTTCTCTACGTAGGAGCTCTCCGACGGTCGGCATCTCTAAGGTGTAGTTGAGGATTTGCACAATCAAGAAAAGGGCAATTTCATCCCTATTATTTTGTACGTCTATATTTTGAGTATTTTGTGACTGTTATAGTTTTTTCAAATAACTCCAGATATTTTGTGTATACTAACTTAAGTGAACTGGATACCTTATATATACAAATATGTTAGTATTTGTTCTGTCCTTTTTAATTGTGCGCATAAACATACTTAGTCGCTAGGTTTACTACAGATGGGCGTCAGACTGTGCGTTGGGATTGGGAAGACAGGAATACGTTGAATAGACAAAAAGACTATGGAAGATCTGGATTTCGCAGATGATATATGTTTAATGTGACATGAACTCAAAAACTTTCAGGCGAAAAGCAACAAACAGATAAAGAAGAGAGGACTCCAGGTGGACACAGAGAAGACGAAAGTGAAGATAGCCAGCGAAAAGCAAAAACAAGCAGCACCAGTCACCACCAACTTCAGGGATTTGACAGAGGTTACTTCCTTCATTCATCCGAAAGGAAGCGCGGTTTCAGCCGCAGACAGTTGGAACGGATGAAGATGTTAAAGCCAGCCAGAATCGGAAAGGGAAGATACGCCTTGATCAACCTGGAACCTGATCGGACATCTGCACTCCGCCTCAGCATAAACAAAAAGATTCGGATCCTCAACACAAATGTGAACTCAGTCATTTCTTCTACATGGGTCAGAAACTTTCACAGCGTGTCACTAAAAGATTTCTAACAAGTTCAACACTTTTATCAACTTTTACCAGCCACTTCGCTGGCTGGCTCCATACTGAAGATCATATGGCCAGACTAAGATTAGAACCACTTTGACGTCTTAAGCTAAACCTTATTTTTACTACAAGCTAATTAGTCTTCTCTTACACTCCTCCAGGCCAATAACTAAATCTACCGCTGTCATCAGTTAAAATCTTAGAAATCATGACAACCTAGTTGCTGTAGAGCATTGTCAGACTTACATGCGGTCCGTACAACTTCTTCTTCCTCAATTAGTTTTCAGTCATTTGGAATAGGATACCATACCAGCTGATGTGCGTGATGCAAACACACTTCCAGTGTTCATCTCCTCAGTCACCAGACTGCTCAAAGATGACAATGCACTCCTGCGTCTCACTCCGACACCCTCTTTTTCACCCTACATACATATTTGAAGTTCATTAAACGTATAAGTTACAGCAAACTACAATTATAAATCTTAATATTATTGGAAGGACATGATAAACATTTCTACACAGGACATTAATATTAGTTCACACACAATATAGAAGTTAGCACAACAGGACTAGTTAGTCAGCTAGTTAGTGTACCAAAACAATCATAGTTACTACACAGAATATATACATGTACAAATTTATTAATCACTCCTTGAGGACTCCACTCGCTTTCTTCTGTGCTGCTGCTGTCGTTTGTCGTCTCTTATCTCTCTCTCTCTCACCATTTTAGCTTCTATATGACTTTTTGAATGAGAATAATGAATGTAGATATTTGACCACTTACAATGACAAATGATCTGCAAACATTACTGGTCCCATATCCTACAACTGCCTCGTGAATTACCCAATAACTTCACCCACCACACATCCTGGATTACAGTTGTCCAATATACCTTTATACCAATGGAAAAGTATTAATTTATAATACTTCACGATTTTAATTCATGACAATTTATAACTGATCGCGCCTGTAACAATCGCTTGCGTTTCTTATGAACACCGATTTATAAGAAAATATAAACTATCATTATTATTAATAGTCTGCAGTGAGTACACTTCACTTCTGGTGTTACTCACGATGAGAACGCTGACGAAATTATACCATTACATCACTTATTTTAAATTAATATCCCACTTGGATGTAAATCAAGAACAAGATTCCATGTCATACACAGCAAAGTTATATGGGGGAATGACATCAAGCTTTATTTTTTCCCAAGTATTTGTCATCCATCTAAAACATGCTTGGGTGTTTCTTGTTAATGCGAAGATAACATTTATATATTGATGTGCTCCACTTAATGATGACTAGTTATCACACTGTTCCCACAAACTAATGTCAAGGATGACAGTAACCATGCCATTTAACTATAAACAAAATTTATGTCATTTAAATAATACTTATCCATGCCTATACAATTGATGTGTCCTACATACGTAGGAATACATATGTATTTTATTATATTATTATTACTTAACATTAACATTACTTAACAATAAAGGAAATAGCAACAATATCTGCCCGATAGAATAGTAACTAAAGGACTGATGATATCAGAAAACCAGTGTTCCCCTGTGTCTTAACTGAACCCGGGGAAAAAACGACAGCAGGCCGGCTGCATCAGAACTAATCAATTGGTTCCGATAATAACTCCTAAACCAGCAGTCGACATGTCGCCAACCATCCCCACAACACGGCGATGTGATGAAACTCACCTTAGTTGCTCACATATCGATAGAAGAGGGGTTACAGGAGACCACCAATCGCACCTACACTTCAAAATAATGACCGTGACACAAGCTAGGCTAACTCCTACTATTACTGAAATGAAATGAGTACAAGTGATATGGCTCCGGTATAACAAGAAACGGGGAGGAGTTAACACATACTCTGACCAGAAGCTCATCTGAGGATGAGAAACAGAACCATAGCTTACTGAACTCCTAAACTCTATGTGGTGCAAATTCGCCGTGGCACCTACTGATCACCTTCGAGTGGAATAGAACACAACCAACTACTGCTCATCACCATTACAGGGATATGGGAATCGGGCAAGGACAAAATCGTTATATATGAGGGATCCACTGCTCCACCCCTTGAATTTGACTCGAGGTGTGCCCAAGGAAAATTCGGTTGGAATATGCTTCACACTATCAGAAATTCGGGATAGACTGAGAACGTTGGAGACGGTATTAGGTAGAGGCCCTAGTGGAAAGTCATCAAAACTGCATTATATCCTAACTAGTGACCAGTTACCAGTCGAAAAATTCTAGTCATGTCCCCTCTAGGTAGCACTAACCATGTATTCATAATGTTTTGTCTGTTTGTTTGCGAGTGCTACGCGATTCTGTCTGTGCTGTAACAAAGCTGACTGCACCAAAATGCGAAAACTTGCTTGAGGCAGAATGGCCCGCAGACTTGGCTGAATAATTATTAGAAGACACATGGGAAGTAGTAAAAGGGAACGTTCACACGGCAGTCTCAGACACCATCTAGTCACACTACGGTCTAAGAAAAGATCTTCATGACTAAAGTTAGGCGTGTGGCATATTCTGCAAGTAAATCGGAAGGCTTAGTTTATATGGCGACTCTCGAAGAGTGAGAATGACCATGAGGTATGCCTGGAACTTTAGAACCGACGCTACTCAAGGGTGAAACTGCCAAAGGAGTGGAAGAGAGCCACTCTTTATCTTGTCTTCAAAGGTGGGGATGAACAAATCTCCACAAGTAATAGACCAGTGGTACTACACCCAGTGGTATCCGAAGTACTGGAAAGTATAACTCATGACCAAATCAGGTAGTACATTGACAGGACTAACATACTCTGTCAGTGTAGTTGAAGAATGAACGATCAATTCATGGTTGTTTACTGAAAACCAACTCTATATTTTGGCAGGAGTCACCGATACTGCAGTCATCGTTCCATCGCACGCTGTTCGTTAGATGACGGAGAAATACTATCAGAAGTACTATTGTGATTAACTGTTATGACATTTATTCTTAGACTTTGTGCATGATAACCTTATTGCTGGTTCTATATTGGTGCAAGAATAAAGGATTCTCGAGTCACCGAACTGTGTTCTGTTTTTCCCGCGTTGGTTTTGCACATTTTTGCTGAAGATCTTCTAGGGACAGCGTTAAGTCCAGTGTAGTTTGACCTGAACATTGACATACTCCACGAAGTACAACATAGTTTCAGGAGAGATAGATCCTTTGACAAACGTGCGCTAAGCTAGGAATGACTTCACGTTGGGACATGAATATTCGAACCAATGTGATCTACCTGAAATTCCTAAAGGCATCTGACACTGCAGCATAACTATCTCCTACTCAAGATAAGTGGCTCATTAAAGTCATGGTTGCAAGACTATCTAGACGAAAGGGAGTTATGCACCAAATTCAGTCGTGTCGGATGATCCCGGCAAAGCTTGGCGTCAGGAGTATAACAGGATTCTATCCTCGAGCCACTGATGGTTTTGATTTTCATCAAGACCTGCCGTGCTGTCTAAACTGACTCCTCCTTGCTTCAGTGATGGAAAAAAAGTGAAGTAGTGAGGCTTAACACCTGTGGGCAACAGAATTTCACTTACTCCAAGTGTTGTCACAGCGTGACTTAGGTCTAGTTCTGACCGGAAAAATGGACACAAGTGTGAATTACGCAGGTGACGTGGTAAAGGGTATATGTTGTTATACATTTTATTCATGGACAGGTGCTCTTACCCTGAGCTGTTTCTGAGATTGTACGAGACATACGTAAGGTCACATCTTCAAGTGTTCAATATCACTGCTACCCCGTTACTCAGATTAGATGCTAACCTTCTGCACAAAGTCCAAAGACGGGGACAAAAGGAGTGATGGGTTTTCGAAATAGGCTATATAATGAACGGGTGAAGAAATTCTGTCTTTTCACACTTGGACACCGTAGACTTAGGGGTGACATAATTACTGCCCATGCAATCACAGATGACCAGAATCACTCGAACAAAGATATTCTGTCATTAAGTACATGTAGGCTTCCACACGGTGATCCACTAGGGGTAGTGGACCAGAGAGTGGAAACTCTAGTGCTCTTCCATTTCTTTCCACTTCGACTTTGCATCGTTGGAACTCTTTGCCAGCAGATGTGTCTATTATACCGTCCAAGGAGAGCTTTAAGTGGAGTCTGGACAGTCATGCAGCCACACAGGAACTGTGTTTGGAGGATCCATCCCCTCTAAACTCATACACTAATAATGGGTGTACACCTAAACTCAATCTTGTATTGTTGTCCATTTTCCCTTGTCTTACTCTTCTGATTAGT
This sequence comes from Trichobilharzia szidati, assembly GCA_944472155.2. Lineage (NCBI taxonomy): Eukaryota > Metazoa > Platyhelminthes > Trematoda > Strigeidida > Schistosomatidae > Trichobilharzia > Trichobilharzia szidati. The sequence goes on from OX235274.1 coordinate 79,871,502, forward strand.
CTGTCTATTCCCTCACTTATTATTACATATGTATATATAAATTTCAAATTTCATTATCTATCTGATCGCACACTTTTCTTTTGGTTTTCAAGTCCACATAATCTACAACGGTTAGTTGTGTTGTTATTATATTTCCTACCGATCACACCGGATGACTAAAGGGTGAAATGATCGGCTTCACTCACAGCAGTAACTCGTTTTTAGCACATTGCATAGTCGAAACCCAATATAACCAATCCCAGCACCACTCCCCTTAGAGCCAGTCAAAGCTACGTCAGCCAAGTGGCATGAAACACAAGGCAGAAGTTTACTGAAGATCAGGAACCTTTATCTTAGAATCAAGAAGTGAGCACAAAGAAATCAGTTTTGTTTACGCTAGCTCATGAAAACGATATTGGACCTCGGATGCAAAATACTGGAAAACTTGCTCATTGTTTGGTTAACACTACTTTTGATGAAAATTTTAGCTCATCAGCTTGCTCATGAAGTATTCGATTTGTATTGATAGGTTGTGTGACTTGTTTGTTCTTACCAATCGGATTAATGCGGCCTTAGTGCAAAAGAGTGGCGGATCTTTAGAAAGTTTAAAAACTGTGGTCGGTTTTGCTGTTTGTGAAAACGTTGGCTATTACAGCAGATGTCGTGTTCACAGATAGCGGTCGAGTGTTCCAAGGAGCGTTTTAGACTTGTTTATCCTCATGTAGACGTGTTCTATCAGTGGAGAGTAAGATCGGTTTAACGATTTTTGTACCTTTTAAAACAGTTGTTTTTCGCCAGTCATTTCGTAGATTATTTCTTATGAGGTTTTTATATAATCGGCATGTTCTCCCTATGTAGACTAGTATTTTTTAGTCGTGATTGCTGTGATTGCAGCTGTCTGACTCATAGTTCTATGAAATATGAACACGAATGTATCAGCAATCTCAGTCTTTTGGTTGTCGGGTGAAAAAAGCATATAGGCTTATCTTATTATCTTAGACTCTTCATTTCCGCTAGAGATGTTTAAAGGTTTAGCTCTGACACCAGAATATGTGTGTGTTCAAACATGTTGACCACTCGAAAATCAACACCTGATGATATCATTTGTATGTTGTCTCATTTTTCAGTTATTTAAGGTAATTTAACTGTTCTGCTGACCGAACTCCGTCTTTAAACGGAAATTGGGAACTGTCTTGACTTTTTGGACTGATCCACTGCGGCCTGTCAATGTAAGCGTAAAGTGAGGGTTGTCAACACCAGTTACTACTCTACACTCTAGCATGACTGAGGTTTTTCATCTTCAGCAATCACCTTCTGTAGTATTATCATTGACTTGTACACCAATAACGAAATATAGGTAGTCTCCAATGAACGCTTATATATTTAGAGGTGAGGTTAAATAACTGATCCAAGCGGACAAGTTCACGGATAACTGGTGACCTAGAGTTTGCGTAGGTAATAGTGCAGTTATAATTTGCAAACCAAGATTGCTATTAGTGACGCATGCTGTTTAGCAGAAAGAATTCACCTGGGAAAGTTCCGTAAATTAAATCTTAGGTGATACTTCCTCCTGTCACTCTTTCAGTACGTCTCTATGGATATTTTCAGATATTCTTTGCCGCTTAAACTTGCATTGGCGAGATTAATCCCATTTTCTGATGTTTATTTAAAGCGAAGCGTTTATGCTGTCTGGTATTGCATCCCCGCCAGGCCTCTTTTGAAGCCTATGGGATGAAAGTTATTCAATTCTGGGTATTGTTCCCTTGAAATTGCTTAGTCATAAATACTCCTTTCTGTTCTGTTTTTTTTAATTATTTATGTATCAGTCAAGGGAGTGTTTTCGATACTTAGTTTGTGCTTCATTGTAGATTTGATACTTTAGTGGATACTGTTCAACTTCCGTCGTAGTTGGTTGGAGTGTGAGGGCGATTGTTACTTCCCGGCTGCCCGCACCGTGGAAGTTGGTTGCGTGACCGCAGAGCCTAGGGGACAACTGCTTGAGGCCGGTCACACGCGGCCTGTTTTTGTTTGTTCTTCTTCATTTGGTGTGTCTCAGTAGCATATTTATCACTTCTACCCTGTGACACGGCAGCAGGAAGCGCGGTCGTTGTTAGTCAGGGCCCCGACCGATCCGGCATGATATTTTGTGATTTACTTTGAGTCATAGCATTGGGTTGGGTAACTGCTTTTTGTTTAACCGCTATCCAAACAATCTTTCTGGCATGGTAGGACCTCAAGCGACATAAGTCTCAGCCAGTATAGCTTGTTGGGTCGTTGCGGTGTTCAAACCCGACCACCACGTCAAGGTAGCAGCTTTTGGTCGGGTCCGTCGTAGTAGCATATATATATATATATATATATCACGTACATGCTTTGGATAAGGCGCACCTGCGTTGATCGCAGATTTCAACATAGCACTCTTCATATAGGACATAGAGATGTCAGTGATTATTGTTGCTGGTGTAATACTCCGCGCTACTCCGTTTAATTTTCTTTATAAGACACTTGAATTTTTGTTTAAATTTTCTGTTGCATGGGAGTAGGAGGCCCTTCATTTCAGCTGTCAGTAGTGGGATGCGTTCTGTGTATAGATAGGAGAGGAATTTTCGTGAATAGAGATTATGTCATACAGTGTCATAAAATAGACTGGATACCAGATTAACGTGTTTAAATCTTTTAAGATGTTGAAAAGAGAAGATCCTTCATGACTATTTGGGATTGTTGGGTCTGTCATTATTCGAAGAGTGAAGCTTATGTTATGTTTAGAAAGAGATTAATAACTTATTGTCACCTTGGTACACACTGACTCCGTTACTGTAACTGATGGAAGTTTCATTTCTTAGTACATGGATTGACGTTTGTACCCATCAACCTCCGCATTAACTTTATTACTACCATTGTTATCATTGGTTTATGCTTCATGAGTATTAACATAAGTTAGATTTCACCAACTGAGTATGGTTTACTATCATGTAGCAGAAAAGAATGCACTGTTACTCTGTGTACTTGGTGTGAAGTATAGAGACAAAATCACTACAAGTTAGTCAATAATAAATTTGCTTTCCTCTGTGCTTAATGCGCGTCACATACTGACCTAATAATGTGATGCGAACAGAATAACTGAGAATATGGGACAGTTCGAGTTTGCATTATTGTACTGACAAGTACTTCATTGCCGTTATTATTAGACATTAGTCAAAAACCTCCAGCTTTGTCGCATTACTCTTCATATTGATTAAATTGAGGAGCTGCTATCTACATCCGTAATGTGCCATGAAACTGCTAATGTAAACTCATTGAAGTTCCCTTAAAATCATAGTCTTCAAATTTCCAACCTTCTGTTCTAAAAGATTATCAATGTGTCATTTGGAAAATGAAATCAATATTTCAATAGTTGAATCAATTTAAGCCATTTCACTAACTAGGTTTTTCCTTCCTTATTTGAACTTACCTTAGTCTCGGAGGTATTCGAGTTATCTATTGCTACTTATTGTAGTATTCTTGAATCTACAGCAGCAATCCGCCAAATCGCTAACACTTGAGTTTGAAGAAATCTCAAGTCATATAGCATGCTCTTGCTTTACTATCATCTTTGGTTAACCAATACCTCTAGTGAATTTAAAATGCAGTTGAAGTTTGCTTAGTATTGCTGATTTACCAATTTTTCCTACTTTTATCATTCACTAGACCTCCTGTTCACTACAGAGACATGTAATCAGTTTACTTCCAAGCTGCTTTCACTCTTCATCATGGTTACTGTGGATTGCACCAAATATTTTAGTGTCAACCTGGGAAGGTGAACTAGTTTCTATAAAACTATGGATTTTGATAATTTGCAATTAGCATTAGACTGTTTTACACTGAAGAAATCCAATTAGTAAAAAACCAAGAAATGTTTATTGTTAAACTTATCAAATTAAGTTACCTGTGAATTTGATATTTGCTTTTTTCAAAACTGTACTCCAATAATCGACTGAAGATTTGTCTTTCTACTAACCGTATCATTTTTAGGCATAAATTAAATTCAGGTTTGTTATTCCAAAGTAGTTTAAATGAGCTCAGTCCAGAAATTTAAATTTATGTGATACTAGTAGGGTGTTTTCATGAGAAAGGTAGTTAGTATTGAGAGCCAAAAGGTATTAGTTAACTATGTATATATACATAAGCAGACAGACTAATCTTATGCTGGAAGGGTGGTTATATTTTAAAATAAACAGGATGGGGTTTTGACAAAACTTGGTTTGAATCTTTCTGCAGCTTAGGCTTTATCTATACTTTCGCCGTCTACACTTAAATATGTCTGTAGTTTTTCTTTCTAGTCTCGTATTATCAGTCGCATTACTTCAAGACAAGTGTAGATTAAATACTAGATGAAGTAATCGCGCTACATAAGATGTATATTTTAAGAATTCTGGTTTTTCATAATCTTACACAAAAGTACTATAACTGTATGTGAAGGTAATTACCTCCTTATTCACAGCATATATGTACATCACTTTCTTGTTTAGTTTACTACATTATACTTTTGATCTTTCATTTTTCAGTACATATGTCTTAGTCGTGGCAACACATTCACATTATACCGATCCTTTTTCGCCCTCATATTTTTAACACTGCTTATTCTGGACTATATTTGGATAATTTTATTGACTCCAAGATTTCCAGACTTTCTATCTTGGTGTTTGGATGCATCTCAATGGGCACTCTTAGCCACATCACTATGCTATATTCTTCTGGCTTTTAATACCAGGTTTGTCTCAAGACAAAGCAATGGATCGAATAATGAAAGTAAGTGGTCACTGTTTCATTTTAAAGTAATTGTTTTGCTTTTAATGCATTATTTCTTTAAAATTGTATCTTTGCAAGAAAAACGTGTGTGTCATATGATACAAAGAGCCTCAGAATTCATTTCTGGCCGACTCACTCCTAAACATCGCTTACATTACTAGATGGTAAAGCAATGAAAAACATTAACCATGAGGCTGGAAAATCTCACCCGTTAGTAACCACACCACTGCTACTGTAACCTCACAGTTTCAAAATACCAAAGTTCCAATCAAAACGCAAAGGAATGAAAACATCTCATAAACTAATTAGCTGGTGACAGTCTTCAAAAGTACTTATTGAATGAACATTTTACCATATTTTAACAGGCTTTAGTACTTTTTGTTGAATACAGTCACCCATTCATCATTGAAATTATTTCATGGTTGTTTGGGATTCGGAAATTCAGCAGCTGAATTTAAAAATAAACTTCACACAATATGAGCACACAGAGATGCAACACCCAAACAGTAAAACACAGATACAAGTAAAAAGGCATACAATAGCCAGTAAACAACAATACAAAACTAGATAAGTTTACTTAACATAGCACACAGTTATATATACTAAGAATAACTGAATAACGTTTCGAGAACAACTCATTTCCCATATTCATATCAATCTTTTCAAAGAACCTTTTACACTTCCACCACTTTCTTTGTTGCAATTTTCAATATACCCAGAACTCGTGTTGCACAATTTCCATTACATGCATTGGGTACTGACTCGATGGACGGAAGTTCACTAACTAGCCTCTCTCTCTCTCTCCATATAACTATATTAATTTTCAATAATTTTAACCCAGCCGACTCTATTATGTGATCATGTGCAGGTACATTCATATCAATGGCCAAGCCCTAACTACATAATGAACGCAATATTCTCATATTGAGTCATAAGAAAAAGATGTAACTGGCGAAAAAATTTTCATTTCGACGATCCATTTTCATGAAATGTACAGTCGTATTTGTATTTAACAAAGACTTCATAAGATCAATCGGATACTGGTAAAATTTGTCCTCGGAAATGTATTACATAGTGTGATGTGTAATGTAGAAGAGGATGACTAATTGGAAATTAGGAAAGGGGCAGATGTTGGGGTGACGTAATAAGTACGAGAAAATGACTAATCTTGGAAAATGCACATCAGGATATAAGAGAGAGAAAGGGAGACCAATAAGTTCAGAAAAGATATCTTTTCGGCGATTTCATTCTCAAAAGCTGTACAATCGCATTTAAACACATAAGTTTACATGGATACAATTATTATTATTATTCTTCGAAATATCACATAACTTTGGACCCACCGACAAAGCTTGCAATTGGATAGGAGCATTGATACACTAGGCTGATTAGTTGAAAACGTATTTCTCTGATGTGGCAGGAAAACGGGAGTAGGTGTCAGTAGCTTTGAGACGACGATTTGCGAGTTTCAGGTTTACATCTGAACAAAGTCTTCTTCAAACTGAATCGATGTAGTAGTCCATAAAATTTCTCTGCTCGTCTTCTGTCAGTTCGAATAGAGCAGAGCATGTGTTCTTAGTGAAATGTTTCTTTCTATCATCTCTGGTATTCGAGATTTGATTTCATCGACCACATTGAGCAGCAGCAGCGTATGACGACGTTTAGTATGACGCGCGATGATTTGGATGGATATGAATGCGACGAAGACACTTTTCCAGTAGTGCTTGGGATATTCTTTCTTATCATCAGTAGAGCTCTTTAGAAAACTGATTCTTGTCTTGTCTTTGCTATGGCAAGCATGACAGGAAACTGAAGAAACGTACCAAGTTTTTTCACTGTCATAGGGTTCTTCTCTACTCCTCTCTGCCTCAAGTCACCGACGAAAATATCCATTGAGTCATGAAGAAAAATAAAAGACAAGCAAATTCAGCGGAGAGAATTCTCTTTACCGACGAAATCCAACAATCCGATTCTCATCCCCAACTCATCGAAATTCTCATGGAATCCAATCCCCACCCATGGTAAGGTAACTTATGAAATAATAATCCAATAGTAATATAACAACAGTCCAAAGTAATGACAACGAAAATAATACCGAGTGTCACTGTACTACCAGGCTATCTATCTATCCTACGAGTATTCTCATCATCATTATCATCATGATGATAATGATCACCATCACCAACTCCCTCACTGTGAAGCATGATGTTCAACACCCCTCCAGGACATACAATCTCTCTCTCTCTCTCTTCCTCTGTCTGTCTGTCAATGTATTCAGCCAGCATAAGAAAATAAACGTCATGAAAGTCGACTACTCACTGTCATAACTACTCACAGCCAGGCATGCAGGCAGGTAGACAGTTTAACATTCAGTCGAGGAAATGCGAGTCTCCGTCAAGGATACAATAAAGTTGAAATTAAGACGACGGACGACGATACATGAATTGCACAGAAAATGTGACAGGCATAACCTAACTAACCGGTTGGTCAAATCCACGCCTACAATTCATCAAAATACAATTCTGATCAGGTGGAGAACAATCAAAATAGTCAAAGATGCCTGCCTGCCTTATCAATCAATTATTCACATCACTCATCCATCCATCCAACTGAATATGACCAAGAATCACAATTGCACAAACAATTCGAATCGTGATAATAATGTGAAACGTATTTGAGTATAATACCGTCACCTCGACTGTAAGTGAACATGAGTAGCCTAAATCATTTTCCACCACGTCAACGAATACTTCGACGGGAGAAACTGACAAAATCTCCACCGGATGTCAACAAAAAGGGTATTTACGTACGTATGCGCTGTTTTACATGGTATATTTATTCAAAACTTATTTGCAAAACACGATGCAGTAACTCACTCACTGTAGTGTTTATGAGTTAATCAAACATTCACCGATCAAGTGAGAATACTGAGGGCCCGCAATAAAGGCTTTATTCGTTTTATAATTCCAGTATAGGATCTGGTTTAAACAAAAATGAAAGATGTGAATAGTGTATAATATAAATGCTAAACGTTTATGAAAATGTTCACACCACATTCTTCTCCCCTTTTGTTTGAGAATACAGAGCATAAGGAGTCAAGACTTTTAAAACTGTTTAGACTTCGCGGCTTCTCAGATTGTATGGACGAACCCTTCGTTGTTTCTCTAGTAAAGAAGATGGGTTCGGATCAATTTTGACATTTTCACTTAAATTGTCCGTCAAAATAGGAGTTTCAGTATCTGTAGAACGGGTCGATATGTCGTCTTCAGTAAGTTGATTTTGGAGGCATTCTGGTACTGCGTCTGGAATCGGCATGCTAACGGGCGATTGAAATATATGTTCTTTTGGTGCAAGATGATGAATAGATACTGTTTCCTCACGTCCATCTGGAAGTCTCACATGAGCATACTTGGGATTACATTCAATCAGTTCAACTTCATCAACTGGAGATTCATATTTAGAACGTACATTACGGCGCATCAAGACCGGTCCAGGAATAGTTAACCAACTGGGAAGAGAAACACCAGACGTTGATTTTCGATTGTACCTGAACATCCGTTCGTGTGGAGTAGTATTTGTGGCAGTACATAAAAGAGAACGGATAGAATGAAGAGCGTCGGGGAGAACAACTTCCCACTCACAGATTGGTATGGACCTAGATTTAGCAGCTAGTGATATACATCGCCAGAGAGTGCCGTTGAGACGTTCAATCTGTCCATTTGATTGGGGGTTGTATGCTGTTGTTCTACTGGTAACTATTCCTTTATCGTGGAGAAAATGTTTTAATTCTGCAGACATAAACGACGATCCTCTGTCTGAATGTATGTAGGATGGCATACCAAACAGAGAAAACAACTGGCACAGGCAATTAATAACAGTTGATGCTGTCATATCCTGGCAAGGAAAAGCGAACGGAAATCTAGAGTACTCATCAATTATCGTAAGAAGATATTTGTTCCGGGAGTTTGAAGGAAGAGGTCCTTTGAAATCAATATTTAGACGTTCAAAAGGAGAAGTCGCTTTAATAAGATTTCCTGTGGATACTTTGCAAAACCTGGGTTTCAGCTCAGCACAAACTGCACAACTAGATATCGTCCTCTTCACATCATCAACAGAAAAAGGTAGGTTCTTAGAACGCACAAAGTGAAGAAGGCGAACAACTCCTGGATGGCACAGAGAGTTATGTAGGTCTTTCAGATTAGTTTCACCCATGACAGAAGCAGAATATCCGCGAGATAATGCATCGGCGACTTTGTTTTCTTTGCCACAACGGTAGATTATATCAAAACTGTAACAAGAAAGTTCTATTCGCCAACGCTGAATCTTGTCATTCTTTATTTTCCCATGGTGGTTCATATCGTACATGAAAGAAACTGATCGTTGGTCTGTAATGAGTTGGAAATGAGTACCAAGTAAATAATGACGCCATTTTCTAATAGCTTCGACGATGGCATAAGCTTCTTTCTCCACCGCTGAGTGATGCCGTTCACTTGGTGATAGTGTTCTGGAAAAAAATGCAACGGGTCTACCATTTTGTGTTAACGTAGCAGCTATAGCAGTATCCGAAGCGTCGGTTTCCACTATAAGGGGCAAGTCGAGATCCACAGTAGTCATCACAGATTGAGCAAGTTCATTTTTTAATGCTGCATATGAGCTTACAATAGTACCTGGTAATGGAAAGATTTTATTTTGTATAAGGGGTTGAATTTTATCGGAGAAATGAGATATCCATTGTGAATAATACGCGAAGAGACCAATGACTCGCTGTTGGGATTTAAGATCTCGTGGAGGTGATAAATTCCATAATGCTTGAAGTCTATCGGGATCAGGTTTGATCATTTTATGAGAAACTTCATAGCCTAGAAGTTTTACTTGTTTAACGCCAATAACACTTTTATTCTCATTGAATGTTAGCCCATATTTTCTGGATGCTTCATAGAACCGGGCAAGATTTTTTGCATGTTGTTCTGTGTTTTCACCACAAATAGTTATATTATCTAAATAAGCAAATGTAGCTTGAAGATTTTCATTTCTGATAATCTGACTGATAACTCTCTGAAAACACGAAACACCGTTTGTGACACCAAAGGGAATACGACGGAACTGATAGAGGTTGCCGCAAGCTTCAAAAGCTGTGAAGAGTTTCTCTTCTTCTTTGATGGGTATTTGATGGTAAGCACTCTTTAAATCCAAAGTGCTAAATACAGTATATTTTGAAATCTTTTCAATCATCTCATCAATTTTTGGGAGTGGATAGGCATCCAATAATGTGAAACGATTTATCGTTTGGCTGTAATCAATTACCATTCTACGCTTGTGGCGTTCATTAGTAGTGACCAAAACTTGGGCGCGCCAAGGGGAGTTTGATGGTTCGATGATCTGCTCACTGAGTAAATTTTTGATTTCCAGCTTGATGAAATGTTCATCTGAAGTGGAATGTCTTCGTGATTTTGTAGCGATCGGAACACATTTGGGTGTTAGGTTATGAAACAAGGGAGGTGGATCAATATGTGCAGCAACAAGATTACACAGTGAAAATGGATTGTTTTTACCTTCAAATGGAATTTCGAGTTTATTATGCAAGCGTAAAAAATCATGACCTAATAGCACATCAGCACACAGATTTGGCAACACTGAAAGTTTGATATGTGAGTAACTCGAGTCTTTATAACGTAGATTTACATAACAGTGACCATGAGTATGAGTTGTCAGACTTGTGGAAGCCATTGTGATTGAAGTGCGAGAATGCTCTACCTTTATATGTTGTTTTTGAACGACTGCACAAGAAATATAACTGTCTGAGCTCCCAGTATCTACGAGGGCTTGTAGGGGAATGTCATTTACAAAAAGCTGCACAACCGCATTGGAGAGAGACTGTGGAGCGGCGGCTAGAGTCATGGAAGACAACAAAGAACTAGTAACTGATGTAGTTTTGGTGTACGATTTTGACCGGCAGACCTTCTGATAATGCCCCTTCTTACCACAGAGTTTGCATACTGCATCCCTTGCAGGACATTTAGAGCGAGGATGTCTAGTAAATCCACAGAAGTAGCATTTCTCATTTATTGAAGCAGTCAATCCTGTTTCACCCACATAAGAGTTTAGTTCATTTGATGTATCACTGTTTGATATTGCAGCAGAATTGGAGAATTCGGAAGGATGAAACGAATGTGATTGTTGATAAGCCATTTCTAGGGATCGAGCTTGTTCATAAGCAGTATCAAGATCAAGTAATTTGTTTTCCAGAAGACGTTGTCGTATATTATTAGATTGCATTCCACTTATGAATGCGTCACGTATTGCATCATTCTGATTTTGTTCAGCCGAGACAGGTTTGAATGAACAATCTTTTGCCAGAGATTTCAGTTTTTGTAAAAATTGGTCGAGGCTCTGTCCAGTTTCTTGTTTGCATGTGGATAATAGATGTCGAGCAAAAATCTCGTTCTTTGGTTTGACATACAGTTTCTCAAGAGTACTAAGAGCGCCGTCAAATGTTTTACATTCAGCAATGTATTCATATACAGTAGGTGAGATATAGTTGATGAGAACATCAAGTTTGTCTGAATCTGGAGTTGAAGATTTAGTGATAAAAGTATTGAATGTACGAAACCAATGATTCCAAATCTTCGAAGATGTTTGGCAATTGGAATCAGCATCAAAGCGTTCGGGACGTAATATCTTGTCCATAATAAAACGAATAAATTGTAGTGTTTATGAGTTAATCAAACATTCACCGATCAAGTGAGAATACTGAGGGCCCGCAATAAAGGCTTTATTCGTTTTATAATTCCAGTATAGGATCTGGTTTAAACAAAAATGAAAGATGTGAATAGTGTATAATATAAATGCTAAACGTTTATGAAAATGTTCACACCACACTCACTTACTCACAAAGGCATCACTGGTGGGTCCGTATGAAAATTTATTACAAATATCGAAGTGAATAAAAATTAGGGATGTCCGAATTCGGTATACTTCCTCAGGCTGTCTTCAAGATCGCAACAATGCATTTATCTTCTCACGCAAATAGCGTTTCTTCATTTCCATAACTTCAATCATCAAATCCAGATATCTCATCTGCTTCTCAAACAGCAACGCTAAACGTCGTCTTCTCTCATCATCATCACCGGATCTAGAGGGGGAGAGAGAGAGAGAGAGAAAATTCTCTCATTTCCTCCTCACAAAATACCTCAAGTAGGAGAATCCAATGCAGTCAAATTCACCACGAAAGTTACATAACCACAGCGAAAAACACACTCACTCACAGCTCAATCTCTCTCATCTTAATCTAATCTAGTCTACTATTAACTTATCCACGATCACCGACAACAATCAGCCCCATAGTCTTCGAAATCACCTTCCCATATACTTCACATTAACTGGATTGGAAGTCGTACGCATCGTCTTCAAGATACTCTCTCTCTCTCTGTGCCTCTCTGTCTCTCTGTATATCCGTCTGTCTATCTGCCGTTAACTCTGACTGTTCTCGTCGTCAGGTAAATCACAGACAGATGTATATAAATAAATATATAGATAACACATATCTATGTACGCAAAGCATTGGTGACTAGTGGAAATCGTAAAAGAAACGACTCTCCACTTCTTCCTGTGTGCTTCCACACTTCTCCCTCCGACTGATTCATGTCACTTCACTCTCTCATTCATCTGAACTCAAACTAATCAACAACTCGCTAAAGACAAACACTTCAATGGAAACAAACACGTGGATGTATGCATTGTAGTGTGTCAGTTGGTGGCTTCAATATTTGTTTATTGCGATTTGTTGATTAGTTTGAGTTAAGATGAATGAGTGAGTGAGTGAAGTGACATGAATCAGTCGGAGAAGTGTGGAAGCACACAGGAAGAAGTGGAGAGTTGTTTCTTTTACGATTGCCACTAGTCACCAATGCTTTGCGTACATAGATATGTGTTATCTATAAAATTATTTATATATATTTGTCTGTGATTTACCTGACGTCGAGAACAGTCAGAGTGAAAGGCAGATAGACAGACGGATATACAGAGAGACAGAGAGGCACAGAGAGAGAGAGAGTATCTTGAAGACGATGCGTACGACTTCCAATCCAGTTAATGTGAAGTATATGGGAAGGTGATTTCGAAGACTATGGGGCTGATTGTTGTCGGTGATCGTGGATAAGTTAATAGTAGACTAGATTAGATTAAGATGAGAGAGATTGAGCTGTGAGTGAGTGTGTTTTTCGCTGTAGTTATGTAACTTTCGTGGTGAATTTGACTGCATTGGATTCTCCTACTTGAGGTACTTTGTGAGGAGGAAATGAGAGAATTTTCTCTCTCTCTCTCTCTCCCCCTCTAGATCCGGTGATGATGATGAGAGAAGACGACGTTTGGCGTTGCTGTTTGAGAAGCAGATGAGATATCTGGATTTGATGATTGAAGTTATGGAAATGAAGAAACGCTATTTGCGTGAGAAGATAAATGCATTGTTGCGATCTTGAAGACAGCCTGAGGAAGTATACCGAATTCGGACATCCCTAATTTTTATTCACTTCGATATTTGTAATAAATTTTCATACGGACCCACCAGTGATGCCTTTGTGAGTAAGTGAGTGAGTTACTGCATCGTGTTTTGCAAATAAGTTTTGAAGAAATATACCATGTAAAACAGCGAGCGCAAACGTACGTAAATACCCTTTTTGTTGACATCCGGTGGAGATTTTGTCAGTTTCTCCCGTCGAAGTATTCGTTGACGTGGTGGAAAATGATTTAGGCTACTCATGTTCACTTACAGTCGAGGTGACGGTATTATACTCAAATACGTTTCACATTATTATCACGATTCGAATTGTTTGTGCAATTGTGATTCTTGGTCATATTCAGTTGGATGGATGGATGAGTGATGTGAATAATTGATTGATAAGGCAGGCAGGCATCTTTGACTATTTTGATTGTTCTCCACCTGATCAGAATTGTATTTTGATGAATTGTAGGCGTGGATTTGACCAACCGGTTAGTTAGGTTATGCCTGTCACATTTTCTGTGCAATTCATGTATCGTCGTCCGTCGTCTTAATTTCAACTTTATTGTATCCTTGACGGAGACTCGCATTTCCTCGACTGAATGTTAAACTGTCTACCTGCCTGCATGCCTGGCTGTGAGTAGTTATGACAGTGAGTAGTCGACTTTCATGACGTTTATTTTCTTATGCTGGCTGAATACATTGACAGACAGACAGAGGAAGAGAGAGAGAGAGAGATTGTATGTCCTGGAGGGGTGTTGAACATCATGCTTCACAGTGAGGGAGTTGGTGATGGTGATCATTATCATCATGATGATAATGATGATGAGAATACTCGTAGGATAGATAGATAGCCTGGTAGTACAGTGACACTCGGTATTATTTTCGTTGTCATTACTTTGGACTGTTGTTATATTACTATTGGATTATTATTTCATAAGTTACCTTACCATGGGTGGGGATTGGATTCCATGAGAATTTCGATGAGTTGGGGATGAGAATCGGATTGTTGGATTTCGTCGGTAAAGAGAATTCTCTCCGCTGAATTTGTTTGTCTTTTATTTTTCTTCATGACTCAATGGATATTTTCGTCGGTGACTTGAGGCAGAGAGGAGTAGAGAAGAACCCTATGACAGTGAAAAAACTTGGTACGTTTCTTCAGTTTCCTGTCATGCTTGCCATAGCAAAGACAAGACAAGAATCAGTTTTCTAAAGAGCTGTACTGATGATAAGAAAGAATATCCCAAGCACTACTGGAAAAGTGTCTTCGTCGCATTCATATCCATCCAAATCATCGCGCGTCATACTAAACGTCGTCATACGCTGCTGCTGCTCAATGTGGTCGATGAAATCAAATCTCGAATACCAGAGATGATAGAAAGAAACATTTCACTAAGAACACATGCTCTGCTCTATTCGAACTGACAGAAGACGAGCAGAGAAATTTTATGGACTACTACATCGATTCAGTTTGAAGAAGACTTTGTTCAGATGTAAACCTGAAACTCGCAAATCGTCGTCTCAAAGCTACTGACACCTACTCCCGTTTTCCTGCCACATCAGAGAAATACGTTTTCAACTAATCAGCCTAGTGTATCAATGCTCCTATCCAATTGCAAGCTTTGTCGGTGGGTCCAAAGTTATGTGATATTTCGAAGAATAATAATAATAATTGTATCCATGTAAACTTATGTATTTAAATGCGATTGTACAGCTTTTGAGAATGAAATCGCCGAAAAGATATCTTTTCTGAACTTATTGGTCTCTCTTTCTCTCTCTTATATCCTGATGTGCATTTTCCAAGATTAGTCATTTTCTCGTACTTATTACGTCATCCCAACATCTTCCCCTTTCCTAATTTCCAATTAGTCATCCTCTTCTACATTACACGTCACACTATGTGATACATTTCCGAGGACAAATTTTACCAGTATCCGATTGATCTTATGAAGTCTTTGTTAAATACAAATACGACTGTACATTTCATGAAAATGGATCGTCGAAATGAAAATTTTTTCACCAGTTACATCTTTTTCTTATGACTCAATATGAGAATATTGCGTTCATTATGTAGTTAGGGCTTGGCCATTGATATGAATGTACCTGCATATGATCACATAATAGAGTCGGCTGGGTTAAAATTATTGAAAATTAATATAGTTATGTGGAGAGAGAGAGGGAGGCTAGTTAGTGAACTTCCGTCCATCGAGTCAGTACCCAATGCATGTAATGGAAATTGCGCAACACGAGTTCTGGGTATATTGAAAATTGCAACAAAGAAAGTGGTGGGAGTGTAAAAGGTTCTTTGAAAAGATTGATATGAATATGGGAAATGAGTTGTTCTCGAAACGTTATTCAGTTATTCTTAGTACATATAACTGTGTGCTATGTTAAGTAAACTTATCTAGTTTTGTATTGTTGTTTACTGGCTATTGTATGCCTTTTTACTTGTATCTGTGTTTTACTGCTTGGGTGTTGCATCTCTGTGTGCTCATATTGTGTGAAGTTTATTTTTAAATTCAGCTGCTGAATTTCCGAATCCCAAACAACCATGAAATAATTTCAATGATGAATGGGTGACTGTATTCAACAAAAAGTACTAAAGCCTGTTAACATATGGTAAAATGTTCATTCAATAAGTACTTTTGAAGACTGTCACCAGCTAATTAGTTTATGAGATGTTTTCATTCCTTTGCGTTTTGATTGGAACTTTGGTATTTTGAAACTGTGAGGTTACAGTAACAGTGGTGTGGTTACTAACGGGTGAGATTTTCCAGGTCCATGGCTTAGTCTTCTTGGTTTTGTCATCCTAGCGGCTTGTTAATGGAGGCTGTGGAGTGTTGGTCTTTGATGGATTGGATCGCGGATATCACGCTTAGATGGCGAGCAGTGTTGCACTGGAGCACTTTTATGTGTTACTTGTACATGTGGTTGACAATAATTGGCAATCGGTAAAATTTATGTAATGACGTCTTATGGATTTATGGAAAGACGTTTTACGCTAGCTACTCAACGGAATTTCCATACTCTAAATGCGTATGACGTATGCTGTGCGTCGGTGGCACAGCGGTTAGGACTCTCGCCGACCATGCACAGGGTCCGGAGTTCGATCCCCTGCCGGCTCACACCTGATATCTATGGTCGGCCTGCGGAATTTATGCTACCGATATCACATGCTGAAAATTCTATACCTGTACCAAAAAATACGGTGTGGAATCAAGCTGTAATCAAAAATAAAAAAAAATCAAAGTGGTCACTCATTGCTGTTATGGGGAAACCTTCTTGACTTATAGAGTTCTAGGCAGTTAGATAGTATTGATTATTCTTATACTTCGGTTTTAACTCATTGCCAGGTGTCACTTACATATACATGACTGCTAGATTTCTCTTTTCCTTGCATTATTATGTTTATTGCAAAGATGTGGAAAACAAGAAGGCGTGTAATTCAGCGAAGAGACACTGTCAGTTTGTCCACTATAATTGTACAGCCGTAATTACACACAGTTTGTTTAATGAATGTGTATAACTGTAGTAAATGAAACCAACAAGAGTCTCTTCGTGGTGTTTCCCCATATTCTACATGTCTCATTAGGCATTTTTCATTGAAAAGCTGTCAACATGTAACCAACGCATCAGGCAACCTACATCTGCGTAATTTATCTATTTAATGATAAAAAGGTTAATTTATTTGAAGTGTTTGGTCATGGATTGATATCAGTTAGTGAGGTGGGTCCACTAGGTTGGGTGTGTGAGGACTTATACTCTTCAGCGATGACAGACTGGTGGTCATGCTAAAATCATATATTGGTAGAAGTTGGAATTCATGGATGTTGGGATTAGGTCCCAATGGCTGGAAGTGGTCTACGATCTTTCTTTATAGCCGAAGGTCCTGTATACGAATCCTGATGTATGCGTGCTGCTGAAGCTTCCCAAACTGGTCCTTAGTAGTTCTTTAACTGATATCAATCCTTGATAAAACTTGAAGCAAATCAAATCCCTACAAATTAGCTATAGTTATTGGTTAGAATCCTTGAAAAATAGATCATATGAATTCATCATTATCTGATCCCAATATGTACTTGATCTCGTTTTACAACTTAACAGCTGAATGAACTAGGTAAAACTGTTTTTGGTAAAATGATGAATAGTTACCAACTTAAGATCCAGTATCAGCAATACAATTGGATTCATATGTGTTAGGTGGATGCTGTTATAGTTGTTTCCGTTCAATAGTCTGATTGGTTTAATTGAGAAGCTTTCATTGTCATTCTAGATAGCATCATCAGCACTAAATTTATATTAGACATAAATACAACTTACTTTATTTTTGTATTCATTGTCGTATTGAAATTGAACTGATGATCGGTATTATGGAGAACACAGTACCATTGCAGGGGAGTCGGTAGTTCAACGTTACGAGTGTTAGCCAACAATGCTCGT
This sequence comes from Trichobilharzia szidati, assembly GCA_944472155.2. NCBI lineage: Eukaryota > Metazoa > Platyhelminthes > Trematoda > Strigeidida > Schistosomatidae > Trichobilharzia > Trichobilharzia szidati. The sequence continues at coordinate 79,889,206 of OX235274.1, forward strand.
GGTGTGGGGTTCGATTCCCGGTTGGCGCACACCTTTACCTCCCTTAGCTGATTAGAATCCCGACCAAGAGGGAAGGTTTGGTGTGAGGTTAGCAACCTCGTATCATCACTGCTACTGAAACTTCAAAGTCCAAACTTGAAGCCGTATATTCCACTGGAAAATTCAAAGAAATAAAATAAGTAATCATAAAGTATCATTGTAACTGACAGGTGAATTTTTTATTTTAGCTCCTTTCTTTTCTTACTATAATTAGGGTAGCATGTGAAATTATTTTTGTAACAGTTAAGATTCATTCCACTTCCACATGTGCTGCTAAATTTTGTATTGTATTATTATATTATATATTGATTTATATAGAGAATAGATTAATAACCGTATTGATGTCATATGATTTTGAGTCAGGCTGTATAATTTCCTCACATACCCAAAAATATCTACAGAAAAGTGTTTTCTTTACATAGATTAATATTCGTTTTATGATGTATCAAACTGAAATGAATGTTAACATGTAAATTTTAAGCCTTGACTTCATTTTGAGTACTCTAAATAATTGCACTTTACGGAAGTAGTATTCAGACGAATAAAAATTGCAGGTATATTGTAACAACAGAAAGCAAAACACGAAAGCCAAGGTATATTTTCAGGTATATTTTCAAGCATTGTGTTGCTAATGCAGTATTGAACTGTGGGAATATGTGAGAATAATATTCTGTTGGTACACATTGTCTGTATCACACCAATGCAATATGCCTGACTGACTGATAGTGTTTTAACCTAGAACTTTGCGTAGAAGTGCAGCATTTGAAGTTATCACACTTTGTGTATTACACAAAGATGGAGAAAAAGGGGGGGGGGGGAAAGAGATTCAAAAGAAGTATGATGAGCTGAAATGATTGGTGGAAAGACTGGTAACATGGAAGAACACAATAGGATTTAATGAATACGGGAGATTACAAGGAGTGAATGCATCTGCACCATTGAGAACAGTTTTGAGCAATATAACCAGCAATTTCAAGCTGTGTTGATTCTCAGAATCCTCAGGACCCTGCCAGCTCGAAAGTCTATACTTCCTTACGTGGCTTAAATCGACAACCAAAGACTTCATGGACTAATATCAGGTTTCAATCTAACCACCCTTAGCTCTTTTCCTATATCAGCTAACATAACTCATTGAGGAAGGTGAAGAAGCTCGGCATGAGTGTGAGTAACACGTGTCCTGGCAGTCTCAATCGATGCAGCTTCAAAACCTGATCGATTGACTTATTGTCCTTACATAAAACACTCTACGCTTAACTTCAATACTACACACCATATTATAATGTCATTTATCACGGGAGGTAAATATGCAGATAAATCTAATCCAGTAACTTTTTTTACATTTCATATTCTATAATCCAATGAAAAGGAGATATTAAAAATCCTACGTTGCTATTTCATATTTTTGATTACTTGTAATGTGTATGCATAAATGTAATTTGTCATATAGTTGTGATTCGAAAGTTATTTGTTGTTCTAATTTTATCATAAAAGTGTCGAAAATTGTATTCTGAACTCAATGACTCAAGACTAACGCCTCCATTAGAAGATGTGAAGACTCAGACAGAATTCAAACTTGTCATACGGGTTGTTGTTAAAATGTAAATAAAATTCTAGTCTTATTCAATTCACAAGGTACAATAGCTTGTGCTGCATGAAATTATATTTATGCTAATTACTTAAATTTTTAGATTTTTGTGATGAAAGGAAGCAGATCATGGTTATATAGTAAGACACAGTATCGATTCATGTCGACATGTGTAGTAATAGTAGAGATCACCAGAGTTAGAAAGACGTCAAAGTAATGAACCATTCAAGCTTTAGAACAAAATAAATGTCATAAAATATCGGTATTTCACACATTATCATCTTTAATCTTCTCTCAATAATTTATGTCTTCTAAGGAATACCACCAGGGTAGTATACATTTTCTTGTGCTATTCCAATTAATAGTTAGCTTCATTTTGGGCTAGTAGTGTTTCTTCATCAAGTCACTCAGAGCATCGAACCGGCCATGAGTGAACTCTCGGCGGCTGGAGAGTTCCTTGGTGTACTTGGTCCTTTTTTGAGGAAGTATACCCTTAACACTTTTGGGGGAGAATTTCTTCTTTCTTAAAGTCACATTCACTAAAGAAATATGTGTTAAATTGTATTTCTTTTCAGTGATTAGCTTTACTGGTACTTCAGATGTGGTCATAGTTTTACGAAGCTTCATTGAATCTAATTAGTGCTCCTAAGAAAACCAGGTTGGTTTCACATCTATCCACAAATGTTTGAACTAGCTTTTAGATCCTCCACTAGCTACATTTTGATGCAAATGTTGCTTTTTACACCATATACCAACAGGATTTATCGTGGTATTTATCTATGAAACACTTATTTCTTGTATCCATCTCGTTACATAGCGTTCTATACACCCAGGGGCATGGTCGCTTTGGTTATAAAGTCCTAGTTAAGATAGTTAATTTAGTCAAGCCTTAGGCTACAAAAGGATTTGAATATTTTTTGTGCTCAAAATTTATTTGCCTTGTTAGTCCAATCTTGAAACCAGCATTTATTTTAAATACAATATTTGCATCTCTAGCTTTTTCTTACCTCTTATCGTAGATCTCGAACCCCTAAGCATTGTGTCCTTAATTGATTTAATTCCGGCATGATATCAATGGTCGGCCTACAAAATTCGGGCTACCGATATCATATGCTGAAAATCCCATACTTGTACCAAAAGTACTGTGTGGAATCAAGCTATGATAAAAAAATATTCTTCAGTGTTGCATCATAGTGGAACTTCAGTTGCATTGAAAAAAAATTAAAAGGTGGTTGAACGAAAACGCCATACTAACCTATATAATCATTGATTACAGACAGGAAAGTGCATTTTTCTACCTGGCGTGTGTATAATCACCTATGGGGCCTGTGATATGACTCTAAATGGCTCTCAGTGACATCAATGCATTCATATCTAATCTTTTCATTAATTATAATATTATTTCATTTATTTTAAACACAAGCGGGTTACTTTATGAGAGATGAGTGATACAAAATTATGAGACAACAATATGAAGAAGAGAGAAATAAATTAGTAAGCCAAACTGTAGAGAACATTCAAAAGGACATTCATCACCTCATATTACTTTCAAGAAGAGAAGAAAAGACAGGATTGCCACACGTTCTCTATTGATTTCGATTCTTGGACTCCATCTAAAGAGCCGTGGTGCAACGACAGATGTTAATGTAACACAACTATCCTTTGTCCCCTAGAGTGATGCCACAGTTTGATCATTTCTCTGCTTTTCGCTTCCATTCTCAAGTCTAGTAAACAAAGGATGGTATAGGAACAGCCGGGGTGACATTCGTAGCCAACATTGCTTGTGAAGCAAAGTGCTGATAGCTGATTATATGCCCTCAATCTTCCTGAGGTTTTGCTGTACATAAGTGCTTTGGGGATGTTAATAATCTTCTTAGGGACGCCTGTATGTAACAAACAATTTTTAAGAACAGCCCTGCTCACTGAATCGAAGCGAACCCTAATATCAATGGAAATATAATGACTGTTGATCTGCGATACATATGGTAGCGTCCTAACACCTGACTAAAGGTGCACAAATGGTTTATGTATTCACGAAATCAATGCAACTCATTCTGCCTTTTTTCAATTAATTCTTCATGCCTTGTACAGTCCGAGAATCACAAGAGTAGCCGACATTTCCTGTGCATCTAGTAACGGGCTGATACACCAATGATCGTAATATGCATTACCTACTTCTATTCTAAAGATAAGAACAATAATGGCCTCCTTGCACACTGATCGCACCCCGGATTCTCTTTACTCTTCTCAATAATTCAGTCATTTTCCCGGCTCATTTCTCATCGCTATCGTTAAAAATACTTAATAGTGAGTATTAATTGCCAAGTACTTTGTGGCATTCCACTATTTTGAGTTAACAGATATGTGAATGGATTCACCGAAAAGAATCTCTCCACTGAAAGTGTTCTCTTTTTCATCAGAAAATAAAACACAATTCAGCGAAGAAAATTTTCTCTATCAACGAAATCATCTTCAGACGTTGTACAGTCGTGCTTATATTTACCAAAAATGTATAGTAGTCCATTATTGAGTAACAGGATGACACAACTGATATAATTACTCAGAAGTGGCTTTAAAAGTAAAAATAAAAGTTGTAAATTACGTGGTACTCAACGGCACAAAGGAAGAAAGGGTTAAAAAATTGATAAGGTTAAAATTGCTATCAAGTAAGAAAAGACTAAAAGTAGCTGAGTGTCAACTTAACAAGTGTGAAGAGGGTGTGAAAATATATATATATATATATATATATATATATATATATATATATATATATATATATATAGGGAACATATGAGAGTGATAATAGTGAATTAATTGTTAAAGTAAAAGCAAACTAAAAGTAAAGTTGAAAATTAAATTTTTTTTTACAGGGAACGACTAGCGAAGAGGTTAAGACCGTGGTAGAATAAGAGACTGGACAAACTTTTTCTGTATACAGAGTTCGGAGTTGTATTGACGAATTGCCAATGCCTCCGCTATACACAAATGCCGAAACCTGACGCCCTTTGTACCACTTGGCCTCACCTTGTAGATGATTTTGAAAGACGACTGTGGTGGAGCTACGTGACTTGAGTTCACCAAGTGCTCGAGAATGGAGCTAGTAACTGTCTTGCATTGTCCTTTTGCTAACTAACCATGTCGGATAATGTTCAGAGATGCGTTTGGAAAGTGTGCACTTTGTGCGGCCAATATAACTAGCTCCACACGAGCAAGTGAATTTACAAAGACACATTGAAGTGGTCTGTTCAAAGTGGCAGTTTATCCTTCACACATCCATTGACCATTTGTCGGCTGTGGAAATTGATCCGTAGCTCAACCGCAAAGAAGGCTTTTCTCAGTGATCTGCATAAGCGATTCTTCAGGATCTCAGCTGCGGTATCACCTTTAAATTCAACGTTCATAAATAGCAGTTTCTTCGACACCGTTTGGGTTCTTTTAGGCTTTTGCTTCAATTTCATGGTTTTCTCCATGAATCTTGGAGCATATCCATTTTCTATGAGGACTTGTCTGGGTCGCTCCAGTCCCCTGTCGATTGTATCACTGGAACATATCCTCCTTATTCTTGAGGATAAGGAGTGGATCAGGTTTCTCTTTCTTCTCAAAGGGACCCAACTATAAATTGACCAACCGTGTATTGACCATTCCATGTTGGTTGGTTTCCTGTAGATCATCGATCTTCGAAGAGAACCATCAGATCTTCTTTTTAGACAAACATGCACAAAAAAAAAACAAATGGAATTCCGAGTTCATCTCTGATTCCGACGTGAATTGGATGGCAGCTGTTGAACTCTTTAGTTATCATTCCCATGTTGGTATTCTCGTCACATATGATGAAAGTATCATCATGCATGTATCTTTAGTAAATATGGAAACTATCGATGGTGGGTCGTAACATTCTATTCTGTAGACTTGCCAAGAAGCAGTCTGCAAGTAAAGGACCCAATGGTGACCCCATTGCCACTCCATCTCTTTGTCTATAAAGTGTGTTGTTGAAGTTGATTGAACTGGACACTGAACTGAAGTGCACCTCAATAGTAGTTCCTTTAGTTAAGTAGAGGATCGGAACACCCACGTCTACATTATTATCCTCAATGAGTTTGCATATAAAGCAAGTAGTTTCAGTGAGGGGAAGATTAGTGAAAAGGGACGTAACATCCATGGATATCATTTTCTTCCTTCCCGGATACATTAGCATCACTTACTACTTATTGAATCGACGAATTCAAATGAATCTGAAAGACTATGCTGACAGAGGTTATTTCTGATAGGTAGGAGGAGGATGTCTGCGAGCCATTTGGCAGTAGCGTGATATGGGGAATTTGTCATATTGAAGATTGGATGTAGTGGTACGTTCTCTTTGTGCACTTTCGGTAGACCGGAGATATAACCGGAGAATCACGGAACCTGAGAGTCGTATTTGCTCAAATAATTCAGAACTGATAATCGATTCGTTCTTCATCTTCAGCATTTGTGTTATCTTCCCTTCAATTTGTTCCGTTTAGTATTTCTGGTCACTTTCTTCTGAAAATTTCTTTTCATCTGACATGACGGATAAGATTTTATCGACGTAGTCTTGGCAATTGATCAGGACGATACCAGCCAGTCAGCCAACACGTTTATCGGGGCGGGTCACAACCAGGTCTTCATTCCTTAAAATCTCACGTAGTTGCTTTCTGTGTCCGGCGGCTGAAATCAATCGTTTGACATTTGGTTTTGTATTGATATACTCATGACAACTATTCAACACTGTAGAATTCATTTCAGTTGAATTGAATTGTTCATATGATTTGTTGGAGACTGGGAGAAGGTGATTTGTTTGATGGATCAGTGCTTCAAACTGGACTTTTATATCCAAGTCACTCGAATTTGTCGAAATATCACAGAATTTTGGACCCACCGACAAAGCTTGCAATTGGATAGGAGCATTGATACACTAGGCTGATTAGTTGAAAACGTATTTCTCTGGTGTGGCAGGAAAACGGGAGTAGGTGTCAGTAGCTTTGAGACGACGATTTGCGAGTTTCAGGTTTACATCTGAACAACGTCTTCTTGAAACTGAATCGATGTAGTAGTCCATAAAATTTCTCTGCTCGTCTTCTGTCAGTTCGAATAGAGCAGAGCATGTGTTCTTAGTGAAATGTTTCTTTCTATCATCTCTGGTATTCGAGATTTGATTTCATCGACCACATACATTGAGCAGCAGCGTATGACGACGTTTCGTATGACGAGCGATGATTTGGGTGGATATGAATGCGACGAAGACACTTTTCGAGTAGTGCTTGGGATATTCTTTCTTATCATCAGTACAGCTCTTTAGAAAACTGATTCTTGTCTTTGCTATGGCAAGCATGACAGGAAACTGAAGAAACGTACCAAGTTTTTTCACTGTCATAGGGTTCTTCTCTACTCCTCTCTGCCTCAAATCACCGACGAAAATATCCATTGAGTCATGAAGAAAAATAAAAGACAAACAAATTCAGCGGAGAGAATTTTCTTTACCGACGAAATCCAACAATCCGATTCTCATCCCCAACTCATCGAAATTCTCATGGAATCCAATCCAATCCACCCATGGTAAGGTAACTTATGAAATAATCATCCAATAGTAATATAACAACAGTCCAAAGTAATGACAACGAAAATAATACCGAGTGTCACTGTACTACCAGGCTATCTATCTATCCTACGAGTATTCTCATCATCATTATCATCATGATAGATGATCACCATCACCAACTCCCTCACTGTGAAGCATCATGTTCAACACCCCTCCAGGACATACAATCTCTCTCTCTCTTCCTCTGTCTGTCTGTCTTTCTGTCAATGTATTCAGCCAGCATAAGAAAATAAACGTCATGAAAGTCGACTACTCACTGTCATAACTACTCACAGCAGGCAGGCAGGCAGGCAGGTAGACAGTTTAACATTCAGTCGAGGAAATGCGAGTCTCCGTCAAGGATACAATAAAGTTGAAATTAAGACGACGGACGACGATACATGAATTGCACAGAAAATGTGACAGGCATAACCTAACTAACCGGTTGGTCAAATCCACGCCTACAATTCATCAAAATACAACTCTGATCAGGTGGAGAACAATCAAAATAGTCAAAGATGCCTGCCTGCCTGCCTTATCAATCAATTATTCACATCACTCATCCATCCATCCAACTGAATATGACCAAGAATCAATCACAATTGCACAAACAATTCGAATCGTGATAATAATGTGAAACGTATTTGAGTATAATACCGTCACCTCGACTGTAAGTGAACATGAGTAGCCTAAATCATATTCCACCATGTCAAGGAATACTTCGACGGGAGAAACGGACAAAATCTCCACCGGATGTCAACAAAAAGGGTATTTACGTACGTATGCGCTCGCTGTTTTACATGGTATATTTCTTCAAAACTTATTTGCAAAACATACGATGCAGTAACTCACTCACTCACTCACTCACAAAGGCATCACTGGTGGATCCGTATGAAAATTTATTACAAATATCGAAGTGAATAAAAATTAGGGATGTCCGAATTCGGTATACTTCCTCAGGCTGTCTTCAAGATCGCAACAATGCATTTATCTTCTCACGCAAATAGCGTTTCTTCATTTCCATAACTTCAATCTTCAAATCCAGATATCTCATCTGCTTCTCAAACAGCAACGCCAAACGTCGTCTTCTCTCACCATCATCATCGGATCTAGAGGGAGGGAGGGAGAGAGAGAGAGAAAATTCTCTTATTTCCTCCTCACAAAATAGCTCAAGTAGGAGAATCCAATGCAGTCAAATTCACCACGAAAGTTACATAACTACAGTGAAAAAGACTCACTCACTCACTCACAGCATAATCCCTCTCATCTTAATCTAATCTAGTCTACTATTAACTTATCCACGATCACCGACAACAATCAGCCCCATAGTCTTCGAAATCACCTTCCCATATACTCCACATTAACTGGATTACAAGTCGTACGCATCGTCTTCAAGATACTCTCTCTCTCTGTCTTTCTGTATATCCGTCTGTCTATCTGCCTTTCACCCTGACTGTTCTCGTCGTCAGGTAAATCACAGACAGATATATATATATATAAATAAATATATAGATAACACATATCTATGTACGCAAAGCATTGGTGACTAGTGGCAATCGGAAAAGAAACAACTCTCCACTTCTTCCTGTGTGCTTCCACACTTCTCCGACTGATTCATTCATCTTAACTCAAACTAATCAACAAATCGCAATGAACAAATATTGAAGCCACCAACTGACACACTACAATGCATACATCCACGTGTTTGTTTGCATTGAAGTGTTTGTCTTTAGCGATTTGTTGATTAGTGTGAGTTAAGATGAATGAGGGAGTGAAGTGACATGAATCAGTCGGAGAAGTGTGGAAGCACACAGGAAGAAGTGGAGAGTTGTTTCTTTTACGATTGCCACTAGTCACCAATGCTTTGCGTACATAGATATGTGTTATCTATATATTTATTTATATATATCTGTCTGTGATTTACCTGACGACGAGAACAGTCAGAGTGAAAGGCAGATAGACAGACGGATGTACAGAGAGACAGAAAGGGAGAGAGAGAGTATCTTGAAGACGATGCGTACGACTTGTAATCCAGTTAATGTGGAGTATATGGGAAGGTGATTTCGAAGACTATGGGGCTGATTGTTGTCGGTGATCGTGGATAAGTTAATAGTAGACTAGATTAGATTAAGATGAGAGGGATTGAGCTGTGAGTGAGTGAGTGAGTCTTTTTCACTGTAGTTATGTAACTTTCGTGGTGAATTTGACTGCATTGGATTCTCCTACTTGAGCTATTTTGTGAGGAGGAAATAAGAGAATTTTCTCTCTCTCTCTCTCCCTCCCTCTAGATCCGATGATGATGGTGAGAGAAGACGACGTTTGGCGTTGCTGTTTGAGAAGCAGATGAGATATCTGGATTTGAAGATTGAAGTTATGGAAATGAAGAAACGCTATTTGCGTGAGAAGATAAATGCATTGTTGCGATCTTGAAGACAGCCTGAGGAAGTATACCGAATTCGGACATCCCTAATTTTTATTCACTTCGATATTTGTAATAAATTTTCATACGGATCCACCAGTGATGCCTTTGTGAGTGAGTGAGTGAGTGAGTTACTGCATCGTATGTTTTGCAAATAAGTTTTGAAGAAATATACCATGTAAAACAGCGAGCGCATACGTACGTAAATACCCTTTTTGTTGACATCCGGTGGAGATTTTGTCCGTTTCTCCCGTCGAAGTATTCCTTGACATGGTGGAATATGATTTAGGCTACTCATGTTCACTTACAGTCGAGGTGACGGTATTATACTCAAATACGTTTCACATTATTATCACGATTCGAATTGTTTGTGCAATTGTGATTGATTCTTGGTCATATTCAGTTGGATGGATGGATGAGTGATGTGAATAATTGATTGATAAGGCAGGCAGGCATCTTTGACTATTTTGATTGTTCTCCACCTGATCAGAGTTGTATTTTGATGAATTGTAGGCGTGGATTTGACCAACCGGTTAGTTAGGTTATGCCTGTCACATTTTCTGTGCAATTCATGTATCGTCGTCCGTCGTCTTAATTTCAACTTTATTGTATCCTTGACGGAGACTCGCATTTCCTCGACTGAATGTTAAACTGTCTACCTGCCGCCTGCCTGCCTGCCTGTGAGTAGTTATGACAGTGAGTAGTCGACTTTCATGACGTTTATTTTCTTATGCTGGCTGAATACATTGACAGAAAGACAGACAGACAGAGGAAGAGAGAGAGAGATTGTATGTCCTGGAGGGGTGTTGAACATGATGCTTCACAGTGAGGGAGTTGGTGATGGTGATCATCGTCATCATGATGATAATGATGATGAGAATACTCGTAGGATAGATAGATAGCCTGGTAGTACAGTGACACTCGGTATTATTTTCGTTGTCATTACTTTGGATTGTTGTTATATTACTATTGGATTATTATTTCATGTGTTACCTTACCATGGGTTGGATTGGATTCCATGAGAATTTCGATGGGTTGGGGATGAGAATCGGATTGTTGGATTTCGTCGGTAAAGAAAATTCTCTCCGCTGAATTTGTTTGTCTTTTATTTTTCTTCATGACTCAATGGATATTTTCGTCGGTGATTTGAGGCAGAGAGGAGTAGAGAAGAACTCTATGACAGTGAAAAAACTTGGTACGTTTCTTCGGTTTTCTAAAGAGGTGTACGGATGATGAGAAAGAATATTCCAAACACCTTTAACTCAAAATGGTTGATTGCCACAAGGTAGTTGACAATTAATACTCACTATTAAGTATTTTTAACGATAGCGATGACAAATGAGCCCGGAAAATGACTCAATTATTGGGAAGAGTGAAGAAAATCGGGGTGCGATCAGTGTGCAAGGAGGTCATCATTGTTCTAGTCTTCAGAATAGAAGTAGGTAATGCATATTACGATCATTGGTGTATCAGCCCGTTACTAGATGCGCAGGAAATGTTGACTACTCTTGTGATTCTCAGACTGTGCGGGGTATGAAGAATTAATTGAGAAAAGGCAGAATGAGTTGCATTGATTTCGTGAATACATAAACCATTTGTGCACCTTTAGTCAGGTGTTAGGACGCTACCATATGTATCGCAGATCAACAGTCATTATATTTCTTGATTGATATTAGGGTTCGCTTCGATTCAGTGAGCAGGGCTGTTCTTAAAAATTGTTTGTTACATACAGGCGTCCCTAAGAAGATTATTAACATCCCCAAAGCACTTATGTACAGCAAAACCTCAGGAAGATTGAGGGCATATAATCAGCTATCAGCACTTTGCTTCACAAGCAATGTTGGCTACGAATGTCACCCCGGCTGTTCCTATACCATCCTTTGTTTACTAGACTTGAGAATGGAAGCGAAAAGCAGAGAAATGATCAAACTGTGGCATCACTCTAGGGGACGAAGGATAGTTGTGTTACATTAACATCTGTCGTTGCATCACGGCTCTTTACATGGAGTCCAAGAATCGAAATCAATAAAGAACGTGTGGCAATCCTGTCTTTTCTTCTCTTCTCGAAGGTAATATGAGGTGATGGATGTCCATTTGCTAATTATCGTGAGTAGTTTCCAACCGATAATGCTACGGAAAGGGGGTATTATTAGTTGAAATTGAATGGCAGCCTACTAATTTTCACATTTGTCTGTGGTACGTTTTTTTTCCAGACACGGACTAAGTAATAAAATTGGCTGTTCGATGAGATAATGAAAACAGGTTAAAAATTATCGATTTTCTAACGGTGTCTCACCAATAACTTGTTTATTATAGGGTGTCTAAATGAAATACGGATAAAACGTCTTTGTTTTTTATTAAATGATTTGTTGCAAGACGATGTGAGTGTGTAACAAGTCGAAGTTGAAGGTTTTATGTTAATGGCTGTGTGTTACAAGAAAAAGCATCATTTACATTACTATAATTTGATAGCATTGGTTGCTCTCGCAGATAATGAATCCCTATGTATGACAAATATTACTATATATCATTTGAAGGAAGGGTTCCTGAATTGATTTATCAGTTTCATTTAATGTTAAGTGGTGGAAATAAGGAGGGAGGTATGATACCATCCAATTTATTTGTCTCAAAGTAGATTGAACAGAAAGAGAGAGATTGTTTCCTAATACCCATCGGTTAAGGGTTGAATGTGTCGTCCAATGAAACCACACTTTGTCGTGTAACGGGAAGGTTCTGAATTCGAACCCTGATGGTTTATTACCGATGATATGTCCAAAACTAGGACGAAATAGCTGTTCAGCACTTCTTGCTTTTCAGTGGGTCTCTAAATTGATACCAGTCTGTGGGCAGACTTGAAACCACACTTCCACAACATACATAATGAACGTTATAGTGCAATTCAACTGTGGCAGCTGAAATATGTTGCTTTTTATTAACATGGCGATGAAACTTTCTAGAAGGGAGTGAATAGTGTATTATTTCGAAGTTTACGGTTCTAAATTTATACACTGTAATATCTCAAAGAATGTTCGTAAAAATAATTATTTAAGCCTTTTAATCTACTTATTTAAATCAATCTTGATGCTTAATAAGAATTAAGCAGTATCATCCGACACGCTAAATTTTGTCAACTTAGGATGTGAGAATGACATTATCCTCCTAGGTAATATGAGAAACACGATAATGTATTAGGTGTACAGAGAAATGAAAGGGGGGGGGGCAAATGTTAAGTGATTAACTGTATAGTTTGTAAAAAAGATGCGTGGTATCCACTCAAAATGTATGTTTTACTTTTATATCTACGTAAGGAGTGAGAACAGAACAAAACACTCAAATTTCTACTATTTCTCTCACTTAATTTTGAGTCATTTTCGATAAGATCTTGTAGTTATTGGACGACTCATAGTATTTAATATAAATTTTAAAGTAGTATCTCTAGCACGACAGTTTGATTCATTATTCAGCGAAAACCGAGTTAGATTATGAAATGATATCAGCTAGAGAACCTCTGAAGACCACGGAGTAGTTACTGGACAGTTGTCCCATCCCAGTTTGCAAATCTTAAACAATACAAACTCATGACGCCACCGGAATTGAGCCCTAGGATTTTCAAGCTACGAGACGACTAAAGTGTGTTTTAACGTTTTTGTGTATGTAGTTACTGTTAAATTAATTCATACAGCATTAAAGATGTTCGGCGTTAGTTGGGTAGATACAACAATTAGATGATTAAAAGCAAGATGTAGATTACTTTGATTGGATCAATGCCATGCGTCCAGTCCTTGGCGTTGATGCTGAGTGAATAACATCAGTTAAGTTTGCAATAAAAATAATATGTTGCATTCTGGACAGTATTTATAAAATGTATAGAATTTTCAGAGGAGTTTACTGCATTACATTTTCCCGTCGTACAATATTTTCAGGTAAAATATTAATTGACAGTATCTTATGTGACACAATGATCTCCGAGCGCTGAAGCATAAATCATTCCGTTATGATATATCTGCTTTGTCTCCTCCAAGAAATCCACGATATCTAGTTGATAGGCAATTGTAAGGTGTTCAGAAGCATGTTTTGAGACCCAAGAACATGACTGAAGAACAGTTATCTCATATATTGGTACACGTTGCCACCCACAATCAGACTTTTCTTCAAGTTTAGTAGCAACTTGCGAATCAGAAGCTTGTAAGCATTTTAAATACACGCAAGAGTAGATAATGCCATTAGAGGTCATATCTTAATCAATTAAAACAAACTGAACGAGAGAAAATGTATGCAATAGAGAAATGGGAGTTTTTCGTAGCCCAAGTTTTAAGCAGGCCGCTACAATGTGATCACCATGCTAGATGGCTTGGCATCACAATTCATTCTGAATTATTGTTTTTAGACAGTTGTAAGCAATTGGCCGAAAGCTTTGGATCTAGACTTTGTGCTTGTTGACACTCGTCAGCAAGGCATATCCTCAATCTTGAAGATACTCATATCCCTCCAGAGATTCGAACTCTCGTCACTCTGTGCTTCAGTCAGAGAAGTTACCACCACTTAGCTATTCAGGCTCACGATTGGTCTTCTGTAGGACTGTAACAGATACTTTGATTGGACAGTAGTTGACAACTAGTATTATACGTCTATAGATATAAGTTCCTTCAAGATTGCAGATATATATGCCTTGCTGACGAGTGCCAACAAGCACGAAATCTAGATCCAAAGCTTCCGGTAAATTGTCTTCAACCACCTAATAAGAACAATTCAGAGTGCATTGCGATGGCGAGTCATCTAGCATGGTGGTCACATTGCAAACTTGACTGGTAGAATTCAGTCAGCATCAACACCAATGATTAGACACACGGGCAAAGTTAAACTTTAAGCACCACTAGCTACCATCCAGCAAATGACCTTGAACGCACCAATCACATGAGGGGAGGTATTTTTGATCATGGAATACATATATTTATGATTTTTATGAATTTGACCACGAATTGATATCAGTTAGAGAACCATTGAAAACAAGGGAGTACTGGACAGCCAGCTGTTTCATCCTGGGTTAGAAACCCACTCAGTGAGTGCGTACTGGCGATGATTCCCAAACTAGGATGAAACAGCAGGTTGTCCAGTACTCCAGTGCTGGTTTTCAATGGTTCTCTAACTGATAACACTCCCTGAACAACTCGTAAAACAAATCTAATCCTTACAAACCAACTATTGAAAAATATATTAATGAATAAATTGCATTAAAACTATTACATAGGATACTTTCCTCTCACATGCGATAAAAACATCTCCTAGTTTCGTATAGGAGTATCAATTGAAAAGTTACACCACTTCCTATGCATATATTCATCTGAATGACTATAAGTGTCATCCTTTTGTGATCCATTAATGGCTTTAATCCTGCTTTTTAACCTTCACCAAAACTCTTCGATATAATTGGTGTGGGTCCCTGTTCTCGATTATGGCTGTATTTTTTCTTTAGGGAGACACCTTTTCTCTCAATAAGGAAGTAAGTCTCTCCATTTTGTAAGAAGTGATGTCCCTGCGGTGGTAGGAGCACTGAGCTGTTGATATGAGACTATTTTTAGTTTCAGCAGCTGCACCTCTCATAGGCTGTTTTAAAACCTAGTAATGACAAATATACAAAATATGTGTTGAGGACAAGTGAGACCTGGCTAGATATGTTCCTACAAAATATTAGAATCATCAGCTTACCTTCTCTGAAACACTAAATCGTCTAAAAAAAACTGCACAACGACGGAAATATCCATCAACCGACCTACTAAAGCTTTTTATACCCATGACACCTCAGTATGAACAAATCCTTTCTTTCCTAATGAACCCCACATCCATGCAATACTGGGAAACCTTATCCTCACCAAATCGCAAGCACAATTGTGTCAGAGCAGGCATTCGACTCGAATCAAGCGGAATAGAACTCTTAACTCATTTGGATGGAACTCATTTCATGATTCAAGGTTATTTGCTGATTAATAGTTAGTGGTGCTTAAAGTTGAACTTGGCCGACATATGATACTAGTTACTAAGTAATGTTCAAAGACAAAGGATTACATCATCTATAGTTATTCTTCATAATTTCAAGATTCATTTGAAAACATTCGGGCATTGGGTATATGATATCCATTATTATAAAGGTTTTCTTGTATTTCCGAATGAGTGAAAAAACAAAACGATATTAATGTGTTTTACTGAAGTTTCGCTATTTGATGCTGCCGCTAATAGCTTTATCAATAGTTTTATTATTAAACCACAATTTACAAAATCCACTCAGCTTACATATAACAACTTAATCATCGTTCCTCAGCATGGGGGCATTTTTACCTTGTCAAATTGGCCCATTCGTAGAGATAGTAAAACCAGGTGTAGATGACTGTTGGATTTGATAAGTGTGTAAAATTATAAAAGCAGTGTGTGTTTACATAATGAAATTGCTTATCAATCACATTCGTGTTGATTTTGTCACTTCATGGGGGAGGGATGGGGGTGTTGTAACCAGGTCTAATTCCCTTTTAGTCCATCACTCCTATTCACTTCAGACAATTAGGATTCCACTTGATATGAAGTGCTTCTGATAATAGACGTTCTTTGTGATTTCTGAAATGCTTTTTCTGGATTAATTCAATATTGTCAAAATCAATTTTGTGACCTGATTCTATAGCGTGTAGACCTATGGCCGGTTGATGATTTTTCAAGCTTTTCTAGTTCAACTGGATTTCTTGGTGGTGGTCGAACAGATGCTCTACGGTGTTCATTTCTTCTGATTTTGATTTCTCTCAGGCGATGTTTGTCCGATGTATATCGCATCACATTCCAAGTATTTTATTTTATAGACACAATTGGATAGAGAATCCTTAGGGATTTGGTCTTTTATATGGACAAGGTTGTTTCTCAGTGTGTCTGATGTTTTGAAGAAAACTCTGATGTCGAGCTAATTGAGTACTCTTCTGATATCGTCTGACGTCTTAGCAGTTGTCATTCCATATAGATTTCTATATAAATTTTGGACTTGTTGACATTCGTCAGCGATATATATTGAGTAAAGACTAATTATCTCCATGTTTCACTATCTTATATGAATCGTTTGTACTGTAGAGTGATATGGAATTAGTATTATATTGAATATACAAAAGATCTCACGTAGTAGTAGTTCGCTAAGTGGTCCCACCGTCTCAAACCACATAGAAAAAAACAAATTTACATGAATATTAATTTATTTCAATTATGTTTATGAGTAGAATAAAAAGTTCGCCGTTCTTTTGAAGTATTATTATTATACGAGTTTGACCACGGATTGATATCAGTTAGAGAACCACTGAAAACTAGCACTGGATTACTGGACAACCAGCTGTTTCATCCTAGTTTGGGAACCATCGGCAGCACGCACTCGCTGATTGGGTTTTGAACCCAAGACCCTCCGGTTACAAGTTCAGCAAGCTCGTATACCATTCAGCCACTGGGACGCGATTCAATTTCCAGCCCATGAATTCTAACTGCTACCAATTCGTGATTTAGTGCGACCATCAACCAATGTTATCGGTGGGAACTCCATCCTCACTCCCGACTGGATTGAAAGTGAGTTTACATCACAGCTACATAATATCTTCACTTTTGTTGTGTTTTTTTTAAGCATACGATGATTCTGTAGAAATTTATGTTACATTTATTTTATTGTGTTTTTTCTTATACTGTCTTTTACTTAGTTGTTAGTGCTCCATATAAATTCGTCTGGTTATTATATACCTGCAGTATAAATTCAGTCTTTTCAACTATGACTCTTCATTGGATGTTTAGTGGGAATGCTTCAAGTAAGTCTTTGGTTTTTCTCCTGTTTTCCTATTTTATTATGTTTACAAGTCATTTATGACTAAAGAGAGCTTCTTTTGAAATGTACAATGAATGTTCACTTTTTTATTGAATAAGGAAACTATATACAGACAAATTGATGGTGTATGGCAATAGAATCACCGCTAGGACCTATTCTAGTAGACAGTTTTGCTTCGTGAAACTAGAGAATGGGCTTTTGAAAGATGTAATTGATGAACTAGAATTCTACTTGTGGTACGTGGATGATACATTTTTGGTTATGACAATTGAGGATGAAACCGAAGGATGTGCTGGACAAATTTAACAATGTTCATCCGGCAATAAATTTTGCCATCGAGAAAGAAAGCAACTCTAGTATTTCATTTTTTTAGATGTTCTTATGAATAGGAAGGAGGATGGTACAATAAAAAGAAGTGTATATCAAAAACCTACATCAACTGGTCAGTATACTCATTTTTGCAGCTTCGTGCCTTGAAATATACTAACGCAATGTAATAGAGTGCCTGGTTCACAGAGCAAGAGCAATCTGCTCTGATGAATGTCTTAATGAAGAGCTTAATACTATTAAACAGTTGCTGAGTGAGAACAGTTACTTAGAAAAATTCATTGATAAGAACGTGAATCAAAAGTGAAGGTAGGCCAAAGTACCAACAGTTCCGAAAAAGTCCTTATTAATACAACCTCAGTTCCTCGGGGATAACATCAGTGAGATATTAACACAACGCCTAAGAAATGCGTTAAAAAAACCATTCAGTGCTACTGAATTATTCTGTGTCTTCAAAACCACCCCTGTTTTGCGTTCGGAAGTTACAGATAAACTGCCTGATTTCACCTGTTCCATGTGTATCTACCAATTTGACTGCTCCTGTGGAGCCAGTTACATAGGCCGTACAAGTAGGCGTGTTTATCGTCGGATTTCTGAACATCATCCTGCATAGTGGTTAAGTAAAGGACAAACAAAATCCATTTATAGCTCTCTTCTATCTCATCTTGTGGCTACGGAACACAAGATCGATTGATGTTAACAAGGCTTTCAATGTCATCTACCGCATACCAACTAATTTTAACTTTACCCTAAGAGTTCGTCTACTGAGGCCGTTGGGATCCACATTAAGAAACCTAATTTATGTATTCAAAAGAAGTTAGTTCATATATTGATATTGTCCTTACCTTGGCCATCAAGGTTCTAATGATCCTCATTTTGCTGTGGAAGTTTCCTTAATTTTGTTTGATATTCTATTTGCTATTACATTTTTATGCTTATTATAACTTAAGCGTCTTTCTTGAACTGTAATTTCATTACTTAACAAATCGATAGTATTTAAAAACACCAATATTGTTAATGACGATTATTCTAGAATATTCTGTGTAATATATATATATATATATATATATATATATATATATATAATTGTAGAGCCAAAAGAGGAAATTATCAGGAAGGATATTCTTTGCTCAATTCTTTTTTCTTTTGTCGTCTGGGTGGAACATGGAGCTTCAAGTTTGAGTTTTAAATTTACAGTAGCAGTGGTGCTGTTTTTTACGGGGTAGGGTTGCTAGCCCTACAATCAACCTTCCTTCTTTTCCGAGATTACAACTGGCTAGTGCAGTAGACGAGATTTGGGGCTTAGTCAGTCGGTAACTGAACCCGTACCACCTGCGGGTCTGGTGAGTATTCTATCATTGAACAAGCGAAAAAATTGAATTCTGTTATAGGTTAGTGTCTTTGATTTAATTCACAGTTGTAAACTAACACTTACTTATAATGTTATTGGGGATATTTCTCATCAGTATGTGCAATCGACTTTCAACTAGTGGGCCCTAGGTTCGAATCCTGCCTTACTTCAGTCTGGTTAGTATCATCATTATCCCTTACACAATAAGTATGTTTGGCCGTCAGGTGCATGGAAAATCTGTTTCGGCGTGGGGGGGGGAGTAACCGAACTTCATATAATATCACTTTGATTTAATCATAGAAAGCAGTGAATTGCATTTCAACATCAACCAGTAATTATAAATATATGATTTTACTCTGTATTAAATAAACTTAACTATTTTATAATGGTAGAGCTTTTAATTGAGCATGTTTTATTTTATTTTGAACTTAATTCATATTTCAAAATTGTAAAACTTATATAAGAAATTTACTTCTTATAAAACAATATATTTGTGGCTTATTACGTGGTATATGTGTGTGTGTCCTTGGTAAATGGTTGAGTTACCTTTTTGATACCCGCATTTAATCCTCCCCTAATCTTGCTGCTTATTTTTTCACCGTTTTAGGCATATGGATAGTAGTAGAAATCATAGCGTTTTACTGAATTTAAGAACAACAAAGTTCAGCAAACAGTCGCTTTTCGGCGAATTCATTCACTTAGCTGTACAATCACATTCACATATAATTATTTTGTGTGTGTGTGTGTGCGTACGTTAGGATTGTCAGGGAAAAATAAAAATTAGTTAGGGTTACTGTTTACTTCATCAAAATGTTTCTAAAATGTGATGAGTAATCAAAATTGTAATTAGGGGTGGGGGTGGTTGAAGATTGGAAAGTATTGACAAGGGTTGCGCAATATGAAATAGGATGATAATGGAGACACGAGTCCAAAAAATAAATTATGTAATAGGTAGAAGGGGTAAATAAAGGGTTGGTTAAGAAGGTGTTACTAAGATGTCAAACAAAACTTCAAAAAAGAAAACAAAACATTATTAACAAAGTTGTAGAACTTGGAATTTATCTAAGGTAGAAGGAGAGGGTGGAGAAGTTTCTTCTGTGTGCATTAATCAGGGTTTTCTATCGGATCGTTAAGGCCTCCTCGGCAATGCAAAGTACGCGGAAGCTTACCGTTTTCGGGGGGCTTCATTTGACTTTTTAGATGACTTTGAATGAATTCTCCTTGCATATTGAGTGATCAGTGTTGACTATATGTTCAATTATAGCACTGTTTATTGATCCACTGTTACCTTTTCGTAGCCAAGCGCGATAATGTTCTTTGACTCTTTTAGATAAAATACGCATCGAATGACCTATAATCTCACTCCACATGAGCAAGTAAATTGGTAGATACACATAGAAGTGATCAAATGCGATAGTTTATCTTTGGAGTTGTTGAAGAATAATGGACGGCTTGAGAATACCAGTCGTATTGTGGCAACAGAGAATGTTGTTTTCAGGGCGTTAGATATTCTTCTCTTTAGGATGTCTGCCAGAAGGTTGCATTTGAACACCACATTCATGCATAGCATCTTCTTCGGCACAGAGATGGTTGTTCTCTTTTGATTTTCAGCTTAATGTGTTTATCTATAAAGCGTCAAGAGAAACCTCCCGAAAACGGTAAGCTTCCGCGTACTTTGCATTGCTGAGGAGGCCTTAACGATCCGGATAGAAAACCCTGATTAATGCACACAGAAGAAACTTCTCCACCCTCTCCTTCTACCTTGGATAAAATTCCAAGTTCTACAACTTTGTTAATAATGTTTTGTTTTCTTTTTTGAAGTTTTGTTTGACATCTTAGTAACACCTTCTTAACCAACTCTTTATTTACTCCTTCTACCTATTACATAATTTATTTTTTGGACTCGTGTCTCCATTATCATCTCCTGTTTCATATTACGCAACCCTTGTCAATACTTTCCAATCTTCACGCCCCCCCTACTTACAATTTTGACTATTCATCACATTTTAGAAACATTTTGATGAAGTAAACAGTAACCCTAACTAATTTTTATTTTTCCCTGACAATCCTAACGTACACACACATACAAAATAATTATATGTGAATGCGATTGTACAGCTAAGTGAATGAATTCGCTGAAAAGCGACTGTTTGCTGAACTTTGTTGTTCTTATATTCATGTCCGAATGGGTATTTTCCGTGAATTTTACTGAATTCTTTCTTAGTCCTGGTAGATATTTACTGATTTTTGTTTATTTCATCTGGTTCATAATAATTACTTAACTGAGTGATATATTGAGTGATGTAACATTCCTCTTTTACATAATGTAAAACTAATTTGAATATAGCAGAAATAATAAATATCGCCAGCTGGAGGTGATATAAACTCATTCTTTATTAGTTCATGGGTTCTTTCCAACTTCCTACAATCTGATTTAGACTCAATATTCACCCTTTATTGATGTTTCCATTGTCACATATTTCATTCTTTTTGTAATTATTGTTAGACTGTAACAACAAGAAGGCAAGACACGGAAGCCAAGGTATAGTTTTCACTAATCAAACCGCCGTTTAAATATATATATATAGTTTATATTCGTTAACCAATCACCGAGTGTGTGTTGGTTTAAATTAAACCACATGAAACAGAATGTTCAATTAAGATATATCGTATGCTGTTTTTTTTATTCCTTCATGTTCCCATTGGAACATAGGGCTTCAAGCTAGAGTCTTGAAGTTTCTGTAGCAGTGTTTATTTTTACAGGATGGGGTTGCTAGCCTGATGCCCAACCTTTCCTCTTCACCAGCTTTAGTTAAGACTTAGCGAGGTAAAGGAGTGCGCCGGCCGGGAATCGAACCCCGGACCATGTGCATGGTCGCCGAGCGTCCTAACCGCTATGTCACCGACGCACTCGTATCCTGTTGCTAATGCCGAATCGAACTGTGAGAATCATATTCCGTTGGAACATATTGTCTGTATCACACCACCACAAGAGACGATTGATTTTCTCTTATAACTACTTTTTTATTCAATCGCTTAATTCAAGATGCACACAAAACATACAATTAGCTGTTGTCAAGTCTTCCACCTGTAAATGCAGTATATCCTTGTTCAGTTCAAGAGTAAAACAGTAAATATCTGGGGTAAGAAAAAAAGCATTCATTTGATCCTCCTTTCATAACACCATACTTTAGAATAACTACTCCAAGAACATTAAAGTGTCTGTCTGGTGAAAATTCTGTCAAGTTGAGGAGCAGTGAATCATAGGTTGGAAACTTTCCCTTTATATAAAATATGTGACTAATAGCCCAATGTACAAATTCTATTGTAGTTGGTGAGATAAACTGTCATACTATGAAGTGCATCGAAAGTTTATCTGTTTTTTAAATAGCTAATGGTACACGCCTACTTAGGAAATTAGTTTCGAGTTATGATCCACCTTAGTGTAGATGCAACCAAGTTCGAACACGTGACCTACTGGCTAAACTCTAACTGTCTATAAAGGAGAATGATGCATATTGATATTATTAAGCGTTACATCACAAATAAATGACTATTTGAAAACTTCATACAAATCTTCCTGTCCATAATCTTGAACGTGGTAGGGATAACAAATGCAACATGATATTATGAGATCATTCTTTATTATTTCCGGGATTTTTTGCAACTGCCTACTACAACCTTAAACAATACAAAAAATTTATGTTACAAAGTAAGTAGGTTTGAACACTTTTTTCGCATTGGCAAGGAGAAGTTAATAGGGAACTATGAGTAACAAACGTTCAGAACATGACATGTGCCGTTAACTTGTTAGTTGTTAAGAAGGATAATTATTTTTGAAAGAAGTAGGCGCAGAGTTCTACAGTCTATCTTCTAAGATGAGGATATTGCTAGCAGAATAGGGTTCAAGCTGAACGCTGCGCTGAAAAGGATATATGTAGCCATCAAACTTGTGTTTGTTGTATTAGATAGACGGTTGTGCTTAAGACAATTATAAGTGGACAACCTTCCTTTACATATTACTTTCTTGCAGATTACGAGGCAAGCCTGTTGATCATTCAGTCAGTTAGAGAGAGTTCGACAACCCATAAATTTTTACGAGTTGATCATGGATTGATATTAATTAGAGAACCATTGAAAACCAACACTGGAGTACTGGACAACCAGCTGTTTCATCCTAGTTTGGGAATCATCAGCAGAATGCACTCACTGAGTGGGTTTCTAACCCAGGACCTCCCGGTTACAAGGCAAGCTCGTATACCATTGAACCACTCACTGGGAGGCGATTCAAATTCCAGCCAATGAATTCTAACTCCCACTAATTGGTTGGGGTAGCGCTAAATCACGAATTGGTAAAAGTTAAAATTCATGGGCTGGCCAT
Source organism: Trichobilharzia szidati (assembly GCA_944472155.2). Classification (NCBI taxonomy): domain Eukaryota; kingdom Metazoa; phylum Platyhelminthes; class Trematoda; order Strigeidida; family Schistosomatidae; genus Trichobilharzia; species Trichobilharzia szidati. The sequence goes on from OX235274.1 coordinate 79,912,738, forward strand.
TGAATCGCGTCCCAGTGAGTGGCTCAATGGTATACGAGCTTTCTGGCCTTGTAACCCGGAGGTCTTGGGTTAGAAACCCTCTCAGTGAATGCGCACTGCCGAAGATTCCCAAACTAGGATGAGGCAGCTAGTTGTCCAGTACTCCAGTGCTAGTTTTCAGTGGTTCTCTAACTGATAACACTCCCTGATCAACTCGTAAAAACAAAACTAACCCTTACAAGCCAAACTATAGAAATCCATAAATTCTAATTTTTACCAATTTACGATTTATAGCACTACTGCTAACCACCAGCGTTGTCGATGAATATTTTTCCTCACAACTAACTTGGTGGTGGAGTCCATTGCTTTCCAGTTTTCACTAAAATTCCAGGCAACTAAATCCTCTTGTCAGTCAGTCTTTAGCCACCGTTGGATTAATTTTCTAGTGTTAGTGTGCAGACCAAATATGTACTTATTCTAGATTTTTAGTGTTTTACACTTGAATAATTTTTTTTACTAAATCCACCCAGGTGAAAACAATCGATAGCAGCTAATTGTATATATGTGTGTATGTATCTTGATTTGAGGACTGAATATGAAATAATTACAGGATAAAATCAATCGTCTTTAGCAATAATTACAACAAGAACAGAACATGTGTGAATGAAAATGTCAATAAAAGGTGAATATAATGCCTCAATCCATACTACTGACAGGTAGAGAGAAATGATGAATGTCACACTTAAGGTCATCATAAATGGGATTTATTAACGGTGTATTAACATTGATTTGAACAGAACATGTGAAAGTTGACAGTTACTCCCTTTCTTAATATATGTGCATAGGTGTAGTGTTTCATTTGTTCAGAGTTCTATGATAGACCCTGTTACATTAGGGCGACACATTATGTGGTTTTTTTCTCTGAGTTGATTTGGTATTCAATTTCAATATGAGTTCTTAAACTCATTGATCCAACCAGTTCTAGACAAATGTTTAAGATCTTATAAAAACGCTTAAATCTGAGTCCTAAGTATCATCATTGTGTGTCATGAATCTAACTATGCAGTGAATTAAGATTTCAACGAAAAAAAAGCATTGCTTTTCATAACTATACGCTTTAACAGCTGACGAGTTTTTCAATTAACAGTGTTCTCTGAGCTGGTTGGTTTAGTTGCGGAGCTTTCGTCGTCCTTCTGGACAACATCTTCAGCGCCATATTTAGCACAAAGTGAAATGATTTCAATTTCTTCATGAGTGATGTAATTGCGTCTCCTGGTGACTATCTTTGCATATGTATTGACCATTTTCTATTGACTTTGATTTTAAACTTTCTGGTCATCTGATTTACTTTTTATTAGTTGGTATATTTCGTCTATATTAACGTGTTTGTTAATTGCATTTTCGCTTGAGTACCAGGCTTTTAGGAATTCTCTGGCACTTTTCGTGTTTCCTCTGTTTAAGATTTTGACATGATCCCAATCAAATTTATGACCATAATTGTCTGTATGCATTGATACCAAAGAATACATATCATGTCTTTTCACAGCTGATTTATGTTCTTGGATTCTGATTCGAAGGGGACGCCCACTTTGGCCGATGTAATGCTTGTTACACTTCATACAATTTATTTTGTAAATGGTATTAATTTTATCTCCTTTTTCTGTTGGATCTTTTGGTTTGCATAATATCGAATTAAACGATTTTACTGGTTTGTGTGCTATATCTATATCAAACGGTTTCAGTATTCTAGCTGTTATTTGAGAATGAATTTTCTTGTGGTCTTTGATGATGGTTTCTTGCTGGTGTTTTGATTCGACTTTAAACACTTTTTGATGAAATTTTGTGGATAATCATTCTTTTTGAAGACCGTTTGTAGGTACTTTTCTACCATTCTTTTCAACTCTGGAGTGCTACAATGTGTCTGAACTCTTTTAAACAATGTCTGCACACAGTTTCGTTTGTGAGTAACTGGATTATTGCTAGTATAGTTGAGTATTTGATCTGTGTGCGTTGGTTTTCTATAAACTTGTGTCTCTAAATCTCCTGTGTTGGTTCTCCTGATTAAGACATCTAAAAATGGGATTTTGTTGTCTAATTCTTCTTCTCTTGTGAATTTGATGTCTTCAAATATGTTGTTTATTAATTTATGAGTATATTCTAAATCACTTCTCTTAACTATTACAAATGTATCATTAACGTAACGTATCCAGATTTTCGGTTTAATTATAGATAGAGCTATTAATTCTAATCTTTGCATAACGGCTTCAGCTATTCATCCTGATATGGGCGATCCCACTGGTGTTCCTTTTATTTGTTCATATATTTGAGTATTGAACTGGAAGTATGTTGTAAGGCATAATTTTATGAGTTCTATCCAAGTTGATAACTGCGTTTTTGTGTTTTCATCACTATAGAGTAATTGTTGCATAGTTTCTGTTGCTAGTTTTGGATTAATTGAAGTATATAATGCTGTGACATCAAAGGATACCATTATTTCATTGTCTTCTACTTGAATGTTTTTGATTTCCTCTAGAAATTGGATTGACGAATTGATAGAATGGTCGCATGATTCTGTTAGGTAATTTAATTTCCTGAAAAGTTCTTTAGATAGATTATATGTTGGTGTTCCTGGAAGCGAAACGATTGGTCGTAAGGGAATATTTGGGTTGTGTAGTTTCTGTCTACCATAGAATCGAGGTAAAATAGGTCCGTTAGATTTCATTCGCCATTGATCTTGTTCTGTAATTTGTCCTGATTTCGTTAGTTTATTTAAGGTTGTTCTGATTTTGTTATCTAATGTTTGTATAGGGTTTTTTGTCAACTGTTGATATACATTATTATCTTTGAGCAAATCATCTGCTTTCTTTATGTAATCTTCTGTGCCCAGGATTACTGTTGTTCTTCCTTTATCAGCCGGTAGAATAATTATATCTTTTCTATTCTTCAGTTTCTTCAATGCATTTTGCTCTTCAGTGCTAAGTTGGGAATTATGTCTTTTCTGTTTGAGTATAGGTATGATACATTGACGTACTTCTTGTTGTACTTCCTTATTTAATTTGATAATTTGAGTGATGATTCTAAGGAAGCACAAAAATCTGTTACTGAAGCGTCACCAGTATTGTAGTTGAGTTCTTTCTGAAGTTGTTCTTCTGCTTTTGATAATGGTTGTTTTGATAGATTTACTACACAATCATTTAGAGTTTCTTCAGAAGGTTGTTTGGATATCTTGGCTAGTTTTCCTCTGAAAGCGACTCGTCTTCGTTCTTTGTGTTGTTCGCTTAATATTTTATTGGCAGTATTCAATGTTGACAGATGTTCTGGTGCCAGAGTCTGTTCAACCTTTTCTTTATGGAATCTGATCATATGCTGGTATTTTTTAATCCTATTGTGTGCATCCGTGATCATTAATTTCACCATTTGTTTTCCATGTTGTTTGGCTAATTTCCAGCCTAAAGGGCAGTTAATTTGTGGTTTATATTTGACGAGTTTTTCTCCGAACAAATTCCTTTGTTTGATTTCAGCCTAGCTATGTAACACTTTAGGACTTATTAGTGCGTCGGTGGCACAGTGGTTAGGATGCCTTCTGACGATGTTCATGGTCCGGGGTTATAACCCCGGCCGATGCACACCTGATATCAACGGTTGGCACGCTAAATTTGGGCTACCGATATCATATATGCTGAAAATTCCATAATTATACCAAAATACTGTGCGGAATCAAGCTATTATAAAGTTAATTAATTATTTGTAATTTTGAAGAAGTTATGAAGGAGATTAGAATATTTTTAACTCTGTCATGAGTGAAACTTACTAATGACGCAGTGAGTACAAATCTCATCTTTGCGCATTGTTCTATGTGATAGTTACTTTCCGTGAATAATTCATCATATTTACATGAAAGCAGTTTCAATCAATTGGCTGATACCCTAGTAACTAGTTGCAAAGTTGACTTATATTTTGTTTGATATATAGCGGCGGAGTATTTCTTTTGATGTATACTAATCGATAATAGTTGGATTACAGATTTGTTGGCAGAAGTTTGTTTTATCAATTAATAAAAGGCAAGTCTCATCGTAGGTAGGTTTAACATCATAAAAACGGAACTTAAGGTTACCGAAAGAGCCAGTTACTGCAATTATTATTATTGTTTCCTTGGGTTCCTAGTGGAACATAGGGCTTCAACTGCACGTCTCCACTTGCTTCTGTCTTCTGCTGTACTTTTAACCTGCATCCATGTTAGTCCATACTGTTTCAGCTCCTCTTCACACGATCTCCTCCATGTCACCCTTGGACGTCCCACTCGCCGCTTCCCTTCCGGGTACCACTAGAGCACTGACCTGACGCGCGATGTCACCCAGTGGCCTCCTCAGCGAGTGTCCAATCCATCTCCATTTTCTCCTGCATATTTGTTGAGCGATCGGTTCTTGTTTTGTCTGTTCCCATAGTTTCTTGTTGGTTCTTGTTCTTTCCGGCCATCTGATCTTCAGTATAGAACGAAGACAGTTAGTTGTTGATAAAGGTCTGCAACAGGCTGTTGGAAATATTCTTTGTGACCCGCCGCCAAGTTTCTGATCCGTATAGAAGAACTGACTGACTTGACGTTTGTATTGAAAATCCGAATTTTGTTGTTGATGCTGAGTTGAGTGACGAAGATTTCTAGATTGGTTTCAGGTTGATGAATGTGTTTCTCGCCTTCCCAATTCTCGATTTGACATCGTCGTCGGTTCCTCGTGTAGTTGAGACAATGCTCCCTAGATAAGTGAATGAAGTAACCTCTTTCAAATCCCTTCCGTTGATGGTGATTGGCGCTGGATGTTGCTGGTGTTGTTGTAGTTGGTTGGTTATTTTGATAACCTCCGTCTTGTCTATGTTCAACTGAAGTCCTGTCTTTGCTGCTTCTTCGACCAGTTTGTCGGTTTTCGCTTGTAAGTCTTCTATTTTGTGTGACATCAAACATAAATCATCCATGCGCGAAATCCAGGTCTTCTAGATTCTTCACGTTGGTCCAGGATATCCCTGTCTCCTCGTTTCCCACTGTCTGACGCATAATCCAGTCTGTCCACCACAATTAGGAATATCATTGGTGATAATAAGAACCCTTGTCTGTCTGACTGTAAAGGTTGCTATAATTCCTAGTTTGTTGAAAACTCTTTTTAAAAGATTGTAAGGTGAGAATCATCTCTTGAAGATCTAGATAATCTCAAATATCGTTTACATGAAGCTTCATAGATAGATGTAGCAGAAGAGGTTTTCATTTGTATTTGCAACCATGAAGAATTCCACCATATACACCTCAGTTGGTAAAGTGCTAGGTTGTGTTAATCTACGGATCATTGTTTCAAATTCTACTGTGACTCAAGTTTTTGTTTTACCCACGAAATCAACAGAGATCTGGTGACCAAAGACTATTTGAGATAGTCTCAAGGGAAATAAATAGGACTTGAAGTTGATGATTGGATTTAACCCACCTATTGTATTTTTGAACTGTCCAGTTAATTTGAAGTATTGTAGAAAACAACCATTTTGAGGTAGATTTCCTCACGAAACAATATCAGCTAGGGAACCATTACAAACAAGAGAAAAATGGGTAGTTGGACCGTCCTAGTTTGCCACCTTTTACTACTTTTTTCATTCCTTGAGTCCCAATTGGAAAATAGGACTTCAGGTTTGCGTCCTTGAAGTTTCAGTAGCCATGGTGAAAGTGCTAGCTTCACACCGAACCTTCCCTCTTTCCCGGCCCTCCTATCAGCTAGTAAAGTAGACTGTTTAGGAGTGCGTCGATCCAGAATCAAATCTCGGACCATACGCATAGTTGGTGAACACTCTATCACTGACCCACTTCCTCACTGGTACGCATCGATAACCCCAGCAAGGGTCAATCCCTCGACCTTTGCGTTATTAGATGAGTATATCACTATTCAGCCACTAGCTTCTAGATTCAATAATCCATGATTTTAATTTGTTTCAATTCGTGACATAGAGCTACCGTTATCCAATCTCGCTGTCGACTACGTGTACGCACCTGCAGGTAACTTGATTGACCTAACCGTTCATGACTTTTGGTTAGAATTTCGGGAAGTCTATCTCTCAGTCAGCCGCTGGAATAATTTTCAAGTGTTGCGTTATAAGTATTTGAACCTGATATTTGAATCACAACTATTTTTATTTGTACCTTTATTTTTGAGGTTTGACTGTTTTGATTGAGTGTTATCAAAGAAATACGTTCATTCTTAATGTTTGTTTGGTGTGTGTGTGTGTGTGTGTTTGCATGATACTCGTTCCATTAGTATATTAATTTTAGAGATGTAAATTTATTAAATAAACTACCAGATGTGTGCGTCGGTGGTGGTACGGTGGTAGAATGCTCGCCAACCACACCTCACGTGGTCCAGGGTTCCATCCTCATCCGATGCATTCCTTTACCTCGCTAAGCCATTGCCAAGACTGATAAAGAGGAAAGGTTGGGCATGAGGCTAATAACCCCATCCCGTAAAATTAAATACCATTGCAACCGAAACTTCAAGCCTCTGTCTTGAAGGCCTATGTTCCACTGGGAACGTAAAGGAATAAAAAAATCCATCAAATGCATACAACTGAAATGATCTAACGCCCCCAAGGATGTTTCAAACAATCTGCTATCTATAAAACTGAAGAAATGAGGTATTAGATAAGTGTAGAAAGCAAATTTGAAAGTCACGTGATTATGTTGATATGGTTATGGACAACGAATTGTGCTCAAAAATATTAATCCATGTGAAGAACTGTAGGTTCCTTGAATGTGGTAGTTTCGTTACGGGATAGCTGCTCACGCTAGACAATTGATTGAAAAATATTTCACGATGACTTAATTACATATTTTGTGCTTTTTTATACCTTCCAATAATGTGTTACCCTATGTGACTCAGCTGTTAGAAAATTCAGTCGATTCTTCATTGTCTTCAATGTTACCCGGTAATAAGTCTCTTATTCTTTGATTATGATGAATACATTTTATTAAGAAAATTATTGTCTTGTGAATGACAAGTTAACTAGGTTAAACCGCTTCCAGATACTAGTGAATTGTTGTCATCCTATACCTTACTTCTTTCTGAAGGTCCACACTATAGGCTATAGGTAATATCGTTTATGTTATCTCTTCATTCGATATCAATTTTCACCACAGAGAATGATCGACTATCGACCAAAGGGCGTGTGTACTGCTCATCAGTTCGCTCCGTCCTCCTTTATGGCTGTGAGACCTGGCCATTGAGAGCAGAAGACATGAAAAGATTAACTGTCTTTGATCATAGGTGTCTGCGTTCTATCTCCCGCGTGAAGTGGTATAATAAGGTGAGCAATATTGAGGTTGGGCGTCGAGTGCTAGGTAAGGGGGGGGGGGGAATCAGTCGACAAGACTGTGAAATTACATCGACTGAGATGGTTAGGACATGTGTTACGTATGCCTAGTCATCGCCTTCCTCGACCAACGTGCAATGTTAGCTGACATACGGCCAGGCTGGAAAAGAGCTAGCGATGGTCAAACCAAAACACGGCACCAGTCAATGAAATCTACAACAGTTAGTCTAAGCCATGTAGGAAGGTGTAGACTTCCTGACTGGTTGGGGTCCTCGGGACGGTAAAAACCAATGGTTGGAAACAATTGGTGACATGGCTCAAAATCGTTCTCAATTGTTGGCGCAGATGCATCCACTCCTTGTGACTTATAATTTCCAATGAAACTGTTTTGTTCTTCGTTATTACTATACCTTTGTCTCACACCTCTGTTTACTGTCTATATTATGCATTTCTTCTACTTTCTTCTCTTGCTTTGTGTCCTACATGGAGTGTGGCGACTTGAACTGCCGCACATCAGTGCAAAGTTCTATGTCGAAAACAGACAGACAGCAGGCAGAGAATGATTTAAATCCTTTAGTTCTTTATTGTTAAGTGTCAGTAAGTACAAATCTTAGATACCGAACTTCCTCTCAGTTACCTCTTATCACCTATAATCATTTCAGAAGGCAATGAAATATTGAGTCGCCTAGCGTTGTGTATCGATTACACTCGTGCAATAGGTCTATCGTAAACCCTAATACATATCAATGGTACCGTCTTTGGCTTCAGTACTACGTAACTAACTAACTGCTGGCAAGTGCTAACAAGTCTAGAGCTTCGAGGTAACTACCTTCAACGACTTAATATCAAAGAGCAATTCTGTGGCTTAATGGTCTACAAGTTAGTTAGTCTCTAGTCTTATTACCAGGAGGTCCTGGGTTCGGACCCTGTTGGTGGGTGCATACTGATCAAGAGTCCCAAACTAGGCTGACGAAACAACAGGCTGTCCAGTACCCCCTGCAGTACTCCCTTCCAATGGTTCTCTAACTTATGTCAGCTCATGATGTGAAATCCTCCAGCCAATCAAACAAAATCCCTACAAAACCAATACTTGAAAATCCTGTGTATACTCAAACAGGGAGAGTTTATTTTAATTGCATAAACTACTGTAACTGGGATTGACTAAAACTGTAACCTTCTAATTTTTAGTATCAGTATAATAGTAATAAGAAGAATCTTTTACAAATTAATACTACTTTCGTAATTAGTATTTATAAAAACTAGATCAATACATTCATCTTACTCCCCCTCCCTCTCTCTCTCTCTTTGAAAAGAATAATTATAACCTTACTTGTTGTGTGTATATCTTTGTTAAAAAAATTATCACCGACTGAATAAAATCTCAATATTTTTTCCACAAATTGTTTTTTTTTCGAATGACTAAGTCAAAAATGCTAAAATTAAACAATAATCAAATTATTCTGGTATTTTATGCTTTCTTTGATTAACACACATTTTATATAATTGACATTTCAATGCAAATTTAATAAAATTCAACTATAAATATTTCTGTCAGTTGGTATGTATACTGATAAGACTTTGTAAGTAGTATATTGTATGTGATGTCTTCTACAAGAATATTTTAGCAGTGAAAGGATAGATTAAATAGCAAAGAGGAAAAATGAAGGGATTCTTGTTGAACAATATGGAAAAAACACGAAAGGAAGACAAAAGAAGAGAGATACTGAGAACATATGCAAATGATGACTTCTATATAAAGCATACGTATTTTCAAGTTTGCCCACGGACTGATATTAGTTAGAGAACCATTGTGTACCAGCAGGGAGTACTGGACAGTTGTTTCATGTTGGTTTGGGACTTATCGGCAGTACGCACCCACTGGGGTTCGAACCAAGAACTTTCCCTTGAAAATTAATTTGATGCTCGCTAGTAACTGACCATAGGAAGAAGTTGCCTGCAGTTCTAATGACAAGTTGTCACCAGTGGGATCTACCCTGTCGAGCGTAAGAACAGATACTCGCTGACGATATTGACTGGTGGTCGCGCGAAAATCACAAATGATTAGGAGTTAGAATTCATGGATCATTGATTCGAGTCCCAGTGGCTGAATGGTCTACAAGCTTTGCATGTAAACGAAAGGTCCTGTGTTCGAACCCCATTGGGTGTGTACTGATGTTGAGTCCGAAACTAGGATGAGACAGCTGTTCAGTACTCCCTGATGGTACTCAATGGTTCTCTAAGTGATATTAATCTGTGGTCAAACTTGAAAAACAAATCAAATCCCCATAAATCAACTGTTGAAAATGTATGTGTTTTGCCATATCCGTACATTAATTTTCCGATAAACAATTCCTTTACCAAATACTATTATGTTCTGCTGTTACATTTCTATTAATCTCAGTGTAATTAGTGAAGTGAACATATAGAGGACAGAAGTGATACCCTACCCCCACGGCTAACAAGCACGAATCACAATTTGCATATGTTCTCCGTATTATGCTTCTTCTATCCTTCTTTGATGTTTTTATTATGTTGTTTCACGAGAATATATCATTTCTCCTCTTTGCCATTCAATCCATTCCTGTGCTATTCGATATGCTTGAAGAAGACATCACTACAATTTATTATTATTGTCTCGTTTAGTTCCTAGAGGAACATAGGGCTTCAGCCGCACGTCTCCATTGCGTTTGGTTCTCCGCCAAAGTTTTCACCTGGCTTCACGTCTGCCCACATACTTTCATGTCCTCTTTGCATGACCTCCTCCATGTCACCCTCTCATTGACGACCAACTCGCCCATGGTCGCCCATTCGGGTTCCACTCGAGCGATGGCCTGGCATGTGATGTTACTCACTTGATGGTTTGTTTTCTCAGAGTATGACCAATCCACCTCCATTTCTTCCTGCATATTTGTTGTACAATAGGTTCCTGCTGGGTTGGTTCGTTCTTTTCCAGAGATCGCTGTTGCTGATGTTTTCTGGCCGGCCATCTGATGTTGAGCGAAGTATTGGGAGAAGGCAGCTGTTGATGAAGGTCTGTAGTTTGTTTGAAGTGCTCTTCATGACACACCAAGTCTCTGACCCGTATAGTAAGTAGCACTGGCTTCACATTGGAGTTGAAAATACGGATCTAATTTGCATTTTCATGCTGAGTGCTGTTGATCTCCTCTACACAGACTTGAGAGTAATGTAAGCTTGTGTTGCTTTCCCGATCCTTGCTTTGATATCCTCGTCAGTTTCGTCCGCCTGTAGTTGAAACGATGCTTCCCAGGTAGTAAGTAGGTAGGTAGGTGAAGGAGGTTGCTTCTTTCAGATTTCTTCCATTTACGCTGATTGTTATTTGTTGTTGTTATTGTTGCTGTAGCTGTTGGCCAGAAATCTTCATCACCTCTGTTTTCTCTGTGTTCACCTGAAGGAAGTCCTATCTTTGATGCTTCTTCTATCTCCAACTTGTTGCTTTTCGCTTGTATATCTTCCAGTTTGTGGAATGCTTGATATATATATAATATATATATATATATATATATATATATATATATATATATAATATCTTCAAGTTAACAGAAATCGATAGCTGACTTATGAATGTATGTGTTGTGTATACCCTTTTATTTTGATGATCACCACATGTACTGATTGTTTGTGTTTACCTAGAAAATGTTTTATAAAAGAGGTTGAATCAACACAAACAACTAGATGATCATGTGATAAATAAAGAAACAACACAGATAATCTATAGCCTACTGTTTTTTTAATTGGTGGATAGTGACTAGCAGTAGAATCCAGGGTGTGCATGTCGTCCTGTTTGAGACTCGTCAGCTAACTGGATGTACCTACATTCCTCAGTGAATGTTCGTGTTCCCACCGAGGCTCGAAGCCGGTGCCCATAGTTTTAAATGCCAAAGCGTTATCCACCAGACCAGTTGGACCACGAGATCCACTACTGTTTTTGTTTGTTTAAAACTATTATTTGTAATGATCCCATCTCTAGGAGTGTATACATCAAAACTGTGATTAGTTTTGTATTTTTGATATTATTGAAAAGTGATTGGGATATGTGTTACGGATCTATTGACTTGTCATTCGTCACAGTGTACAGGATTTGAACAAATGGAATTAGATAAAAGAAGTTCAATGTTAACAAGGCTAAAATTTAATAATCATCTGTAAAATCACTAAGTGCTGCTCTGAAGTATATATAGACGATTGGCTGTCTGGTGCTTTAATATACCAGGTTGATGTATTCACTATTGACTATTCAAATTCTCAACGTCATATTTGTCCTTATTATTACTGCTATTATTTGTTTCTTGCTTTCCGAGTGAAACACATGGCTTCACTAGTACATCTTCATTGTACTCTGTTCCTTGCCGTCTTTCCCAGCTAGCTAGATGACTGCCAAGAAACTTTCATTTTCTCTTCATATAACCTCCTCCATATCATCCTCGGACCAATGACCAACTTGTCGTTTCCTCTTCGGGTTTCACTTGAAGGTCTGCCTGTCGTACTATATCCCTCAGCGATCTCTTCAGTGTCTAAACAATCTATCTTAGTTTCCCTCTGAATAATTGTTGGGTAATAGGTTGTTGGTTGGTTCGCTGCTTGCCACAGTTCCCTGTTGTTTATTCTTTCCAGCTAACCATCAGATTTTAAGTATCGAGTCAGCGAAGGTAGCTGTTGATGATAGTCTGCAGTCTGTTGAAAATACTTCTTCGTGGCTAGCGGGGCAAGTTTCTGAACTTTATAGACTTGGCGTTAGTGTTAAGAATTCGGATCTTGTGCTAAGTGCTGTAGATCACCACATTGATTTCATAGTAATGAATGCCTATTCCGCTTATCCGATCCAATCTTGTTTGATTTTGGTATTCTCATCCATGCCCTCTGTATTTGAAACAATGCTGTCTTGGTGAGTAATTGAAAGAAACGACTGTCTTTGGATTTCTTCCATCGATGATGATTAGCGTTTGTTGTTGTTGTTGGGTCATGACAACTCACATGGCCTGGTCACATAATTGCACTTCCACCATGCAGGTAGCATACAACCACCGTCCTCAGATTAGGGACATTTCCTTAAATCGACGTAAGGCCGGCGAGAGCATCTAAAATGCCGACAATTCTCTCACCGCTGGCTCCCCTCGGCTGACCAAGACAAGAATGAATGAAGTATTTACTTTCACTGTTAATGGCCCCACTCACCTCATCTCGACCCATGAATCCATTCCACATCCCGAACCACCAGATGTCCGAAATGCTTCCTGAATAGAGACGATAGTCATACACCCCTCTTGGGGCAGTTGTACAAACATGTTCATTCTGGTCTGAGAGACTGGGTCCTCGGACCGCGGGCGGTTACTCCCACGGCTGCTCTGCTCCCACTAAATAAAGGGCGGAACCCGAGCAACTGGAGGTCGCGCCACCTACCTGCGCTGTATGACCTCACTGGACGGTTTTAAAGACCTACAACCAGCCGCGGAGACCCACGACCGATCGCAGTCCGACGAAGCCTTAAAGGCCACCATCCACGAGCGAACTAGTCTCGGAAATGATCCCCTCGCAGGTCGTCCGAAGGTTCGAATCAAGCTGCCCCGTTGTTATAGGGATACGAGACTCTCCCAACATCCTTCCCGCTCGGTTTTCATGACCAGGCTACCGTTCGCAGTCAATGCCCCAGTGCCCCCTAAGACGCCTTAGCACCAAAGAGGATAACAACCAGAACAAGCCGCGTTCGGCATTCCCAAGGGCAAGAAATAGTTCGCTCTCGTCCTGACAGGATTTAGCTAGGGCGGCCGGAAAACCACCCCACCCAGTGGGGGGTACCTGTCAACGCAACCAATGACTCAGGACTCTTGCCTTTAGAGAGAAAGTCATAGTTACTCCCACCTAATCACAATTAGGTTATACACCTTTAGTATTGCCAAGGTATTCATATAAATAATGAAGTTGAGTTGTGATTCATTTAATGACTACTAACCATCTAGTCAGTTAGATGCACAAATAGATCCAACAAGAGTTTCTGAAAAAGTGGAGAAATTTTAAGTGAAAAGTGCTCAAAACACTACGTAAACAGAATGTAAAGGAGAGTGAAATAGACAACAAAGTGAACAATAAAAGCAAGTGAATTGGAAGGAAGTATGATGAAGACGGGAAAGGCAATACTGGTGTTCTTCACTCTTAATTTGGTGTAGGCATTTACAACAATTAGCACAAGGAACAATATCCGAATTTTTATCACAGATTTAAAATCAGTGCTTTATGTGTGGTTCCGAGAGTTAGTGTGTTTGTCACTAAAAGCACATCCAACAGGTTACTGCAAACTTTCATCAACAGGTACTTTCTCTGGTTCAATACTGAAGATCAGATGGCTAGCTGGAAAGGAGAGGCAACATGTAACTGTGGAGGGTTACTAACCAACCAATAACCTATTGCCCGACAAATATGCAGGAGGAAATGGAGATGGTTTGGATATTCACTAAGGAAACCGTTGTTTGACACCACAGGCCATATAGACTGTCGATTTATTGGGAGCTGAGTGGGTGTGGATTGGAGGCTGGCATAGAGGAGATAATGTGAAGAGGGAATTGAGGCTTGTGGCTAGTCATGGAGCCAGATGAAGTTGACGGTAGGGAACAGAATACAATGAACATATGCTTCTGAAGCTACATGTTCCACTGGGAGCGCAAGGAATGAATATTATTATTATTATTGTCTCCTTTAATTCCTAGAGGAACATAGGGCTTCAGCCGTGCGTCTCCATTGTGTTCGGTTCTCTGCTAGAGTCTTCACCTGGCTCCAAGTCTGCCCACACGTTTTCATCTCCTCTTCACATGACCTCCTCCAAGTCACCCTTGCACTGACGACTAACTCGCCGCTTCCCTTTCGGGTTCCACTCGAGCGATGGCTTGTCTAGTGATGTCACTTGATGGATTGTTTCCTCAGAGTATGGCCAATCCATCTCCACATCTTCCTGCCTATTTGTTTCACAGTCGGTTCCTGCTGTGTTGGTTCGCTCATTGCCAGAGATCCCTGTTGTTGATCTTTTCTGGCCATCTGATCTTGAGTATTGAGCGAAGACAACTGTTAATGAAGGTCTGAAGGAATGAATAATAATGATAATAGTAACTATCATGTTGATGAACTGAAATCTTGGTCACCTTGCATATCTTTTAAATTAGTACTACGTTAGCGCACGAATTTGAACCTCAGATATGTGAATTCTTTCAAGTTTGGCCACGGATTGATATCACTTAGAGAACCATTGACGACCAGCAGGGAGTACTGAACAGCTGTCTCATCCTAGTTTGGGACTCAACATCAGTACACACCCAATGGGGTTCGAACACAGGACCTTTCGTTTACATGCAAAGCTTGTAGACCATTCCGCCACTGGGACTCGAATCAATGATCCATGAATTCTAACTTCTAACAATTTGTGATTTTAGCGTGACCACCAGTCAATATCGTAGCAGTATCTGTCTCGTACAGGGTAGATCCCACTGGTGACAACTTCTCATTAGAACTGCAGGCAACTTCTTCCTATGGTCAGTTACTAGTGAGCATCAAATTAATTTTCAAAAGTTAGTTTGTAAATATTTGAGTTCTATTCAATTTCTTGGGTTATTCAAATTTCATTTGTCATTTCTTCGCGTGATAAAATCAGTCTCTCAAAAATTGGCAATCTCTAGTGATAGTGTTATCAACAGTATGTTTGAGTTTTGTGTTTAAACAAAAAGGCAGATGTTGCACGTATTCAATGCCTATTTCACAATTTTACACATGTACAGTTGATCTCTAAAGAAAAGTGCTTGTTTTTTGTTTACTCTGTGTTCAAACGTGTTTCTATAGTTATATTGAAAATGTTATTTTGATGAGCATTATCTGTTTGTTCAAATATCCTATAACACGAAACAATTCTGTCAAAAAATATATGATTATCAGCTTCTGTTTTTTATTTTTTTCTAGAGACAGCATAAATGTCTCTCTGATCAAGTTTATTCGCTGTCATATTTTACTTTTCTTTTTGGTTTTTCTCTTTTGTGATATACATATAAGTGTGTGTGTAGAAGATATAAATTATCGATTTATTGATTACTTCATATCCAATCAATGAACATATAAAAAAAACATTAGCATATAGCATCTCAGTGACAAAGTAAAATTAGTAATTTTCAAGATTTGGTTTGTAAGGATTAGATTTCTTTTTACGAGTTTGCCCATGGATTGATATCAGTTAGATAACCATTGGAAACCAGGGAGTACTGAAACAGCTCTCCAGTGGTCCCTGGTTTTTAATGGTTCTCTAACTGATATCAATCCGTCGTCGAACTCGTTAAAATTAGTAATGTTATACATCTTGTTGGAAACTTGACTGACAGAATTTACTCTTCAACAGACAGAGGACTAAACTCTTGACATTAGTTGCTGTCTAGTTATATTATTATTATTGTTCCCTTGGGTTCCTAGTGGAACATAGGGCTTCAACTGCACGTCTCCACATACTTCTGTCTTCTGCTGTACTGTTAACCTGCATCCATGTTAGTCCATACTGTCTCAGCTCCTCTTCACACAATCTCCTCCATGTCACCCTTGCACCGACGAACCACTCGCCGCTTCCCTTCCGGGTTCCACTCGAGCGTTGGCCTGACGCGCGATGTCACCCAGTGGCCTCCTCAGCGAGTGTCCAATCCATCTCCACTTTCTCCTGCATAATTGTTGGGCGATTAGTTCTTGTTTTGTTTATTCCCATAGTTTCTTGTTGGTGATTCTTTCCGGCCATCTGATCTTCAGTATAGAGTGAAGACAGTTGTTGATAAAGGTCTGCAACAGGCTGTTGGAAATATTCGTTGTGACCCGCCGCCAATTTTCTGATCCGTACGTATAGAAGAACTGATTTGACGTTTGTATTGAAGATTCGAATTTTGTTGTTGATGTTGAGTGACGAAGATTTTTAGATTGGTTTCAGGTTGATGAATATGTTTCTCGCCTTCCCGATTCTCGATTTGACATCCTCGTCCATTCCTCCTGTAGTTGAGACAATGCTCCCTAGATAAGTGAATGAAGTAACCTCTTTCACCAAATCCCTCCCGTTGATGGTGATTGTCGCTGGATGTTGCTTGTGTTGTTGTTGGTTGGTTGGTTATTTTCATAACCTCCGTCTTGTCTATGTTCACCTGGAGTCCTGTCCACTCTGGCTGCTTCTTCGACCAGTTTGTCGGTTTTCGCTTGTAAGTCTTCT
The DNA here is from genome assembly GCA_944472155.2 of Trichobilharzia szidati. Classification (NCBI taxonomy): domain Eukaryota; kingdom Metazoa; phylum Platyhelminthes; class Trematoda; order Strigeidida; family Schistosomatidae; genus Trichobilharzia; species Trichobilharzia szidati. Next base: position 79,929,281 of record OX235274.1, read on the forward strand.
ATTTTGTGTGACATCAAACATAAATCATTCACGCGCGAAATCCAGGTCTTCTAGGCTGTTCACGTCGGTCCAGGATATCCCTGTCTTCTCGTTTCCCACTGTCTGTGCTGTCTGGTAGTCAATCAAAATATCTGTTACTGTCTTACAGGAAGTCATTTGCGGTCCTGGATAACTCAGTGGTGGTAACGTCTCTGACTGCAGCACTGGATGAGCCGGGTTCAAATCTCATAAGGGACATGAGTTCCTTCAAGGTCGCATATATCCCTTGCTGAATGATGAGTGCCGACAAAGATGAAACCTCTAGGTCAAAGACTTCCTGCCGATAATCTCCAATCATCTAACAACAATTCATAGCACATTGTGATGGCAAGTCAGTCATCTAGCATGGTGGTGGTCACATTGCAAACTTGACTGATAGAATTTTAGTCTGCACCAGACCGAAGACCAGATGCATGACACTGGTTGGTACCTAGGGTACAGTCAAAGTAATCTACATCTTAGTTGCGTGTCGACCACTCTCGCTGTTGGAGTGACCGGTGATTGCGTAATATTCCCCATATATATATGCTTGTGTGTTTGATTATTATTTAAAACTTGAGCTGTAATAAAGGTTACTATTGAGTGACACATTTTAATTTCATCCCTACTTTTATTATGCTCTCTGAATATTGGAAAATATACTTAGTAAGATGTCTCTGATGTTTAGTGCTTCCTTACATACATAGTGTAAAGAAGAAAAGACCGATGAGGCTCGAAGACAATGTTTACTAGGACAAACGCATTGTAGGCACATAAATTTGGCATACCTTATCATTAAGTCTTTATTTGCACGTCATTTGCAAAGTGGTCGAATATCACCACATTCGATAGCTTATTGGATTCTGCACAGTGTTTCTAATGTTCTTCTCGAAGTTTCTCTTCTTGGATTGCTTTTTTTCCAGTGCCCAAAACCAACTGATACTTTTCTGAATTCGTTTGCTGACATACTACTTATATATGATTATAAGTAGCACTCACACACACAGCATAAGTGGCATAATATTGCATGATCAACTAGCACTGACTCCTAGCCGTAAGGATAGAATGTGAAGTGGCTAAATGCGTTAACTATTTTGATGTATTTGTTTCAAATGGTTAAATTATACGTGAAAATATCAACATGGATATCAAAAGCAGTCTGCATAATGTTTGATAACTTGCATTATCCGTCACGTAAGCAATATACAGCGTAATCCATCAGTTATCGGGTGTTCTGCTGATTAGGTTCTCTATTTGTGAATCTGAAAAAAAGGTGTCTATTCCAGAATATCTTCTTCGTACTTACAGAGAATGTGGAAACTGTCAACAATAATAAAGTTAAGTGTAGATGCGAGTTAATGTGTTTGGTTTTATGGAGTTAAAATTGCTTTCTACACACTACATTATTTTGAAGTAAATCAGAGTGGATAAAAGTGGGCTGTTAGAGATGTTGTCCACCAAGAATAAGATTGCAATTTGCGTTGAATACGGAAATGCAATAGGGACTGAATGGCAAAAACTTTCTGCTCCCTGTGAATGACCACAGGAAGGAGCAGATGACCTACTGGTCTTAACCGGTGACAACAATTCACTTTATTAGACAAAAATACATCGTATCTATTTCCCTTTTCATTCTGAATGGAACATATGGTTCTAAGCTTCTGAAGTGTCAGTGGCGTTGGTGTTTTTACTGGATATGGTTGCTAGTCTCACACCCAATTTTCTCTCTTTCGCCAGGATTACTACCGGCTAGTGAAGAAAGCTAAGTTTAGGAACGCGAAGGCCAGGAATCGAATTCCAGATTACGTGAATAACTGGCGAGTACTCTACAATGGAACCGTAGACGCATGTTACATGTGTGCATTCCTAATACTCAGAAAGTTAAGCTAGTTAAGTAACTAATTTGATTGGTTACATAAAATCGGGCATCAGGCTGTCAAATCTTATTATAACAAATTTTCTGCCTCATTCCAACAGTTTAGACCGGTTTCGTCTGGGTGAATATTGGTTATTTTAAGTTTAGGTGAAATTAGGCGCATATAACATTGTGATAAGAGCAGAACATGATGCGTATCTTTGAAGTTTCTGACTATTAATTTAAACCATATAAATGTTTCTGGGTTGATTGAACAGAATCCTTAACATTTTGAGAATGAATGAATGGAGCTTTTCGGTCATGTACTTTTCAATCGATCTCTGTAACAGAGATCCACAAACCTGGATACATCTTTTCTTCTTGTAGTGGTATTCTGTTTCTTTAACTTCTTCATGTCCCTTGCCTTGTTATAATTCGTGGCAACTCCGACTAAGTGCTGTGTCAATTAGTGTCCATAACCTTGAGTTGCATACATTACTCACTTGCTTATCAATGTGTTTCCTATATTCATTAACTAGAACATGATTGTTTTATACTCGCTTATAAGGACGAGACAGTAAATAATGTCGTTACCATATCAACGTTAGAAAGTAATTTTGTGGTTTCATTGAAATGAATTGTTCATTAGAGTCATGTATTTATCAACGAGAAATAGTTTATCAGCTTCTGTTGCTTTGGCGATAATATCAGTTATTAAAAGATTATTTTAGCTCATATATGTATATACGCATTTAAAAAAAGTTTTTCAGTGGTATTTCAGTGTATTCTAGTAGTCTGTAACTGGAGTTATATTTGATGATTATGGCGAAGTCAAAGTTTTTCAAAAGTTGATCTCAGAGAACCGATTAGATGCAAGGAATGCTATGAAATGTCATTCCAAATCAAATCATATCTGCCTTTTTAAACTTGGAGAGGGTAGCCACAGTGTTCTTACCTTTTTACTAGATACTTTTTCTGTAAATTTATACTGTTAGGTAGAGTTATGGCTTTTTAGATTGAGGTTGTAACAACAGAAGACAAGGGCCAGGCAACAGATCGTTTATTAAGGAAAATCAACACATATTTATAGATTTTAATGTACATTATTGTAGATTATTGTTAGTAGAAAATACAGTCTTTTGATTAGTTGTTTTTCACAGAAAGTTAACCTTGCATCTCTTTGTGGCTGTGTCAGATCATCCATATGCTAACTGTACCCGCCTACGCAAAGCCTTTTTGTTCTCATTTTCTCACCACCAATATTGGGAACATAAACATTGACGTCAATTACTGTCTACCAACTTTGGCTAGCTGTCAGCTCTCACCACAAGGTTAGGTTAGCTTTAGGGTTAGAGAAAGGATTGGCTGGTGTCAGAAATATCAATGGATCTCAAAGTACTGTGACTTACAGTCACCTGGATGAATGGATATATCGTGAATTGTACAATTCCTCTATAGATCATTTGTGTAGTGACTGGGAAACATTCTTGGAACACATAAGCTACAACTCTACACCGTAATATCATGTTTTCAATATATTTTAGTGTTTTTTCAACGATTATGCTACCTTTCTGCATCTGAATTCTGATTGATTGTTCAAGGTCACCGTGATTTTGGCGTACGACAGTTTGACTTTGCCATGATTATCAATAGCTTGATAATTTTTATTCATCTTTTAATTTTCTTCCCTCCTAACTTACATTTTGTGGATGAATGTGTAGTAGGCATCTTTGATAGACTGTATTAAAGTAATCCTCGTATGTATAGCTGAGAAGTAGAGATATTTAACTGTAAATCTATATGAATTCTATGTTTAATACGTGTCTCCTGTACACTTGAGTATGACCATCTGGATAGAAATATAAGTTTTCAATGTACGGCTTCAATGAATTTGTGTTAAGTAGATGAGTTGCCATTCGTCGTCATTCCTTGTATTCCCAGTGAAACATCGAACTTTAAACTTTGAAGCTTGATTAGCGTTGGTGTTATTAGCCTCATAGCCAATCTCACCTGTTTTCCAGAATTACTAGCAACTAGGTAATCTAGGTTTAGGAGTGCATCAACCAGGAATTGAACCCCGACACCTCCTGCATATCTGGTGAGCATTCTACTATTGAACCACTAGGATACAGTTGAGTTACTCAGCTCATTATCAATTAATCAAAGTTTAAAAACAAATGAAATAAATTGGGAGTAATTTCACATCAGTCCCTTGGATATGTATGTGATGATATGAAAATACAGCAGATTTCTGATGTACTTTACAAATTCACATTGTAATAAAAACAATGAGTTCAATGTTTTGTGAATTGTAAATAAACACTGAACAAAGAGAACTCTTTTCGATAAATTCATTATCAGGTTCTACAATTATATATACATTATAATGAATGAATGAATTAGTCATCTACCGCATATTGCCTACGAGCGATATTCATTTCATTCTCTTGAATGAAAGTAGATAAAGAGTCTTTTTGGTTTAGTGCATATCGTTTCAGCGTTTTCCTATTGGGATGAACTCTGCTTCGACGTTTATTACAAGTCTCTACGTCGAAGCAGAGTTCATCCCAATAGGAAAACGCTGAAACGATATGCACTAAACCAAAAAGACTCTTTATCTACTTTCATTCAAGAGAATGAAATGAATATCGCTCGTAGGCAATATGCGGTAGATGACTAATTCATTCATTCATTATAATGTATATATAATTGTAGAACCTGATGATGAATTTATCGAAAAGAGTTCTCTTTGTTCAGTGTCTATTCTTTTGATAATTTGAATATATAAGAAATAATGAATATCGCCAGCTGGAGATGATATAAACTCATTCTTTATTAGTTCATGGGTTCTTTCCAACTTCCTACAATCTGATTTAGGCTCAATATTCACCATTTATTGATGTTTTCATTGTCACATATTTCATTCTTTTTGTAATTATTGTTAGACTGTAACAACAAGAAGGCAAGACACGGAAGCCAAGGTATATTTTTCACTAATTAAACCGCCGTTTAAATATATATATATATATATATATATATATATATAGTTTATAGTTTATTTTCGTTAACCATTCACCGAGTGTGTGATTTTGGTTTAAATTAAACCACACGAAACAGAATGTTCAAATAAGATATATCGTATCCTGTTGCTAATGCTGCGCATGCCTAACCATCGCCTCCCCCGACGAGCATTACTAGCTGATATAGGTGCAGGTTGGAAAAGAGTAAGTGGTGGCCTAACAAAAACATGGCCTCATCAATCCATGAGATCCTTGACAGTTAAACTGAGTCAGGTAGGGAGATGCAGACTTCCGGGTTTGGGCCCGCCCTCGGGACTCTAAGAATCAATGGCTGGAGACAATAGGTGACATGGCTCAAAATCGTTGTCAATGGCGCAGATGTATTCAGTCTCTGTAATCTTTCATATTCCTTTCTACCATTACTTATTCTGTTTCACTCTTATACTTGTCAAAACTCTGTTGATTCTCTTCACTCATCTTCTTGTCTACCTCAGTGTGCTATTTGGGACGTGGCAACTGGAACTGCTGCACTTCGGTTCCAAGTTCTATGTTGAATCCAGACAGAGACAGACGATGCCGAATTGAGCTGTGAGAATATGTGAGAATCATATTCTGCTGGAACATAGTGTCTGTATCACACCACCACAAGACGATTGATTTTCTCTTATAGTTACTTTTTTATTCAATCGCTGAATTCAAGATACACACAAAACATGCAATTAGCTGTTGTCAAGTCTTCCACCTGTAAATGCAGTTTATCCTTGTTCAGTTCAAGAGTGAAACAGTAAATATCTGGGGAAAGAAAAAAGCATTCATTTGATCCTCCTTTCATAACACCATACTTTAGAATGACTACTCCAAGAACATTAGAGTGTCTGTCTGGTGAAAATTCTGTCATGTTGAGGAGCAGTGAATCACAGGTTGGAAACTTTTCCTTTATATAAAATATGTAACTAATAACCCAATGTACAAATTCTATTGTAGTTGGTGAGATAAACTGTCATACCATGAAGTGCATCGAAAGTTTATCTGTTTTTTTAAAAATAGCTAATGGTATACGCGTACTTAGGAAATTAGTTTCGAGTTATGACACACCTTAGTAGATGCAACCAAGTTCGAACGCGTGACCTACTGGCTAAACTGTAACTGTCTATAAAGGGGAATGACGCATATTGATATTATTAAGCGTTACATCACAAATAAATGACTATTAAAGCTTCATACAAATCTTCCTGTTGATAACCTTGAACGTAGTAGGGATAACAAATGCGACAGGATATTATGAGATCATTCTTTATTATTTCCGGGATTTTTTGCAACTGCCTACTACAACCTTAAACAATACAAAAAATATATGTTACAAAGTAAGTAGGTTTTAACACTTTTTTCGCGTTGGCAAGGAGAAGTTAATAGGAACTATGAGTAACAAACGTTTAGAACATGACATGTGCCGTTAACTTGTTAGGTGTTATGAAGGATAATTATTTTTGAAAGAAGTAGGTGCAAAGTTCTACAGCCTACCTTCTAAGATGAGGATATTGCTAGCCGAATAAGGTGCAAGCTGAACGTTGCGCTGAAAAGAATATATGTAGCCATCAAACTTGTATTTGTTGTATTAGATAGACGGTTGTTTAAGACAATTATAAGTGGACAACCTTCCACTACATATTACTTTCTTGTGGTTTACGAGGCAAACCTGTTGATCATTCAGTCAGTTAGAGAGAGTTCGACAACCCATAAATTTTTACGAGTTGATCACGGATTGATATTAATTAGAGAACCATTGAAAACCAGCACTGGAGTACTGGACAACCAGCTGTTTCATCCTAGTTTGGGAATCATCGGCAGTACGCACTCACTGAGTGGGTTTCTAACCCAAGACCCTCCGGTTACAAGGCCAGCAAGCTCGTATACCATTGAGCCACTCACTGGGACGCGATTCAATGGCCAGCCCATGAATTCTAACTCCCACCAATTGGTTGGGATAGCGCTAAATCACGAATTGGTAAAAGTTAAAATTCATGGGCTGGCCATTGAATCGCGTCCCAGTGGCTGAATGGTATACGAGCTTTCTGGCCTTGCAACCGGAGGGTCCTGGGTTCGAAACCCACTCAGTGGGTGCGTACTGCCGATGATTCCCAAACTAGGATGAAACAGCTGGTTGTCCAGTACTCCAGTGCTAGTTTTCAATGGTTCTCTAACTGATAACACTCCCTGAACAACTCGTAAAAACAAAACTAACCCTTACAAACCAACTATAGAAACCCATAAATTCTAATTTTTACCAATTTGCGATTTATAGCACTACTGCCAACCACCAGCATTGTCAATGAATATTTTTCCTCACAACTAACCTGGTAGTGGAGTCCATTGCTTTGCAGTTTTCACTAAAATTCCAGGCAACTAAATCCTCTTGTCAGTCAGTCTTTAGCCACCGTTGGATTAATTTTTTAGTGTTAGTGTGCAGACCAAATATGTACTTATTCTAGATTTTTAGTGTTTTACACTTGAATAATTTTTTTACAAAATCCACCCAGGTGAAAACAATCGATAGCAGCTAATTGTATATATGTGTGTATGTATCTTGATTTGAGGACTGAATATGAAATAATTACAGGATAAAATCAATTGTCTTTAGCAATAATTACAAAAAGAACAGAACATGTGTGAATGAAAATGTCAATAAAAGGTGAATATAATGCCTCAATCCATACTACTGACAGGTAGAGAGAAATGATGAATGTCACACTTAAGGTCATAATAAATGGGATTTATTAATGGTGTATTAACATTGATTTGAACAGAACATGTGAAAGTTGACAGTTACTCCCTTTCTTAATATATGCATAGGTGTGGTGTTTCATCTGTTCAGAGTTCTATGATAGACCCTGTTACATTAGGGCGACACATTATGTGGTTTTTTCTCTGAGTTGATTTCGTATTCAGTTTCAATGTGAGTTCTTAAACTCACTGATCCAACCAGTTCTAGACAAATGTCTAAGATCTTATAAAAACTCTTAAATCTGATTCCTAAGTATCAACATTAAGCGTATCATGAATACTAACTATGCAGTGAATTAAGATTTCAACGGAAAAAAGCATTGCTTTTCATAACTATACGCTTTAACAGCTGACGAGTTTTTCTCTGAACAAATTCCTTTGTTTGATTTCAGCCTAGCTATGTAACACTTTAGGACTTATTAGTGCGTCGGTGGCACAGTGGTTAGGACGCTCTCCGACCATGTTCATGGTCCGGGGTTCGATCCCCGGCCGACGCACACCTGATATCAATGGTTGGCATGCTAAATTTGGGCTACCGATATTATATGCTGAAAATTCCATAATTATGCCAAAATACTGTGCGGAATCAAGCTATTATAAAATTAATTTAAAAATTAATTAATTATTTGTAATTTTGAAGAAGTTATGAGGGACATTAGAATATTTTTAATTCTGTCATAAGTGAAACTTACTAATGACGCAGTGAGTACAAATCTCATCTTTGCGCTTTGTTCTATGTGATAGTTACTTTCCGTGAATAATTCATCATATTTACATGAAAGCAGTTTCAATCAATTGGCTGATACCCTAGTAACTAGTTGCAAAGTTGACTTATATTTTGTTTGATATATAGCGGCGGAGTATTTCTTTTGATGTATACTAATCGATTATAGTTGAATTACAGATTTGTTGGCAGAAGTTTGTTTTATCAATTAATAAAAGGCAAGTCTCATCGTAGGTAGGTTTAACATCATAAAAACGGAACTTAAGGTTACCGAAAGAGGCAGTTACTGCAATTATTATTATTATTATTCCCTTGGGTTCCTAGTGGAACATAGGGCTTCAACTGCACGTCTCCACTTACTTCTGTCTTCTGCTGTACTTTTCACCTGCATCCATGTTAGTCCATGCTGTTTCAACTCTTCTTCACACGATCTCCTCCATGTCACCCTTGGACGTCCCACTCGCCGCTTCCTTTTCGGGTTCCACTCGAGCATTGGCCTGACGCGCGATGTCACCCAGCGGCCTCCTTAGCGAGTGTCCAATCCATCTCCACTTTCTCCTGCATATTTGTTGGGTGATTGGTTCTTGTTTTGTTTGTTCCCATAGTTTCTTGTTGGTGATTCTTTCCGGCCATCTGATCTTCAGTATAGAACGAAGACAGCTGTTGATAAAGGTTTTCAACAGGCTGTTGGAAATATTCTTTGTGACCCGCCAAGTTTCTGATCCACTCGTATAGAAGAACTGACTGACTTGACGTTTGTATTGAAAATCCGAATTTTGTTGTTGATGGTGAGTGACGAAGATTTCCAGATTGGTTTCAGGTTGATGAATGTGTTTCTCGCCTTTCCGATTCTCGATTTGACATCCTCGTCCGTTCCTACTGTAGTTGAGACAATGCTCCCTAGATAAGTGAATGAAGTAACCTCTTTCAAATCCCTTCCGTTGATGGTGATTGGCGCTGGATGTTGCTGCTGTTGGTGTTGTTGTTGGTTGGTTATTTTCATAACCTCCGTCTTGTCTATGTTCACCTGGAGTCCTGTCCACTCTGGCTGCTTCTTCGACCAGTTTGTCGGTTTTCGCTTGTAAGTCTTCTATTTTGTGTGACATCAAACATAAATCATCCACGCGCGAAATCCAGGTCTTCTAGGCTGTTCACGTCGGTCCAGGATCTCCCTGTCTTCTCGTTTCCCACTGTCTGACGCATAATCCAGTCCAGTCCACCACAATTAGGAATATCATTGGTGATAATAAGCACCTTTGTCTGACTGTAAAGGTTGCTATAATTCCCGGTTTGTTGAAAACTTTTAAAGATTATAATAATTTAAAAAAATGAAGAGGTTTTCGTTTATATTTGCAACCATGAAGAATTTCACCATATACACCTCAGTTGGTAAAGTGCTAGGCTGTGTTAATCCACGGATCATTGTTTCAAATTCTACTGTGACTTAAGTTTTTGTTTTACCCACGAAATTAACAGAGATCTGGTGACCCAGGACTATCTGAGTTAGTCTCAAGGGAGATAAATAGGACTTGAAGTTGATGATTGGATTTAACCCACCTATTGTATTTTTGTACTATCCAGTTAATTTGAAGTATTGTAGAAAACAACCATTTCGAGGTAGATTTCCTCACGAAACAATGTCAACTAGAGAACCATTACAAACCAGGGAACAATGGGTAGTTGGGCCGTCCTAGTTTGCCACCTTTTACTATTTTTTTCCCTTTTTCCATTCCTTGAGTTCCATTTGGAAAATAGGACTTCAGGTTTGAGTACTTGAAGTTTCAGTAGCCGTGGTGAAGGTGCTAGTCTCACACACCAAACTTTCCGTCTTTTTTCAGGGCTTTCTATTAGCTAGTAAAGTAGACTATTTAGGAGTGCGTCTATCCGGAATCAAATCTCGGACCATACGCATAGTTGTTGAACACTCTACCACTGACCCACCTCCTCACTGGTACGCATCGATAACCCTAGTACGGGTCGATCCCACGACCTTTGCGTTATTAGATGAGTATATCACTATTCAGCCACTAGCTTCTAAATTCAATAATCCATGATTTTAATTTATTTCAATTCGTGACATAGAGCTATCGTTATCCAATCTCACTGTCGACTACGTGTACGTACCTGCAGGCAACTTGATTGACCTAACCGTTCATGACTTTTGGTTAGAATTTCAGGAAGTCTGTCTCTCAGTCAGCCGCTGGAATAATTTCCAATTGTTGCGTTATAAGTATTTGAACCTGACATTTGAAACACAACTATTTTTATTTGTACGTTTATTTTTGAGATTTGACTGTTTTGATTGAGTGTTGTCAAAGAAATACGTTCATTCTTAATGTTTGTTTGGTGTGTGCGTGTGTGTGTTTACATGATACTCGTTCCATTAGTATATTAATTTTAGAGATTTTAATTTATTAAATAAACTACCAGATGTGTGCGTCGGTGGCACGGTGGTAGAATGCTCGCCAACCACACCTCACGTGGTCCAGGGTTCCATCCTCGGCCGATGCATTCCTTTACCTCGCTAAGCCATTGATAAGACTGATAAAGAGGGGAGGTTGGGCATTAGGCTAACAACACCATCCCGTAAAAGTAAATACCATTGCAACCGAAACTTCAAGCCTCTGTCTTGAAGGCCTATGTTCCACTGGGAACGTAAAGGAATAAAAAAACCATCAGATGCGTACAACTGAAATGATCTAACGCCCCCAAGGATGTTTGAAACAATCTGCTATCTATAAAACTGAAGAAATGAGGTATTAGATAAGTGTAGGAAGCAAATTTGAAAGTTACGTGATTATGTTGATATGATTATGGATAACGAATTGTGCTCAAAAATATAATCCATGTGGAGAACTTTAGGTTCCTTGAATGTGGTACTTTTGTTACGGGATCGCTACTCACGCTAGACAATTGTGATTGAAAAATATGTCGCGATGACATAATTACATATTTTGTGCTTTTTTATACCCTCCAATAATGTGTTACCCTATGTGAATCAGCTGTTAAAAAAAAATTTCAGTCGATTCTTCATTGTCTTCAATGTTACCCGGTAATAAGTCTCTTCTTTTCTTTGATTATGATGAATACATTTCATTAAGAAAATTATTGTCATGTGAATGGCACGTGAAATATTCATTAATCCTAACAAGTTAACAAGGTTAAACCGCTTTCAGATACTAGTGAATTGTTGTCATCCTATATCTTACTTCTTTCTGAAGGTCCACACTATAGGCTATAGGTAATATCGTTTATGTTATCTCTTCATTCGATATCAATTTTCACCACAGAGAATGATCGACTATCGACCAAAGGGCGTGTGTACTGCTCAGCAGTTATGGCTGTGAGACCTGGTCATTGAGAGCGGAAGACATGAAAAGATTAGCTGTCTTCGATCATAGGTGTCTGCGTTCTATCTCCCGCGTGAAGTGGTATAATAAGGTGAGAAATATTGAGGTTGGGCTTCGGTCGAGTGCTAGGTAAGGAGGGGAAATCAGTCGACGAAACTGTGAAATTACATCGACTGAGATGGTTAGGACATGTGTTACGCATGCGTAGCCTAGCCATCGTCTACTTCGACGGGCGATGTTAGCTGATATAGGGTCAGGCTGGAAAAGAGCTAGCGGCGGTCAAACGAAAACATGGCACCAGTCAATGAAATCCACAACAGTTAGTTTAAGCTAGCCAGGTAGGAAGGTGTAGACTTCCTGACTGGTTGGGGTCCTCGGGACGGTAAAAACCAATGGCTGGAAACAGTTGGTGACATGGCTCAAAATCGTTCTCAAAGGTGCAGGTGCATCCACACCTTGTGACTTATAATTTCCAATGAAACTGTTTTGTTCCTCGTTATTACTACACCTTTGTCTCACACCTCTGTTTACTGTCTATATTATTATGCATTTCTCTTACTTTCTTCTCTTGCTTTGTGTGCTGAGTGAAGTATGGCGACCTGAACTGGCGCACATATGTGCAAAATTCTATGTCGAAAACAGACAGACAGGCAGAGGATGATTTAAATCCTTTAGTTCTTTATTGTTAGGTGGCAGTAAGTACAAATCTTAGATGCCGAACTTCCTCTCAGTTACCTCTTATCACCTATAATCATTTCAGAGGGCAATGAAATATTGAGTCGCCTAGCGTTGTGTATCGATTACACTCCTGCAATAGGTCTATCGTAAACCCTAATACATATCAATGGTAACGTCTTTAACTGCACTACTGGCAAGTGCTAACAAGTCTAGAGCTTCGAGGCAATTACCTTCAACGGCTTAATATTAAAAAAAATTCTGTGGCTTAATGGTCTACGAGGTAGCTAGTCTCTAGTCTTGTTACCAAAAGATCCTCGGTTCGAACCCTGTTGTTGGGTGCATACTGATCAAAAGTCCCAAACTAGGCTGACGAAACAACAGGCTGTCCAGTACCCCCTGCATTACTCCCTTCCAATGGTTCGCTAACTGATGTCAGCTCATGATGTGAAATCCTCCAACCAATCAAGCAAAATCCCTACAAAACCAATAATTAAAAATTCTGTGTATACTCTCAAACAGCGAGAGTTCATTTCATTGCATAAACTACTGCAACTGGGATTGACTAAGACTGTAACCTTCTAATTTTTAGTATCAGTATAATAGTAATAAGAAGAATCTTTTACAAATTAATACTACTTTCGTAATTAGTATTTATAAAAACTAGATCAATACATTCATCTTACTCCCACCACCTCCTCTCTCTTTGAAAAGAATAATTATAACCTTACTTGTTGTGTGTATATCTTTGTCAAAAAATTATCACCGAATGAATAAAATCTCAATATTTTTTCCACAAATTGTTTTTTTTCGAATGACTAAGTCAAAAATGCTAAAATTAAACAATAATCAAATTATTCTGGTATTTTATGCTTTCTTTGATTAACACACATTTTATATAATTGACATTTCAATGCGAATTTAATAAAATGCAACTATAAATATTTCTGTCAGTTGGTATGTATACTGATAAGACTTTGTAAGTAGTATATTGTATGCGATGTCTTCCACATAAATATTTTAGCAGCAAAGAGGAGAACTGAAGGGATTCTTGTGGAACAACATAGAAAAAAAACATGAAAGGAGGACAAAAGAAGAGAGATACTGAGAACATGTGCAAATGATGACTTCTATATAAAGTATACGTATTTTCAATTTTGCCCACGGATTGATATTAGTTAGAGAACCATTGAGTACCAGCAGGGAGTACTGGACAGCTGTTTCATCCTAGTTTGGGACTCATCGGCAGTACGCACCCACTGGGGTTCGAACCAACGACTTTCCGGTTACAAATCAACCCATGAAAATTAATTTGATGCTCCCTAGTAACTGGTCATACGAAGAAGTTGTCTGCAGTTGTAATGAGAAGTTGAGACCAGTGAGATCTACCCTGTCGAGTGTAAGGACAGATACTCGCTGACGATATTAACTGTTGGTCGCGCAAAAATTACAAATGATTTGGAGTTAGAATTCATGGATCATTGATTCGAGTCCCAGTGGCGGAATGGTCTACGAGCTTTGCATGTAACCAAAATGTCTTGTGTACTGTTGAGTCCCAAACTAAGATGAGACAGCTGTTCAGTACTCCCTGCTGGTCGTCAGCGGTTCTCTAAGTGATATTAATCCGTGGTTAAACTTGAAAAACAAATCAACTGTTGAAAATGTATGTGTTTCGCCATATCCGTACATTAATTTTCCGACGAACAATTCCTTCACCAGATACTATTCTGTTCTGCTGTTACATTTCTATTAATATCAGTGTAGTTAGTGAAGTGAACATATAGAGGACAGAAGTGATGGGGATACCCTACCCGTCATGGCTAACAAGCACGAATCACAATTTCCATATGTTCTCCGTATTATGCTTCTTCTCTCCTCCTTTGATGTTTTTATTATGTTGTTTCACGAGAATATATCATTTCTCCTCTTTGCCATTCAATCCATCCCTGTACTATTCGATATGCTTCCAGAAGACATCACACTACAATTTATTATTATTATCTCGTCTAGTTCCTAGAGGAACATAGGGCTTCAGCCGCACGTCCCCATTGCGTAACGTAGGTAACAAATTTCGTTAATGGATTAGGAAATAAAATACGATTAAATAAGCAAGTTGAGTGACGTAATCTAATTGACAGGGTTGAGTAGAGCTCAACTAAAATTAAAATTGAACAAAAGTCCACAACAGTGATAAGTGGTGGGCTAAAATATTATACGATTAAGAAACAAAAAGGCAAGAAAAAGGCGGAACAAAAATTACGTGTTTGGTGTTAAGATACATCAGGTCCATTATAGATTGAATGACTGAACAAGCCTGATTTGTATGCAGAATTCTGGTTTTAATATTTGAAATCTTTCATATATTCATTTTGTTGCTCAGAAAATTAAACTCTATAGATGTGATTGATTGTACAGCTTGAGAATGATATGGATGAAAAGACTAACTCTTCTCTGAAAATCTTTTATTTTATATTTACTGGTTAGTCAATAGATCGGTAGATAGATGGATAGAGGGTACAATTCCATTTCCTGGCAACATACAGACGTTGTACTTGAATTTATCTAGTATACGTTAGGAATATGATAAAAGAAATTTCCTAGCTGTTTTACATATAAGTACACATTCTTTAAGTACCTTATTGTTTCCTGGATTTCACACCCGATAAAAGTCAGACTTCATATATTTGAGCTGTTGTTTTTGTTAATTTTCAAGTATTGATCTGTAGGGATTTGATTGATTGGTTAGAGGATTTCATCATGAGGTGACATCGGTTAGAGAACCATTGGAAAAGCAGTTCGGAGTACAGACTGTGCAGCCTGCTGTATCGTCAGCCTAGTACTCACCCACCGCCAGAGTTCGAACCCAGGACCTTCTGGTTACAAGGCCAGCGAGTTCGTAAACCATTCATCAACCGATCCAACGGGCAGTCCATGAGTTCCAACTTCTGCCAATTCACGACATAGTGCGACCGCTAGCCAATGTCTTCGGTGAGTATTTGTCCTCACACCCGATCTGCTTCACCCTACTGGTCACGACGTTCCACTAGAACCAGAGGTTGGAATTCATGGACCGGCCATTGGATCGGGTCCCAGTGAGTGGCTTTATGCTCTACGAGCTAGCTCGCTGGTGTTTTAACCAGAAGGCCCTGTGTTCGCACCCTATCAGTGGGTGCGTACTGCTGAAGAGTCCCAAACTATGACGGAGGAAAAAGCTGTCCAGTACTTTCTGTTAATCTTACAATATTTAACTTTGTGTGTTGCATAAAGATAGACAACAGGTCTCAACAACATGTGAAATAAGTATAATTAAGCCATTCCAGATGAAGATTTAAATTTCCGGATTAACAACGACCGCGCTTTCTGCTGCCGTGTCACAGGGCAGAAGTGATAAATACGCTACTGAGACACACCAAATAAAAAAGAACAAACAAAAACAGGCCGTGTGTGACCGGCCTCAAGCAGTTGTCCCCTGGGCTCTGCGGTCACGCAACCAACTTCCACGGTGTGGGCAGCCGGGAAGGAACAATCGCCCTCACAATCCGAAGTGCACGCGAAACCCCTCGCTCATCTTTGTCTTCATCTTCATCTCTATTATCTTGCCTTCCTTCTACTAATGCAACTCCTCTACTTGTTGGCTCTTCACTTCCCCTTCACTCTGTGTGCACTGATAACGATGGAAGCCAAAAAGCCACCACTGATGGTCTCCTAAAGCCACGCCACCAATTTTATATAGGAGCATTTAATGTTAGGACACTTTGCCAAATAGGACAACAAGCATCACTAGCCAAGACTCTGGCATCCCGAGCCATTGATGTATGTTGTGTTTCAGAAACACGCATACAAGACCCAAGTGTGGTTATTCACCTAACCCCACCTGGCCAACAGGATGAATCTGCAAAATTCACCTTGAGGGTGTCAGGAGATGCGACGGCTAGCTCACGAGGATTAGCTGGTGTTGGGATAGCTTTAAGTACTAGAGCAGAAAAGACATTACTTGACTGGATCCCGGTAGATAGCCGAATGTGCGCTGTCCGCCTGAACGGATCAGTGAAAAGGAGAAAGGACTGCACTACTCGCCGATGCCTTTTCGTAATCTCCGCCTACGCCCCCACTGACTGCAGTTCGGATGAAACGAAGGATGAATTCTACCAAAAGCTGTCTAGTTTGCTGCGAAAGGCTAGACGCTCAGATATAGTCGTTTTAGCTGGTGACTTTAATGCTCAAGTAGGGAAATTGTGTCAATCTGAGAAGAATGTTGGTGGCACATACGGAATTCCGTGCCAGCGAACCGATAACGGTAACCGTCTCCTACAGTTCTGTTCAGATAATCATTTGTATCTTGTAAGCACTAACTTCAAACACAAGGAGAGACACTGTTTGACCTGGCGACCACCATCATCAAATCAACGCTGGACACAAATAGACCACATAGCAATAAGCTATCGTTGGCGTGGGTCGGTAGGAGATTGTCGCTCCTTCTGGAACACGTGTGTAGATACCGATCACGCACTGGTCCGCGCTCGTGTGTGCTTACGACTGAACGGACGTAGGAAACAGCTGGCGGTAAACCCACCACGTCCCCAGCTCGACCAGGGAACTAAGTCCCTATTTGAGGAAGAACTAGCTAAACACATATCTGAGTTTGACAGCTGCGCTCACCCTGAAGAAGCCTGGAAGAATATTCAGTCAGCCATAGATACAGCTGTAAAAGCTGTGAATAAGGTAAATCCAAAGGTGAGTAAAAACCATTGGATTTCGACTGCCTCATCCGAACTGATAGATGCTAGAAGACTTATTCCGGCGAGCTCCGAATTCAATGAGGAGCGAAAGCTGCACAAGAGGAAACTTACGAAAAGTCTCCGCAAGGACCGTGAACAGTGGTGGTTGACAAAGGCGAAAGAGATGGAAAAAGCATCGGCGATAGGCAACACCAGACAACTATTCAGGCTTATCAGGGAAACAGGTGGTAAAAAACAAATGATAAGCGAAACAATCTCCGAGAAAAATGGCACCATAATTAGCTCCCAGGATAGACGTCTGGAGCGCTGGAAAGAACACTATGAGGAGCAGTTTAATTGGCCCACAGCCACACTTAACCTACCGGACATCCAACACCTCCCTGAATGGGAGATAGACACAGGTCCTCCGTCCTTAACCGAGGTTACTAAAGCTGTCACCAATCTGAAGCTAGGCAAAGCAGCGGGACCTGATTTATTGACTCCAGAGGTATTTAAGTACGGAGGCGACAGTTTACTGTCTGCGTTAACGGAGGTTCTAGGCAGCGTCTGGGAATCAGAGGAAGTCCCATCGGGTTGGTGTAAGTCACTGATCATCCCGATATACAAGAAGGGGGACAAGTCGTCTTGTGATAATCACAGAGGGATTAGCTTGACTAATATAGTATCTAAAATCCTAGGCTCAATAATACTGCGTAGATTAAGTGGTGCTCGGGAGACACAAACACGAGAAAACCAGGCAGGTTTTAGGCCAGGTAGAGGGTGTATTGATCACATCTTCACCCTTCGACAGATTCTAGAACATAGGCATTCCTACCGGCGTCCGACAATCATTATATTTCTTGACCTAAAGGCGGCATTCGATTCCGTCGACCGGGAGGTTCTCTGGCGATGCTTGGCTGTAAAGGGAATGCCAAGAAAATACATTGCACTGATTAAGGCACTCTACTCGTACTCATGCAGCCAGGTGAGGGCTTATGGCGAGTTGTCATCTGAAGTGGTGACGACTAGTGGCGTCCGTCAAGGATGCCCATTATCCCCATTCCTTTTCAATTTCATCATAGATGTACTAATGGACTTAACCCTAACTCACTTCAGCGACTCAGGGATTGACTTGCTACCAGGGAAGAATCTCGTTGACTTAGAATATGCGGATGATATAGTCCTTCTAGGCGAGGACTCTGACAAAATGCAGAGTCTTCTGAACACCCTGAGCAACAACCTCCGCATGTTTGGCATGCGATTCGCCCCTACAAAATGTAAGATGATGCTGCAGGATTGGACTTCATCGACCCCTAGATTAGAAATAGGAAGTGAAGTGGTAGAACACGTTGACCGCTTCACTTATTTGGGAAGTACCATCAGCCCCAACGGGTTGATCTCCGACGAAATTTCAGCACGAATACAGAGGGCTAGGTTCGCATTCGCCAGTTTTCGCCGTCTCTGGCGTAGACGCGATATCCGACTGTCGACCAAAGGGCGTGTGTACTGCTCAACAGTCCGCTCCGTCCTCCTTTATGGCTGTGAGACCTGGCCATTGAGAGCAGAAGACATGAAAAGATTAGCTGTCTTCGATCATAGGTGTCTGCGTTCTATCTCCCGCGTGAAGTGGAATAATAAGGTGAGCAATATTGAGGTTAGGCGTCGAGTGCTAGGTAAGGCGGGGAAATCAGTCGACGAGACTGTGAAATTGCATCGACTGAGATGGTTAGGACATGTGCTACGTATGCCTAGTCATCGCCTTCCTCGACGGGCAATGTTAGCTGATATAGGGTCAGGCTGGAAAAGAGCTAGCGGCGGTCAAACGAAAACATGGCACCAATCAATGAAATCCACAACAGTTAATCTAAGCCACGTAGGAAGATGTAGACTTCCTGGTTGGGGCCCTCGGGATGGTAAAAACCAATGGTTGGAAACAATTGGCGACATGGCTCAAAATCGTTCTCAGTGGCGCAGATGCATCCACTCCTTGTGACTTATCATTTCCAGTTAAACTGTTTTGTTCTCCGTTATTACTATTCCTTTGTCTCACACCTCTGTTTACTGTCTATATTTTGCATTTCTTCTACTTCCTTCTCTTGCTTTGCGTGCTACATGGATTGTGGCGACTTGAACTGCCGCACATATGTGCAAAGTTCTATGTCGAAAACAGACAGACAGACAGACAAACAGACTTCATTTCAAATGGTTTTTAGGTTAAATTATTCAACAGTTGTATTGTAGCCTTTTCTAATTTCCAATGCTTTCTTCATGCAGCAATATCAAGTTATGAGGGAAAAACAACTGTCACTTTTATGTAACGTTTTTTGTGGAGACATTTTTTGTTTGCTGGTGATAATAAATCGTTTAATTAATATGGTGACTTTTATAAATATTCCCTTATTTATTTTATGTGAATAGAATTTTTTCTATTGAATGATTGTAAGTATAACTGACACAATACTACTAGTGACTTATGTTAATTAGTGTTAGTAATGTAACAACAGAATACAAGGGTCAGGCAACAGATCCTTCCCACTTTGGAAACTGTTTGCCTGACCCTGTCGTACATTCGTCGGTATTTCGCCTCACACTTTCATATGCTGCTTTCTCCCGACTTCCCAGCAGCATCCCAAGTAACAGCCTCATCGCTGACTGATCTTGAATGCCACTCAACTGCGCCGAAGCCTCGAAATCCTGCCCGAAGATCCATATGTCTCCATCAAAAACTGCAGGGCATAGGCTTTCCATTTGTCGGTAGGCAGCGACACCAAATGTAACAACAGAAGACAAGGGCCAGGCAACAGATCGTTTATTAAGGAAATCAACACATATTTATAGATTTTCATGTACATTATTATAGATTATTGTAAGCAAACAAACACAGTCTTCTGATTGGTGGTTTCTCGCTGAACGTTAATCTGTCATCTTTTTGTGGCGGTTTATTGAAGTTCAGATTATCTATCTGCAAATTGTATCTGCCTACGCAAAGTCTGCTGTAGTTGGTTGTTGAGTCAGTCTTTGTTCTTATTTTTCTCACGACCAATATTGGGGACGTAAACATTGACGTAAATTACTGTCTACCAATTTGGCTAGCGGCTAGCTGTCACCACAGTAAGAACGTGTTAATCTTTTTTGTTTTGTTTTATTGTCTTTCAAAGAAGACGTGGCTTTAGATCTTACACTTCATTGTTGATATGTTGTCACATGATGTCTGCTTTATTCGCTAATTTGATATGGTTTGCTATAATATGTCTATTGATCGTTGTTAGTCAGTTAATAATATGTGTGAAACTTGGGCACTGTAGTAGTAAGTAATTCCATATTAGTTTGTCTATTAGATGTATCACACAGTGATGAAACAGTATTCTTTTGTACTGGATGACGAAGTTTCGAACAAAATTTATTCTTCATAATCATATCAGTTGTAATCACACGACTTGGAAACTTGGGTTTTATAGTTTCCTTTGTTCTCTCCTATTTGTCGTCGTTAGGGTAGTAGAATTTTCCAGATATCTGGGAGAAGTGTTGAATCATTCCGATTGCACGTATTTGCAGTCGATTCGATAAACAAAGCTTCCGTTATCAATCTCTCCCTCCACCCTACTGTGACAATAGATTTTAAAACTGTCATCTTATCCCATCCATCCTATAGTATGGTTGTGTGTAATTGCATGTAGTGCTATAGCCAGCTGAACTATTCTCTAGATTTCTTATCTTATTCGGGTCAACGAATCTAGATTTTCCTGCTAGGTTTTTATGCTCGGCTAGTCTCACTGCACCTGTTCCACTACTTTGACCTATGTATTTGACCTGACAATCATTCCAGCAGGCAGTGTATTAGATAAACTAAACTGTTTTGTTTTAAAGGCTCCACAGGACTGATCCTTTAACCGGTGAAGCTTGTTTCTAATTCAGTTTGTCGGTTTGAATGCCAGTCACTTTTATTCCTGCGTTTGTAAAATTATAAAAGCAGTGTGTGTTTACATAATGAAATTGCTTATCAGTCACATTCGTGTTGATTTTGTCACTTCATGGGGGCGGGATGGGGGTGTTGTAACCAGGTCTAATTCACTTTTAGTCCATCACTCCTATTCAGTTCAGACAATTGGGATTCTACTTGATATGAAGTGGTTCTGATAATAGACGTTCTTTGTGATTTCTGAAATGCTTTCTCTGGATTATTTCAATATTGTCAAAATCAATTTTGTGACCTGATTCTATAACATGTAGACAACTTATGGCTGATGATTTTTCAAGCTTTTCTAGTTCAACTGGATTTCTCGGTGGTGGTCGAACAGATGCTCTGTGGTGTTCATTTCTTCTGATTACCTTGATTTCTCTCAGGCGATGTTTGTCCGATGTATATCGCATCACATTCCAAGCATTTTATTTTATGGACACAATTCGATAGAGAATCCTTAGGGATTTGGTCTTTTATATGGACAAGGTTGTTTCTCAGTGTGTCTGATGTTTTGAAGAAAACTCTGATGTCGAGCTAATTGAGTACTCTTTTGATATAGTCTAATGTCTCTGCACTATATGGCATGACAACTATTGAGGTCCATCTTTTCGGAATACGTTTTTTGTGCGTGTGTGTGTGTGCAAAGTTCTATTTAGCTGCTACTTAGGCATATCTTTTATCTATCTCCACATCAGTCGGTATCAATGCTTTACACCTATTCTGAGATTAATTAACATTGATTATGAAGTGGGGGGGGGGGTTACTTTCCATCACACATACATAATTACATAATTACATCTTTCAACTGTCTAGAGACTGAATGTGCCAATTTAATGCATTTAAATCATATTACGCCATTTCTTACATTTATGTGTATTTATATATAGATAAGTTGCATTTATAAATTTTAAGAGAGTAGCTGTGTTACACTGAGTGAATTGTTTAGGTTTATTGTCGGCACAATTGTAACTCTTTTAAGAAAGATAAGAGCAATTTATTTTGTAGATGAAATGGTTTTACACAGACTGAATATACAAGTAACACATGGGGCAGACAAATGTTGTATAGAAAATAGTTACTGGTTATTGTAGGCTACCTGATGGATAATGGATATTTGACTCATTGGCTTTCACATTTAACTTTGTAGATGTCGATTGAGGTTTTGAATCATGCTTCACCTACCACAGTTAGATGATGAACCGGGTATCTGTCACAGAATAGATGTGGTTCACAACTTGATAATTCAAAAATATGATCTGGGTAACGTAGTTTTGACGATCTAGTGTAAGATATGTATATGTTTGTACTTAAGTATGGAATTTACTAAATCCTTTTCTCTTGTGATCATCCATTCTCTCATAGTTGGCAGCTAATATTTTCGGATGAATGCTGTGTTGTATTGTCGTTATTCATTCTCATTGACTTCTACGCCATAGTGTTAAATGTCTTCGCTACGCTTAACGGCCTGATATACTCAGATATTGTTGTTGTTTTCTCTCTTGAAATTCTGGGGAAATGCGTGTAAATATTTTCTGTGTATTTTGAAATAATGAGGAAAGTTTGTAGTTCAGGTGTGTCTGGCTTTGTGTTCTCTTGGATGAATAGCTTATCTACAATCTCAGTGTGTTAATCTTTCCCATAAATCTTATCTGTGTGGACCTGTTTTGAAGCAGAGTATACACAAAATACAGCCTTACTGCGTACTTTTTCAAGCTATCTACTTGTTACCTGCTGATGAAGAAGTTAGGAGAAACGGAGAAAAGCAGAGATAAATAATATGATTGAAGCGTGTAGAATGTTATATTTTTAATGGAGACAGTTTAAATGGCATAATAGAGTATGATATTCCGCCTAAAATGAAGATGAAGTGTGTTTACGTCCATGTGGTGCTGACAGGTTATGAACCACGTAACGTAGAGTCAGTCAGTCAGACCCTAGGCATTGGTTACGATGATCACATGAGTCTGAGTTATGAAATCTACCTGGCCCCAAGCAAAAGTGTATTCCTTACCAACCTATAATAGGTTAATTTGATAAACTGTCAGCTGAAATTCAGTGTGAAACAAGTTATGACAGTATTTTGTTGTTGAGATTTAACTGGGAGCAACGAATTTTGTGATATGGAGCCCCATTGCCAACCAGTGTGGTCGGCGATTATTCGTCTTCATACCCAGCCACCAGTCACGAATATGTATGGTGGATGAATAGAGATAAAAATTCACAGTGCATTGGAATTCCGTTCGAGTGACTCAGTGGTCAACTAACTCGCTTTGCAGCCTGAAGGTCCTGGTGAAGAGTTTCAGACTAGGTCGAACCAACTGTCCAGTACTCGCTGGTTTTCAGTAGTTCGCTAAGTGATATCACTCGGTGATCTAACTTGCAATCAATCAAATTCTTGCATACCAACACGTAGCAACATTTCATGTTATCAATAATTGACACATTTGTCAATCCTGGTAACGAATAAATCATTTGTCAGTTCGAATCGTTGTTTTCACCGTTTACTGAAGTTTGAATCCTCAGAAGACGACGGCTTATTTAAGCGCTATAAATCCACTTTAATAGTCCACATCAACAAATATAAGACTAAGATGTAATACGGCTTCCAATGATTTGATTATTAATTTCGAATAAGCATACCATTTATTCAGAAAAGTATTAATAATAATAAAATAATGTTCAAAATTTCCATTTACTAAATGATACATAAGGAAGATAATAAAAATCACGATACAAAGTTATCACAGGGAAATTCTCTTTTACAGCTTTCTTAATCCTCACATAGTCAAGGCGACATCGTTTCCAGCACCAAATGCCTACACAACACATGTTATAACGACGTAGTTTTTCATTTCCTTTCAACTGTCTCATCATTTGATGAAATTTCCTGAGGTTCCGAACTGTACACTTCATAAGACAATAGTTTATATCTTAACCAAATGAAAATAAATATCAGGGGAATATTCAAAACAGCAGATAGAATAAATATAAAAGGCCGATAGAATAATAGCGACTTATTATAAATGAGTGTGAACAGAGCACCACCCATAAGATTAGCTAGTGTTTCCAGTATTGAAATTACTGCAAAACTTGCATTCATCTCATCCCCGTGGACAAGTTTACTGATTAGTGAACGTGTACATGTTGTAATAAAACTGGCCATAGATCCCAAGACAGCTGTGAGGAATAGGACTACTGTATTCTTTACTAAACCAGTAACAAAAAGGCGTATCGCCTCTGAAACAAGACCGATCAATATTAGTGTTGTATCACGAAAGGCAAATTTCTTCTCCAATATTGGCAATAGAATTATCAACTGGATAAACATTGAGCTGTAATATAGTGTTGTATAGAAGGCGTAGAGTTCAGCACTCCACAGCAAGGTTGGTTCATTGGTCAAGTATAAGAGAGTAACATCTTGTTCACCTGACTTGGCCATTTGTTTGAAGAGAATAGTAGCAAGTATGATGATGAGATAAAGGCGTCTATTGTTGTCACGTTTTTTAAATAAAAATGTATATGATGATATCACAGTTTTGAATGGTTTAACTATTCCATGCAGTATTCTTTTATGCCATAATATATTCTCTTTATAGTCGAGTGAATTCCCCGAATCTTTATGATTTTCATCAGTTTTATCGTCGGGTAATTGGTTTTCATAAGAGGCTGAAGGTGTTACTGATGTTTCTGTCGTCGTAGATAGTGATGATTCTGAACATGTTGTTTCATTTGAAATTTCTGAGGTAACTGATGATTCTGTCGATGAAGATGACAACTTTTCATCATTTTTAAGATAAGTTGCCAAAAATATCAATAAAATAGCAAATAAATCTCCAACAATAACAAATATAATTAGACCGAAATAATTTGAGAATTGATAAAATACACCAAGAAGTAATGTACCCAAAGAAAGTCCTAAAAAATTCACTCCCAATAATCGTGCAAGCATACGTGTACGTTTCTGTGTAACACTGTTCTCAGAAATATAACTATTTACACCCATAGTCACTGCACTACTCTTACCACAGACACCATAGAATGTAGCACCGATCAATGTTAAAATAATCGAATCTGGAATTAACTTCAACTTTGGAGAGAGACTGATCATGAAAAAGAAACACGCTGATATAGATCCTAAACATGGGATCAGCATTATATACTTATGACCAATTTTATGTGCATATGAACCATAGAATAAACATGATATAACAGCAGGTATATTCAATAAAAATCGATAAACTAACAGATATAGTCCAGATAGATACTGAATTTCAATATCTATAGGGCGTAGTGTAGATCCAGGTGACATTGTCATTGAAGCATTTATTTCCGTGTCTGTTCGAGCAGACTCTGTAAGATTGGCAGTGAAAGGAGAAGAAGATGATGATGACGATGGAAGATTTTTATTTTTATTCCGCTGATGACATAACTCATCAAGAGATTCATTCGTCAATTGGCTTGTTAACGCTTTGCAAACAGTTGAGTAGACATTTATACGAGTACCATACTGTAGCATAGATTCTGTTATTTTGTATACTAAGAAGTAAATTATGATGAGATGAAGTGAAATAGCTTCTCGATGTCTAATTAGTATGCTTTGCATTATCAAAGATTATTATAATTATTATTAGAAGATGATGATAATGAATTCGATAACAACAAATAATTGTAAAGTTAACAAACTAGCTACATGATTGTTACAGACTGAATTTATGTAATTTACTCATTAAGTGTGTGGATTTCAGTTATCCATGCACATTAATTTCAATGCAACCTATATAAAATAAGATTTTATTTTGATAAATCACACAGTGTTGTTGTACAGTAGTTAATATCAACTGATGACGTTTCCACCATAAATTATTACTACTCATTATCATATGAAGTCACTCACATAACTAACTGTCTTGCTTCAGTATTTATATACGTGAGTGGAATTCGTTAGACGTTTGATAAAAATCAATATTAGATAATGTACATTGAGAAATAATAATAATATTAGTGTTATCAAACAAAAAGAACACAATATTCAGCGAAGAGCCTCTTTTCAACGAATTTATTATCAAGCTGTACAATCGTATATAATTTCTTAAAAAAACCATATATATATATATTCTATAGTTTGGTTTGTAAGGATTAGTTATGTTATATATATATATATATATAAACGTTGGAATTACTCATTTCAATCTCGCTGAGACTTTAAAAATATAATTTTTTACAAATGTCTACTTCTCACTCGGCGCCCAAATATTTTAGAACTATTCTGTCAAATCTTGACTACAGTTCATTTGAATATATATATATATATTTTTTAAGAAATTATATCCGGTGAGGGAAATAGGTCAAAGGTGTGAATACATGAAATGATAATGGTAGTATGAAATGCAATTAAAATATTTGTGATCATAATGTCAAGTGGCAAAATAATTAATGTCATATATAGAATAATAAATAAGGTGTACAGATGTTGGAAAGGGGTACATAATTATAGAATTAGTAGACGAATGTAAAATGTTACATAACATGGTGTGAAATTTGATAAGATAGAATTCAATATTGTAAAAATAAAAATAATAAAAATAAATAATTTTAGGTTTAGAATGATAAGTGGGTCAAGTGGAAACAATTCAGAGTGAGAATAGTAATGATAATAATATTAATAATAATCGTAGTAATAAGGGAAAAGTACATAGAATAACTAAATAAACAAAATAAATGAATGTCTATCCCTCTGTGGCCAAGGCAGAAGTAGGGATTGTACATACTTCTTTTGTACACAAAGGTCTGGCTTAAAGTCATGAATTGCCAATAATATAATCACAAATATTTTAATTGCATTTCATACTATTATTATTTCATGTATTCACACCTTTGACCTAATTCCCTCACCGGATATAATTTTTTATAAAAAAACCCATATATATATATACTAAAGTACAGCTTGATAATAAATTCGTTGAAAAGAGTTTCTTCACTAAATATTGTGTTCTTAATGCTACAATGGGAATTATTAAATTATCAAACAAATACAATAAGATGGGAAATAAGACATTTTTTATAAAGCAATAACAACAGTTTTTGCAGACTGAAATGGTACCATCATTTATTTCGTTGGCTTCTCATCAGGTGCTTACAGGCCAAAGTCATTATTAAATATATCTACAGCTGATGAAAAGCCAACGAAATAAATGATGGTACCATATTATTCTCAAAAAAGCTGTTCTTGCTTTGTTCAAATTCATTGAGGGGAATAAATGTATGACATTTTTTATAGTCAAAATAAGTAACTTGTTAGAATGTTATAATGTATGTGAATTAAAATAGAATTTTAAGATTATTTATTATCCTCCTGTGTTTTGACTGGTGGTAATAATTTCCTCCATATCCCTAGCATCTGCGTTGAGTCACTTCTACTGCATATGTTGGATGTAGACTCGATGAACCAGGCAGGATTCAGTAATCAATCTCTCTCTGTATATTACTTTTTAGAATTTTAACTCTGTCCTAGCCTATTGTGTGACTGTGTGTTAATGCATGCAGTGCAATTGATGACCTTTTTTCTTTCGTATGACAACTACTTTCCCTTGTTGAGATAATATACGTATCTATGTGAAGGTGTGTGTCTTCTAACTTAACCCTTTGGGTCAAAGGAATTTAACTAGTAAGCAATGTGAGTCGTTCCGTTATCGTCCGTTGTATCTCGTTAGTGATGTGTATACTCGGTCACTCCACAACAAATGTGAAATGAATTTTCTTTTGTATGCACAGTTCTGGTTCCTCTAGCTTAATGGCTAGGGCGATGCAAAGAAGACGGAATCGTACTGTCTTTGGAAGGTTGTTCTTCACTTTGTAGATTACTTTGAAGGAGGCATTTGTTGAGATGGAATGACCAGTGTTGACGAGGTGTTCTATTATTGCACTCCTTATGCAGCCATTACTTCCTTTCTGCAGCCACGCTGGATAGTGTTCTTTGACCCTTTTTGACAGGATACGCGTTGAACGACCGATGTACCTGGCTCCACAGCAACAGGTGAACTGATATATACACATAGAAGTGGTCAAGTGCGGGGTCTTGTCTTTTGGGCTTCTGCAGATCAGCGGGCTACTAGAGGACACTACTGTCAATGTTGCCGCAAAGAAATTTCTTCTTAAAGAGGTGGAGATTCTCATTCTAAGGGCGTCACTGAGTAGGTCTCCTTTGAAGTCGAGGTTCATATGAAGTATCTTTTTTGGCACAGATGCTGTTTCTTGCTTTTGGATTTTTTGTTTTATGTTTTTGTCTACGAATCTTGATGGGTAACCGTTTTGTATGAAGGTTTGTTTCAGGAAGTTTAGTTTTTCTTCCATGGTATCAGAGCTGCAGATGAATTGTGGTTGGAGCTGATTACATTGGACGTAGTAAGCATAATCTGTGAAAACACGTAGCTGAACACTACCCGGTTCGGTTAATGAAAGGTGAGCAAAGGACGACAAAGTCTTCACTCTGTGAACACTTTCTAGAGTCAGATCATTCAGCACCCCCCACACGTGATTTATCCTAATTAGCAATTTCATTATGTAAACACACACTGCTTTTATAATTTTACACACTTATCAAATCCAAAAGTCATCTACATCTGGTTTTGTTATCTTTACGAATTGGCCATTTTGACAAGGGAAAAGTGACCCCATGCTGAGGAACGATGATTAAGTTGTTATATATATAAGCTGAGTGGATTTTGTAAATTCTGCTTTAATAATAAAGCTATTGATAAAGCAATTAGCGGCAGCATTAAATAGCGGAACATCAGTAAAAAGAGGCGTGTCGTTTTGTTTTCATTCATTGGGAAATACAAAACACCTTTATTATAATGTATTGTATCATGTTAACAGCTAGGTCTAACTACCCCTTCCCACCTTACACTGTTCCATATCATTCCTCTTATTTATGAATCAATTGAACTTCTTCCGTTTGACAAGTTGTGTCACAAATTAATTTAGTTGATTAGTTTGTTATGTGTGTTTCTGTCGAATTCTGTCATTTTACTAGATTAATCGTTGAGATTTTTAATCAGAAAGATTTTGACTTTTATTTTCTTGCTTAATTACATGATAAGAAAGAAACACCGTGTTTTTTTCAGCGAAGAAATATCTCTTTTTAAGGAATTCATTTACAAGGAACTAACTGTACAGTCGTATTTATATTACAGAAAAAGGCACTAGAAATTTCTCTGTAGACAATATTGCACATATGATGAGAATGAAGATAATTGAAATGATGTACTAAGGAGAGGGGTGAGATAGATATAGTCGAAGTAGATGAATTACAACACTTGTAAAGATTAAGGTAACCGGTATAAAGATTTTAAAATTGTTCATCGAGTGTTGTCTGAAAAATGAAGAGTATTATTATGATGATGAAGATGACAGGAATAAAGACGGCGAAAGTGAAGTGAATTGAAGTGGAATGAATTCGAGTGGTAAAATATAGCAAAATAAAAGAACCTGGCCATGATCTAGGTAAAGAAAGGAGTTTGACAAAACATTTTTGAATACACATATAATTTAGGTTTCTGTCCATGTATAACTAGAGCTTCGGCTATGCATAAGTGGAGAAAACGTAAACTTTTGGAGTGATTGAATTTGGTCCTGTAGATAACTTTGGAGGATAAATCACGTGTGGGGTGCTGAATGACCTGACTCTAGAAGGTGTTCACAGATTGAAGACTTTATTGTCTTTTGCTCAGCTTTCATTAATCAAACCGGGTAGTGTTCACCTACGTGTTTATGAAGGTTATGCTTACAACGTCCAATGTAATCAGCTCCAACGAGCATGTGAATGAGCTTGAAAATGAAGTCGTTGAAAATACAGATTTCCTCGCTGAACAAAAAACTGTGCTTTTCCTTATGAATGAATGGTTATATTTCGTGATTCAATTACATTAATTTTCTTAATTTAACTGTCTCTTTAAGTTTCATTTTACTAGCTTTTGTACTTTTGTGTTGATACCTACCTTGACAACATGAACTGATGCGTTTTTGTGCGTGCGTTTTGTTCGCGTGTGTTTGTGTGTGTGTGTGCAAAGTTCTACGTAGCTGCTACTTAGGCATATCTTTTGTCTATCTCCACATCAGTCGGTATCAATGCTGTACACCTATTCTGAGATTAATTAACATTGATTATGAAGTGGGGGTTTACTTTCCATCATTCATACATAATTACATAATCACATCTTTCAACTGTCTAAAGACTGAATGTGCCAATTTATTGCATTTAGATCATATTACGCCATTTCTTACATTTATGTGTATTTATATAATAGATAAGTCGTATTTATATATTTTAAGAGAGTAGCTGTGTTGCTACTTAGTGAATTGTTTAGATTTATTGTCGGCACAATTGTAACTTTTAAGAAAGATAAGAGCAAATTATTTTGTAGATGAAATGGTTTTACACAGGCTGAATATCCAAGTAACACATGGGGTAGACAAATGTTGTATAGAAAATAGTTACTAGTTATTGTAGGCTACCTGATGGATAATGGATATTTGACTCATTGGCTTTCACATTTAACTTTGTAGATATAGATTGAGGTTTTGAGTCATGCATCACCTACCAGAGTTAGATGATGAACCGGGTATCTGTCACAGAATAGATGTGGTTCACAACTTGATAATTCAAAAATATGATCCGGGTAACGAAGTTTTGACGATCTAGTGTAAGATATGTATATGTTTATACTTAAGAATCAAGCTTACTAAATGCTTTTCTCTTCTGATGGATAACAGTTAATTAAGTTGAAAAATAACTTTACAATTACCGGAAATGAGACAATAAGATGAACACAAGAAAGTCATTGATTATCTGTCTGGAAACTCTAAGTTGTTTTGTTTTTTTATCTTGTGTTCATGATAGGTGAGTAACCGGTGGTTTAAAAACACCAGGTGACGAGTCATAAAGTCAGTGGTCACCTCAACTCACGTCTTACATGTGGTGGTCCATTTTTGTCTTTGATGTTATTAGGAAGTAGTAGTATGAATGTGTAGTAGGCATCGTTTATAGACTGTGTTAAAGTAATCCTCGTATGTGTAACGGAGATGCAGAGATATTTAACTGTAAATCTATACAAATTCTATGTTTAATACCTGTCTTCATGCA
Organism: Trichobilharzia szidati; assembly: GCA_944472155.2. NCBI lineage: Eukaryota > Metazoa > Platyhelminthes > Trematoda > Strigeidida > Schistosomatidae > Trichobilharzia > Trichobilharzia szidati. Next base: position 79,960,524 of record OX235274.1, read on the forward strand.
TCTATTCCCCTTGAATTTGAATAAAACAAGAACAATAGTGGTTTGTGCAGAATAATATGGTACCATCATTTATTTCGTCGGCTTCTCATCACCTGCTTGCTTACAGCCTAAATAAATTATGAGGTTTGCGTACAGAAAAGTTTTAACATACTTGCAAATTTTACATGTTGTCAGTTGACAAAAAGTTCCACAGTAAGTGAACAGTGCTCAGAAAATGGCGCTTAAATAGTTTTTTCACAGGCAGTTCATGTTTAAACAAAACAGATGTATGCATACAGTGGTAAAAGAGTTACGTAATAAAGACGAAATATGCGTTAGATACGGAGTGACTAATAAATTAGGTAGCAATATACTGAGTTCAACTCAAATCATAGAAACAAGAGACAAGCAAAATTACAGATTATAAAAGAGGGGTGAGGTTAAAGACAAAGATTACGTAATCAGATGAGAGAATAAAGATATTGAGGTATCAGGGCAAAGAAAGATTAATAACTGCTTCTTTCTGAACACAAATCTGGTTTCAAGCGTTTGACAGAGATTGCTTCGGCAAACTTGAGGAGAATGGAACTCCTTTGTTTATTGATAATTTTAAAGGATTTCTCGATTTCTTCCTCATGACCCGTGTCGAGAAGATGTCTAGTAATAGCGCTGCTATGAGTTTGTTCCCTTGAGACGTAGGCTTTTTGGGACATGTTCAGAAAATCGAAAGTGTTCCCTTCTTTCTGTTCTCCCAATGTAACTGCTCCCGCAGATACACGTAAATTTGTATACACAGTTGGAGTTAACATGAGAAGGGTACCTGTCGACTTTTGACTACACCAAAGATGGACGGGAACCAACTTAGCTGCAGGATAGGCTCTGACTAGTGACGTACTCATTCTTCTGTTGACCACTGCAGCAACATTTCCACCTTTAAAATCTAGTTGAATGAAGACAGGCTTTTTTTCAACTGTGATTTGTTTGGTATTTGAGCCTTCACATCTTCCATATTTGTTAATGAATCTTTGAGGGTAACCGTTGTTTTTCAGCATCTTTTCAAGAATAATAAATTCTTCCTCTAGTTTCTCTGTAGATCATATTCTCCTTGCTCTATAGTACAGAGTCTTGACTAGTGCTCGTGTATAGCTATTTGGACAAAAACTATTAAAATGTAAGTATTGTTCATTCCATGTAGGCTTTCGGTAAATTGGCCTCTGGAGATTACCATCTTCTAGGCTTTGCATGGCGATGTCAAGGAAATGGAACTTCCCATCATTTTCATGTTCCATGGTAAATACAATATTTGTATGTGCTTTGTTGAATAGGCTGAGTAGGTAGGAGGCATACTACAAATGTGTCATCACTGTTGTTCTTGCTTTATTCAAATTTAATACGTGTTTTCTGTATACTTGATTATGACCATCTGGATAGAAATAAAAGTCTTTAAGGTGTGGCTTGTATGAATTTGTGTTAAGTAGATGAGTTGCCATTCTTCGTCATTCCTTGTATTCACAGTGAAACTTCGAACTTTAAACTTTGAAGCTTGATTAGCGTTGGTGTTATTAGCCTCATAACCAACTTCACCTGTTTTTCAGGATTACTAGCAACTAGGTAATCTAGGTCTAGGTGGGCATCAACCAGGAATTGAACCCTGACATCTCGTGCATGTCTGGTGAGCGTTGTACTACTGAACCACTAGCATACAGTTGAATTAATCAGCTCACTATCAATTAATCAACGTTTAGAAACAAATGAAATAAATTGGGAGTAATTTCACATCAGTCCCTTGAATATGTATGTGATGATATGAAAATACAACAGATTTCTGATGTTCTTTACAAATTCCCATTGTAATAAAAACAATGAGTTCAATGTTTTGTGCATTGTAAATAAGATTAAGGAAAAGTGTTTCAATAATACTTCCTAAAAATGATTAAGGACAAAATAAAGTATGCAACATGTGTGTGTGTGAGTGTAAGTGTTTCTGTTTCTGTTTTGTTGAAGTTGATTCCTTGAGTATATTGTTGCAAATAAGCCAAATGTGAACGATAAATAGAATAAAATGTATGAAACATTTCCAGTCATAGCACAAGGCGCCGTGAAGAGTCTCACATATGTTGATCCCCACCTCTTTCCCCTGGTTAAATGTTCATATAAAGAACGACCAACATATTTGTAGGATAATGTGAGTTCGTTTTCTTTTGTGGATTTTCTCTGTCTCTTCAACTGCATACATCTTTTTACAATGATTTCAAGTTATAAATAGAAAGTATAAGTAACGTAATTTCAATGATGATGTCAGTAGACAATTATTTAGTGTTAAAAGTGTAAGTGTTTATATAGTAGTTAGACAAGGGGGTGGAAATCAGATTTCTCTCGGAAACAAGGATGGACTAGAGACAGAAAACAAGATGGGAGAACAGAGCAGTTAATTTATGCATATCATAGTGGATCGTTTAGGTGTGTGTTGGTGAATAGTGAAGTAAAATTATAAAGGAGATAAAATAATTTAATTTAGTAGATTTAGAAACGATCAACGAATCCTGTGACAGTATATATCACTGTATGTGCATCGGTGGTTCAGTGAGAGAATACTGTTTTAGCACTCATGTGGTCTGGGATTCTATATCCGGCCAGCGCACTCCTATACCTTGCTCAGTCGGTAGTAATCTTCGTAAACAGGTGAGATTGGGCGTAAGTTAAGCAACTGCACCTCTAGTAAAAAATAAACACCACTGCTACTGAAATTCCAAAGTTCAAACTTGAAGGCATATGTTCCACCCAGAAGTCAAGTCAGTAAAATAAATAAGGGTCCAGGGGGGCATCAGAACAATGTATTTCGTCGATATGGACATAAATAAAGCTGTCCATAAAAAGCCATAAGAGGATTCCGAATCCATTCTGTGATTTTTGGCAGCTAATATTTTTGGATGAATGTTGTGTTGTTGTATTGTTGTTATTCATTCTCATTGACTTCTGCGCTACCCTCGAAGGCCTGATATACTCAGATATTTTCACGAAAATCTATCGTAGATGAGCAGAAGTAAAAATTCACGGAGCATTGGATTAGCGTTCCAGTGATTCAGTGGTTAACTGACTCCCCTTGTAACCTGAAGGTCCTGGGTGCGTTCGGTTGAAGAGTTTCGAACTAGGTCGAACCAACTGCCCATTACTCACTGGTTTTCAGTAGTTCGCTAATTGATATTGTGTTGAGTGCTACTTATAATCCTATATAAGTAGTATATCAGAAAGCGAATTCAGAAAAGTAACAATATGTTTCACACACTGGAAAGAGCAATCAAAGAAGAAAACTATGAGAAGAATGTTGCCATATGATGCAGAATCCAAGAAGCTATCGAATGTGACGATATTCGAGCAATTCGTCAAGGATGTGGTAAATGATGTGCGAATGGCAGTTTGACAATATGGTATACCAAATTTACCTATGTACAATGCGTTTCACCAAATAATCATTCTTTCCAGCCTCCTCGGTCTTTTCTTCGTTAGAATATCACTCAATGATCTGACTTACAATCAATCGAATTCTTGCATACCAACACGTAGCAACATTTCATGTTATCGATAATTAATACATATTTCAATCCTGGTAACCAATGGATCATTTGTTTGTTCGAACTGGCCTCCATATTGGAGGGAGAGAAAAGGCGGCTATCATTGCTTAATCATGTACTGGTTGGCAGAAGATTAGGGAAATACGATCAAAAGTGTTGTTGTCGAACATATTAACGTCTATTTACGGACTTTGGCTCTGACTAACTGTCAAAATAAAAATAATGGGGAAACTAATAATAATAACATCAATAAGAAAGAATATAAGGGATCTGCATTTAGATCATATAAGGATGGGACATCTGAAACTCTCCCTACGTAGGATTCTCAATAAAGCAGGAATCAGCTTGAAATTTAAACCTACAAACTCACTCAGGTAAGGGACAAGCTCTGTAAGTTCAAGAACCCTGTTGATGGATCCAATTAGACAAAATAATATAATTTACAAAATACCCTGCAATGAATGTGAGTGTGGTCAACTACAAAGGTCAAACTAGTAGATCAGGAGCAGTGAGATTATCAGAACATAAGAATTTGGCTATGGTTAGAATGTTTAATCCCACCCGTGAAGATAAGTAATTTAGAAAAAAATTCAGCAGCAGTTGTACTGCATGCATTAACACACAACTACACGATAGGATGTAGAGGGTGAAAACCAGAAAACTCAATCAGGCAAGGGCAAGCTCTGTAAGTTAAAGGACCCTGTTAGACAAAGTAATATAATTTTCTAAAGTTTGGTTTGTAAGGGTTACTTATGTTTTCTTGGAGTTCTAGTGGGAAGTCGTGACCAGTGAGGTCCAATTAGATGTCACGTGTGTGGATGGATTTCCCACCAACGACAATGGTTGGGCTCGCGCTAAATCACGAATTGGTAGAAGTTAGAATTCATGGGCTGGCCATTGAATCGCGTCCCAGTGGCTGAAAGGTATACGAGCTTGCTGTCCTTGCAACCGGAGGGTCCTGGGTTCGAATCCCAGTGGGTGTGTACTACCGATGATTCCCAAACTAGGATGAAACAGCAGCTGTCCAGTACTCCCTGGTTTTCAATGGTTCTCTAACTGATATCAATCCGTGATCAACTCGTAAAAAAGGTAATATAATTTACAAAATACCTTGCAGTGAGTGTGATTGAGATCAACTACATAGGTTAAACTAGTGAGATTATCAGAACATAAGAATTTAGCTAAGGTTGGATTGAATGTTCCCACTCGCGAAGATAAGTAATTCAGAAAAAAACTCAGCAATTACACTGCATGCATTAACACACAACCACACATTGTTGTGGGTGGGACAGAGTCAAAATTCTAAGAAGTAATGTAGGTAGGTGGAAAGAGAAAGGTGGTTCATTACTTAATCCTGGTTCATCGAGTCTACACCCAACACTTGCAATAGGAGTGACTCATCACTCATACCAGAATTATAGAAAATACTACTACCAATCAAATCAAGCGATAAAAAATAATGGGATTATATAAACGAAGTTAGAAAGTAGTGTGAGTAGTGCCTTGATATGATTATGAGTGGCAGTAATAAATTGTGCTCGAAACGTGGTCATCAGTAAATATTACTGCATAACAAACAGTGTGTGACCTTATCAAAATAACTTTTAGCCACAATGGAATTACACTCTAGCACAGTGCACAAGTTGTATTCTTAAATGTGATTAACCGTGTTGTAAATCTGTTTTGGTTATCGCTTGAAGAATAAACAGATGTGTCGCTCAACCGTTTTCTGTTGTCTATGCTTCGGTTGCACAGTTCATAGTATTCTGTGTAGATGTTTACGATCTCTTTCTCATGTTAGGTGGTATAATAAGGTAAGTAATGTTGACTTTAGGCGCAGAGTGTTGGGCAAACAGGGAAAATCAATCGACGAGACTATAAAGTTACATAGATTGAGATGGCTAGGTCACGTGATGCGCATGCATAACCATCGCCTCCCCCGACGGACGGGCATTACTAGCTGATATAGGTGCAGGTTGGAAAACAGTAAGTGGTGGCCAAACAAAAACATGGCCTCATCAATCCATGAAATCCTTGACAGTTAAACTGAGTCAGGTAGGGAGGGAGATGCAGACTTCCGGGTTGGGGCCTCCCTCGGGACTCTAAGAATCAATGGCTGGAGACACTAGGTGACATGGCTCAAAATCATTGTCAAAGGCTTACGCAGATGTATTCAGTCTCTGTAATCTTTCATATTCCTTTCTACCATTACTCGTTCTGTTTCACTCTTATACTTGTCAAAACTCTATTGATTCTCTTCACCCATTTTCTTGTCTACCTTTGTATGCTATTTGGAATGTGGCAACTGGAACTGCTGCACTTCGGTTCCTAGTTCTATGTTGAATCCAGACAGATAGACAGAGTATTCTGTGTATTAGGCTTGATCTTCTGAAACCAGCGAATAGGTTCATCTGGCTATTTGATATTGTATGTACATATTTTTAAAAAGTCATTTGTTGCTCTAGATTAAAAGATAAAAAAGAAATTGAAATATTCTTTTATTATCATCTATTTTTTTGTTTTTGTTTTCATTTTAGATCTTGAACAAACCTTGAAACACAGTCTGCCTGGTTGTTTAATATTAATCGATATGTTTTTAACAAGTATTCCATTCTATCTATGTCATGCATTCTATCCTGTTATTGTTCATCTACTCTATTTGGCGATAGCAACATTAGGATTATACTTAGCTTATACATTTGGTAATTTAGATAAGACAATTGACTCGCCATCAAATCCAACTGTATTAATCGGTGGACATGCATTATTGTCGAATGGTTATCAAGATTTTACAAATATTCCACGTATATTTATTGTATTATTCGGTGCTATCTCAATTGGTATCATGATACATTGTGTTTTGTTAACATTGTGTATAACACGGGATTTCTTAGCAAGTCTATGTCAACAGAATACTAATGTATGGTTAGGCGAAGAAGAGGATGATCCCTATTTAATTGATAATAGTACAATGGATTTAATGAGTAGACAGTCGTCAACATCACTTGTTGCGAATAATAATAATAACAATAATAATAATAATAATCACAGTGATAATGAAAAACGCAAATGACTAGTTCACGTATGATGATGATGCTAGTGATGATGGTGATGCTGATGAACAGTTGTCAACGACGTATTCCAGTAGTAGTTTGATGTATAACTATTGTAAAAACTGTCAATTCATCTATCAATGTGCTTTCAACTGCTTTTATTCATCCCTTTTTAATCTTTCTTGTCGACGATATTGATGCTGATGATGGTGATGATATTGATATGTGATCCTTATGAACTTCTTCATGAATTAAATTGCATTCCATGAATACATACATATACGTGTGTGTATTTTATCTCATTAAAACAAATAGAGATGTGTGTCTGTGAATTATATAATTTTTAACTTCTTTCCAAAGTTGTATTTGTCATTTATTATAACTTTTAGCTTGTCATTTTATTTCATGTTTTACATTTTTTTTTGGTCGGTTTTTTTCAGTTTTATTTCGTCTTTTTTAAAATTTATCATTGAACTTTGAACTATTCATTATTCGCGGAATTTCTCTAAATTCATACAAACAATAAATACAGCTGAAATTGGGATTTTTTTAATTTTTTATCGTATATACATATATATATATATATGTATATGTAAGATCTCTTTATATACTACTGTTAAAAAGTGTCGTCCTTCTTATATTTCACTTTGAAATCATGATTTTACTGTACAGTTTTTTTCAAGATCAAACTATGTCTGATATGTGATATAATAAAGAAAAGAAGAAAAAAAGAAGAAAATGTGATATTGATGACTGCTCATTTTTGGAAATTTCTATTCATTTTTCAGTGTATTTGGATTGTGGACACTACACAGGCGGGCAGGCCCGCGGGTAGTGACCAGTGTTGTGTATTTTATCTACAGTGTGTTTGGTGCAGACTTAATTCTGTCAATCAAGTTTAGCATGTGATCACCATTCTCAGGTTGTTCGCCATCATGCGGTGCACTCTGATGTTTTGTTGGATGATTGGACGAAGTCGTCAGGAAGTCTTGATACGTGGGTTTCTGGCTTGTTGGCACTTGTTAGCAGGGTTTACCTTCAATTTTGAAGGAATTCATGTCCCTCCTGAGAATCGAACCTGGGTCTTTCAGTGCTACAGTCAAAAACGTTCCCACTGTGGCACATATATATATATATATATATATATATATATATATATATATATATATAGGTCTTCTGACATGTGTTGTATTGTAACGACAGAAGACAAAGGCAAGGAAACAGATCGTTTATTGAGAAAATCAAGAGATATTTATAGATTTTTAAGTGGAGAAGCAACGTCTTCTGATTGGTTGTTTTCTTGCTGAGGGTTATTCTTTAGTGCTTCTAACCGTTTCTCAGAAAGTTAAGCCATATATCTGCGAATCGTATTTGCACACGTTAATTCTGATGTCATTAGTTGGTGAGCTCCTCAAGGTTAAGCTTTGTTATTGTTTTCCCCATAACCCCGATTCGGGACGTAAATTGCTGTCTAGAATTCCGGCTTGTTCTCAGCCAGCTCTCACCACAGTATAAGTGTATTACAGACGAAAATCTGTGATCATTACTTGTGATTGTGAATAATACAATATTGTACAGCTAAGAAAATGAATTCGCTGAAAAGAGACTCTTTGCTGAACTACGTGTTTTGTTTTCATTAACACAATATTAATCATAGTTAAGAGATAGTCCTGTTCACTAAGTCGATTATTCATAATGAATGTGGTGTAATATATTGGTGCAGTTGTGTTTTCTAAGCTAGATGGTTTAATTACGAAGCTCTCATTGTCTTTCTAGGAAGCATATTCAGCACTAACAACAAGTTGAAGGAAGCATCTAGAATTCTCCATGTGTTTGCTGTTGACTGTATCTCCTGGTAACATTGAAGATGGTTGGTTGTTTCTTGAGATTTTCTGGAATTCTTGTTCACTTGTATTGGTATCAACTATTTTAGAAACTGTAGTGTGCAAAAAATCAACACATACACCTCATGTACTCAGTTAAAACAGCATACAAAAGGAGTTGTATACAAACATTATTCAAAGCTTGTATGTGTTTATCAAACAACTAGTTGTTTGAGGCATTTAAAAGTGGACAAATACCCACCTCATGTTACCTCCAACTGTGTTAAACAATTTACATGTACCCACCGAAGCACATATATTGAAAGAACAGAGAGAAGGGTTATTGTCCGCATTTCTGAACACATATCAAAGAACCTGAGACTGAAGGGTCCACAAGCATTAAACAGTGCGATTTCGCGTCATCTATTAGACACTGGTCATATTGTAGACAACCTGAAGTCGTTCAAGATAATCAACAAGCAAAAGAAATCTAGCTTGCTACACTTTGCTGAAGCATTTGCTATCAGACGACTTAAACCAAATCTATGTATGCAGAAAGAGATAGTGGTGAGTGTTGCACTGCCCTGGTGATAACAAAATATACAACTTGTATGAGTCACCCTTTTTCTTGTTTAGAAAACTCTACTCTCTCATCTAAACATGACTCACCCTACCTTGTTCTTTTCTCTTCTTTTTTTTCTATTAGCTATTAGATAAAACATTTTCTTTAGTTACGTAGTCTACTTTTTGTTATGCTCTTTCTAGCTAAACCTTGTTTGTATACACACATATACATACGCAACTCTGTTTTTGTTTCCAAGCCTAATTGTCTAATTATTCTGTAAATAGTGTTTGTAACTCTTAATTACTTAAATCATTCCGGACTAATGTTACTTTTACTTCCTACCAATTATTACTTGTGATCGTGGAGAAGTATGTTCAAATCTTTAATGTAATTCATATTTTTTATCGTTCAGGTTGTAACTAGTTGATAAGAATCCTGGAAATAATAAAAGATGAGTTCATATTATCCTGGTACAATTGTTGTTCTTGTTTTATTCAAGTTTATTAATGGGAGGAATTGCATGAAGTTATTCAAAAGAGTTAGGACACATTGCAGCACTCCTGCCTTCAGGAGATTTATCTTGCACACCTTCCAGAAATGCTGATATCCATCAAATTTCATCAAAAGATGCCTACCGTCAACCCAACCGACTGACCAATCCAAAATCACTTACTGAAAGCACAAAGAAATTGTCCTAATATATAAGGAGAACATCTCTGAAGTCACTGCAAGACTACTGAAACTTTTTGTAATAGATGTCACTCACAAACCAAAAAAAATCACTTTAATCTAAACTATGTTAACCGAAAGACTCAACGGCAAAAGATTACAAAACTAACATTATCTACAAGAAAAGTTGCAACATCTTTGAAAAAAACAACAACATTATGTTGATCAAAGTGGACGTCCTCTTCGTCTTCGTATACATCAACATAAACTGGTTGACAAAATATATGATACCATTCCCCAATATCAATGTATGGAGACAACTGCGGATATCAAATGGACTGGGAAAATGTAATAACCTTAGACAAATGAGGTACCAAAACTGCCGGGGAATTCTTAGAAGCGCTGCAGTTAGATAATATTAGATAAATTTACAATCCACAGATACATTTAAACAGATCAAACAGTAAAAGGGAAGTCACATGAAGGAAAGGTTGACTATCAAGTCAACAAAATAATCAGTTCCAATAAACATCGACAGGAGGGTGTGAAAATCTCCGGGAGCAGCCGGTCACGACCAAGATCATCAAGGGAGACAGTGAATAATAACACATGGAGAATTCTTAAGGCTCACTCCATCTCGTGATTAGCGCCAAAGATGTCTAGAAAGACAATGAAAGTTTCGCAATTAGACCATCAAGCCTAGGGAACTCAACTACAACACCGATATCACCCACCTGAGTCATAAATCTTCATCATTTTTAAAGTTTAATATATCAGCGTAAATTTCCTCAACTGAATTGATTAGATACATACATATAGTTAGTTTACTGCAATTCATTAATTATAAAAGCAAAGCAAGGCAGTGAAACTGTGTAATTTAAGGTAATAGATAGTCTGTTAACCGAAACCAAAACAAAAACATAAAGAAAATTTAAAAAAATAACATTTAAGAATTAAGATGGAAATAAGGCAATAATGCATATGAAGCAGTCCAATTTATGTTGAGCCATACCACTTCCAGTGTTTATTTATGTAGACTTCAGCCAGTGGCACATCCACTCTGAATAGAATACTTGCAGTTTTTCCACCTGATCTGTATTCATGTTGTTAATTTGCATATAATTCATTTTCCTTGACAACCTTGACCTCAAATGAGAAAATACATTTTCATCATATCGATAATCGATACAGTGGAATACTCTAGTTTGTGTGAAGTAATAAGAATAGTACAACAGTGAGATAATAAGCATTTACAACCCATCTGAGTTGTAGATGAATTTTATTCTGTTGAATGTTATCAGTTGGCCTAACAATCTTTGAAACAGTACTTTGAAACTTGACTTGTTATTTGAGTATATGATATGTACTTCTGTTTTTGATGTGGTTGTGTTCTCTGAGCTGGATAGTTAATTTACGAAGCTTTCATCACCCTACTAGGTAACTAGGTGAAGATGTTGCCTTGTGGTGGGGAAATGAAAGCTTCGCAAATTAACTATCCAGCTAAGAAAACACAACCACATCAAAATCATCCACCTGAGCTACAAATCTTCTCCATCATATGTACGACTATAAACTATTGTATTTGACTTAGGAAAGGAATCAAGTATTCCAACCTTGTTTCGTTATTATTGACAATCATTAACATTGTGTATTTGCAATCTTAATTAAAGTTATATTCTCTTGAAGCATCAGATTTGTACTATTGAATGTCGAAGTTAAATACTTCGTCTCTAAGGCTTGAAGTTTCGGTAACAGTGATGTTTGTTTTTACGAGATGCGGTTGCTGGCCTCATGCTCAGCCTTCCCTCTTTACCAGTCTTACTACTGGCTTAGCGAGGTAAAGGAATGCGTCGGTCGGGGATCGAACCCCAGACCATGTGCATGGTTGGCGAGCGTCCTAACCTCTGTGTCACCGACGCCGAGTGTAGTTTTAACTTTACGAAATTTGTAAATGTAGGTATGACGTCAATTTTCATAACACTACTCATAATTTATTAAACTAACTTCATAGTCAAGTCTTATGGCTTCATTTCAAATCCACTTCTAAAATATAGGCAGTTGATGATTAAACTATGTATTATAATTTTTCTCTTGGGTACCCAATGGAAGGCTTCAAAAACCCCATTTCCACTTTGTTCTGCTGTCCTCCTCAACTGGGCCCAAGGCTATACTTAATCTCTCATCTCCTCCTTGCCACACGATCTTTTCTATGTTAGATATAATAGAGAAGATTTGTAGCTCAGGTGGATGATTTTGGTGTGGTTGTGTTCTCTGAGCTGGATGGTTTGGTTGCGAAGCTTTCATTGCTCTACTGAGCAACATCTTCAGCGCATACTTCGATGTGAAGTGAGCTTTTAGAATTCTCTATGAGTTTATAAGTCATCTCTTCTAGTAACCAATCACGTTCAAGGTTGCTAGAAGAGATGACTTATAAACTCATAGAGAATTCTAAAAGCTCACTTCACATCGAAGTATGCGCTGAAGATGTTGCTCAGTAGAGCAATGAAAGCTTCGCAACCAAACCATCCAGCTCAGAGAACACAGCCACACCAAAATCTTTTCTATGTTACTTTCGCACCGACGACCTACTCGTCGCTTCGCACTGGGATCCCACTCGACGGTCTGGTGCGTGATATCGTTCGGCAGCCTCCTCAACGTATGCCCAATCCATCTCCATTTTCCCTACATATTTGTTGAGCAGTCGTCTCTTGGTTGGTTTGTCGCCAAATCTTCAGTATGGAGCCAGCCAGCGAAGTGGACAGCTGTTTGATAAAAGTCTTTAACCTGTTGGAAATGCTTTTCGTGACGCTAAGTGCCAGTTTCTGATCCATATAGAAGAAGTGACTTGACATTTGTGTTGAAAATCAGAATCTTGTTCTTTATGCTGAGTCAGTGCAGAATATTTCCAAACCGATTTCGCCTTTCCGATTCTGGCTGACTGGCTTTGACATCTTCATCCGTTCCGATTGCCTGTGGTTGAAAAAAAGCTTCCTAGTGAGATAAGTGAAGGAAGGAACCCCCTTACTAGTTTCTCCCATTGATGGTGATTGGTACTGTTTTTTGGTAATGCAACTTTGTAAGCTAACGTTATTCTTTAGACTGAAGTATTTTTACATGAATCATGCCCGAAGCTGTGAAGTATGAGCACGCTTTCTCTGTGATAAACTTTAATTCAGATGAAAGAATGGAATTTGAGCACTCTGGTGGAATATAATTCCATATTAGATAAGTTTATTTGATTTAAGACACAGCAATACAGCAAGTTCCACATACGTGATTGTTTTCAAGTTTTATAGAAAATGAAATTAAGGACAATCTACTCTTGTAATTCAGAGGATCTAATTTCATTAAACAGATATACAGTGTTGCAGCAGGATAGATGCAACACAAATGAGAGGCGCGTAGGTGTTCCTAATTTTTATCAACACCAAGTGGTTTACTTACAAATAGGAATGTATTAGTTTTCCCAATGACACTATTGGTTGCATAATTATTAAGTGTTATGGAAAATACTTGAAAAAAAACCCAGTCTTTTTCATTCCTCGAGTTTCGGGTGGAGCATAGGGCTACAAAGTTTCTGAAGTTTTGGTAGCAGTGATGTTGTGTTTACGAGTCAGGCTTGCTAGACTTACGGCCAACCTTCCTTGTTTTCAGCGCATACTATCAGCAGTTAAACTAGGAGAGGTTTAGAAGTGTCTCGACTGGGAAGCGAAACAACACCTGCTGTGTGGTGGTTGGCAAGCAGTCTACCCATGCACCAGTGACTACACCTGAATCTAAAAAAGACACATGTTGATTTTACATCTGACTGTAGTTTTTCAGCTTCGTCCATTTTTTGCTGATAAATTTACTAGTTTTGTGGTGTTGTGATACAGTCAGTGTGTTCCAACGGAATATTATTCTCACATATTCCCACAGTTCAATACTGCATTAGCAACACAATGCTATATATATTTGAACATTCTATTTCACGTCGTTTAATGTGAACAAAAATCACACGCTTAGGGATTGGTTACAGAATATAAACTAAACGAATATAAAGCGGTTTGATCACTTGGAAGTATACCTTGGCTTGGGTGTCTTGCCTTCTGCTGTTACAGTTTTACTGCTCTTATTCATGAGAATGTTTCGTCCACAGTTTATAGAATTTCTAATTATGTGGTTTTAGTTCCCTTACATCACTTGGTCATAAGAATCTTATCAAATTTACAAACTGTTTGGACAAAACGCTCTACTTGTCAGTCATAAATTACTTTGGTGTATTTGAAACCCAACGGACAGCTAATCTTGTAAATTCTCACCTATGTAGTAAACATTTGAAGCAGATTACAAAAGTAACCTTCTAACTGACTTTCGAAGGGAATTTAGTTTTGATCCTTTCCACAGAACAATACACAATGTCTTAGTAGTATATTAGAGCACAGTGATGAACAAATCGCTCAATGATACCAACTTTAATGTCTACTGCTACGTCAAGTCCAGGTGTATATTCCACGGGCCAACAGAAACAATCTTTTTGAAAGCTATCTGTATTCGTGAAGAAATTATCTCATATTAGATGGTTGGAGACAGTCAACAGTCACCAGTCGGCAAGGCGTATCAGCAACCTTGAAAGAAACTCACGTCACCACCACTGGACACAATTCAGTAACTAGTGTAATGTGTCTAATCCTTTGTTTTGGTGCAGACTGAATTCTATCGGGTTGCAGATAAACCTTTCTGAAGAGTGCCAACTAGCACGAAACCTAGGTCAAGCAAGGCTTCCTTTCGATTGCCTCCAGCCACCTGGAATGGTGGCCACTTTACAAACTTGACTGACAGAATTCAGTCTGCACTAAACACAGTGGACTAGACATACTACACTAGTCAATGACTAGTGTCCAATAAGAAAAATTACATCCCCACAACGACTTTGAGGAGGAGATGGAGTAATGAAACAGTGTTTTTTTGGTCGATTTTAGACAGCATAAGAGCATGTTACCAAAGTGCAACTTGGTTTAGATATTTAAAGTTGATAAAATTTTCTTTGATTGCATGGAGGATTTCATCATGAGCTGACATTAGTTAGAGAACCACTGGAAAACCTGGGAGTAACAGAGAGCTGTTTCGTCCTAGTTTGGGAATCTTCATCAGTACGCACCCACTACTCCCAGGTTTTCCAGTGTTTCTCTAACTGATGTCAGCTCATGATGAAATCCTCCGTGCAATCAAACAAAATCCCTACAAAACCAATACTGGAAAATTTTCTTTCACAACAATATTTTAAAGTCTTGATGTTTATTATTATTGTTATTGTTTCTACCATGGCAACTTCATTTTATGTAGTTCTATGTGTATTTATGTTAGTTATCATTTCCTCTTATCATTAACTTCTCATCGATTACACCACATTTGCTAAAACCAATAATTATTTGCAAAATAAGATGTAGTCGCGAAGCAACATCGTTTATAGAATTATAGAAAACCAGACAGTACTGTACACCTTATTTCGCCCCTATTCGTCAAAATGGATGTTTACTGAAAATATTTACTTACAGTTGTCTTATCATAGGCAACCTCTCTCACAGTGAACAACTTTAATGTTTGCTACACCATATACTACTTTTATATTGATTTAAGTAGGAAGGTAATACAAATTATTTTCTTCAGATTTTCTGCATTCATGTTTGTTAGATCAATTATTTTTTTGATCTGTTTACATAGTTATTCAGCTTTTCGACAGTTTCATCAGAAGATTGTAGTTTGTCAGTTCCTACTTCTATTCTACCACTCGTCCTGCTCTTTGACGTGATGGTTTATTCATGGCATTTTTAGTATTGATGAAAACAAAACAAGTAGTTCTGCGAAGGGGCTCTTTACAGAGAATTCATGTTCCACTTCAGTTGTACAAACGCATTTATATGCAATTTTGTTCCATGAAATGGGGTTGTCATAAATATAGTTATTAATGTTAGTGAATTTGCGTTGATGCCACAGCGGTTAGGACGCTCACCGACTAAGCACATGGTTCGGGGTTCGATGCCCGGCCGACTCACTCTTTACCTTGCTAAGCCAGTAATACAGCTGGTAAAGAGGAAAGGTTGGGCATTTGGCTAGCAACCTTATCCTGTAAAAATAAATACTGCTGCAGAAACTTCAGGCCTCTATCCTGAAGCCCCATGTTCCACTGGGAACGTGAAGGAATAAAAAAATGTTAGTCAAGACATAGAAGAAGTTGAATAAGTGTATCACAGTTGCGCAGTATGATGAGTAATCGAATGAGTGAGTTGTGATTAGGATGCACATAGAAATGAAGGAAACTGTGAAATTATGTAAGAGCTCTAATAATAATAATAATAATGGCTTTATTCCAAACAGTATTTATGGTACAGGTATGGAATTTTCAGCGTTCATTACAATATTGCATCTAATTACCTCATAAATTTTATAAGGATTTAGAAATATAAAGCAACAACAACAAAAAGAAAAAGAGAAATAAAAGAAATAAAATAAAAAAAGAACAGCATTGCATTCACATATTTAAACAGTGCACCACAGGATACGATATATAAAATTAGTCTGTAATAGAATATATGAGCAGCAATATAATAGTAACAAAGAAAGGAGAACAAAAGCTAATGGGAACTATTTGTTAGAGTGCCACAGTAAATTGATCATGTCATGCCTAACAGTTTTCTCATCACATAACAGCTGTGCCAGATAAGGTATTGTGGAGTTTTTATACTTGGTAGTCCTGGCATATAGCTTCCTATAGTTACTTCTAGTTCTACCAGATGATATGCAAGGAGAGAGCTGTGTATAGAGAGGATGCTCAGGGTCTGACAATATAGTATTCACTAGTTTCTTACATGACATTATATGTCTATCCACTATGGTGTTAACCAGTTGGTTTAACGAAATCCCACTTCCCCTACTAACAGCTTTTAGTGCCCTACGCAGCGAAGCAAAGTCTTTCTTAAGTAGTCCTGGAAAGATTAATGGGGAGCAGTAAAGAGGGATGGGTAGAATACAGGAATTGACAAACTGAGAAAGTAAAGACTGCTTTATACCAGACTGCCTAAACTTCCTAAGGTAGAACGTTAAGCGAAACATCTTTCTAGTCACTAGCAAGATGTGAGAGAAGCAGGAAAGATCGGAGGAAATACTCAGTCCAAGGTACTTGACATCTGATGTAGTTTCAACCTCTATGCCGTCAATGATAGTGGGACCATGTGAGCTAGCTAGTAGTTGTAGGTCACTTTTTCGTCTGAAAGTAAAATTTACTACCTGACATTTAGACGGATTCAGCTTAAGACCGTTTGAAGAGGACCACTGACTAATTTCCGAGAGAAAGTTATTTAATATGGAACAGTCTGACTGAGAGTTGACAGGCATGGAGACAGAGAGGTGTGGAACAAATAAGGTTGAAATCCGCAATCAGTCAGACCAACTTCTATACCAGGTATGTCGATGACACTTTCGTTATTTGTAATTCTTTTAATGATGCATCTCAAGTACTAAAAGTCTTGAACAGCGCCCATTCTAATATAAAGTTTACTATGGAGTATGAAAAAGAGAAGTTCCATTTTCTTGACCTGGGAATCCAACGAGATATAGATGGAAAAATCGTAAGATATATACACAGAAAAGAGACCTGAAGGGCGGTTTATCTTAACTTCAAAAGCTTCTGCCCTATAAGGTACTAAAAAGGATTGGTGAGAACATTCTTTGATCGTGTAAGGAAGCTGTGTTCAGAAGGAAAGATTGAGGAAGAGCTATCCATTGTGGAGAAATGCTCACGCGACAACGGTTACCCACAAAAGTTCATCGACAAGTATGGGAGACGTCATGTTGAAAAAGTGAAAAGCAGCACAGTAAAGAAAAAGCCTATCTTTCTGCAGCTTGCATTCAAAGGTGATGATACTGCTAGTAGAATAAGATGCAGACTGAACGCTGTCCTGAAAAGAACATATCCATCCGCCAAGCTTGTATGTGTTTATCAAACAACTAGTTGTTTGAGACAATCAAAAGTGGACCCACTTCATGTTACCTCCAACTGTGTCTACCGATTTACATGTACGTGCCAAAGCACATACATCGGAAGGACAGAGAGGAGGGTTATTGTCCGCATTTCTGAACACATACCAAAGAACCTGAGACTGAAAGGTCCACAAGCATTAAACAGTGCGATTGCTTGGCATCTATTAGACACTGGTCACATTGTAGACAACCTGAAGTCGTTCGAAATAATCAACAGGCAAAAGAAACCTAGCTTGCTACGCTTTGCTGAAGCAATTGCTATCAGACGACTTAAACCAAATCTATGTACGCAGAAAGAGACAGTGGTGAATGGTTGCACTGCCCTGGTGATAACAAGAAAAATATACGACTTTTATGAGTCACCGTTTTTCTTGTTTAGAAAACTATACTCCCTCATCTAAACATGACTCACTCTACCTTATTCTTTTCTCTTCCTTTTTTTCTATTGGCTATTAGATAAAACATTTTCTTTAGTCACGTAATCTACTTTTTTGTTATGCTCTTTCTAGGTAAACCTTGTCTCTACGCTACTCTGTTTTTTTGTTCCCAAGCCTAATTGTCTAATTATTGTATAAATTGTCAGTGTTTGTAACTCTTAATTAGTTAAATCATTCTGGACTAATGTTACTTTTACTTCCTACCAATTACTCCTTGTGATCGTGGAAAAGTATGTTCAAATCTTTAATGTAATTGATGTTTTTTATGGTTCAGGTTGTAACCAGTTGAGAAGAATCCCTTGTCGCAGCAACTCTAACAGTAGTGTTCTCTAGTCGTCCATTGTTCTTCAGAAACCTTAAGGACAAGATCTCGCATCTGGCACACTTGTATGTGCATATATCAGTTCACTTGTTGCTGTATAGCCAGGTACATTGGTCGTTCGATGCATGTCCTGTCCAAAAGGATTCAATAACACAATCCTCCATGACTACAAAAAGATAACAGTGGCTGAATAAGGAGTGGGATAATCGAACACCTTGTCAACACTGGTCATTCCATCTCGAAAAACACCTCCTTCAAAGTAATCTATAAAATGAAGACTGACCTGTTAAAAGCAGTACGCTTTCGTCTCATTTGTATTGCTGAAGCCTTAGTCATTCAGTTAGAAAAACCAGAGTTATGCATAAAAGAGAAAATTATTCAACCACTTGTACCATCATGGTAACAACCGTGTTGATTTCTACTGATATGATGTTTGTGTGCTTGTTTTTCTAACTCCTTATAACTCTTGTATTTCCTTAGAACTCTTACATAATTCCATATTCTCCTTCTTTTCTATATGCATCCTAATCACAACCCACTCATCAAATTACTCATCTTATTACCCAACTGTGATACACTTATTCACCTTCTTTTATGCGTTAATTGATATTAATAACCATGTTTGTGAAAATTCATCACTTTTGTTACTACCGTATTTCATGGAACAAAATTGCGTATAAATGCGATTGTACATCTAGAGTGCGAAGTGAATTCGCTGTAAAGAACCTCTTCGCGGAACTACATATTTTGTTTTCACTAATGTCTGGTTGGGGATTACTCATTTATTTATTGTGGTTATTATCATACCGTCGATGTCATATGCCAATTATTGGATTTAAGGCTTCCCTTGCCATCACTGTTAAAAAACAAATGGATTCCTTTCTTCAGAATTTCTGTCTAATGTTTGTGAAATATCTAGGGTCTTTGTCACGTGACACCAGCGAAACTATCTAAGTGAATAGTTAGTTAGTTTTATTTGGTGAACAGTTTTATACTACTTAAAAGTAGTAAAAGAAAACGGAATGAAATTCTTTTAAGGCTGAGGCACTATATATATATAATTAAGGTCAGGCTCCATTGTTGAAATAGTACCTAAAGTGTGGTGTGCAACATCTTGAGTGTCATTGATTCCTTAAATAATCTTGGTTTGTTACGACGTCTACACTGGAATTAGTCAAAATCTCTGGAAAACTAAGGGTCTTAATACATAATCGCCTACCTGTTTCACATTTCAACATATCCTGCAAAATAACTTTCGTTTTATGTAACTTTTCACGATCATAAATCATTGCGACTAAAATGAAACGAATAAAAACCTCATGAAATGTCGTATATGTGCTTACCTAAAATACTATTCAAGGGCGTGTTTATAGCATTTGTTTTCATGCTATAAGAAGCCTATGAAAACTCAGAGTTATGGGTCTCAGGCTGGAAAATTGTCATGTTGTTCTTCGTTCCTTTATAAAATCGCCAATGCAAGACTTACTTAAAATGACATTGTAAGGCAAAGAAATGCCATTTTTGAATTCATAATTAATTCATATGTTGATCGTCCTTATAGAATTTATGCATACGCTTCTTCAGTCTGACACACTTTGCAAACATCTTTCACTAACACTGACTCAGTAAAGTTAAACTCTACAACTGGCACATCGCACTTATTGACTACAAAGTGGATTCAATACAGTGGTAAGTATTTGCAGCCCAAGTTTTGAATTTTCTGATAATTTTACGGCTAGATAGTGAAGTTGTTTGTCGACTGATATTTTGCTTTCTGAGGAAACTAGATTCACAAAAAAGAATCTTCTTCAACTTCGAAACAACTGGGAACTCACTAAGGTTTGAAAATAAGAGATCATTCAAGTGATAAAATCTCCAGTTCATAGATAGAAAAAAGATGAAAAGAAATATACACAGCGATAAAATTGGGTTTTGTATTCAAACTAAAGATACTAAATCGTTCAGTGTAGTAATATCTGGAGTTCGTACAGCTTATCAATTAAGTGGTTATAGACTTTCAATTTTTGATTATTCGGTAGTTTTATTTCAGCTGAATATTGTTGGATGTACGTGCCCAACCCTCCTTCTTTACCAGTCTTACTGCTAGGTTAGCGAGGTAAAGGAGTGCGTCGGTGGCCGGGTATAGAACCCCGGATCACCTACCTCTGTGCCACCGACACACAATCTGTAAAATAATGATAACTAAGAAGGGTAGGATGACTCAGAAGAACTACGTAAACTACAAACAAGTTAATAGAATTAGCTGGAATTGCAAAAATTAACAAAGTCAAAAGATAGTTACAAGAGGAGAGGAAAAAACTCGTTTTTAAAATCTTAATGCAGATTATGTAGTTGGTCATGGCAAAGAAACGGGTTGTACAAATTTCTTTTTAACACACAGATTTGGCTTGTTCAGATTGATTCCGATTGCCTCTGCTGTATGTTAAAGTTGTAATCATAGACCACCATGCGAGAGGTTGAGTGAAGTACGATAAATAACTTTAAAGTCCTTAGTACTTTTGTCTTTATTTCTTGAACTAAATATTGGTACTTTAAAGTACTTTTTTATATAAGTGCTTATTGGTATTCTGTCTTCTTTTCCCCCCTCTACATATCTGTTTAACTATAGAAATATTGATAAGTGCATGAACACTGAAAAATATTCTTCTGTGATCTTGACTTATCGGTTACGATTTTTCATAGTCATTTAGCTTTAATTTACTCGTAATTGATTCCCAAAATATTTTTAAAATACTTTATGGACCACTGATTTATTGTGTAACCCCAAAGTTTATTCCAATAAATGTAATTAAATATAACAATGGTCAATGGGATTGTCTCTTTACCGGAAGGTCATGAATTCGATCCCCCGGTGAAGTCATATATGCGTACTGTTTCAGAGCATCAAACTAGATGGTTCAACCTCACTCACTGACCATGAAGGAGGTCTGGATTCGGTTCTCAGTTGACTCATTTCTAAAATTCTCCTAGCCTATAGTAAACCTAGCGAAGAGGGACATCTGGATGTGAGGCTACCCTAACCATGTGAAACCAAAACCACTACCAGTGACAGTTCGAAGATTATAGTGTGGTGAGAGCTGTCTGCATGCCAAAATTGTAGACAACAATTTACGTCAATGTTACGTCCCGAATCGGAGTCATGAGAAAAAACACTTACAAAGATTAACCTTGAGGAACTCACCAACCAATCACAGCAGACTTAACGTGTGCAACTACGATTCGCAAATATATGGCTTAACTTTCTGAGAAACGGTCACAAGCACTACAGAATAACCTTCAGCAAGAAAAAACAAACAATCAGAAGACATCGCTTCTCCGCTGACGATAATGTACATAAAAATCTATAAATATCTCTTGATTTTCTCAGTAAACGATCTGTTGCCTGGCCCTTGTCTTCTGTCGTTACAATAGTACTGTCTTCCCCTCGGAACGCAAGAGAATGAAAATAATGTGAAAGGTTACAATAACATTTTATTGTAATTAATAACTATTAAATCAATAAGTTAATTAATTATTAAATATTGACATGATATAGATTAAATTAATTACTATTTGATATCGGCACGAAAAATGCACTGATATCATCTGAATGTATCAGTTTACTTATCCGTCGGTATGAACTTGATTCAGTGTAACCCAATAAACACAAGGAGAAAATAGTGTTGTTATTATTATTATCATCTTACTTTGTGATAAAAATAGTAATCAGTAAAAGTATTGTCTCAGCTAACTATTCAGTCCATAAAACTAATATTTCAGTAATGAAATCAATATTAGGTTCTTAAACACAAAATTATACAAGTAAATTAAATAATAACCATAGAATTTTATTTTTAACACTAGTGTCAAGTTAGTGATTATATGTAGTTGAGAGACTTGGTGCGTGGGTCACTTAAAATATTGCTATAAGCTGCTGCAGATTTTCATCAACAGCAACCTTCTCTGACTTGTCATTGAAATCAAATGACCGGGAAGTATAAGTAACAAAAAAGGTCTGGCAGCTGTCCAGCACAGAATGTATTAGACAGCAAATATGCTGAAAGAAATAGATGTGCATTGAACATAGATTGTGGAGACTGCTGAATAGAGCATAACAAGGGTAATATAGTTGAGAACTTGGGAGGAGAAGATGAATGCTTGTGGGCAATCGTGGACCAGTTGAAACTGATAGCATAGGAGGTAATTCAGTGGAGATGTGTTAATGAAGTCTTGTATTCTACTCGGAACGTATGGGACATTATAATAATAACCATAACAGGATTCTATAGTCTATAATAGAACAGTACTAGTTAAAAAATTATCAAGAGCATATCTTGTTCATGAGATCTTCATACTAGGTGAACTTATTTAAGGCTTATGAAATACTGGTTGGAGGATTTCATCATGAGCTGACATCAGTTGGAGAACCATTGAAAAACCTGCAGGGAGTACTGGAAAGCCAGCTGTTTCGTCAGACTAGTTTGGGACTATTCATCAGTACACACCCACAACACAAGGGTTCAAACCCACCACCTTCTGGTTACAACGTTAGAGAGCTCGTAGACCATTAAGCCACTGGGACCCAATCCAATGACCAGACCATGAATTCTAACTCCTGTCTATTCACGACATATAGCGTGACCACTAGCCAATGTCTTCTTCGATGAGTTACTGTCCTACCTTCAATGTGCTTATGAAATTATCAAAATTGTTAACATTTTTTAAATATACTCTTCTCAAAGGAAGATGAGTTTTTTAGAACCTATTTATATCGATGCACATGTAATATTTATATTCTCTTTTGTAAAACCAAATTAAATATTTGATGAAGTGAAACAATCTTTCCTTTTTGATTAGCTATATACATTGTTTGTACTAGTTCATCACAACAAAAGTGAAATTATTACACTTTTCATACATTTATAGACAGAAACTGAAATAAATATAAAGTATTTTCAAGTATTGTTTTTGTAGGGATTTTGTTTGATTGATTGAGGGATTTCATTATCACCCGGTGGGTGCGTACAACTGAAGAGTCATAAACTAGGTTGACGAAACAGCTAGCTGTCCAGTTCTCCTTGCAGGTTTTTCAATGGTTTTCTAACTGATGTCAACTTATGATGAAATCCTCTAACCAATCATACAAAATCCCTAAAAAGACCAATACTTGAAAATCGATCTAATGCTCACTAGCGACTGGCCCTATTCAAGCAGTGACTTGGGGATATAGTGGGAAGCCGTGACCAGGTGAAGGGGAGTTAGTAACTCGTCGACGAAGACATTGGTTAGTGGTCGCTGTATGTTGTGAATTGGCAGAAATTAGAATTCATGGACTGGTCATTGGATTGGGTCCCAGTGGCTTAATTGTCTACAAGCTAGCTCGCCTTGTAACCAGAAGGTCGCGGATTCGAACACTGCGGTGTGGGTGTGTACTGATGAATAGTCCCAAACTAGGCTGACGAAACAGTTGGCTGTCCAGTACTCCCTGCAGGTTTTTCAATGGTTCTCTAACCGATTTCAGCTCATGATGAAATCCTGCAACCAATCCAATATAAAATAGTCCAAAAGTTGATTACACAGTGGTAATGACAAGACAATGTATGTGTTTAATAATATACTGAGCATATATGTGTGAGAGTATTCATCGCTCACGCATAGATCCAGCGTTACATTTACTTAATATATTGATGATTGCAAAGCCAAGCACTTGTAGAAATATTGTATCTGTAAATGAATTAGAAAATACCACATTAACTTCCACTAGTGAATAAGTGTGCATAAAGCAAGATGGAAAGGTGCTTCAGGAGGTCATATTATTTTTCATTTCCGGCATTCTTTTCAACTCATTACGACAATTTTTTTGTATTCCTTTACGTTCCCAGTGGAACATAGGGCTTTAAGCGAACGTTTTGAAGTTCTGGGCAACAGTCGTTTTATTTTTATGGGGTGGGGTTGCTAGTCTCACTCACGTCCAACCTTCCTTCTTTATCGGCCTTACTACCGGCTTAGTGTGGTTAAGGAGTGCGTCGGCTGAGGATCGAACCCCATACCAAGTGTGTGGTTGGCGAATATTCTACCGATGAACCGCTGACGCAGCACTGCGACATAAGATTTGCTAAAATGCATTAAGCACAAAAGAACTAAGACAGGGAACAAGTTGATAAGGAATTATGAACAGGAAATTACGGGTGACATAGGTCAAAATAATGTAAATGGTTAATGGAAATGAGAGAGATTGAGTATTTCTATTCTGGAAAAAAATTAGAAAGAAGAATAGACTCCGAATTGTATGTTGAAACAATATTTATTTAGAGACTGTGTTTATATAAATGAAAAGTGCATCCAATCAAAGTACTACTTTGCTGAGTCAGTGTGTTTAGAAAATCAAAACAAGATTTTTCTGAATGTTTCACTGTGTAAACCACAGCTTCTTCAGCTGAATTATTCGGATTTTATTAACCATTAAAATCTATAGTCAAATAGTACATAAATGAAAAGGTATTTCTAAAAGCCTCAGTGGATTAGAAGAAGCTAGAAAGCAAATCAGTGATTACATTCCATACTATAGAAACGGGACACAATATCCGTTTTGGTAAAATCAAGGTTCTACAAAGAATTATTTCGTTCATACAATGAAAGACTGACTTCAGAGGCCTTACATATATGTGTGAATCTCGGAAGCTTGAATATACGTGACGACGTGATGCTAGCTGATGCACTACAATATAACGGTAGGTGACGAGAGACTTGGTAGAGGAATGTTTGTTTGGAATTTGGTATCTCTACATAGCCATAGGGATTTGAAAGAGGTTACTTCATTCACTTATCTAGGGAGCATTGTCTCAACTACAGGAGGAACGGAGGGACGAGGATGTCAAATCGAGAATCGGGAAGGCGAGAAACACATTCATCAACCTGAAACCAATCTGGAAATCTTCGTCACTCAGCATCAACAACAAAATTCTGATTTTCAATACAAACGTCAAGTCAGTTCTTCTTTACGTACGGATCAGAAACTTGGGTAGTGGGTCACAAAGAATATTTCCAACAGCCTGTTGCAGACCTTTATCAACAGCTGTCTTCGCTGGCTCTATACTGAAGATCAGATGGCCGGAAAGAATCACCAACAAGAAACTATGGGAACAAAAAAACAAGAACCAATCGCTCAACAAATATGCAGGAGAAAGTGGAGATGGATTGGACACTCGCTGAGGAGGCCGTTGGGTGACATCGCGCGTCAGGCCAACGCTCGAGTGGAACCCGAAAGGGAAGTGGCGAGTGGGACGTCCAAGGGTGACATGGAGGAGATCGTGTGAAGAGGAGCTGAAACAGTATGGACTAACATGGATGCAGGTGAAAAGTACAGCAGAAGACAGAAGCAAGTGGAGACGTGTAGTTGAAACCCTATGTTCCACTAGGAACCCAAGGGAACAATAATAATAATAATACATAGCCAAATTATGTACAGCTTATCTTCAGCTCACCATCTGCACAGATGTTCCGTGTTGTACTATTTCTAACCTTCATATTGTGTTTCTTTGTGTTCCTTTCACGTTTCCCATGTATCTCCGCAACGCTGTATCCTTTGCTTTCTCTGACATTAAAGCTGTCTCCTTGTTATTTGATGTTTTTATACCAATGAACGTCTCTTTATATACTACTGATAAATCTTATCAGTAGCAAACGCCACAACAAGTCTTGACTAATAAATAAAATAGATGTGCATCGCTAATTTTTCTGCCCGATTTATTATTCTGGTTATCAGCATCCTTTGGGCAACATAAGTTTTATACATTTGCTATTGTAGTGACCAATATGTTTTCATAAGGGTGTATACAATTAAAAGCTTTAATTTGATACGCTAATATAATTTATCTTATTTTGAATGTGCTGACAAACGATATAATATTCTTTACCCAT
The DNA here is from genome assembly GCA_944472155.2 of Trichobilharzia szidati. Taxonomy (NCBI): domain Eukaryota; kingdom Metazoa; phylum Platyhelminthes; class Trematoda; order Strigeidida; family Schistosomatidae; genus Trichobilharzia; species Trichobilharzia szidati. Next base: position 79,986,883 of record OX235274.1, read on the forward strand.
ATATATATATATATATATATTCCTTTACGTTCCCAGTGGAATATAAGGTTTCTTCCAGCTAGAGGCTTGAAGTTTAGGTAGCGGTGGTATTTATTTTTACTGGATGAGGCTGCTAGCCTCATGCCTAACCTTCCCTCTTTACCAGTCTTATTACTGCTTAGCGAGGTTTAGGAGTGCGTCGGCTGATGGTCGAACTCCGGACCACGTGAGGCGTGGTTGGCGAGCATTCTACCACTGTGCCACAGACTGACCCATATATATATAGTGTATATCGCATTCAAATTTTCAAAAATACAGGTCCCCTTACTAGTTGCCATGTCTCTATGACCTTTATTGTAACAATTTTCATTAAATATCAATATAAAAGTACACACATATTTTATAGCATAAAACTAAAAGACTAATCAAAAGTTTGTGAAAATATCCCAGGGTTCATACAGTTTCGTTTATTTCCATATATTTTTGTTTTGTTTATGATAACTACTCATAACATCAACATAATTGGACAAGAATTCTAAGGATAAAATGTATCATTTCATATTTGCGTTCGATACGTTTATTTTGATTTAAATCCCTGAAGTTTGGACCAGTTTACAGAAAGAAACGTTGGAATTATTTTTTTGTATCACTTTTGCTGAGATCTATACAAATATAATTTTCATATATGTCAAGTTTTCATTTAGGCGCCAAAAAATTTTGAAATTGTTCGGTGAAATCTTGATCAGCTTTCATACAAATCACTGTTAGCATATTCACAGAATAATAAGATGGATTGAGTATCAAAATGTAATGACGATAAGATTGGATTTCTGAGTTTTCTACTATCAGCTGAGACCATTTATTGTATGCAATAAACGTATCATTTTCTTAAAAGACACTTTTTTGCTATATGTGTGATGCTATTTTAAGATTTGAATAAGGCATTAAGAAGACCAATTTCGCGAGATGATATCATTTCGTAGTTTCTTTACAACCGCTTTACAACTAACATGGTTAACAATAATAAAATAAAGATCATGACAATTACTCAGTTAAATAAAAAACAAAAGTACGTACTAATGACCAATCATATTTAGATAGGTCATGTTGTCCATGGTAGGCGAAGATTGAAGTCTATTTTCTTTTGTACACACAGTTTAGGCTGTATGTGATTAATCCAAAGTGCTTCCATCACCTTCAATAACCAACCTTGAATTAGAGTTATGTGAAATAATTGTGAAACAGTCATTGATATTGATTTTGTGACCTGACATTAATAAGTGTTTTGCAATGGATGATGCTGGATTTCTATTCAGATTAATCGCGTTGGGATTTTCTATATGATTTAGTAGCCATTTTGGAACATGTTCTTTTCGACGACATTGGAACATTCTGTTGGTTCTACCTAATATAGGTGTCACCGCAGCTGCAGGTGAACTTGTAGATACAGTTTGAAGCAGAGTCCACAGAATTTCGTCCTTTAATCGTAGGTACAGGGATCGAAAATGTTCGGCAAATGAGAAAAAGAGATGCGGCGTAGAATGTGCGTTTGATGGCTGAACGAAGTCTCTGAACTGTCAACTGCATAATCTGGTCGCCCTTGAATGGTAGGTTAATAAAGATAGCTTTCTTTGGTACAGAAGCTGTCTTTTAAGAGTTTAATTTTATCTGAACAGTTAAGCGATTAAATAATAAGTAGGATACTTGGAACTAGTAGGTTTTCCTAAAGGTAATCTGTTTACAGCTAATTCTATATGCACCTAGTTTTTTTTGTGGAATTGCTTATTGAAACAGCTCTTACTGTTTGTTTTAGTTAAGATTACAATCTGTCGATTACTTTGTCAGGACACTGATAGTCCCCTTGAATTTAATTATTTCATTTGGAATATATTTTTTAAAGACATCTTGTGCAATAACGAAACATATATACTTATGTACAGATACAATAAGAATCGATTATGTATTAAATAAAATGGGTCTCAAGTTAAACCACGAGCTTATATTTGTAAGAGAACCATTGTAAGTCATGGAGCATTGGAAAACTATTCTGATTTGTTTGCGAGTCTTCATCAGCCTGCATCCATGACTCTATCGGAAACCCAACTAAGGATGTTTGGGTTATGGGGCTAGTCCCTTGACCATTCATCCACTGTGACCACGAATTACAATTTCTCTGCATTCTGTATATATAGCGCCACCGCCAACCAATGTCATCGGCGAGTATTTGTCTTGGCACCCAACTTAGTAGGCTCCACTAGTCAGAGCTTCTAATTAGAACTCCATGCGACTTCATCCTGCAGTCAGTCACCAGTGCGGATTATATATAAATTTTTAGTGTTGATTTGCAGGTATCTGATTGGTTCCTAAGTAGACCATAGGCTGACATCAGTTAGAGTGCCACTACTCTCTAATTCGAAGAGAATCATATCCCTGCAAACCAGCATTTCAAAATAGGCTTTCTATCAGTTTCAATTAATTTCAATTAAACATGAATAATAATAATAATTTGCTTTATTCAAAAACAGTACTTGTGATACAGAATGGAATTCTCAGCATTTTTACTACAGTGTTGCATCCAGTTAGTACATTATCAATAAATAAAATTCTACATAGATTAAGGAAATCTCAGTTCATTATTACAACAACACATTGGCATGTCGGTAGCAAAGGTAAAGCTGAACAGTGTTTGAAGGTGCTAGAAAAGTAGGTGATGTCATATTTACTGGTGTAAGCGGAAGAAAGAAACAAAGCAGTACATAACGGAAAAAAAGAGAGAGAAAAGGAAAAGAAAGAAAGAAAATGTTGTACCTATAAATGGTATGCGTTGGAAAGACGAGGTCCATTTGTATTACTCACTATTTAATAAGTTATAGGTGTCACGCCTAATGCTTTCTTTATCGCACAGAACGCGAGCTAAGTAGGATATGGTTGAGTTCTTTTACTTGCTGGTGCGAGCGTATAGTTTCCTATATAAGCTTCTGGTTTTGCCTAATGAGATGCAAGGGGAGAGTTGTGAGTGAAGAGGGTGGTGTGAGTTAGATAAAATGAATTTGGCCCGTTTTTCACATGAGTCCATGTGCCTGTCGACCAGACTATTAACAAGCTGGTTAAGTGGCACGTTGCTTACCCTGCTGACAACCTTTAACATCCTGCGTAATATGTTATAGTCTTTCTTCAGTAGCCCGGGAAAAACTAAGGGGAAACAAGAGAGAATAATAGGAAGGATGCGAGAATTAACGAATTGTAGGAGTAAGGGTTGGGTTATACCAGAATATTTTAACTTCTTGATGTGGAAGGTAAGACGGAATATTTTCTTAGAAATCGCCAAGATATGAGACGACCAGGAAACATCAGCAGATAGAATGACGCTTAGGTATTTAATTTCCGACTTGGTTTCTATTTCAGTGCCATCTATGCTGCACACCTCGTGAGAGTCAACCAGTTTGTTGAGGTCGGATTTATGCCTAAAGGTGAAATTGACTGTTTGGCTGACTCAGATGAATAAGTGAGGGAATAAATACTTTTCGAATTGTTCAAATCCACTAACATAATAGTGAAATTTGTTAACCTACAATATTATTAACTCAGATGAACTCATATCACTAAAGATAACATTCAAATATTAGACAGAGGAAACAACAAGAATGCTAGAGAATTTTTAGAAGTCTGGTATTCCAGTGAATCGTCAATCAATAGACACATCGACATAGATAAAATTTACCAGTCGATAAGAAGGAATTCTCACACACAGAGCGTCAAACTTCAGGTCAAGAAAACAATCAGTACCAATATAAGTAGCCTAGAGGGTACGAAAACACACAAAATCAAACAATCAGGTTCAAGGTCAGGTCACCAGGAAAGATGACTTATACACCCGTGAAGAAATCTAAAAGCTCACTTCAATAAACTGAAGTATGCGCTGAAGATGTTGCCCAGTGTTGGAGCAACAAAAGCTTCACAAGTAAACCATCCAGCTCAGAGAACACAACTACATCAAAATGTGATTTAAAATGGCAACTGAATCTCAATCATATTATCACTTAAGTTCAGTCGATTTGAAACCAGTCACTATCGAACAGTCGTTAGTAATCGAGAGAGGTGTGTTACGAAATGATCAGAATTCTTTACACCATAATTCAGATGTATGTACACTTAAATGAAAAGATTTGATTCTATAATAATTATGCAAAGTACACACAATTCAACAATAACTGTAAAAGTTATCTGACAGACAAAATTATTATTATTATTGTATCCTTTAATTCCTAGAGGAACATAGGGCTTCAGCCGTGCGTCTCCATTGAGTTCGGTTCTCTGCTGGAGTCTTCACCTGGCTCCATGTCTGCCCACACGTTTTCATCTCCTCTTCACATGACCTCCTCCAAGTCACCCTTGCATTGACGACCAACTCGCCGCTTCCATTTCGGGTTCCACTTGAGCAATGGCTTGTCTAGTGATGTCACTCACTTGATGGTTTCCTCAGATTATGGCCAGCCAATCCACCTCCATTTCTTCCTGCCTATTTGTTGCACAATCGGTTCCTGCTGCGTTGGTTCGCTCCCAGAGATCCCACCCTGTTGTTGATCTTTTCTGGCCGGCCATCTGATCTTGAGTAGTATTGAGCGAAGACAACTGTTAATGAAGGTCTGTAGTTTGTTTGAGATGCTCTTTATGACGCACTGGCCAAGTCTCTGATCCGTATAGTGAGTAGCACTGACTTCACATTGGAGTTGAAAATCCGGATGTTATTTTTGATGCTGAGTGCTGCTGACCTCCACACAGACTTGAGAGTAGTGAAAGCTTGTCTTGCTTTTCCGATTCTTGCTTTTATATCCTCGTCAGTTCCGCCTGTAGTTGAAACGATGCTTCCGAGGCAGGTAGGTAAAGGAGGTTGTTTCTTTCAGGTTCCTCCCATTTATGCTGATTGTTGTCTGTTGTTGTTGTTGCTGTTGACAGACAAAATTAGTACAACATTATAAACTACTAGTTGAATGAGATGGGTGGTAATATACTACTCACATCTACCTGTACTGTTTGCTAGGCAGATTACAGTGATTTAATATCAGTAAAAAGTTTGAGCATTGTGGATTAGATCAAATAAAGTATAATTATATTTTAATAGTTTACACACAATGATAAGTTTTGTTATTGGTAATATTTCGAGCAAAATTACTGCCCGTGTTCACACCAGTGTTGGAATTGTTTGATTCACACATTTATGATTTGTACTCGTATATATAGTTCATTATTTTTGCTCATTCATATATATTTTTTGTATTTGAGTTGTATTCCAAGTTCATTCATGTTTTTGTATCCAGAATTATATTCCAAGTTGATGATAGTTGTACTGAGCCACCCTTGTTACTTGTATCCGGTGTGACTTTAATGAATATCGATTCTGTTATAAGTCTTTCTTTCCATTTGTTCATGTTAGTTTTTAGAATACACACATTGTCCCAATCGATATTGCGGTTTTTTTCCCATGCATGTGCAGCTATCGATGAATTTTTTTCAAGATTTTTGTAGTCTTGTGTTCCTGTTGGTTGACCTTTGGTTGGGCGTTTATGTTCATTCACTCTTATTTTGAGTGATCTGGACGTTTGCCCCACATATTTAGTCGGACAGTCAGCACAAGATATTTTGTAAATCAAGTTGTTTTTATCCATCCTTTTTATGGGATCTTTCAGTTGATTTATTTTATTTTTGATTAGATTTGTCGGTTACAGTGATCTAAACAACCAACAGCCGTTTTGATCGTTTGGCGTCGTGCTGACTACTGGTGGGTCTGATTTGACTTAGTCCAGAGAGCCAAATCACTTCAATCTACCTCATTTCTGGTTACCTAATTTGAATCGAATTCGCAATTAGCAACTTATACACCTTGCAAACTGTGAATCTGGTTTAAGGATAAAATTAGTGTTTACTTGGTTTGGTGTAATTTATCATTCATTTATACCACTTGTGAAAAAACAATTCCATCTATATTTTAGAAATTTATCTCTACTCGTTCTCCAACTAAAACTGAATCACTGAATGCCTGCATCGTCTTCCCAGCAACGTCTGTTTGTGATAGACAGGACACTTTCTTTCAGTTATACAACTCTTGAAAATATGATTTAGAGAAATCTGAAGAAGAAAACAAAACAGCATGGAACTGAAATCCGAGTATTTTTCGCTATATGTTAAATGGTGTCAAAACCATACCTTGATAACCTTCTTCTTTGAAACAAAGTAAGAATTGAACTGACTGAGAAACAGTTTCCACATTAATACATTAAAAGATTTTCAAATTTTGTTTACTTATCAAAAACAGAACCTTTTTCGAATGATTTGTGGTATCTTAAAGTTAAGACAGAATATTGAAATTTATGTTTCGTTAAATTTAAAATGTTTTCTAGGGAGGTAAATTATTTTTGGAATGACTGGATGGCATTTGGGGAGTTTTGATATTAGAGGTGAAGTATTCTAAAGGAATTTTTTAATTTAATTTTTTTAAATTTTTGTTTACAGCTTGATTCCACACTGTATTTTCAGTACAAGTATGGAATTTTCAGCATGGATATCGGTAGCCCAAATTTTACAGGCCGACCATAGATATCGGATGTGCGTCGGCCGGGGACCGAACCCCGGACCATGTGCATGGTCGGCGAGCGTCCTAACCACTATGCCACCGATGCACATCTCACTGCAACTGTCAGAGCAAAGCAAGAAAGACTACCTGGCACCACTGAGAAATCATCCGTGGAAGACCATTGGAACTCTCTGAAGGTAATTTTCAACGAAACGTGTTCAACGGTTTTAGGAAGAAAGAAGAGACAAGACAAGGAATGGCTCTCAACGGACACCTGGAAGCTAATAGAGGAGAGAAGAATGGTGAAAGAGAAAATGATTCAATGCAAAGATAGACAAGAGAAAGAGACGCTGAGCTCAACTTACACAGCACTGGACAAAGAAGTGAAGAAGAGTGCCAGGAAGGACAAGAGACAATTCTACGACAACCTGGCTACTGAAGCTGAGAAGGCAGTAGGCAAAAGGGACAGCCAAGGGAACCAAATTACCAAAGAAGAAAGACAGATTAAACAGTGGGCGGACCACTTCAAAGGACTCTTGAACCGACCACCACCTGCATCTCGTCCAGTAATACCAACAACAGCACGTACACAACTGCAAGTTGACACCAATCCTCCAACGAAAACTGAAGTCATCTCATCAATGCAATCAAGCTTCTGAAAGTTGGAAAAGCAGCTGGACCAGATGGAATACCCCCGGAAGCACTGAAAGCGGACCCAGAAACGACAGCAGATATGCTGACTCCATTATTGCAAAAGATCTGGAAAGAGGGAAAGGTGCCTACTGACTGGAGGAAAGGTTACCTAGTGAAACTACCAAAGAAGGGCGACCTGTGACTCTGCAAGAACTGGCGAGGAATCATGCTCCTGTCGACGCCAAGTAAAATCCTGAGTCGCATCATCCTGGAGAGAATCAAGGACGCACTGGATACAGAACTCCGACCAGAACAAGCTGGATTCAGGAAAGGCAAATCATCTTCTGACCAAATTGCAACTCTACGCATCATCATCGAACAAAGCATGGAATGGTAATCAAACCTCTACCTCAACTTCATAGACATTGAGAAGGCCTTCGATAGCGTTGACCGCGAAGTAATTTGGCAACTACTCGAGTACTGTGGCGTACCCCAAATATTCATCAACCTTATTCAACAGCTGTACGACAACGGTACATGTCGAGTGATCCACAACGGAAAACTCAGCGAAGCGTTTGGAGTAAACACAGGAGTCAGACAAGGGTGCTTATTATCACCAATGATATTCCTGACTGTGGTGGACTGGACTATGCGTCAGACAGTGGGAAACCAGAAGACAGGGATATCCTGAGACGACGTGAAGAACCTAGAAGACCTGGATTTCGCGCGTGGATGATTTATGTTTGATGTCACACAAAATCGAAGACTTACAAGTGAAAACCGACAAACTGGTCCAAGAAGCAGCCGGCGAAGACAGGACTCCAGGTGAACATAGACAAGACGGAGATTATGAAAATAACCAACCAACAACAACAGTAGCAGCAGCAACATCCAGTGCCAATCACCATCAACGGGAGGGATTTGGTGAAAGAGGTTACTTCATTCACTTATCTAGGGGGCATTGTCTCAACCACAGGAGGAACGCAGACCTTTATCAACAGCTGTCTTCGCTCTATACTGAAGATCAGATGGCCGGAAAGAATCACCAACCAGAAGCTATGGGAAGAAACAAAACAAGAACCAATCGCTCAACAAATATGCAGGAGAAAGTGAAGATGGATTGGACACTCGCTGAGGAGACCGTTGGGTGACTTCGCGTGTCAGGCCAGTGCTCGAGTGGAACCCGAAAGGGAAGTGGTAAGTGGTTCGTCAGTGCAAGGGTGACATGGAGGAGATGGTGTGAAGAGGAGTTGAAACAGTATGGATGCAAGGGAAAAGTACAGAAGAAGACAGAAGCAAGTGGAGACGTGCAGTTGAAGCCCTATGTTCCACTAGGAACCCAAGGGAACAATAATAATAGTAACGTTTCATCCATACTTCTGCAGAGGAAGTTTTGAAAACAGAGGTTCCTATGAATACAATTATTTCTAGATCCTTACTTTTATATCAGCTCCTATTTTCCACAGACCAGTTTGGTTGAATCTTGATCAGAGCATACATAAAATATTGTGTCATTTTGGATACAAAATGCACATGGAGTCAACTCATTAAAATTCAAAACACACAAAATTAACGACAGTTAGTGTGAGTGTAGAACTTCAGAACTGTGAGAGAATATGATCAATAATTATGGGTAATAAATTGTGCACGAAACGTCATCCAGTTATTGGAACTGCATCACTGAGTGTTAAATGAAATAAACCTGTCAAATATGGAATAACAACTGTAAAACTCACACAAAATTATTTCTACCACAAAGACTACGTGCAGGTAGAAAGACGTGTTAATAGTGCCTTAACAAATTCATATCCACTGTCACACTGCTAAGTGCTTTACATATGAGTCTATCAAACTTCATTAGGTCTACTGATACATATCAAATTTACCAACCCATAAAACAGGTGAAGGTTAAGTGAAAGGTAAAAATTCAAGTCAGTCCAGTGTCTAAGAGAAATACTTCTATAGGTATTTAAAATACAACTACGGAAACACACTATCACAATAAAGACATTTAAAAACTGAGTTGAGTAAATTGTTTTGAAAGGATACTGAGAGCCATATGGATAAAAAAGTCACTTCATGAAAACTGTCATAGATTTATTCAAACATCGCATTTGTTAACTAGTTAACAGATTATTTGTTTTTAAATCGATTTTGAATCCCTCATTGACTGATTCGACCGAAATATCTAGTTTATGTTGACATGTTGGCACCTAGTTAGGGGAATTCTCTGATATCAGAGGATTTATATGAAGCAATTTGGTGGATGGTAACTAGCAGTTGAATCCAGGAGATGCGCGCTTCGACCGGTGTGGGGCCCATGACCTAGCTATACCTGCATTTCCAAGTGACTGGTGGTGTTCCCATTGGGACTCAAATCCAGTACTCATCGTTCCAAACGCCTAAGCGTTATCCACTCATTCAATGGGAAAAGTAAAAGTGACTGATGCCCATTGCAAAAGAGTTGGCTCTCTTTGTCCAAGTAGATTAGTGGATAACGCTTTGGCGCTTGAAACGACGGGTACTGGCTCTACGTCTCAATGGGAACACCATCACTCATTCGGAAATGCAGGTATATCCAGCTGACGGTTCCCAAACAGGACGAAGTGAGCATCCTATGGATTCCACTGCTAGTTACCATCCACCAAATTAGTCCACAGACTGTTTATTTACGTAAATAATGTATGGTTTTATACTGTTTCAGTTTTTGGGTTACATCTAGGGAATAATCATTTTGTCGATGCCTATTTCCCGTAATCTTAATCATGTTTGTCTGGGATTGACGTTAATATGATTTACCGACAGTATTAATAAACATATCATATCAAAATTGTAAGTAAACACAAAATATTATAATCATGGTTTACGAAAGCAGCAAATTGGCGAGTTTCGTTGTGAAGGAATGACATCAGTTAGTGTAGAATTTTAAACAATGAATTGAAAGAAACAGATTTTATCACTTTCTGGAGATTTTATCCATTGATTATGCACAACTTAGAACGACCTGATAGCATGGCAGGCACTTTACGAAACAGGAATTGAGTTAAAATTAAATTTTTTCCCGCTTAAAAAAATAAATATTTTACAAGTAGACAAATACGTCAGTTAAAACTCATTCCACATCACAGAGGAACTGACTGATTAGATAACAGACTTTCGTAAGGACTCCAAATCATTTTCAATTCTAACTTCTGCCAATTCGCGGTACACAGCGCAACCGCCGACTAATGTCAATCGGGACCAGTGGGGTCCACTAAGTTGTGCGTGAGAGGAGAGATATTCAAAGATGACATTGACTAGCGGTCGCGCTATTTAAAATAAATTCGCAGAAGTAAGAAATGATAGGCCATTGGATTCTGTCCAAGTAGCTGAATGGCCTACAAGCTGATCTTGTTACCTGAATGTCCTAGATTCGACCCCTGGAGGAGTTAAAGGTACGTACTAGTGAATAGTCCCAGACAAAGACAAAACACTTGTCCAATACTCCCAAGTTTTCAACTAAATTATTTTATCTAAAAGACAGTCACTCATAAACATTAGTTTTTTCAAAGAGTGACTCTAACTAGAAGCACAAAAACAAATTTTCAAATCCTATTTATTAAACTTTTTTGGCTGTTGCTTGTGTATTATGAATATTATCTTGAAATTAGTAGAATTACACCTAGCGCCGAATGAATAGTATTCATTTTTGTTTTCAAGTAATTTATATTTATAATAAATAACAGAATATCTGATTCGATTTGATTTTCGAAGCGTTGAAAGTCAATCAACCATAAAATTGATTACGCGTTTCTTTGAATTCATTTACAGGACTTTTGAATACGATTACTTTTTGAGGAATTTTGTGTAAATTAATAAGTTATTTTAATCAAAACATTTTAAGATTTTAGCAAATATCAATCATTTATACTACTCACTAGGACGTTTTAACGTATTCAATAACAGATTGATATCATTACTTACTTGTTGTCTCTTTTTTAGAATTCGCAGAAACATTATTATTACATTGTAACAACAGAAGACAAGGGTTAGGCAACAGATCGTTTATTAAGGAAAATCAACACATATTTATAGATTTTAATGTACATTATTGTAGATTATTGTTAGTAGAAAATACAGTCTTTTGATTGGTTGTTTCTCACAGAAAGTTAATCTTGCATCTCTTTGTGGCTGTGTCAGATCATCCATATGCTAACTGTATCCGCCTATGCAAAGCCTTTGTTCTCATTTTCTCACCACCAATATTGGGGACATAAACATTGACGTCAATTACTGTCTACCAACTTTGGCTAGCAGCCAGCTCTCACCATAACATTATTATTGTTTTCTTTAATTCCTAGAAGAATATAAGGCTTCAGCCGCACGTCTCCATTACCTTCGGTTCTCCGGAAACGTCTTCATCTGACTCCACGTCTGTCCACATGCTTTCATCTCCTCTTCATATGACCTCCTCTATGTCACCCTCTCACTGACAACCAACTCACCCATGGTCGCTCATTCGGGCTCCACTCAAGCGATGGCCTGGCGTGTGATTTCACTCACTTGATGGTTTGTTTTCTCAGAGTATGGCCAGTTCACCTCCATTTCTTCCTGCATATTTTTTGCACAATAAGTTCCTGCTGGGTTGGTTGGTTCTTTGCCAGAGATCGCTGTTGCTGATGTTTTCTGGCCGACCATCTGATGTTGAGCGAAGTATCTGGCGAAGACGGCTATTGATGAGGGTCTGTAGTTTGTTCGAGGTGCTCGTCATGACGCGCCAAGTCTCTGACCCGTATAGTAAGTAGCACTGACTTCACATTGGAGTTGAAAATACGGATCTTATTTTCATTTTCATGCTGAGTGCTGTTGATCTCCTCTACACAGACTTGAGAGTAATGTAAGCTTGTGTTGCTTTCCCTATCCTCGCTTTGATATCCTCATCAGTTTCATCTACCTGTAGTTGAAACGATGCTTCCCAGGCGGATAGGTGAAGAAGGCTGCTTCTTTCAGACTTCTCCCAGACAGAGAAAGGGAGTTTATTACGCAACAGTTCATACATCAAGGCCACAGTAGTACAACAGGCTGGATAAAATGTTTCTGAACACAGAGTTCAAGTTTCTCCTTATGGATTACTGAAGTACATTATTACTTCTGGTGGCCCAGCATCATAGAGGACATCATTCAGTGTCATTTATAAAGTATTATCAAGCTGTTCAAGGGGAATTCGTCTAAATCTTCTTCATGCAGCTGGAGTAATCCATAAGGAAAAAAACTGAACGATGTATTCAGAAAGATTTTGTTCAGCCTGTTTTACGATCGTCGTCTTAGTATCAATTTTGTTTCAATGCGTTGTTGTATGATAAACTGTATGTAGATCTTCTGTTGTTTTCATCTTTTTTATTTCGATGAAGTTGCGTTCTCTGAGCTGAATGGTTTATCTACGAAGCTTTCGTTGCCCTACTAGGAAACATCTTCAGCGCATACTTGAATTTGAAGTGAACTTTTAGATTTCTCCGCGAGTTTATCAGTCATCTCTCCTGATGACCTGACCTTGAACCTGATTGTTTGTTTTTGTGTGTTTTCACACCCGCTAGGCTACTTGTATTGTTAATGGTACTGATTGTTTCCTTGACCTGAAGTTTGACGCTTTGTGTGTGAAATTTCCTTCTTATCGATTGGAAGTGGTGTCGCACACAAACCAGTAAAATCACTCCACTCATCTCTGTGTCAAATAAAAGACTCAACAATGAAAGAAGATAAAACCAACATCATCTAAAAAATAAGTTGCAACGACTGAGAGAAAAACACTACATTGGCCAAAGTGGATATCCTATTCGTCTTGGTATCCATGATCATAAACCAGCTATCAAAAATATTACATCCACTCCCTCATATCGCTGAATACAGACAACCACGGACATCAGTTTGACTGGGACAGCGTTCACATATTAGATAGAGGAAACAACAAGAATGCCAGCGAATTTTTAGAAGCCTGGTATTCCAGTGAATCGTCAATCAATAGACACATCGACATAGACAAAATTCACCAATCGATAGGAAGGAAATCTCATACACAAAGCGTCAAACTTCAGGTCAAGAAAACAATCAGTACCAATACAAGTAGCCTAGAGGGTGTGAAAACACACAAAAACAAACAATCACGTTCAAAGTCAGGTCACCAGGAGAGATGACTGATAAACTCGTGAAGAAATCTAAAAGCTCACTTCAACAAACTGAAGTATGCGCTGAAGATGTTTCCTAGTAGGGCAACGAAAGCTTCGTAGATAAACCATTCAGCTCAGAGAACACAACTACATCAAAATGATCCACCAGAGCTACAAATCTTCTTCATCATATCATCTTTTTTATTTTTCGACAAAGCAATAAGAAGACGTAATTTGTTTGAATCGTGAGAAAAATGATGTCACATCCCACAGTATTTACCAGTTTGAATGTACGTCTGGACAAACATACATAGGGAGGACTCATCGATCTCTGCAAGTAAGGGCTGGCTTCAGAGCATATCTGTAAATGGCTTCAGAAGCTCTATCTATCGCGAAACATGTTATAGAGACAGGACACAAAATTGATGTTTACACATCTTTTAAACCTATCTATAAAACTTATTTGGGGCGTATCCTAAAGCTTTTGGAAGTCCTAGCAATTAGAAAGTTTAAATCATCTTTATGCGATTCATCATCTCACTAAGCCTTCCCTGGTAAACTTTGTTTTGATACCATAGTAGATATACTGTTACCTCTGTTTTTTGATTGAGTGATCTTAATTGTTATTTTCACCTTCAGTATGTCCTCTTAGCTTGACCTAAGTCTATTTTCTCACCCTTTAACTCTTTATTATTATTTTCATATGGGTATATTCCTATGACAAGTCCGTGTGTGATCAGATTGTTCGAAATATGTTGCACAAATACAATTACACGATTCAGACAAATTACGTCTTCTTATTGCATTGTCTAAATTCATAAAGGGAATTTTTTATTTATTCCCTTAAGTTCCCAGTGGAACATAGGGCTTCAAGATAGAGGCTTGAAGTTTCGGTAGCAGTAGTGTTTATTTTTACGAGAGGGGGTTGCTAGTCTCATGCCCAACCTTCCCTCTTTACCAGTCTTATTGCTGGCTTAGCGAGGTAAAGGAATGCGTCGGCCGGGTATCGAACCCCGGGGTACCTGTGCGGTTGGCGAGCATAAAGGGAACTAGCTGTTTTAAATTTTTTTATTTTTGTTTTCGAGTGCTGTTTTCAGTCTTTTGTTCTCCGGTTGTTTATCAATTATTTCCAAATGACAATTCACCACCTACCTAATTAATTGTCAACCATCTCGATTATGTACGATTATTCATTATTTTTTACACATTGTTGTATCTCATACACTCTAACTTGTACTTAGATTGGACACTAGTTAGCAAATATGTCATGCCTATAAGTTCTTTGTTTGGTGTAGGCTGAATTCAATCAATCTGTAGCACTAAGTGATCCGGGTTTGAATCTCAGAAGGGACATAAGGCCGTGCTGAAGAGTGCCAACAAACAGCAGACTTAGGTCCAAGGCTTCCTGACAGCTGCTTCCAACCATCTAACAACACGTATTTCTATTGTTACTTACTGACAATAACCTCTGAATTTTTTTAGAAGTCAACATTGTATAATATAAATACTTAACTAACATTACAGCTCTGAAGTGAAGTTATCAAAAGTGTATGATTATCATCCATGCTTGCTAAAATGTATCGAGAAATCTGCGCGTACTTTTACATTATTTATGTTTATTATTTCGTTTTATTTTCCATCAGCATTCTGGCAATAGACCAACAATAAAAGTAACATATCTTTTTACTGTCATACACAAATTCAAAGAAGTTAGTTTTATTGAAGTATTGAGGCAGCTAATTATTGATCATACTTGCAAACGTCCTTCAGAAACCTACCTGTCGTTACAAAGTGGGTGAAACAACAAAAGAATTTGATAATTTTCATGTAATTTATTAGAGCAGAGTATAGTGAATGCACCATATTCAAGGGTAAAAATATATGCGTGACCTTGAAGAGACCTTCATCGTGTATGAATACAATACACAGTTGAATGAAATTAAGCAACTTAAGTATATTATTTCTATTATTATGTTAAGTGTAAGTGAGAGAAGAAACTTATTATAATAGAATGATCTGTATTATTATTATTATTCCCTTGCGTTCCGAGTGGAACATAGGGCTTCAACAACACATCTCCGCTTTGTTCTGTTTTCTGCCGTCCCCTTCAGCTGGGTCCACGCTTGACCAAACTCTCTCATCTCTTCCTTACACGATCTCCTCCATGTCACCCTCGCACTGAAGACCAACTCGTCGCTTCCTATTTGGATTCCACTCGAGCAATGGCCTGCATTGCGCACGATGTCATTTAGCGGCCTCCTCAATGTGTGCCCGATCCATCTCCACTTTCTCCTCCATATTTGTTGAGCAATCGGCTCTTGGTTGGTTTGTTCCCAGCCAGAGTTTCTTGTTGCTAATTCTGGGTGACTGGCCATTTGATCTTCAGTATGGAGCCAGTCAGCGAAGATGGCAGCTGTTGCTAAAAGTCTGCGAACTGTTGGAAATCCTTTTCGTTACATGCCAAGTTTCTGACCTGTATAGAAGGAATGACTCCACATTTGTGTTGAAAATCCGAATCTTGTTTCTTATGCTGAGTGCAGAAGATTTCCAAATAGGTTTCAGGTTGATGAAGGTGTATCTTTCCTTTCCGATTCTGACTTTGACATCTTCAACCGTTCCTCCCGTAGTTGAAAGGATGCTTCCCAGATAAGTGAAGTAATCATCTGTTCTGTCTTATTTACTGTTTCAATACTTATGTTTGGAGATTTATAAATACGGGTAATTTGGAATTAGTTCGAACAGTTCTTACACTTTTTTTCTTCATTTTTAGTAAACATTAAACATTTTTTAGATTAAAAATAGAACTTCGGCTATGCACAAGTGGAGAAAACGTAAGCTTTTGGAGAGTGATTGGATTTGATCCTGAAGATAACTTTAAAGGATAAATCACGTGGGACTGAATAACAATACTCCAGAAGGTGTTCACAAATTGGTGACTTTTTCGTCCTTTGCTCAGCTTTCATTAACCAAACTGGATAGTGTTCAGCTATGTGTTTACGGAGATTCCGCTTACAACGTCCAATGTAATCAACTCCACACGAGCATGTGAATGAGTATGTGCACATGGAGGGGGATATAAGCGATATGTAACGTATTACTAAGCTGTGCTAGTATATGGCAATTTCCATTCATTTTTAATAGGTTATTATCATTAGCAAAAACCAATATCGTTCATTGTTCATGGTGATTTTGTAGAAATATAATTACAAGAATAGTGTTTAAAAATTAGGTGTATAACCCAGATATATATATATATATATATTCTATATAGTTCAAATACAGTGGCGTGTCACGAAAAGTATTTCCAACAGCCTGTAAACTTGTGTCAGTAGCAGCCTTAGCTGGATACTGAAAGTCAGATGGCTATATAGGATTAGCAACAGGGAACTGAGGAAACAAATCAATCAAGAATCTATCGTCCAAAAATTTTCATAAGGAGATGGAGATGGATTGGTCATACTCTGGGAAGACCATTGAGTGGTGTCAGGCTCTAGATAGGCTTTGAAGTGGAACGAGAATAAGAAGTGACGAGATAAGTGTGGATGTGACAGTGACATGTAGGAGAACGTGTGAGGAGAAAGTGAAAGTTTATGGCCAGCTATAGAGTGCAAGGGACAGATTAAAATGAAGATACTATGCTGAAGCCCTATTTTCCACTTGGAACCCAAGGGAACAATAGTAATAGTTTGATCATGTCTCATTGATCACACCCCATGTGAATTTTAAGGGGTAATCAATCAATATATTAAAATTAATATAAGAAGTATAAACTAAAAGTATCTGCATCTTGCTGAAAGTCAGCAGTCCTATTGATGTATTATACTTGGCAATTACATGGGTTAGTATGCATCCACTAATTATATCCAATTATAGATACGATGATATTAGATGGTTGGAGGTAATCAGCAGGAAGCCTTGGACCTAGGTTTTGTGCGAGTCGGCACTCATCAGCAAGGCGTATCTGGCCACAGTGCAAACTTGACTGATCGAATTCAGTCTGCACCAAAGAAAGCACTAGACACATCACACTAGTTACTAGTGTCCAATCAAATTGTAGATATGTTTGACATGAGAACACATCAATCGTATTTATGAACTCAACAATATATCAGCATTTTGGTGTTAATTTTAAGAGGTATCACGCTGAACCAAAGTGATGGACCAAAGTTTAGTTGCCTGAGCGTTTACTAAGTTATCTCTGCTTGATTCAATATTGACATGTAAAGATAGTAACTTCTATGAAACTGAATAATCTTCCCCTTGGATAACTTTTTATATCAAAACCATCCATCAATAAGGCATAATAAAATAAATAAATAGAAATGGCTTTATTCTGAAAAATGCGTTTGTACAAAGTACAAAATTTTCTACATGTTTCATTACGATCTATTTACACCATGTACAGAATCTTCAGTTCATATAACAATCGATAATACATCATTTGAACCATGTTCCAGAACTCCACAATGCTCTCCCTCCACTTCCTTCAAAACATCGTTGATGGTAGGTAGAAATATACTTACAAAGATGTAGATTGCGATTCATAGTGGTAACTGGAATGAAATGGTATAAATACTATACATTTTGATGTGTAGAAAATTTAGATAGACTCCTCTGCCCCGGTGATTTAAGCAGGCCGCCTAGTTGGCCAATGCTTCCTACATCACAGTAACTACTATAGTCTTTATTTCTAGTCAGCATTGTAAACTGGAATTGTGGTCTGTCTGTTTGTTTTCGACATAGAACTTTGCACATATGTGCGGCAGTTCAAGTCGCCACACTCCATGTAGCACACAAAGTAAGAGAAGAAAGCAGGAGTAATGCATATTAGAGACAGTAAACAGAGGTATGAAACAAAGGCATAGTAATAACGAAGAACAATATAGTTTCATTGGAAATCATAAGTTACAAGGAGTGGATGCATCTGCGCTAGCCATTGAGAACGATTTTGAGCCATGTCACCAATTGTTTCCAACCATTGGTTTTTATCGTGCCGAAGACCCCAACCAGTCAGGAAGTCTGTACCTTCCTACGTGGCTTAGACTAACTGTTGTAGATTTCATTGACTGGTGCCATGTTTTCGTTTGACTGTCGCTAGCTCTTTTCCAGCCTGACCCTATATCAGCTAACATTGCCCGTTGAGGAAGGCGATGACTACGCATACGTAATACATGTCCTAACCATCTCAGTCGATGTAATTTCCCAGCCTCGTCGACTGATTTCCCCTCCTTACCTAGCACTCGACGCCTAACCTCAATATTGCTCACCTTATTATATCACTTCACACGGGAGATAGAACGCAAACACCTACTATCAAAGACAGCTAGCCAGTTTTTCATATCTTTCACTTTCAATGGCCAGGTCTCATAGCCATAAAGGAGGACTGCTGAGCAGTACACACGCCCTTTGGTCGATAGTCTGATGTCACGTCTACGCCAGAGACGGCGTAAACTGGCATATGCGAAACTAGCCCTCTGTATCCGTGCTGAGATTTCGTCAGAGATCAACTCTCTGAGGCTGATGGTACTTTTCAAGTAAGCGAAGTGGTCAATGTGCTCTACCATTTCACTTCCTATTTCTAATCTAGGAGTCAGTGTAGTCCAATCCTGTAACATCATCTTGCATTTGGCGGGATCGAATCGCATGCCAAACATTCGTAGATTGCAGCTCAAGGTGTTCAGAAGACTCTGAAATTCTGGTACAATACGTTGAGTGATTAAAGACACTAGACGTATATCCTGACTAGATTAATTTTCTTAAATGCAAATACACATTACTAAGTTGACAGGAAATTCTCTGGCAGATCATGCTACGATAAACGGCATGAATCAACGTTTAGAGAGACAATACTGCAGGGCTGTATGAGAGAATATAACTTTTTTATCTTTATATGATGATAATTACAGTCGTTAAAAATATGAAATTCAACTTGGATTGATACATAAGTGGATAAGGCTTCTCAATGGTGTTTTGGAATCACTGACTATCTGTGTAATGCTACAGGAATGTGGATTTATCATAATTTTATCATTTGAATGAGTTGAAATATGTAAACAAATTCAACATTTGGTTGGAGGATTTCATCATGAGCTGACATCAATTAGAGAACCATTGGAAAACCACCTGGGAGTACCGGACAGCCAGCTGTTGCGTACTGATGAAGGGTTCCAAACTAGACTGACGAAACAGCTAGCTGTCCAGTACTCCCTGATGGTTTTCCAATGGTTCTCTAACTGATGTTAGCTCAGGATGAAATCCTCCAACCAATCGAACAAAATTCCTACAAAAACCAATACTTGAAAATCGATCTAATGCTCACTAACGACTGGCCCTATTCAAGTAGTGACTTGGGGATCTAGTGGGAAGCCGTGACCAGTAGGGTGCAGCAGGTTGAAGGTGAGGCAGTAACTCGTCGAAGAAGACATTGGCTAGTGGTCACGCTATGTCATGAATCGGCAGAAGTTGGAATTCATGGGTTGGCCACTGGATTGGGTCCCAGTGGCTTAATGGTCTACGAGCTAGCTCACCTTGTAACCAGAAGGTCCTTGGTTCTATCGCCGTGTTGCGGGTGCATACTGCTGAAGATTCCCAAACCAGACGAAACAGCAGGCTGTCTAGTACTCCCAGGTGGATTTTCCAATGGTTCTCTAACTGATATTAGCTCATGATGAAATCCTCCAACCAATCAAAGAAAAATCCCTACAAAAACCAATACTTGAAAATTTCCACACATTGTTTTTCTGTCTTTTTGATAAGATTAGGATAAATTTGCATACGCATAATGGTAATAATCCTCAAAAACTGATGAGATGACAATTCAGTAAGACTAGTTAATCGTTCATAAACAAGGCGAGTATTCAAGGCAGTGTAAACACGCATATATGTACACATAGAAATAAAAGCTAAAACCGGCCTTTATTTTTTAGAACAGGGTGGAAGGTTAAAAAGAAACAGATGAAACATTGAACTTAACTTGTGAAAACAGGGTGAGGTGAAAGTGAAAAGACGAATCAGAGTCGTAGTTAGATTTACATAAAATTTAGTTGCATAAAATCAGGGGATATATATAAATATTTATCATTTTCCGTCAAGTAATTTATTCGTAATCATTACTAAGGTTTGAGAGTGGTTGGTTATTTCTACGCTTGTTTTGACTACAGACAGACATTGTTTGAAAAAAAACCCACTATAATCCAAGAGATACTAGATTATAAGTATCCAGACGATAGATGTTATGAATTTCTTGGAATAATTTGAGCTTATATAGAGAAACGTTCAGAAAAGTCTAGTGTGATTTTTCTTAAACACGCTGGGATTATTTTAAATAATTCATAGTGACAAGAAACGCTAGACAGATATTTAATTCTAGTTTACCTCCTTTAGGTGTTGCAAATTCACAGGCGTTTGAGAAGTGGAGTAGAGTATTACTAATCCACAATGCAATAACACTATCATTGAACCACTGGGTCAAATTCAAGCATCTTAAGCTACATTTCCCAACGTTGTGGTGCAGAGCTCTGACCACTGAAGTCAACAGAGTCAGGCGTGAGTAAAACTATTAACCCTATACAACAAAGTGACAGAAGCGAGTATAATTGAGTCACAGATTTCCGTCCTACTGACAAGTCATGAACATACTCCGCCGCCCCCAAAGCCTTAACGTGGAGATTTCCAGAAACACAATACATACGGATATTAAGGATAATGAAGCAGTTAGACCACATGTGACTGATGTTCAGAGGACCCATTTTGAGCTGTTATGTGTATATGTATTTTATCAGGTCAACTGATGTGTCTTCTTTCGATGTAAGCAAAATTAAGTAAAGGTACACGGAATGTCTGCGCAGTGTTTCAGACTAGCAAGACTGCTCAGATTGCCGAAGAAATCAGCAGATATGGCATAGAAGTGTTACAAATCCATGAGAGCTGATCAAATGGAAATTCCAAATCCCAGTGTTCTACACGGAATGCAAGAAATGAATAGTGAAGCGGCGTATATAGGTTGAATCCATGGAAAAACCGATTTTCATCAACAGAACAACATTTGGGAACATTTTTGTATTGAATTATCAGAGGTCATAGTTTGGTTCTGATGAGAAGTCTCAAAGATGGATGAAGTGGATGCCCACTTTCCAATGGTTTTGGTATTGAAGTTACTTCATATAATATAAGCCGATTCAAAGTTGATAACATACGTTGATTTATATATGCTTCATGTCATAAGGGTTATTTCTATGATGAAAACCTCAGTCAACAAAAACTTCATTCACCAAAATATAATACTCCTTAAGACCATGGTTAGCAGATGCTTTCTTTATAGATTAATCTTGTCAGCGTATATCAACGTAGACTTTCTTCAGTCTATGTGAATGACTGGATAGTTATTTTTAACATATGAAACGTAGTTTAATATCAATGCAATATGTTCTGTACATTTAATAATTTTATTTAACTGGATAGTCAAATTTCCTATGAAACATTAGAGATAACTTTTATAAAACGTGTGAGTGATGCTCGAGAAACTCTAGGATCTAAATGCAAGTTCTAGATGACTAACCTTAATTAAATAATTTATGCAACACATTCCCAACAACCTGACTATACACCCACTTATAATTCACAAAATTCACTTGCACCGGGAAAGAAACTCTACATGAACTTGGATTTAAAGGAAGATTTAACAAGCGATATTCTCAAGAGAAGGGCCACATCATCTCTGATAAGAAGAAGCAGTCGCCCACTGATCTGTAGAAGCCTTAAGGACAAGATCTCGCACCTGGCTACAACTTCTATGTGCATATATCAGTTCACCTTAGAGAAAACAGAGGTGATGAAGATTCCTGGCCAACAACAACAACAGCAGACAACAATCAGCAAACATGGGAGGAATCTGAAAGAAACAACCTCCTTTACATAACTGGGAAGCATCCTTTCAACTTTAGGTGGAACTGACGAGGATAACAAAGCAAGGATCGGGAAAGCAAGACAAGCTTTCATTACTCTCAAGTCTATGTAGTAGAGATCGACAGCACTCAGCATGAAAAATAAGATACGAATTTTCGACTTTAATATCAATTCAGTGCTACTTACTATACGGATCAGAGACTTGACGCCGCATCACGAAGGCCACATCAAACAAACTACAGACCCTCATCAATAGCTGTCTTCGTTCAATACTTCTCTCAACATCAGATGGCCGTCCAGAAAATATCAGCAACAGGGATCTCTGGCAAAGAACCAACCAGGAACCGAATGTGCAACAAATCTGCATGAGGAAATGGAGGCGGATTGGCCATCCTTAAACGTGACATCACACGCCAGGTCATCGCTCGAGTAGAACCCGAACGGGAAGTGCCGAATTGGTGGTCCAAGGGTGACTTGGAGGAGGTCATGTGATGAGGATATGAAGGCTTGTGGGCAGACGTGGAGCCAGGTGAAAACGTTGGCAGAGAAGCGAAGGGAACGGGTACGTGTGTCTGAGGCCCTATGTTCCTCTAGGAACTAAAGGAAACAATAATAATACCAGTTCACCCACTGCTGTGAAGCCAGGTACGTTGGTCATTCGACGCGCATCTTCTCCAAGAGGATTCAACAACACTATCCCGAATGGTTTTGGAAAGGCAGTAGTGGTACTATAAGGAGTGCAATAATTGAACACCTGGTCAACACTCATCATTCCATCTCAACAAACACCTCCTGCTTCAAAGTAATCTACAGAGTCAAGAATAACCTACCAAAGGCAATGCGATTTCTTTCCATTTGTATTGCTGAAGCACTGGGCATTTACATAGAAAACCCCGAGCTGTGCATGCGAAAGAGAATTACTCAACCACCTCTACTATCATGGTAACAACTTTGTTGATATTTGATGACTTAATTATTTTGGTTTGCTTGTTTCTCTTATTGCTTATAGTTCTTGTGTACATTTAGAACTCTCACATAATTTCATATTCTCTACTTTGTTTCCATGTGCATCCTGAGTACAACTCGATCATCAAACTATTCACATTATTACGTAACTCCTTTTTAACAACTGTTTGTGACAACTCATCACCTTTGTTACTACACTAGTCTCATTAAGACCCGATTTTTTTACCATTTCGTAATACGTAACTCCACCCAAAACTTGCTAATTCTTACACCTTCAATTAAAATAACCATAACCAATTGTATTTCTGCTTGACAAACTTAATGTACACACAAATACAAAATAACCTATAAATATATTTGTGATTGTACAGCTAAGAAAATGAACTAGCTGAAAAGAGACTCTTCGCTGAACTACGTGTTTTGTTTTCATTCTAATTCTTTCTCAGCAAACTTCCTAAATGATACAGAAGTAAACTGAATCAAATATTTCTAAAAATACCAGTGATAAATTTAAAAAATCTCGCCACTAAGACCCATAAAGGATTTCATACAAACTAAATATATCTACAAGTACTTTTGAGCATGCATTCATACTTGTGTTAAAGTTGTAGCTTTTAAAAACATTAATGAATTCATAAGGAGCACATAACCGCATTGCATCTTCCACTGTTCAACAGTAATTAGGACTCTTGCCGACCATGCACATGGTCCGGGGTTCGATCCCCTGCCGACGCACACCCGATATCTATGGTCGGCCTGCAAAATTTGGGCTACCGATATCCATGCTGAAAATTCCATACTTGTACTGAAAATAATAATGATAATAATAATAGTAATAATAATTTGCTTTATTCCAGAAACAGTACTAGTGGTACATTGTGGAATTTTCAGCACATATCTACAATATTTGCATCTAATTTTATCAAACATTTAAAAGGAGTATTTCAAAAATATAAATATAAAGACACCAACAGCAAAAAAAACAGGAAAAACACAAAATAATTAAAAAAATGCGAAAAAATACCAAGAAGTAGAAAGGAAAATAAACATCATATAATAATAACTCAGTATTGGGTAGTGGAGGCAATGATATGATTATGCATGGTGACAGTAAAGCTGTGGTCATACAAGAAGTTATGAAATGATATTTAAGAATGTTTATCGCCAAGATGATCAGTTAATTTGGTTGAAACAACTCTAAACAATCATAAAATAACATTTCAGGGTTGTTTTGTTTTTATTGTCAGGTCTAATGCAGTGTTTGTAGTAGTAGTGTGAGTAATCCTGCATAATACAAATTTTTAAGTTGGTGACAATGGCGTTCACAACCAATGACTGTCAGTTTAGTATTGCCGAAAAGAAAAATGAAAAAATAAGAAAAAACAACCACAAAAACTAATAATTACATGATGGTTAATGACAGGACAATTTTGTACTACTCATAGTGCTAATATAGTCGGAACCAGTGGATACACAAAAGAAGGAATACAGTAAAGTACAAAAGTAAGCCAATGTTAATAATTTAGGTAGTTAAGTATGTTGAAGAAGGAGTTCTCTATAGAATACAGAATAAGAGAGAAATAAAAGAGCCTAAAATTATGTTATTAACAACAAAAAGTCATAGGTTTCGCGCCTAATATTGTCTGTGTCACTTAGAACATGGGCCAAGTATGGTATCGTTGAGTTCCTGTACTTGGTTGTACGAGCATAGATTATTTTATACTGATTTCTGGTTCTACTTGATGAGATACAAGGCGAGAGTTGGGAATAGAGGGGGTGTTGGGGGTCGGAGAGTATGGTTTTAGACCATTTTTCGCATGTATTCAGATGCCTTTCAACTAATGTAGTGACGAGCTGACTGAGTTTTACACCACTAGTCCTACTAACTACCTTCAACATCCTTCTCAGGATGGTATAGTCCTTTTTCAGTAGATCAGGAAAGACTAATGGGGAGCAGTAAAGTAGAATAGGTAAGATACAAGAGTTGACAAATTGTGAAAGTAGAGGTTGGATGATTCCAGATTGTCTAAGTTTCTTAATGTAGTAGGTTAGACAGAACACTTTCTTAGAAATCTTTAGGATATGAGATGTCCAAGTAAGGTCAGAAGACAGAACTAGACCGAGGTATTTTGCATTAGACTTAGTTTCAATTTTAGTCCCCTCAATGCAACAGGCTTCATGAGAACATACTAGTGTTTCTAGATCTCGTTTATACCTAAGGGAGAAGTCAATAGTCTGGCATTTTGAGGGATTCAGCATGAGACCATTTAGTTTGGACCACTCACTGATGTCCGACAGGAAGCTATTTAATTTGAAACAGTCTGATTGAGACTTAATGGGAAACGATACAGACAGGTCATCTGCATATTTGACGAAGTTGATTTCGTCTGAAAGAGGTAAATCATGTAAGAAGAATGAAAAGAGAAACGGAGAGAGGACAGCACCCTGAGGAACTCCAGCTTCAGTAAGCAAAGGAGAGGAAGATACACCATTATATACCGTGTACTGCATCCTATTAGAGAAGTAAGAGTGTAGCCAGTTGATAGCCCAGGGCTCAGTTTGTGTAAGGCTAAGCTTGTTTAACAACAGGCCTCTAGGTACAGAGTCGAAAGCAGATGTATAATCAGGGAACGTACAACGGACATACTTGGCCCCTTTGTCTAAGGAGGATACAATGTTGTGATGAAACACAGCAGCAGCGTCCAAAGTACTTCTACCCTGAACTGTCGTCAAGATTTGACCGAATAGTTCTAAAATATTTGGGCGCCGAGTGAGAAGTAGACATTTGTAAAAAATTATATTTGTAATATCTCAGCCATATTGAAATGAGTAATTCCAACGTTTCGTTCGGCAATCTGGTCCGAACTTCTTCACCATAATTTTGAAAATACGTCTAATCATAAAATTCTAAATACTAGCAGTTTGAACGGACATGAAGGTTTGATGTTAGCTGATGCATAGGAAATCCTGATTAATAAATAAAAATGGATATGTATCACTGATTAATAATACTTGGTCAAATTCCTGACTGTCTATATCTTCCTATGGAGACGTTAAGAAATGTTTTACAACTGTTTACACACACACACACGCATGCACACCCTGTTTAAAGTGTTTAACAAAGGTAGACCAATATTTGTAAGTCCGGGGTCAAATTTTGATCACAGCTCATACAATTTTGTTTATTATACTTGTTAATACTTGTGTTTATGAATCATGATTGGACAAAGTTTTTAAAAACAAAAGATATGCCTTTTATATATAAAACCTCTGTTATGTTAATTTTGATTAATTTCCCTGAAGAAATTCGGACCAGATTGCCGAACGAAACGTTGGAATTACTCATTTCAATATGGCTGAGATATTACAAATATAATTTTTTACAAATGTCTACTTCTACCCTGTTTGTAAGCAAACTGCTTTGGATCGTTTGAGAAACTTAGGGAGGGAACAAGTTTTAGTAACAATAATTTCTCCATCAGTTTCAAAAAAGGAGAGGTAATTGCGATAGGTCTAAACTTAACACTATTACCAGAGCCTGACTTGGGTACAGGGATGATTTTAATATCTTTCCACAGAGAAGGTACAACATTATTAGAAAAAGAAGTATTAAAAATGTTTGTAAGTGGGTTGCTTAAAATATCAGCACATTTCCTTAGGACAATGGCAGGTATACCATCAGGACCTAGACTCTGGGAAGGTTTAAGAGATTTTAAACATTTAAGAACATCAGAAGTTTTAAAACTATTGAAGTCACTGGTCATGTTATTTATTACATTGAAGCTAAAATGTACATTAGGAGGGCGGATAAAAGATCTATTAGGAGTATTTACATCAATAGAGGGAGCACAAGAACTATGCTTACCACAACCTGTAATTTCTTTGAAAAGCTTCCACATGTTCC
This sequence comes from Trichobilharzia szidati, assembly GCA_944472155.2. Lineage (NCBI taxonomy): Eukaryota > Metazoa > Platyhelminthes > Trematoda > Strigeidida > Schistosomatidae > Trichobilharzia > Trichobilharzia szidati. The sequence continues at coordinate 80,013,983 of OX235274.1, forward strand.
CAGGAGTTTTACATGACAAAATTCTTTGATTATACATATTGTTAAGCCTCTTGATTTCGGATTTAATTTGGATGTTTATCCTCCTAAGACCAGCTTTATCCTTAGTCTTGTACAGTCTCTCTTTTTCTCTTCGAAGCTTTTTGAGATGAGGGGAAGAGAAACGGTCCATTCTTTTGAAAAGTATCTGTTTTGGACAGCATATATCAAGGCAGAATTTAAGATAGTCAGTCAGATTGGAAATAGTATCATCCAGTGTGTGCTCAGTGAAAAGTTCCCAGTTTGTGTCATTTAACATACATCTTAGTTTGAGCATGTTTTCTTGTGAGTAACATCTTTGTTGTGTTTTTCTGGAGAGATTCGAGAGGATATTAGAGTGATATCTGCTATATATCTTGGGTAATATCCGAATAATACAATGATCAGAGTTCATCATAGGAGCACGTCTGCGTGCTTCATATATTTCTGCATCATTAGTAAATACTAGATCCAGCGTTTTATCAAGTCGAGTTGGAAATTTGACAATACTGACATGACCTAATGATTCAAGAAAAGAACAGTCACAGGTATTGAAATCTCCTGTGACAACTGATAAAGAGTTTTCAAGATGTGTAACACCGAATGCTGTGAATTCATCAGCAAAATCAGATAGATCCGAGGCAGAACAGCCAGGAGTAACATAAATGTTTGAGATGAAGACGTATTTAAACTTGGATAAGTGTTTCGGACGACATTTGACTGTAATACAATCAATAAAGTCACTAGAGAAAGAAAAACATACATTGTTTGAAGTTGACCACTGAGAATGAATAAAGGTTGCGACGCCACCATCTCTTTTCTTTCTAGAGCATATTCGATCTTGTCTAAACAATGTGAAACCATTTAGAGAAACCAGGTTGTCATCATAAAGATCATGGAGCCATGTTTCTTGTAATGCGACTATCGCCGTGTTGTGATAAGTTTCGGATGATCAGAGAGAGACTGGAGATGCATAATTTTGTTCGGAAGTGAACGGCAGTTTGAACTGACAATAACAGGAATAGTTGTGCGATATAATGGTGTCCGTTTGAGAGCACGTTGCCAACCACCATAATGTTTTCTCTTAGTTTTATTAGATGCATGAAAATCATATGGTTTAAAACATTTAATGAATTCATTACTGTATTTGATACGATTTGTGATCGTATTTAGTTAAAATTAAAAATGAAAACATGATGTATTAGATGCAAATGTGTAGATGTATAGAAAGGTGTGGCATCAAGCTGCAATCAAAAAAAAAAAAAATAAAAATTAGATTCAGTGTACTCTTTTCTGGAATAATTGATCTCGATTATTCTTTTGTCTCTGATTTCAGCTTTCTAACTTAGTCCGTTGTTATTTTCTCTAGTTTCCAGTCCTATTTCCAGAGTAATGTCTATTTGTGATCAGATGGCTTGAAATGTTTTAGGAGTAATGATGGATTTTTAAACATAAACTCTGTGTGACGGTAAATTTCACTAGGTGACTTGTAATTTACTGAACATTAATCCAAACAATTGAAATATCATGCAAGCTGTCTCAAGTACAGTTTAAAGCAAGTCACCTGTATTTCAACTTCAATCATCGTGTCCCTGAACTGAGGTCAGTTTGATTATATAGTTTCGATAAGTCATTGTTGAAATCAGTTGTGCAAGCACATTCGACTTCTCATTTCTTTGGCTACCTGGGCAGTCTTCCCGGCTTCATACATTGTACGAACATTCCATGTCCCCGTTCCTATTCTTGTTTCCGTCGAAAGACGATACACAGGCTGACTGGCTTCCTGTAGACTATCACCAGCCCTCGATATTTCACATCTCCGATTCCAGAGAAGAATAAGTTTGTTTTTTATTCTTTTTTGTGCGTCAAAGTTTCTGTAGCAGTTTGATTAGTTTTCTGGGGTAAGGTGACTAGCCACACGCCCAACTCTCCTTCTTTTCCCGGGTTTGGAACCGGCTAGAAAACTAGCTAACCCGTACACATATTCCGCTATTGATGTCAGTTAATCCTTTTTATTCTCCTATTGAAATTCGTGAAGGAGTATTATTATTCTATATTGGGGCTTATTAAGTTTAATTCAAAAACATAAATCTCTGATATAGAAGTAAAAGGAAATGTTAAAGAAATAGTTCACAAATAGAAAACGCCTTAAAAAGATGATTTCTTTGCATATACACTGAGAATCTAGGGGAAATAGGAAATACAAAGAAGTGATTATAAACTACACAAAACAAATCAGTGTAAGTGAGGAGACTGTATGATGTCACAATGGATCAGCAGACTGATGTTTATGAAGTATGTGATGCTTGAACGTGAAACCAAAGCCTATATTGCTCTAGGGACTAAAGCAACAGCCTCTCACATTTCCTCAGCCAAGTGAATTACGAGGCTTAACTGGTTTCTAGATTTTAGTTTCTTGTCAGTCAGTGAGAGCTTTGTTCATCTGTCTTATGAATGAGAGATATGCAATTGGGCAAAGTTAAACTTTAAGCACCACTAACTACCAATCAGTGAATGACCTTGAAAGCGCCAATCACGTGAAGGAGGCATTTTTGTGTATGAAATACATATATTTATGAAAAAATGCATAAAAACTGTATTAAAGTGTTACAGAGGATACCTTCCTCTCACATGTGATAAAAATAGCTCTCAGTTTTAGGTTGGAGTATCAACAGAATATAATCCCATTGTGGGTAAAATTTATTTTGATAAAGTTTCACAGTGTTATACAGTAATATTTACTGAGATATAAATTGCGCTCTAAACGTTGTCATCAGTAAATATTACTGTATAACACTGTGAGACTTTATCAGAATAAATTTTACCCACAATGGAATTATACTCTACCATAGTGCACAACTTCTATTCTTACATCAACAGAGTAATTTAACCACATTCTATGCATGTAATTATTTAGATCTTCTAACCCTAACAATAACCCTAATCTTTCCTGAACCTAACCCTAAAAGTGAAAATATCCCTAAACTAACTGTCATCTAACTCAAACCATCCCAAATGTCGTCTTTATTAGATTAACCTAACCCTAGTTTGTCCTTGGCTAAAACCATAACTCAATCTTTCCAAAACCTAAGCTGAAACTTACCAGATATCCCATTTGATAACATAACACTTCGATGAGCATATTTTATTGATGATGACAACATTATTTGCCAGGTTTCACTAATTTGCTCAGTGAGCGTTTCAAGGTCATTGGTGCGGTTGCACTCCATTGGTAGTTAGTGGTGCTTAAAGTATAACTTGTCCTACAATTGCCCATTTAACTGAATCGCTTAAATAACCCAATCAGTTTTCTTTTCTTATTTGGTAAAGAGATGACTCTATAAAAGAACAAAATACTCATACGATAATAATATTTTACATATTTATATGTACAATTTAAAAGGGGTTTGTTATCAAGTATGGAAATAACAGTTATATACAGGAGGAAGCTCAGTCTAAACCTTTCAAATCTTACGAGAACACAAGAAATTTGTTCAAAAGAATGGTTACTGAACAAAGAATATTCTCTTCGATAACTTCGTCATCAGGTTGTACAGCTATATACACACTATAGTGAGTGAATTAGTGTTATGAACAACACTAATGTTGCTTAAATCACATCGTATTAATAATAATAATGGCATTAACATAACAATACACTGAATATCGGAAAAATAGGAGAAATAATAATACAAATTCATGAATTCACAGTCTCCACTGAAGGCCAGGGCAGTACTAGTGGCTAGCTGGACTTGTTTCTTCGCACACAAAGCACTGGTTGTTTCAGGGGAATCGCGATAGCCTCAGCTGTTTGGAGTATGTGGTACCTGGATGCTTTTGGCAGTTTATTTGGTATCCGTTAGATGATAGAGAAGGATTCTTCAATGCTGGCTGGCTTTGTGGCTGGCCAGTTTGGACCAGGTGGTCTAGTATCGAAATGTTGATGGTTTTTTACTACACCTTTACTCAGCCACACTGGTAGAAGTTCCTGAGCATGAAAACTGTCAACCAAATACCTTTTAATAACCTGGTGATACAGATCATTCAAGCAGGATTTCTCATTAGCTTTATAGTTTGTCTTGGGAGATGTATACTGAGTTTATGCAATATTTCACATAAAAATTCATTATTAATTTTATGTGTATTATAACCACAGGCATTCTGATGACCCTGATGTCTGGTTAGTCAACTTTATAAGACAGTCTTATGGAAAGCAGATACCACTTCTCTGTTACATTATCATTCCTTTTACCGTTACTGCTTCTATTCTTATGTGTTTTTATAAGTCTTGGTCAAATTTCAGCAAATAATTATCTTCTTGTCTGAAGAATTTATGCCTAATTTAAAGCTTTTGACTCAATTTACCTAACATTGAGCATTGCATGTATACGCTTCTATAGCGTTCTGTTTAAGTTTACACTACGACAGCGTAATCGTCTACGAACCCTCACCTACTATCTCATTCAGTTTAAATCATCCTTATTTGAAATAAAACCAACTTATTCATTTGTATATAAATGTAAGAAAAATTAGAATATTTACACTGGTATTTCTTCTCAACCTAGTCGTGTTTTTCTCAACTATTATAGTTATATGCGTTAGTCATTAAAACGCATCGTTTCTAACTGTTTTTCCAAATCTCCTTGACCTGAACTGTTACACAAATATCTTTTATTTTCATATCTGGTAAATAATTATTATTTATCTTATACAACTGAGTAGTTATAAACATTCATTATTGATTATATGAATCGTTAAGTAAAGGTTATATGATATTTGCCATTAGTTATAAGAATTTTCATTGTAATGATGGAAGAAGCAAACGTCCATGCATTCCGTTTTTATGGCACAGATCTACAGATATCTGATTTTTGCATAATTTTAAGCAAAGATAAATTGTTCAGGAGCAAATTATGACAAAACAGGCACCAGTAAACAGTATAAAGAACCGGGGGAAATTGAAATATCATCAAAGTTGCAATTATTTAATTCAGCAAAACTGTACTGGAATTTAAAAAATAAAAAAAGTAATTATAATTATTGGTTACAGGATTTCATTATGAGCTGACATTGGTTATAGAACCATTGGAAAACCTGGGAGTACTGGATAACTGTTTCGTCCTAGTTTGGGACTCTTCACAGTACGCACCCACTCCCAGGGTTCGAACCCAGGACCTTCAGGCTACTAGGCAAGCTATCTCGTAGATAATTAAGCTACTGGGGTTCAATCCAATGGCCAGTCCATGAATTCTGACTTCTGCCAATTCACGACATAGCGCGACCGCTAGCCAATTTCTTCGGTAAGTATTTGTCCTCACACCCGACCTGCTGCACCCTACTGGTAGGTATAAAAGCCATATAATAAAGAAGATAAGAATATCAAAGCCGCATGTTATTACAATTCGGATGAAGATAAGTTCTGCGTGTACAGTCTCTACTGTGAACAACAGGCTATACACTCTGAAGTATTCAGCTGTTGTCTTCAACTGTTCTCTACGGTCCTCTTTAGCTGGTTACACGATTTATCATATCGGATGTCAACTAGTAGTCTCCCAGGTTCCACGTAAGGACCTGATGCGTGATGTCGCATCCATCTCCACTGTCGTCGACAAATTCGTTGAGCAATAGGTTCTTGGTTGTTTCATTCTACGTTTCTAATCCTTTAAGACCATCTGATCTTCTATTTATATATATTTAAGAGGTCAGAAACTGTGGATTTTGGGTAGTTCTTTTTAAATTGTCAACCTTCCAAACGACAATCGTCAAGATAGAAAATTTAGGCAACAGGAATTGTTTTAAAGCTTAGTTAAATCTATCCATTAAAACAAAATAATCTGAATAAAACAAGTCACACGAATGTGTTGCTGAATATAAATGTGAGATTAATATTTCTGATTGACGTGAAAACAACGTCTGCATGAAAAATTGTCTTTCTAAACTATTTTGAATGGGATCTTCACAATCAAAATCCATTTAGCGTCCACTAACTGGGTGCTAGTGCGTCAGTGACACAGAGGTAGAATGCTTGCCAACCACGCAGTTGGTTCGGAGTTCAACTCCCGGCCGACCGACTATTTTACCTCGCTAAACCAGTAATAAGACTGGTAAAGAGGGAAGGTTGGGCATGAGGATAGCAACCCCATCTTGTAAAAGTAAGTACCACTGCAACCGGAACTTCAAGCCTCTGTCTTGAAGCCCTATGTTCCACTGGGAACCTAAAGGAATAAAATAAATTTTTGAAAAAGGAACTATAATTCTTTTGCGCGAAATAAGCTTTCTTTTCTGCCTGATGCTATGTGCATTTATCAGTTCATTCATTCCTTTGGAGGAATTTACGTCGGCTGTGGCCAAAGAATTCTTCGCAGATGAAAACAAGAGTATAGTTCTGCATGAAACAACAACGGTGAAAGGAAGTCTGTGAAGAGCTCCATTTCAGAACACTTTATAAACTTCCATCACCCAAATAATTCTGACAGTGATTTTAAGAGTGCTTACTTAATTCATCCAAAGCTGTCATAGATTTTTCACTTTCAACTTTTTAAAACAGTGTTGGCCTTGGCTATTAATGAAATAACTGCAAACACTCTGGTATCAAATTTTCGTTTTTTTACGTATTTTAGCTTATTGAAATTATTTTTAGATCAGGATGGTGTTGGAGATTGTCCAGTATTCTGCAAGATTTGATATTTCATTGCAGGTGTTTTATCATCAAACTTGGCGTCACCATTAGGAATAACATCACCACGATTTGAAGTATATTTGCAATTTGTATGAATGTATTTAGGTGTCGTTGTAACTTTCGCAAGAACTCTCTTAAATTTCTCTTGACCTCTTGATGTGGGATTCCATTGAGTCATAACCAGTTCTTTGTTGTAGTGTAAGCCTTTTCAGTGTATTTTTGTCATTCTATCTCATTATTGGTCCGTGTGGCAGGTTTTCAGTTAGTTAAGGAGTGACTGTTAGCAAGCAGATGTCCATGTGTCTTCTGGTTTCACTTTCGTTCTGTTTCCAGGCCTATAGCAATTCTATTGTTGGATTTCAGTTTAGACATTTTAAGATGACAATATTTAGAAGTTGTGGTTTCATTAGTCAATATATGTTGAGAACTGGGATGTAGCATCTCGTCGTCAAAATCCTCAAGAGCGTCTCGTCGGTGAATGAACCAACTAAATATTGTAAACAGTCTGCACAGTTGATGTGGCAAATTGTGTTTATCTTATTCTCATCTGCCAATGTTTACTCTCGCTTGTGCTCTATTTATGAAATCATGCAGACTTTGGAGATCAAGATTTTTCATACTTACTGTCACAACAATTTGCTAACTATTATAATTTTATAATCAAAGATGTCTTACAATAAATTCTTCATCAGTACGCACCCACCGCCAGGGTTCAAACCCACGACCTTCTGGTTACAAGATGAGCCAGCTCTTAGACCATTAAGCCACTGGGAACCGATCCAATGGCAAGACCATGAATTCTAACTTCTGCCAATTCACAACATAGTGCGACCGCTAGCCGGATGAGTATTTGTCCTCATACCCAACCTGGTGCAATCCACTGGTTACGACGCATGATGAAATCCTGTAACCAAATCAATCAAATCCCTACAAACTAATACTTGAATATCAGTGAGATGCTCACTAGCGACTGGCCCTGTTCAGGTAGGTAGTTACATGGGGTTCTAGTAGTAAGTCGTGACCAGTAGGATGCAGCAGGTCGAAGGTGAGGACAAATGCTTACCGAAGAAATTGGCTAGCTGTCGCGCTATGTCGTGAATTGGCAGAAGTCAGAATTCATGGACTGGCCATTGGATTGAACCCCAGTAGCTTAATTATCTACGAGATAGCTTGCCTTGTAGCCTGAAGGTCATGGGTTCGACCCGTGGCGGTGGGTACGTGCTGCTGAAGAGTCCCGAACTGGGTTGAGAACAGCTAGCTGTCCATTACTCCCAGGTGGTTTTCCAATGGTTCTCTAACTGATGTCAGCTCACGATGAAATCTTCCAACCAATCATCAGAAAGAATCGTTTGCCATAGGTTTCTTTCTGCTTAGCACTTGTAGTACAATACATTTGAGATTATCCATGATTTTTAGAAAATTCAGGATCGCCTGCTTAATTAACAGGATTACGAAGAACTGAAGAAATTTTTCGAAAATGAGTTTTTATGGGTACAAAACCTACTGACTAAATTCGAGCATATAGTAGTTCCTATTGCTGTTTTTAATTAGGTTAGCGTGCTCATTGAAAGCTGATGAAAACAGTTTAGTTAGTAATTACGTCTTGACAGATAAGTTAATCAGATTATGTAATGGTAACATGGAATCTGTTACAGTGAATACATCATTGAAGATTTCACATTCTAATTAATCACCAGTCAGTTTATATATCATTGTTCAGCTGATTCCAAAGGACTCTCGTAAAACACAAATACAAATATTAACATGAATGAAAGGGATTAGGGCAAACTGTGAAGTTATGTAAAAACCTACTTAAGTCTGTTGTAACAGTCATACTTGAAACGTGTTATTAAACGTAATATTTAATTTTTTTCTTTGATTGGACACTAGTAACTAGTGTGATGTGTCTAGTCCTTTCTTTGGAGCAGACTGAATTCTATCAGTCAGATTTGCAATGTGGCCACCATTCTAGGTAGCTCACCTTAACGGTGCACATTGATTTGATGATATTAGATGGTCGAAGGCAATCTGCAGGGAGCCTTGCTTGACCTAGGTTTCGTGCTAGTTGGCACTTACCAGTCCACAAGGCCTTTCTGCAACCTTGAAGGAACTCATGTCCCTTCTGAGATTCGAACCCACGTCACCCAGTGCTGCAGTCAAAGACGTTACCACTGAGCTCTTTGGGCTGGCGATTGATGTCCTGTAGGACTGTATTGGATACTGTGATTAGACAGTGGTTAGATACGCCTTGCTGACTGGTGAGTGCCAACTAGCACGAAACCTAGGTCAAGCAAGGCTTACTTCTGATTGCCTCCAACCATCTATTATTAATTGTGTTCTGTTTGAGAGCCACTAATGTATATTTAAAATTTTATTCAACAAGAGTTGATTCGGAAACATTTTAAGTTAGCTTAGTACTGTTTATTTCTGAACCTTTTGTCAACTCGTTAGCTCAACCACTTTGGAAATGTCGTCTGTAATGTTAATCATAGAGTAATGTGACAGCTGCTTCAACAATATGTAGTGCGATGATGAAAACATTTTAAACCTCATATATAATGACGCCAGAGGCCAGGTAATTCACAACAGAAACCTTAATCAAGCATTTAAAATGAAGACAGGAATAAGACAAGGCTTTCTCTTTCATCAGCGATGACCTTACTAATTGTAGTGGACTGGATCTTGTGGCAGATCGTGGAGTGGGAGGAAATAGACATATGTTGGGCTGATAAAAGGCCTGAAAAAAGATTCAGATTTATGTGTAATATCTTAAGAACGCAAAGATTTAAATGCGAAATCCAAAGAATTGTCAGAAGAGGCAGAGGAGAAACGGTTTCAAACGAACATAGAGAAGACAGAGGTGAAAATATGCCACCGAAAATAACAAGAACCAATTAATTTCAATGACAGAAATCTAAATAAAGTTATCTCTTGCACTTGTCTGACCTGGTCAGTATCGTCTCAATAACAGGTAGCCGCTTGAATAGGGGTATCAAAGTCACATACGATTGGATCACGACAGCAAAACTCTCCTCCTTTCATCGCTCCGATGAAATCAGTGTGAATATCTCTAACATTCACTCGGCACAAAGAGTCAGATCTGATTATTTAACACTAATGTAAATTCAGTCGGTGCTTCTATATGGTTGATAGACTTTTCAAGGGCATTATCGAAATCATTTCCAACAGGCTACTGCAAGGTTTCACCGACAGATGCCTTCACTGACTTGATACTGTGGATCAGATGGCCAAATAGAAATAAGAAGCAATTAGGAACTGTGGCAGAGAAACATCTAAGAACCAATCATCCAATAAATATGAACAAGAAAATGGCGATGGATTCTAAATCAAATACCAGACCCTCAAGTGAACCTCAAATGAGAATTGACGATTTGAGTGTTCATCCAACGGTAACATGGAGGAGGCCATGTGAAGAAGGAATGATTGCTTGTAATTAGGAGTGGAACCACCTGAAAGTGATAGCAGAGTACAGATTGAACTAGAACCCTGGTGGTTGCGTACTACTGAAGAGCCCCAAACTAGGACGAAACAGCTGTCCAGTACTCCCAGGTTTTCCAATGGTTCTATAACCAATGTCAGCTTATGATGAAATCCTGTAACCAATCAACCAAATCGCTACAAACCAATACTTGAACTAGAAATGTTCTGCTGAAGCACTCACTATACTCTACTCAGAACCTTGGCGACGAAATAATAATAATAATAATAACAATATAGATAATGATTTTTACATTTTTTTAGTACTAATTCTAATCTTCAATATGATTAATCTAGACATAATTTATTCTATTATTTTTCATCTACCAATCAGTATGCTACAATTTAACCAACATTTCGATTGGTTTAGGTATATAACAAAACAATCTCTTTAAGTAGGTTAGATTCTTTACAATATTTTCTTTTATATTTTCTTCTTTTAATGTTGACATACAGTTAGTTGTTTTGAGTAGACAGCATTACTATCTTTAACATTGATAAGATTATCGTTATCACTACCATTATTTTTATTATAATTATCATCGTTATCATCGTGAATGTTATCAATGCTGTCAATTTTCAAAAGGACCCATTTAAAACAATCAACAAATCTAGTTATCCTATGCTTCTTCTTATATAAATTAACTGAAACACTCTTACAGTATGGTACACGTATTGAAATTTATAAAACTGTTTGTATAGCCTTGACAAATTTTACAAAACCTAATGAAAATTTCTGTTCTGATGACAATTATGTAAATGAAAAGCAACAAGATACCAGAAATTATGAAATGTTAACAAAAGTTCAAAAATCATCAGGAATATATTTATTAATATATCGTATACTATTGAATTTACCTGCTGCTTTTGCATGCCTTATTTATGGTGTTTGTTCAAATAAATTTGGTCGTAAAATCTCTATGCTAATACCATGTTTAGGTGCAACAATTGCATGCACACTGTTTAGTGCAAGTTTATCTCCAGAAATAAATTTAATCTATGGATCTATACCATTAATATTAATCGGTGGAACTATATATGGGATATGCGGTAAAAGTAGTGCTGTTACTATGGGTGCTAATAGTTATATTACTGATATGAGTAGTACTAGTAGCCGTACACGTATGCTTGGACGTTTACTTGGTGCAAATTGTCTTGGTTTATCAATTGGTACATTATTTTTAGCCTTATTTTTAACTTTTTTAAGTTACACTGAAATTATAATCTTTTGTATAGTTAATAATTTATTTATTGTTATAATATTATTATTTTTTGTGGCTGATTCAAGAAATGAAGAGAATTCACCTGTATTATGTGAACATTCCTTATCATTAACACCGACTACATTATCTATGAATGAACAAATAATGCAGACAAATCAAAATGCGACAAACTTCAAAACAGGCGGTCATATACATCACTATGACAATGTAAATAATAATAGTGCGAATAAACAATCATGTGAATCTTTAATAAGCATATATGAACAATTTAAATTATCTTATAATTTTATATTTAAAAAATATCATAACGAAAAAAGGAATCTCTTGTTAATTCTTTTAGGTACTGTATTATTTAATCAAATGACAAAATCAGGAGAACAAGATATTATCCTATTGTATTTACGTAATAAACCAACATTATGGACTAGTCAGTTATATGGTTTTTATATGGCATGTTATTATGGTTGTATGTTTTTACACTTAACATTATTCTTACCAATTATTGAGCACAGGTATACACCACATGATACTACATTAATTTTAATTGGTTTATCATTGAAAATATTTCGTTTATTACTATTTAGTATTACAATGAATAAATTTTGGATATTTTTTGGTGCAATAATAGGTTCAGCTGCTGGTTATATTACATCAGCTACACGTTCATTAATTAGTAAACTTGTTAAAGGTGATGAAATTGGTGCATCTTTTGCGCTTATTTCAATTATGGAAACAATTGCTAATCTATGCGGTGGAATGTTATTCACGCTAATTTATAATTATACTTTAAATTATATTTCATCATTTATTCTACTCTTTGATGCATTTTTACATATATTAGTATTAATTTTAATTATTTGGTTACGTTTTAAATTTCTTATCTATGAGAAAAGTTCAAATAATAATATTATACATATTAGTCAAGATTTTATAGATCAATGATGAAGCGGTCTAATTTTCTTTTTTTTTCGTGAAAATTTGTACTTCAGCAATTAGTGATCTGCTTAGATCACTGAACTACTAGAATTTCCATCTTTTCTGTATTACTTATTGTTTTAATTGTACAGTTATATGAAATGACCGTCACATGGACTCGCAGGCATATTTAATAAACCCGCCCCCACCCCCACACTACTAAACCCTGTGCAATGCCTGAAGGAAATAAAGGGAAAATGTACAGAGTTGAACCTTTCTTCATATGCAACAAGGTTACGTAATATGATATACTTCATATTATTACTTTGCATGTAATTTCTATATGAAGGGGAAATATTATGGAATTAAGTGAGTTGGAAATTTCTCTAACATATATTATGGATAATATTAACTAATGGGTTCAATGATCTATCTACACTGCTGTCATATTTCATGATACTTATTTTGTGATATGTTTGAATTCGGTAACACATGATATTGTATATAAATACCTTCCATGATTTTTCTTGTACAAATACGATTTGTATAATATTTGTTACATTTCATATGTCCAACTGTATATTTTACATCTGTGATATAAGTCTTTGTATGCTGTATGACTATTTGTTCTTTCTGCGATAATGAATCATGGTGTCAGGTGAGTGATCTGAGATTATGTATTTCATCATAATCAACTGTTGTAGATTCGCTACAGATATTATTAGCCTTTTAGTTCATATATATGTAGTCTGTTTTTCCTCCGTAAACAGGATATTCAACTATTTTATGTAGAAAAAAAAATTAAATCTTCCGATTTTAGGCGTTTTTGCAAGGTTCAGTTATTTCGATGTAGTAATAATGGTTGAGTGAAGGTTAGATTATTTGAAAAGAAACCTTTTTGTTGTCGGATAACGATTATCACTACTGTGAAAGATTTTTATCTGAAACATTTACTAGGCTTAGGATCTTTTTCACCTCCATTTAGGGTTAGACTGACTGACTGGTTTCAACGTAGAACTTTGCACCGATGTGCAGCAGTTCGAGTTCAACACTTCACTTAGCACACAAAGCAAGAGAAGAGAGTAAAAAGAGATTCAAAACAGAAATATGAGACAAAAAGAATAGTAATATGGAGGAACAGTGTGATTTTATTGGATATTGTAAGTCACACGGAGTGGATGCATCTGCGCCATCATTGAGAACGATTTTGATCCATATCACCGATTGTCTCCAGCCTGCATTGGTTTTTACCATCCCGAGGACCTCAACCAGTCAAGAAGTTTACACCTTCCTAGGTGGCTGGCTGGCTTAAACTAACTGCCGTGGATTTTACTGACTGATGAAGGCATGTTTTGGATTGACCATGTTAGGGTTAGACAGTTTCACGATTAATATGATTCGAAAGTAGAACACAATCAGACAAAATAAGTAAAAGTGGAGGAAGTGTACATTGATGTAATAATATTAGAAAATATTGAAAAAGAGTTTAGGCAAATTTATATTTTAGACACGCAAGAGGTGAGAACTCACTAAGGACCTTGGAAAGAGCCAATGTCTCCGTAACCCAACCCTAAAATATCCCAAAACTAAATATAACCATAACCTACACATAACCTAACTCCAGTCTACCCCTAACCAACACTAGTATCTCTCTGAGTAGGTTAACCTTATCCAAGCCTAATTAGAAACTGACCAGATATCCCGTTTAGAGCAGTTACACTTTATTCAATAGTTTTTTTCATGAATAGAGTGTTATTTAGCTGATTGGACATCCTAGGGGCATTTTTGCTTTCATATCAGCTGAGTATCTAAAGTTTAACTTCACCAGAGTATGGTACCTCGGGTGGTAAACATTAAAGGCGATAAATTTAGTGGAGGTGTTTATGCTACACTGAATTACTTTAAATGAGTTCGTCACTCTTTCCGAATGAATTTTAGACACCATCAGTCAACAGTTATTTTCTAAGTAAGCCTGTGTACTGACATCCTTCAGAGGACCACTGAACACGAAACATCACTGGACAATTTTCCTACTCAGGATTCCTCAAGAGTGGAGCCCGGCAAGTTGAGTGTCAGGACAAATACTCAGTATCAATCGTAGCTGTCAGTGGGGCTATATATCATGAAGTGACAGAAATTAGAATTCGCAGGCCACTGAATTCCGTGCAAACCAACACTTGAAAAGTTTTTTTTTCAATAGTTATGACCTAGTCATTCTTGTGACGTAATCGACAGAGGAATAGTTGTCCTGTTCTAATTGCACTTGAATTCGGTAGTTAATAAAGACACTTTTAAAAGAATTTATCAAACAGATTCTTATCATAAAAGCTTGAAAATAAAATGAGCTAATGATAAATAAAATAAATTACCTAGGATTATTTACAACATGGATCTTAATAAATCAGTAAGGAGAAGTTTGTAAATGATGACGCCATTATACATTTTACTCATTATTAGACTAAGTAACACCATCTATTAAGAGAAATCTCAAGACTAAAATATGCATTGCTGTAAAACAATCTATTCCCTCTTTACCGCCACTTTCTTTTGTCAAGCCTCTTAAGTCAGTTGGCATTTAAATATAATTACATAACAGCGGTTAGGACGCTCGCCGACCATGCACATCGTCCGGCGTTCGATCCCCGGCCACCGACGCACTCCTTTACCTCGCTAAGCCAGAAATAATGCTGGTGAAGAAAGGTTGGAAATGAGGTGGCTAGCAACCCCATCCTGTAAAATAAACACTGCTACAGAAACTTCAAGCCACTAGCTTGAAGCCCTATGTTCCACTGGGGAACGTGAAGGAATAAAAAAAAACATGACAGCCAGATGCGAAAGCATAATGTTTAGTTTCGAATAACTGAATAACAACAACAAGTCCTTTTAGAGAACCACTAACTTCATTAGTTTTCAATTGGTACTGGAAATGATAATTAGGATATCACTGAAGGCTTCGTCCACACAACAATTATTCAATTTCACTATCTATGCCTGAAGTTACAGTTCGCCTTGTAATTTAAAGAAAAACTCAGGGTTAAACCACAGGTTGAGTTATGTGTGAACTGCTAATAGGTTCCAAAGTAGAACAAAACAGCTATCGAGTACTTCCTGGTTTACAGTGACTCCCTAAGTGATGTTAGCCAGTGACGAATTCTACATAGAAGAGATACATAGGCTTTCGTATGCATAAAAGTTGCATACGGAAAAACCCTTTTTGATATGTCACGCTTATTTTGAAACACAGAAAGAATCTTACCATTCAAAAAAAGCCACTAAACTTGTGAATACAATCCCACACACTGCAATGTAGAAAGATACTTGAACTGTATAAATTCGATATCGAAGTAATTAGTTTAAATTGTAATGAAATACCTAAGTGTTTGCGAACTGGTCCCTGGATAGTAGTTCACTTGGTTTTCCAGTCCCATGTTTTGACTGAAGTCTGCTGATCAGTCTCTTCACAGGTAAACAGAAATATTGGTTAAAATTTGACAATCTGTGTACATGCATACATTATGCAGAAAAACAGGGGAATTTTGTCACCGTTGCACATGTGAGTTATTGTTTGATGTGAAAAGGCATAAAACGCAGATCAAATAGCACTACCCAATAAGTAATTATTTCCGGTATCTGGTATCAGTATATCGGACAACATTTGAGTATAATTTTTGTTACAATTCCGTGTACTGTGTACAAATGTTTTTGTACACAAAGTTCTGGCTTTATGTTGTGTATTGCCAAAGCCTCTGCTATACAAAGCAGATGTATTCGTGTCCCTTTCGGCAAACTTTGTCGAACTTTGTAGACTATATTAAACGATGTGTCAGATGCTGTGTGGTCAGTATCTACAATATGTTGCAATATGGATGAATTAATACCTCTACGTTCTCCTTTGCTCAGCCAAACTAGGAGGTGCTCTCGAACTCGGTGGCATATGTTTCTCGATGAACGCTTTATGCACCTAGCTCGGCAAGGGTGGGTGAACATATAAATACACATGGAATTAGACAATCGACGTAACATTTCCTTGAGATTAAGGTTCACCAGTGGACGGCTAGAGTAGATTATTCCTAAAGTGGCAGCAAACATCGTTTTTCTCAATGATCTCATCAGACAGTCTTTAAGTATCTCACTCGCAGTGTCACCCCTAAATTCCAAGTTTAAGTGCGACACTTATTTAGCTACCTTGTTAATCTCTGTATTTCTTCCACGGAATTTTCTATTGGCGTCTACGAAGCATAGTGGATATTGGTTCTCCATGAAGGTTTCTTTTAGTTGTTTCAGTTCATCATCAACACTATCTTCACTATAAATTCTCCACACCCCTGTTGAGAAAGAATGGATTAGATTCCTTTTTCTGTTTATGGGGACAAAACTGTAAAAATTGGTCAAGACAACTGACCAGTAGAAAAACAACTTGTACGATCTATTCCGTTACCGTGGTCTTGACTTTACTATATAATTCACATAACAATTTTCTTATCCTTCCTTATTCCATGTTCCATTTTTGTTCTGTTTTATTTTATTTACTTTATGTTATCCTATTCTAACACTTTATCTAGTCTACTATTTTGAAAACGTATCACTTATCTTATGTCTCCATCATATTATATTCACATATTCGCATTTTCGAATGTACTTTATTTTCCGATCACCTATTTCACACTTGTCTACTGAACTTTAGGTTGACCTCTATTTTTCGTAAACAGACATGGAGTGGACAATATCTTCATTTTACCAGTTTTGTCCCTATCCAATATAAACGTTCCCTAGTGAAATGTTTGTTCTCAAGGGCCCGAAAATATGCACGAGTGACACATTGATGGATGAGTTTCGAAATATACATTCAGTTTTATTAGTTAATGGGTATCCGGAGAACTTTATCACTTGTCACAGTAAAGAAAGACCACATCTCGAAAAGACAGCTGCTGTACCAAAGAACGTTATCTTTATTAACCTACTATTCAAGGGTGACCGGATTATGCACTTGGCAGCTCAAAGACTTCAGTCAGCCATCAAACGCACATTCTACGCCGCATCTCTTTTTCTCATTTGCCGAATATTTTCGATCCCTGCACCTACGATTAAAGGACGAAATTCTGTGGACTCTACTTCAAACTGTATCTACAAGTTCACCTGCAGCAGCGGTGACACCTATATAGGTAGAACCAACAGAATGTTCCAATGTCGTCGAAAAGAACATGTTCCAAAATGGCTACTAAATCATATAGAAAATCCCAATGCGAGTAATCTGAATAGAAATTCAGCATCATCCATTGCAAAACACTTATTAATGTCAGGTCACAAAATCAATATTAATGACTCTTTCACAATTATTTCACATAACTCTAATTCAAAGTTATTGAAGGTGATGTGTACAAAAACAATAGACTTCAACCTTCGCCTACCATGGACTACTAGACGTATTTAAATATGATTGGTCATTAGTATGTACTTTTGTATTTTATATAACTGAGTAATTTTCACCATCTTTATTTTATTATTGTGGAGCATGTTAGTTGTAAAGTGGTTGTAAAGAAACTACGGAATGCTATCATCATCTCGCGAAATTTGTCTTCTTAGTGCCTTATTCAAATCTATTTATTTAGTTTTTCATTCATATATCTAATCAGTTGTGACTCATAATCCTATGTACTAATGTTATCATAGCACTGTTAAACTTTAACACGCACACACACACACAAGAAAACTAATTGTTATTATCTATTGTAATTCATATATATTAGAGAACCAATGAAAACCAGCCACGGAGTACTGGAAGCCAGCTGTTTCATCCTAGTTTGGGAATCATCGGCAGTACGCACCCATCACACGGCGTTCGAACCCAAGACCTTTCGGTTACAAGGCAAGCTCGTATACCATTCAGCCACTTTGACCCGATTCAATGACCAGCTCATGAATTCTAACTTTTACCAATTCGTGATTTAGCGCGTACTGCCGGTGATTCCCAAACTAGGATGAAACAGCCGTCCAGTACTCCCTGGTTTTCAAGGGTTCTCCAACTGACATCAATCAATCCGTGGTCAAACTCGAAAACAAATCTAATCCTTACAAATCAACTCTTTAGAAAATATATATACGACTGTACAGCTATGAAAATGAAATCGTCGAAAAGAGAATTTTCTTCGCTTAATTCTTTGTTATTATGTCTCAATGGGGATTGTCAATTTAATTATAATTAAAGCAAGATTAACAATTTTATATGAATGAAAATCTGTACATGTCTTCTTATAAATAAATTGTCAGCTGACAAAAGTCTGCTGGTGTTTGACGTGTATATTTATTTTCGAATATTAAGAAGACGCCTTACCAGCATCCAGAAAACAAATCTCAAAGACTTAATGAGGAAAAATTGTTTCAGAATGCAACAGTATCGACAGACCGAAGATACTTCATAGAAAAAAATGTCTAGACTAATAATGCCATAAGTCTGCTTCTGTCCTTACACCCCATTTAACTCAACCTTACCAGAAATGCAAGGAATTCAGTTCAAAGGTATTCAACAATGTGTCGTCGTCTAATATTCAGGTTTTAGGATGAGACTGTTATTCAGTGCTTCGGCTTTTCTATGGTTTACAACATTATTATTATTGTTATTCATAGTTAGCGATCCAAGTGGAATAAAGGGCTTCAGCTGTACATCTTCATTGCAGTCTGTTCTCTTCCACGGCTTTCAACTGCCTCTACGACTGTTCACAAACTTTTATTCCTTCTTCACATGATCATTACTGTTTTGCCCTCAGACCAACGCCTAACTCGTCATCTCCCATTCGGAGTGAAGTCCAGTGGCAGCCTGGTGTGTGATTTCACTTCATGGTCTCTTCAACAAATGTTCACCTGCATATTTGTTGGGTAGTAGGTTGTTAGCTAGTTCGTTGCTTGTCACAGTTCCTTGTCGTTTATCCTTACCGGCGACGGCAAAAGCAGCAGTTGAGGGTCTGGCATTTGATGTTCAATCCATTTCCATTTTCTTGTTCATATTTATTGGGTGATTGGTTCTTAGATGTTTTGCTGCCACAGTTCCTAATGGTTTCTTATTTCTGTTGAGCTATCTGATCCACAGTTTGAAGTCAGTGAAGGCATCTGTTGGCAAAAGCTTGCAGTAGCCTGTTGGAAATGATTTCGATAATGCCCTTGAAAAGTCTATCAACTATATAGAAGCACCGACTGACTTGATATTATTGTCACATAATCAGATCTGATATTTTTTGCCGAGTGAGTGTTACAGATCTTCATACTGATTTTATCGGAGGGATGAAAGCAAGAGAGTTTTGCTGTCGTGATCCGGTCGTATGTGACTTTGATATCCATATTCGTGTGGCTACTTGTTGTTGAGGTGATTCTGCCAAGTTAAATGAAAGGGATGACTTCATGTGGATTTCTCCTATTGATGCTGATTGGCGGTTGTTGTTGCTGTTGCTCAGTGGGACATTTTCATCAACTGCGTCTTCTCAGTGTTCACCTTGAGTCTTATTTTCGCTTCCTTTTCTAACAACTCATTGAGAGATACATCAGACCGTGAATAGTGAAAGGACGGGTATATTCTTGACCAAAAAAGGACTCTTAGAAGATCTGAATTTCGAGGATGATTTATGTTTGGAGTCGGGCAAAAAAGCAGTTAACGAAGCAAAAACCAACTTGTTTGCATTAATTAACATTTTGACTCACCCAGTGACGGCTTCATTCTGCGAACTAATTCCGCTGTGGATTTTTTAACCTTATTCATTATTGTGTCTACGGGCTTCTTAATTTCCTCATATGGACCCATTTCAATATGTTCATTGACTTTCTTGATGTAGTCAGATTTATCCAAAACTACGGTGGCGTTTCCTTTGTCAGCTTTTGCGATGACAATATTTTTATCCTGTTTTAGATTAATTAAAGCTTCTCTTTCCGACTTTGTCAAGTTTGATTTTGCCTTCTTTTGATTTTTTAGGGTTAATGCACATTGTGCTCGAACCTCTTCTGCTGTTGTTTTATCTATTGAACCTAGTGCTACTTCTATGTTAGGAATGACATCCTCTGGTTTTAATTTATTAACTGTTACGTTGAAATTTAGTCCTTTCTCCAGTACTTTTATCTCACTGGAGCTTAGTTCCCTTGGGAACTAAGGAAACTGAGGAAATTAAGAAGCCCGTAGACACAATAATGAATAAGGTTAAAAAATCCACAGCGGAATTAGTACGCAGAATGAAGCCGTCACTGGGTGAGTCAAAATGGTTTAATTTAATGCCTAAAACTAATAATGTTAGAAGGATGTATGGTTCTATTAAAATACATAAGCCAGGTTATCCCATAACAAGAATCAGTGAGATAAAAGTACTGAGAAAGGACTAAATTTCAACGTAACAAAAACCAACTTGTTAAAACTTAATTCAAAGTGAAAGATATCTACATTTACTTGTAGGATTTCATCACTTAGTATCAAACATAACTTTTAGACTTCTATCTCAGGATACAAAGTGGGATGTTTACATGTGAATCAATATTTCTCCAAAATAGTGAAAGGAGGACTGTAAGGAAATAAAGTAGATCTAACTGTCAGTCCTCAACGTATTTTTCAGAAGAATGGATGCAAGACTTCGAAATTAATAAGTCAAGATAAAACTTAGTTGATAATTTTCGGTCATATCATCTGTATTTTTTGACTTTCCGTAGTTGACATTCAATAGACTTATACTTTCGTATATAATTCAGACAAGCAGTCAAAAATTCCACTGTTTACTCTAACCTGTTCCAGTCACTTTTATATTCATACAACTTCATTCTACTTGCTACTATGGAGCTAAACATACAGACTGTACTAGTAGCATATTGTCCAGACATGCACATGAATATCCCCAAATATGGTTCTCAGAAGCAGAAGTTAGAAATTCAATCGTACTATTTCCGAAATCATCTTCTTATGCACCATTCTTTGTCAATAGTGAAATCTTCCAAAATGATATATGAGGAAACACGCTCCTGTCAGTTTAAATTATACAATAATTTGGTATGTAATCCATCCTAATTCGCTTTTGTCTTTTCTCTTCATTCTTTTCTAACTCTCTGATTTTAAAATATAACTTGTGCATATTATGAGCCTTTTACTTTTATGATCAATTTTCTTGTTTCCAAGATCTTATAGTTTTAGTGATAATCTTTCCTGAACTTTGTTCGTCACTCAAATGTTTATTAATGGTATCCATTATTTGCCTTTATTGACATTTAATTTTCAGAACAAGATTCAAATGTACAGCTGTGATGTGAATTCACGAAAAGTATATTCATTTCTGACCTATGTCTTTTCACTTAAACTTTGTGCATATAGGCGTACCCTCTGCCAACAATCTCTTTAAGTATGGAGGTGATGAACAGTTTTAATGTGCAACACAGCTTCTGAATATCTAGGAAACTGAGCCTAAGTGGAAGGTAAAAGGAATCAGCAGGAAGTCATGGATGAAGTTATCATCGTCAAGTGAAATCTGTGGTTCTGAGGAGATTTATATATTTTTCATTGTTCGAAAATACGTTACTCTCAAAATCACAGGATTCATTATCCAAGCTGTTCAGAGTACGAGTTGCCATTGTTAAACTGAATTATGTTTCTCAGGTTGTTACGTGTATGCAACTTGCGTAACTGTCTATTCTCAAGTATGTTAATAGGAATTTATCTTTTAATACATTTACAACAAGATATCTGATTAACATCTTGCGAATAATCTACTGACTGAAACTATTGAAATGTAATCCCCCTAAACATATCAGAAAACCGCATTAAAATCCTTGAGAACCAAGTATTACTGTTATTCTCTCGGGTTCCAAGTGGAACAAACGGTCTCAACAACGCAAGTCCATTTCACTGTTTCCTCTGAATTCCCCTTCCCCTGGCTCCACTATCTGTCGCATGCTTTCATATCTTCCTCACTCTTAGACCTATGACCATGGTTTCCTATTTGGGTTCCATCCAAGGACTTATTTCACGCATGATGTCACTCAGTCGTCTCCTCAGCATGTCTCCAATCCATCTCCGTTTCCTTCCGCATATTTGTTGGTTCCTTGCCAGAGTTCCTTATTGCTGATCCCCTCTGGTCACTGGATCTTCTTTGAGAAATGAAACTAGCAAATAATCTTGTCATAAAAAATATATTACGCCCTACTTCACAGCATCATGTATAACCTACTTGTGGTTTTCATTCAGATAATGAAAGAAGAAATTAAGTAAAATGATGGTTGCTAATGAAATCTTCATTTCATAATTGCTGCTATCTTAACAAAATTAAAATTATAATCTCTCTAATGGTTACATAGCCAACGGAAGAGTTTTTTGATCATCAGTTTTGCATTTCATTACAATTTGCACTAAAATGTAACGAAAAATGGTATTAATCAGAAAAATATTGATTGCTTCTGAGTATTTCATCTGAAAGTTGGTTAACATTTAATTTAAGTTAAGCGGAGTGGAAGTTTTTGTGGGTGACTCTAAACTATAGTAGCCCAAACCGAAACCACCTAGCGAACGGATAAATGACCTTGACAACGACAAGTCTCTATAGGAACGGCGCATAATTTCAATAAAACGTTTATATAAAAGTAATGCAATGTTAAAAATAGTTACAAGGATAGTTCTCGTATATGTTCCAAAACTTTGTCATAGTTATTTTAAACCAAGCCCTGTACATAAACTCATCGAAATAACTGTATATCATTGCATTTCTTGATCTATTCACAGATCTGATCCGTTTTTTGAGGTGACTCCAAAAATTTTCGATGGAATTAGTGTGAGTTCCATCGAAGGGATTGATGAAATCATTTGTATGGTTGACGACGTGATGAATATAGCCCAGGGTTGATAGCTATCTAAAACTACTCCATTCATCTGTATGAATAGTTGTTCTAGGCAGCACTAAGCGTTGGACACTGGGCAATAAGACATTTGCACTGCGATTAGGGATCGCCTCAATGCATCCTTTGTGGAGGGTGGTATCATATGTCCCCAACACCCACTGATGATTTGCACTCAGTCTCCCTCGATTATATTTTCCTTTTATCAGCACTGTCTCATCCACGTGAACAATGACGCCAACTCCACCAAGTACTTGAATCAGCCTGTTCATTTTCCATCATGATATGTCTCTGCAGTACTGGTACCACTGCACTGCAGACACTTCTGAATTTTCTGATTCATACGCTGTTGCTGTTACTGGTCTTTTAAGCACCCAGTTATAACACATCATTAAAATTTTCGTTAGAGGTAATTTAAACTTGGCGAAAAAAGTACCTACGGAATCTGTAAACTAAAAAAGAACGCCATACCTTCTCGAACTGACCTTCTGGTTCGACACTCATCACACCAGTAAACAAATCCATCAATGCACCTAGTATATCTTTGTAAATACATGACACCTCCAAGTTCACACTTTTTCGACCTTCCTATCAGTCTGTTCTCCAAACAGTAATCAAAAACAAGATCTGGAGCGAATTTGCAACACAAAAGGTGTATAGCATCCAAAAGTACGTCTGGATAATACGGAGTCACCTAATTGGTTGCTGAAGGTCATTTATCCGTTCGCTAGGTAGTCTCGGTTTGGGTTGCTATAGTTTAGAGTCACCGTTTTTGTGCTTAAAGTGATGGTTTTCTAGGAAAGAGAATATATATACATATAAGGACTACTCTAACTTGTTCACTCAACCAATTACTTGTAGAATGAATTGAACACAACAATTTCAAAACTCAGTAAATCAAGATGATAGTTTAGTTACATCATTGAATGAGAAACCTGCCTCTTTTCAATGGTGTTAATTTCTCACTTTCCATCAAAGTAGATTAAACACAAATTGTGCAACACAATCCATGCAAAAGTTATACAGGTTGCATTGAAATTAATGTGCATGGATAACTTAAATCCACACACTTAATAAGTAAATTACATAAATTAAGTTTGTAACAATCATGTAGCTAGTTTGTTAACTTTATAATTGTTTTGTGGTTATCGAATTCAACATCATCTTCTAATAATAATAATCATTAATAATGCAAAGCATACTAATTAGACATCGAGAAGCTATTTCACTTCATCTCATCATAATTTACTTCTTAGTATACAAAATAACAGAATCTATGCTACAGTATGGTACTCGTATAAATGTCTATTCAACTGTTTGCAAAGCGTTAACAAGCCAATTGACGAATGAATCTCTTGATGAGTTATGTCATCATCGGAATAAAAATAAAAATCTTCCATCATCATCATCATCTTCTTCTGCTTTCACTGCCAATCTTACAGAGGCTGCTCGAACAAACACGGAAATAAATGCTTCAATGACAATGTCACCTGGATCTACACTACGCCCTATAGATATTGAAATTCAGTATCTATCTGGACTATATCTGTTAGTTTATCGATTTTTATTGAATATACCTGCTGTTATATCATGTTTATTCTATGGTTCATATGCACATAAAATTGGTCATAAGTATATAATGCTGATCCCATGTTTAGGATCTATATCAGCCTGTTTCTTTTTCATTATCAGTCTCTCTTCAAAGTTGAAGTTCATTCCAGATTCGATAATTTTAACATTGATCGGTGCTACATTCTATGGTGTCTGTGGTAAGAGTAGTGCAGTGACTATGGGTGTAAATAGTTATATTTCTGAGAACAGTGTTACACAGAAACGTACACGTATGCTGGCACGATTATTGGGAGTGAATTTTTTAGGACTTTCTTTGGGTACATTATTTCTTGGTGTATTTTATCAATTCTCAAACTATTTTGATCTACTTATATTTGTTATTGTTGGAGATTTATTTGCTATTTTATTGATATTTTTGGCAACTTATCTTAAAAATGATGAAAAGTTGTCATCCTCATCGACAGAATCATCAGTAACCTCAGAAATTTCAAATGAAATAACATCTACCATGACAGAAACATCACCTTCATCCTCTAGTGAAAACCAATTACACGACGATAAAACTGATGAAAATCATAAAGATTCGGGGAATTCACTCAACTATAAAGAGAATATATTATGGTATAAAAGAATACTGCATGGAATAGTTAAACCATTCAAAACTGTGATATCATCATATACATTTTTATTTAAAAAACGTGACAACAATAGACGCCTTTATCTCATCATCATACTTGCTACTATTCTCTTCAAACAAATGGCCAAGTCAGGTGAACAAGATGTTACTCTCCTGTACTTGACCAATGAACCAACCTTGCTGTGGAGTGCTGAACTCTACGCTTTCTATACAGCACTATATTATAGCTTAATGTTTATCCAGTTGATAATTCTATTGCCAATATTGGAGAAGAAATTTGCCTTTCGTGATACAACACTAATACTGATCGGTCTTGTTTCAGAGGCGATACGCCTTTTTGTTACTGGTTTAGTAAAGAATACAGTGATCCTATTCCTCACAGCTGTCTTGGGATCTATGGCCAGTTTTATTACAACATGTACACGTTCACTAATCAGTAAACTTGTTCATGGGGATGAGATGAATGCAAGTTTTGCAGTAATTTCAATACTGGAAACACTAGCTAATCTTATGGGTGGTGCACTGTTCACACTCATTTATAATAAGTCGCTATTATTCTATCCACCTTTTATATTTATTCTATCTGCTGTTTTGAATATTCCCCTGATATTTATTTTCATTTGGTTAAGATATAAACTATTGATTTATGAAGTGTACTGTTCAGAACCTGAGAAAATTTCATCAAATGAAGAGACCGTTGAAAAGAAAAGCGAAACTACGTCCTTATAACATGTGTTGTGTAGGCATTTAGTGTTGGAAACGATGTCACCTTCACTATGTTAGGTTTAAGAAAGCTGCAAAAAAGAATTTCCCTGTGATTACTTTGTATTGTAATTTTTATTATCTTCCTTATGTATCATTTAGTAAATGGAAATTTTTGAACATTATTTTATTATTATTATTATTAATACTTTTCGAAATTAATAATCAAATCATTGGAAGCCGTATTACATGTTAGTCTTATATGTGTTGATGTGGATCAACAAAGTGGATTTATAGCATTTAAATAAGCCGTCGTCTTCTGAGGATTCAAACTTCAGTAAACGGTGAAGACAACGTTTCTCTGAATAAGCTAACCAAATTAACTATCAAATTACAGTGTACAGTACAGTTATGTGAGTTACTTTTATGCTTTATATTAGAAAGCTTAATTTGTTGACTTTAATTAGAATTAGTAACCAGTTAGTTTAAAACAGTACGATTTATATCATTTTAGCCTAACCTGAACAGTTTTCTATGTATTGAAATGCATATGAAACTGAGACAATTGAACTAGAACATTTAAATGCTTTGTGTAAAGAAATATCCAAACTGCTTTCTCATCAAATGGGAGTCTTATTATTCGTAAATTCGGGTGCACTTAGGACGTTTCTGAAAAGCAAGATAATAATGTGCGACTATTTCATTCTGCTGAGGTGTTTAACACCTAAAGTATTCTTTGGAGGCTAATTCCTGAGGTGTTTGCTGTTAATCAAATGCTTTATTGACAGAGGATTCTGTTCATGAATGAAAGGAAATATTACTTTCTCTTTCTATTCAGAATTAACCAGAGTTCATTAGATTCAATAGGAATTCTTTCTTTTACTCGCCACTTTTACATACAATAAATACATTGGAACCCTGTCGTTACAGTTTACTAACACGATATAAATTCTGAAGGTAATTAGATTGTATATTCTAGATAGGGAAATTACTCCCATTCATGTGTAAGATAAAGTTCACTGTGCGTATAAGGAGAAATATTAGCGTTCACAGCGATGCAGTACCTGTGCTTCAGAAACGTTATTCATCCTCTTGCCTGGAATTCTAGTGAGAATTCATGACCAGTGGGACCCACCATTTCGGGTGTGAGCGTAAATACTCGCCGATAATATTGGCTGGTGGTCGCGCCAAAATCACACATCGGTAGAAGTAGGAAATCATACACCAATGGATCGTGTCCCAGTGGCTGAATGGTCTACGAGCTTGCCTTTTAATCAGTAGGTCCTGGGTTCGAACTTCGATAGGTGCGCGCTGATAAAGAGTTCTAGACTAGTACGAAACAACAGCCCAGTAATCACTGGTCTTCAGTGGTCCTCTAGCTGAAATCAGTCTCTGAGGAAACTCAGAATTATCTCTTCATAAACTGAATTAGGAAAGTCATGTGTTTCCATTAATAAACTTGCTAGTCATCGGCTTCGCAATTCGGAAAACTGTATTATGCTATCAGATAATAAAAGCTCAGTTTCACAAATGGTCACTTCTGGGTTTATGGAGAATAGTTTAAGTATACTTAGACCTTTTTGTCATGAGAAAATTAAGTTTATCACTTTCCTTAATCAGTTCTGCTAGTTTTGATCATATTAAGCTAAGGCTTATCAATTAATGGGCATTGGTAGGTGATATTACGAACTTGATTGCTAAATGCCTCAAACTTTTCAGAAAGCACGGATGGTAAGCCTGTATTCTTGAAAAAAACAAATCATTTCATATGGACCTAGAGAGTTGGTTAGATTAATTTTGAACAAACTGAAGAATGATAGTATTGTGGTGAGAGCAAGCTGCTAGCCGATTGGTAGACATTAATCTAGGCTGATTCAACAACCGATCACAGCTGACCTAGACGTGGACAAATATGATTCGCAGACAAGTGGCTCGCATTTCCGAGAAATATCGAAAACGAGAAAGCAGAAGACTGCGTTTGTTTGCAAACAACCAATCAGAAGACCGCCTTCTTTCTGCGGGCAGAAGCCTATTAATGTACGTAAAATACATATAAATACCTGTTGGTTTTCTTAATAAAACGGATCTGTTGCCTGGCCCTTGTCTTCTGTTGTTACAGTATCATCTAACCAGTTATCAGTTAACTTTTAGCAACTCCTTTAGTAACAATAGTATAAAAATGACTCAGAAACACCAGGAATTTGTGTGGATTTCGAAACTACTGTTATCTGTATATTCCATAAATATCCTATTACACTAAAAGACTTATGCAGTTTTATTACACGTGAATGAAAGTTTCTTCTAGATTTAATTATCGAATGCCTTGTTTCAGATATCACTAGTTAAAGAGTTTAAACATTCATCTATAATAATAACACCACGGGGATTATCCTAACGTGTGTTTACTCTTTTCGCACATGCCAACTGCCTTTCGGGAAATGAGTAAGAGCGTTGCTTTTTCGCGAGCCGCCCCAGCGACTGATTCAGTCCCAGGACGAGCCCCCTAAGACGGTCTTTCTTCATATTCACATCTCAGGACACCCTTGGTGGTACGCATATGAACATCTTCTCAGGGACATTTGCGCACAGGAGCCAACCAACCTTGACTCACGGACCGAGATCCCTCCCACCAGGCCACTACCCACAGGCATGAGACACTAGTCGAGCGGACCCCGGCTAACAACATGCACCACGCTGCGCCAGGCGGTATGGGTTATATGCTCTAACAGCCATCCGCTAACCATTTTTTATGGGCCCAAATCCTCTCGTCGAGATTCCCGAAGAACTACTGGTCCCGCCGATGCCCCATACACAGCCATTTGATATAGGCCGATGGACGGCACCACTGCTTCATCAAGACTGAGTAATTAGACGTGGGTGTTGTCTCATGCTGAGCGAACTAGTCTCGGAAATGATCCCTGCGCAGGTCGGCCGAAGGTTCGAATCAAGCTACCCAGTTGGTATTGGGTTGCAAGACTCTCTTCAACATTCTCTCACTCGGTTTTCATGACCAGACTACCGTTCACAGAATGCTCCAGCGCCCCGAAAGACGCCCATCGCCTAAGGAGATAACAGCCAGAACAAACCACATTCGGCATTTCCAAGGGCAAGAAATAGCTCGCTCTAATTCTGATAGGATTTCGCTGAGGCGGCCGGAAAACCACTCCACCCGGCGAGAACCGCGGGAAGTACCTACCAGCGCAACCATGACCTCAGACGCCGACCCGAGGGTGAACTTAGCGCAAGGCCACATGTCTACGTCATGGGACGACATCGGTAACCTGTCATCATTTCGTTATCCCGCCATTACCCATGCTCAGGTGAGTTTCTTCACGTTGATACTCAGAGCACCGGGCGGAATTAGATGACGAGGCATTTGGCTACCTTAAGAGAGTGACAGTTACTCTTTCTAAAAGTTTCTACTTCGCAATCTGGATGTTTCCCCAGTTATATATCAAGTTAGTACAAATGAGGTGATGATAAGTCATAATGGTATGGAAGCGTGTCATAATGACGTTACTGTATATATAGTAAAGGTGATCTTGAGCATAACTGGCTGCTTTGGTAAAAATATGGTTGTTAAACCCTTTAAATCTGTATTTCAAATCGAGGAACTGTCATATTTGGGATTTTATGTGATCATTGAAGATTGTGAACCTTATTGTATATGCTTCAATGCTAATATCTGAAGCTTATCCACTTAACAAATCATGAATACTTGTGCGCCATTATAGATTGTCTATAGTACTACTGTACAGCTCTTTCTAAGCGCGTGATAATTCCTTATATCTTATTCTAGTCACAGATTAATTTAGCGTGGAAACGGAATCAGAGTCATGGAGTAACTCATGTAATCGAATAGTTGAAATTCCCAACGATGTATGTTGAAGCCATTTTCATCCAAACGAGTCAATATCAGCTGTAAGTGCTTTCAAGTGGGCACCGATTCAGTTCGACTATCCGCATTCTGGAAAGACCTTCCAAAGCCAAGCAAACGTATCAGGAGGTTAAGGCGGTACACAGACTTAGGTAACTTCTGTGAATTCAGTAGTAAAATATTACTACCTTTAATTTTTATTGAAAACTGTTTCATGAGAACTAAATGTGATCCCTCCTATCAGATAAAATTAAAATAAGCTTATATTCATCTGAACATATGCAATTACGTAAGACAAAAGATCGAATCAAGGTTGAGTATGAGGATCAGAGTTAGTGAACCTTCGCTAAGTGTCTGAAAATATTTAGTTTCAAATGTGTTATTGGTTAGTGAATCTGTCAAAATCAAAAAAATAAACTAAATACTCTTTCTCGTCTCTTCTGTTGTAATATATATGAGACCGATTAATACAATCGGTTTGATGCTGTAATAAATATAATGGGTATGCGACAGAAAAATCAGAAACATTTTGAAGAATTCCTTCTAATGAATTTTAAATGTTTTAAGTACACAAATGTAACTCATTTGACTGATATGAAGTCAAATATATTAGGTTAACCTTCGTCAAACGCGTCTACTGATAACTGTTAAACGAGAAGAAAGACGTAAAACAGTTCTCTTATGATAACAATAAGTAAATAGTTCATATTACTGAAGTTTTTAAAAGTGCACAATGAATTTTCAAGAGCTGGTTTGTAAGGATTAGATTTGTTTTCGAGTTTGACCACGGATCGATATCAGTTAGAGAACCATTGAAAACCAAGGAGTTGTGACCAATGAGATCCATCCGGTCAAGTGTGAGGATGGATGTCCCGCCAGTGGGCTGGCCATTGAATAGGGTCCCAATAGGCTGAGTGATATACGAGCTTGCCTTGTAACCGGAAGGTCCTGGGTTCGAACGCCGTGTGGTGGGTGCGTACTGCCGATGATTTCCAAACTAGGATGAAACAGCTGGTTGTCCAGTACTCCAGTGCTGGTTTCCAATGGTTCTCTAACCCATGTCGCTCATGATGAAATCCTGTAACTAATAATTATTTGTTTAGGCCATATAAATTAATATGGGTTGTCTATTTTGAGTCTATAAAGTGATGGAAAACAATAATTATAGACGGAGGATAATATAAGTTAGAATAGATAGCTAAGAGATAGGTGCATTCAGTTTAGTAAAATTTCATTCTGTAGTCAAATTTCCCTCTTCTTTGTTCGCCTCATTGAACACTTCAGATTCTTCACATTGTCATCATTGTATTCTACCGCATCACATATCGCTTGATATATGAAATGCGGTTCGGGGGGGGGGGTAATAACCAGCTGCAAACTAACAGTGTATCTACCCGTTTTTTGCACTTATCAGCCACCAGTCAGTATAATAAACAGAAACAAAAGAAAAGTCGATTAAAACACATAAATATCAATTTTTGAATAATTATTTATTCCTCCCAAATATTGTCACTGTGATGGATTTAATTGTCTTCTAGCTAACGCTTCACTATAAAATGCACCACGATGTAAGGCAATTCTCGCAAGCAGTTCATCATGGCTAGAACGTATTCCTGATAGACGTCCAATGTTAACCCATGCAACTTGTTCAGTAGACTCAGATTCCAGAAACACCTTTTTTTGTTAAAAAAAAAAGAAAAAGAAATATAAATAAATATTACAGCAGACAAACATATCATATCCAATTCGGTATTTTGAATTTAAACAGATCAAGGAGTTGAAATTTAATCCCAGTTTCCTTTAAAAAAACAAAATTATTCAGATCACAATATGCGATCTGTTTGACGCCATCATTTGTAGTCAAGAAAGCAAGCATAAACGCATGACAGTATATACAAGTGATTGGATACTACTTACATCAGCCAGTGATTTCTAGCCAAGTCAAAGTGATTTACACACCGGACGGCTCATCAACAGTGTACTCGGTTTTACCCAGTTAAGAGGATCAAAATTAGCAGGGTGGTCATCCAGTGTTTAGATCACCTCAGCCTGGTTAGGTAGCATTACTGGCTGATGTGGGTCCTGGTCAACTCTTCATGTAAATCAGTCAATAAATGGTGCTGAACGTTTAATATAAATATATATATGGTAAACTTCTACCTATTTATTTTTTTGATTATAGCTTGATTTCATACCGTATTTTTGGTACAAGTATGGAATTTTCAGCATGTGATATTGGTAACCCAAATTTTCCAGGCCGACCATTGATATCAGGTATGCATCGGCAGGGATAGAACCCTGGACCATGTGTATGGTCGGCGAGACTATTAACCGCTGTGCCACCGACACACAGTGAAGTTGATAGTTTTAACAGTGTCACACAGACTCCATATTTCGCTGAAAACCTTCGGGTTTAACAAGCTAACAAATGAAATATATCTAAGAGACCTCATCAAACCACGTCATTATCGCTTTAGGTTTTGTCAACTTAGAACAGTGAACACCTTCATATTCATCGATAGAAATTGTTCAGGTTCCATAACTGAATAGTTTCATTTAATACAGCTTATAGGAATAAAGTGGTATTTATTGCCTGATGACATTCCAAGAACAATTCATCAATTTTTGCTTAGCTCATTCACATCCTTCTTGTACATAACGTTGTAACTGAAAAAGAAAGATTTTAGTTTCATCGGTCAACTGTAAAAGCAACATATATGTGAACCTCGTCAACGAATTATTTCTGACGTCTACAGGTGAAAACCAACAAGTTGATGGAAGAAGCAGCGAAGGCAAGACCTCAGATGGAAATATTGAATCAGTCACTGTCATGTCTTTCACTTATTCGGACAATTTCGTTTCAACTACAGGTGGAACAGATGAGAATGTCGAAGCCAGCCAAGATCGAAAAATTGAGGCATATCTTCATTAATTTGAAGTCAATGTAGAAATCTGATGTATTCAGCACAGATAACTCTCCGTTATGGATAAGATTTTATTTTCATAAATCACACAGTGTTGTGCAGTAATAATATTACTGTTGTCTCAGGGTGACATGGAGGAGGTCGTGTGAGGGAGAAATGGAAGCTTATGGAGACAGAGAGAACAGAGTGAAGTGAGGATGTGTTCTCAAAGCTCCATGTTCTACTCGGAACCTGTAGGAAAAATCAATAACAAAAAATCAATCAGTGTAAAAGTCAGTCCTTACTGAAGTGGAGAGGATTATACATGAAGACTGCTAAATAAGATGAAGAACTGGAGAAGATTTGTACCTCAGGTGGATCATTTTGTTGTATTTGTATTCTCTAAGCTGAATGATTCATCTACGAAGCTTTCATTGCTCCAATACTAGCCAACATCTTCAGCACATACTTCAGTTTGTTGAAGTGATTCTTTAGATTTCTCCACGAGTTTATTAGTCATCTCTCCTGGTGACCTGACCTTGAACCTGATTGTTTGTTTTCGTGTGTTTTCACACCCTCTAGGTTACTTGTATTGATACTGATTGTTTTCTTGACCTGAAGTTTGACCCTTTGTGTATGAGACTTCCTTCTTATCGATTGATGAATTTTGTCAATGTCGATGTGTCTATTGATTGATGATTCACTGGAATACCAGGCGTCTAAAAATTCTCTGGCATTCTTGGTGTTTCCTCTGTCTAATATTTGAACGTTGTCCTAGTCGAATTCATGTTCGTGGTTGTCTGTATGCAGTGGTATGAGGTAGTGGATGTCGTGTCTTTTGACGACTAATTTCTGATCATGGATACGAAGACGAAGGGGACGTCCACTTTGGCCAATGTAGTGTTTTCCTCTCAGTCGTTGCAACTTATTTTGTAGATGGTGTTGGTTTTATCTTCTTTCCTTGTTAAGTCTTTTGGTTGACACAGAGCTGAGTGAAGTGGTTCTTTTGGTTTATGTGAGACGTTAATTCCTATATTGTAATAACTGCGAAAAACACTACATTGGTCAAAGTGGACGTCCCCTTCGTCTTCGTATCCATGATCAGAAATTAGTCGTCAAAAGACACGACATCCACTACCTCATACCACTGCATACAGACAACCACGAACATGAATTCGACTAGGACAACGTTCAAATATTAGACAGAGGAAACATCAAGAATGCCAGAGAATTTTTAGACGCCTGGTATTCCAGTGAATCATCAATCAATAGACACATCGACATAGACGAAATTCATCAATCGATAAGAAGGAAGTCTCATACACAAAGGGTCAAACTTCAGGTCAAGAAAACAATCAGTATCAATACAAGTAACCTAGAGGGTGTGAAAACACACGAAAACAAACAATCGGGTTCAAGGTCAGGTCACCAGGAGAGATGACTAATAAACTCGTGGAGAAATCTAAAGGATCACTTCAACAAACTGAAGTATGTGCTGAAGATGTTGGCTAGATGAACCATTCAGCTTAGAGAACACAACTACATCAGTAAAAGATAAAATACACCTGGTAATCATCACTACTTTATAAATAACATCAGGTTAGATGAGTCAAACACCTAGATTACTAATAGCTATTAATGATATGCAATACATGACGTATATTCATAACAGTATTTATTAAACAGGTACATAGTTTCATTACTTATATGTCTCGTTTTCTGTTTACAAGATATTCTTGAAACAATATTCTAAAATTTACCCTCTTAAACTTATATATACTATTGTTCAAACAATCCACAAATGCTCTACTTAATTAGGTATTCTTTCCATTGGTATTCCAATTAAGAATTATTGGGTACTTTTCTGGTTAGATTTAACATTCAAGGAAAAAAAAACAAAGATACATTAACATCATCTTATAACTAGTTTATATTTATTTACAAGAATAAAAATTTTAAATTATTTATGTTACTATAAATTCAACAGTTTTTTTTTGCAGTATATAATTTTCTAAAACAAATAAAACAAAATGAATGAATGTGAAACGACCTAGAGTAATAAAAATCAATATTCAATTGTTAAGAAAAAGTAATTCACTAAAACAAATTAGTTCATCCACACATTGTTGAATAACTTCTTTACTCAATAAATTGTATTTTACAATAGAACATTGGCTTATTTTTATTCTTAAAGTCTGATTATTTCAGAAAATACTAAAAAAATCTTTTTATCAAGTGTTGGTTTGCAGGGAATGGATTGGTTACAGAATCGATCGCTAGTTGATATCAGTTTGAGAGTACTGGACAGCTGTTTCTGTAGTCCTAGTTTGGGTCTCCTCAACAGTTTTCACCCACTGGTGTTTGAACCCGTAACCCTCCGGTTACGAGGAGAGATTGTAGACCATTCAGCCAGTGGGATCTGGCCCAATGGTCCATGAATTCAAGCTTCTGACAATTCGTGATATATATTTAATTGGTTAGGGGATTTCATCATCAGCTGACATCAAGTAGAGAACCATTGGAAAACCTGGGAGTCCTAGAGCGAAACAGCTCTCTAGTACTGCCAGGTTTTCTAATGGTTCTCTAACTGATGTCAGCTCATGATGAAATCCTCCAACCAATCAAACAAAAATCCCTACAAAACAAATACTTGAAAATATATATTTAACGCAACCGCCTACCAGTGTTACGGGCGATTAACTGTTATCTTGTCTACCTTGGTGGACCCCGCTGGTTAAGACTGGCTGGCCTCCGGAAGGTCCTGGGTTTTATTCCCGGTGGGTGCGTACTGTATCTTTATATATTTAATATTTATAAACATTTTTCCATAGACTATAATCAGGCTATAAACAAAAAGAACTATTTTTGATCACAGTCACTTATACTTCAGCAGAATGTTCACCACTACAAAATATTTGCTAGATATTTAAACAAAGTTACATTATCTTGAAGATCAGCAATTTTATTTAAATTTGATAGAATAGAACTGAACTCTTCTTACGTGAATTTTCTTAGCAGATCTATTAGGATCTGAAAAAACCTACACCAAGATATTTCATTATATGGAATGAGTATGTAAACAATCCACCATTTCATATTTAGACGTGACATAAGTAAAATATTGAAAAAAGCTACCAGAAGGCAGTCATGTTTCTTCTTGAGATAAATTTTGTTTATTCAGGTATTGGTTTGC
Organism: Trichobilharzia szidati; assembly: GCA_944472155.2. Taxonomy (NCBI): domain Eukaryota; kingdom Metazoa; phylum Platyhelminthes; class Trematoda; order Strigeidida; family Schistosomatidae; genus Trichobilharzia; species Trichobilharzia szidati. Next base: position 80,050,042 of record OX235274.1, read on the forward strand.
AGGAATTTTGTTCGACTGGTTGAAGGATTTCATCATGAGCTGACATCAGTTAAAGAAACGTTGGAAAACCTGCAGGGAGTACTGGACAACCAGCTGTTTTGTCCTAGTTTGAGACTCTTCACAGTAAGCACCCACCTCCAGGATTCGAACCCACGACCTTCTGGTTATAAGGTGAGCCAGCTCGTAGACCATTAAACCACTGGGACCCGATCCAATGGCGAGACCATGAGTTCCAACTTCTGCCAATTCATAACATAGCGCGACCACTTCGCAATGTCTTCGATGAGTAACCGTCCTCACCTTCAACCTGCTGTACCCTGCTGGTCACGGCTTCCCACTAGAACCCCAGGTCATTTCCTGAGTAGGGTCAGTCGCTAGTGAGCGACGAATTTTGGTTACATTTGATCCTACCTAAAAATAAGCTTTTATGTGATTCGGTGGCGCATCTTATAGCATGACGGAAATCACAATCGTACATTTCAGTAACACCTTCGCTATTTGATGTGACCAGACAATACCTGACGTTTGGTTTTTCCTGTCTGATTGTATTGATGAATGAGGTAATTGTCCTCAATATACTAGAAAATATATCTCTAGTCATTTAGGGACTTCGGTGATTCATTCAAGACTAAATTTCGACGCTGAACTGTCACACCATTCTTAAAATATCAATATTTATATCCTCGTGATACCGTTCTTTCTAAATATTTCCACTGCAGTAGGCCATCAACCGAAAACACTTGTGAAAATACTTAGAGTTTTGTCGTATTGTCCATGATCATTATGAAGCATCCTTGACAATGGACTTCTAATTATTGTTTCATGGTCTTCTTTATGCTACTTTTTCCCCATATAATTCTCATTTGACTTGTTCTGTTGAAGTTTTTTGATGTACTGAATATGTCTGAACCACAGTAATCCTTTGAATTTCACACTGTATGTTAAAGGTCGTGTTTTCCTTTCTGCGGCTTCAGCTGCCCTAATGGGGTTTGATGGCTGAAGATTTATGAAATCATATCGACTCACAAAATGAAAACTGTGCAGCTTTTGTCTTCCTCTGTCTACAGTATTGCCTATCTTTATCTTCTTACTGCCTTTCGATTTATATAAGCAAATCATCCATAGTGAGCAAATTTATCATCTAAAAATCTCTTTAGCAGGTAACACTACATTTCCTGCTGATGAATCAGTATGAATAACCAGGATCAGGATCTCTGTAACATTCCTTGTACCATCCATTAAATTTCCCACTTTAATTGTTAATAAATTATCAGAAAATGATACAGGCGAGGAGTGGATTCTTTTATTCCTTTTCGTTCCCAGTGGAATATAGGGCTCCAAGATAGAGGCTTGAAGGTTCTGTAGCAGTGGTGTTTATTTTTACGGGATTAGGTTGCTAGCCTCATGCCCAACCTTCCCTCTTTACCATTCTTATTACTGGGTTAGTGAGGTAAGTAAATGCGTCGGCCAGGTATCGAACCCCGGGCCACCTGAAGGGAGTAGATATGCTGAATATCAATGTCTTGAAAAGACATATCAAGGAGGCTTGGTATGGACTGAATTCCGTAGTCCTGATACTAAGAAAAGGATACAACAGTTGCCTGGTGATCCTTGCTTTTTAATGGTTCTACGATTGATATTGGTTAGAGAACCATTGGAAAACAAGCTGTGAGTACTGGACAGCTGCGTCGTCCTAGTTTGAGACTCTTCATCAGTACGCACCCACTTCCAGGGTTTGAACCCAGGACCTTCCGGTTACAAGGCAAGCTGGCTTGTATGCCATTCAACCACTGGGACCCGATTCAAAGGTCAGCCCATGAATTCTAACTACTACCAATTCGTGATTTAGCGTGACCACCAACCAATGTCATCGGTGGGGACATCCATCCTCACACTTGACTGGATGGACTTCACTGGTCACGACTTTGGGCAAACTCGTAAAAACAAATCTAATCCTTACAAACCGACTCTTGAAAATTGATATTGGCTTTATGTAGCGTTCTAAATTTACTCTTACGATGCTACAAAGTCTAGCAATTTAATCTAAAAGTTGTTTATAGATTTTTGAATTTTGGTAATTTGCTAATTGATTTTGACCGAAGAATAATACGAGAGAGAATAACTGGGCTATACTGTCACCTTTTAAGTACAGCTGTTCTGAGAACTTTGATTTTCTTCGCAACTCAAGCCTATTTATTTATGCGACCAGAAAATTTCAGGCACGTTTTACTTTCAGAATTGTTTACTCTCATTGGTTATGGTAGCTGTACCATTCTAATCTATTTCTCTATTAGGATTAACAATCATTTGGCAGTCATTTCAAAACTTATTCAAGAATCCATATTGTCTCCATCGAAATGCATTGTTTCACAAATGCCATGGTAATCAGATAACAGTCAAAATACATGATGTAAATTTGAATAAATTATACACCATAAAGACAACTTATATTTGAAAGGGGGAAGGAGAGTATAAGTTAGTTTTTCAAAGAAAAGTAGAGGACAACAGAGAAGATAGATAGGAAACAGGAATATACTATACTCAACATACAAGATCTAAAAAGGAAAAAGAAAAGACCAGAGGAGGGTTAAGAAAAACTAGATTTAGAAATGTTGTAATCCTTTTTTTTGCTATTTCCTATGTCATTTTCATTTTCTTTTATCAGATGAAAAATAAAAATGAGTTTGGTATTTGAATGACTTTATTACGAATCTTTGATATCATGTATATAAGGAAAGCTTTTGTTTGTTTATATTTTGACAGTTTCCTGTTTTGAGGTTGAAAGAATATCATTCATACAACAAAAGACAGTTCCCTTATTTTTGAAAATTATAGCCTCGTACACACGCGCACACAGGGATCTTTCTCTCGTATAGATAATATTTCGGTGTTGTTATTGTGACGGTAGAAGACGATAGACTTGGTTAAGGAATGTTTATTGGTAATTAGGTATTTCTATATAGTGGAATTATGTGCACCTTATCTTCAACGCATCCTGGAGAGAATCAAACATGCCCTGGAGGAAAAACTTCGACCGAAACAGGCTGGATTCAGGAGAAACAAGTCATGCATTGATCAGATCGCCACATTACGGATCATCATCGAACAAAGCTTGGAATGGCAGTCACCTCTCTATCTCAACTTCATCGACTTTGAAAAGGCCTTCAGTAGACAGCGTCAATCGAGAGGTGATTTGGAAACTACTTCGCTACAACGGGGTGTAACCGACAATTATACATTTGATCCAACAGTTGTACGACAATGATGCATGCCAAGTAATCCACAATGGGAAACTCACAGAATCCTTCGAAGTGAGGACAGGAGTAAGACAAGCTGGCTGCCTACTATCTCCAATGATTTTCCTGATTGCAGTAGATTGGATAATGCGACAAACAGCGGGCAATCAGGAAACAGGGATAAAATGGACTCACACAAAAAACTTGGAGGATCTGGACTTTGCCGATGATATATGTCTGATTTCCCACAAACTGGAAGATATGCAAGTGAAAAGCAACAAGTTGGCAGAACAAGCATCCAGAGAAGATAGGACTTCAGGTGAACATAGAGAAAACAGAGGTGATGAAGATTCCTGGACAAGAACAACAACAGACAACGATCAGCATAAATGGGAGGAACCTGAAAGAAACAACCTCCTTTATCTACCTACCTACCTGGGAAGCATCGTTTCAACTACAGGCCAACGGAACTGACGAGGATATCAAAGCAAGAATCGGAAAAGCAAGACAAGCTTTCACTACTCTCAAGTCTGTGTGGAGGTCAACAGCACTCAGCGTGAACATGAAAAATAAGATCCGGATTTTCAACTCCAATGTGAAGTCAGTGCTACTATGCGGATCAGAGACTTGCACTGCGCGTCATAAAGAGCATCTCAAACAAACTACACACCTTCATTAACAGTTGTCTTCGCTCAATACTCAAGATCAGATGGCCGGCCAGAAAAGATCAGCAACAGAGATCTCTGGCAATGAGCGAACCAACACAGCAGGAACCGATTGTGAAACAAATAGGCAGGAAGAAATGGAGATGGATTGGCTGGTCATACTCTGAGGAAACCATCAAGTGAGTGACATCACTAGACAAGCCATTGCTCGAGTGGAACCCGAAAGGGAAGCGGCGAGTTGGTCGTCAGTGTAAGGGTGACTTGGAGGAGGTCATGTGAAGAGGAGATGAAAACGTGTGGGCAGACTTGGAGCCAGGTGAAGACTCTAGCAGAGAACCGAACGCAATGGAGACGTGTGGCTGAAGCCCTATGTTCCTCTAGGAATTAAAGGAAACAATAATATAATAATATCTTCAACGCACAATTTGCACAGATCTTCCGTGTCGTGCCACTTCTGACCTTCATACTGTGTTTCCTTGGGTTCCTTTCACATTTCCCATGTATCTCCGCAAGGCTGTATCATTTGCTTTCTCTGACATCAAATGTATCTCCCTGCTTTTTGATGAACGTCTCTTTATATACTGCTGATAAATCCTATCAGCAACACATACCACACTCGTCCCCCTATCAAATCTTTTTGAATGGAGCCGCTTCGAACTTCTTGGTTCTAACTGTTATTTTTAAAATTTTCTAAGTTAAGTAATTTTATTACTTCACAGTTAGTTACTTGCGCAATAATGCAAGTACTAAGGTTACTGTGAATAGTTTGAACAAAAGGCTTTAATCTAATATAACCTTAAACAAAGTAGTCTTAGCAATCTGAATAAAAATTAACGCATAGTTTTTGTAAACGTTAAATTTTTAGTTTATTCATTTTCAGACACCATAAGGTCATTTAATTTATATTTTGTTAGATAGTTTGCATTTTCTTGTTCTTCTTTTGACAAGATATTGATCGCATTGAGTTTAACCAAATGGTGGTACACATTTTAAAATACTACGAATCTATGAGTAACTGTCATAGAACAATGACTATCTCATTGATTGTATCACAAAAAAGTTAACTCAACTCTCAAAATATGCATGCTAATTTCTGTAAACAAAAATAGTTCTACAGAAGGAATCATTTAAGCAGTGGATATAATGAAGAGAAAATGTGAAGTCTTTCCTTCATATCTTTTCAGTTTGACTTGTCAAACCGGGGTATCAAGGTCAGCTACCCATTGTAACGTATTTAAGTCATGTTCAAAATAATTTCTTTTAAAATCTGTTTCATTCACATAACACACAGTAGACTTTTGAGTTTATTGATTCAAAGAATGTAGTCAACGGAATGAAGATCGGTTACAGGATTTCATCATGAGCTGACATCGGTTAGAGAGCCATTGGAAAATCAACACTGGAGTACTGGACAACCAGCTGTTTCGTCAGCCTAGTTTGGGACTCTTCAGTAGTACGCACCCAGCGAGGTTCGAATATCAAGCATAGTGTAGTTATTCGTTGTCCACTAGTCACAGACTTCAAAACTTGTTTGGTTTTAAGTATTATCACTTAGAATGGTTTTCGTACTTCTCAGGATTCATCAGCAGAATGTATTTGTGGCTGGTCAAAATTTATCAGTGAAGGTATTGGGAGTATATCTAATCAGAACAAAACACTCACACAATAAAATTGTGTTTGCATCAATATAAGGCTGACAAAAAACATTCCCAACTCTTTCACCTGCAGCTGATTACCTTGGGGAATAATCAAACAAACGATGCAGGAAACTGAAAAAGCCCGGTGAATTGAATCCTCTATTTGTCAGTGTCATCGGTATCCCTGTCACTCATATTGTAAGTAAATATGGAGAAAATAAGTTTCTAAGTTAATGTAAGAGCAGGATTCGGTCATTGTGGCAGAATATAACTCCATATTATTTTAGCTAACGCTAGAAAGATTGGCCATGATAAATCAAGTAATCTGGGAGAATGCTCTACCGTTGTAATGTATTCAGTCTCATGTAATTACACAACAACAGGTTGGGATAGGGTATAAGTAATCAAAAGTATTATATTTAGGCAGAGAGACAAGTTGATCGTTAAACCTTTGTTCTCCTCAAGTCAGTACCGGATAGATGCAATCAGAATGACGCAACTCCTATCCCAGATACATGGAAGGCCAGATAGTTCAAGTTACCCAGTCGTGTCATTACACTGATATGCTTATGAGCAGCAATAAACTGTGCTCGAGAAGCTGTCAGTTTTTTTGTGTGTTATATGAGATACATTTATGTAACAGGACTTTCCAAAGTATTGCTGTCGTATTGTGATAAATAAAAGTGCTGGATAAATGCAGTAAATAAAAACAATCAGTTAAACATACTTGTAAAATTTCTTCCTGAAATGCATGCTCTTCATTTTCGTGTATATTGAGTAAGACTCCTTCAATCCATGCATGATCGGCATTCAAATGATCAGTGATATAACCTGTATAAGCCTAAAATCAAAAGGTGAAATGACAACTAATTGAATAATATTAGAAATAATTTTATCGAAAATCTCGTATTAATTAACGAGCATGATGATAAAAGCCGAAGGGTGATCTTTGTAATAAAGTGATGCAGAAGTCACCGGTTCAAATGCCGGCTGTGGTTAGGTGTTTATAAAGTTTATTAATCATTAAATGTTTGAAAAGTCATATGGAAACTATGGACTATACTTTTTATAATAAAATGGCAGCAAAAACTACAAAGTATTACGCAGTCACACTGACAAAAATGTTCCAGCTGGCATTTCGCTAATGCTAAGTGACACAAAAATAGTTTAAACAAATGGTCTGTATAAACTGTTCAAATTGGTTCAAGATATCATGAATGTACCTGTAGTAGTTACTTACATTTGATGATAAATGGTGTGTAAAAGACCATTATGCTACCACTGTGGCTAAATATTACCAATTACACAGGAGGTCCAGGCTAGACTGCAGGCCTACACAGTCCTGAAGACTTCACCTATTTTACTGGCTGATAGTAAGCCCAGAAAGCAGTTAGAGTTAGGTATGAGTCTAGCAGACTCACCTCTTAAGAACACCACCACCGTTTATGAAACGTTAAAGTTTGAAGCTCTTGAAACTCAAGAAATGAGGAAGAAAGACCAATATAAATAAACTTATATTACACTGAAGAACGCAGAATTAAGCAACTGAATAAAAAAGAGTAAAGATACGATACACACCAAAGTCTTTATGAAGAGTACATTATTGTCTCAGAGATACATACAGCTAAGATTAAGCTAGGTTTTGATGATACTTTTGTGAGTATAACTCACGCTATCAGCAATTATTACACATTTTATTGATAAGAGACCAAGAATAGTTATGAAATCATTAAGAAAGTGAATCAACAATCAATATATTAATGACCCGCATTATTCAAACAATATGCATTTTTCTTTGATGAACGCAAAATTACCATATTGAGTCATAAGAAAAAGACGTAAACAGCGAAGAAAATTTTCTCATCGACGATTCATTTTCATAAGCTACTGTACAATCGTAATTGTATTCTCCCTCGAGAAAAGTAATGTAAGGTGTAACCTAGAAGAGGTTAACAATTGGAAGTTAGAAAAGAGGCAGAAGTTGGCATGACGTAATAAGTGTGAGATAATGAATAATCAATATGACTGTGTAGAATGGATGGGAACTAGTGGAAGGACGATAAAGTGTTTTTATATAAAATCTGTATGAAAAAGCAGTGTTACTTATAATAATAAAATATGGATGATGGGAATAATAATGATAATGAAATAATAATAAACTTACATAATAAAAGAGAAGCAAAATAATAGTAAGGACGTTAATCTGGTCACGGTAGGGCGAGTGAATGTATGTAGTGCTTCTGAATGCAGAGGTCCGGTTTCAGATCCCGAATAGCTAATGCTTCAGCTATGTACAGATGGCGTATTCGAAGTCCTTTCGCACGATACTGAGGGACTCTGTGTAGCAATGTGAAGCATTCAGGGAGGGGGGTGCTCGATGTCCAGAGTTGACAACGTGTTCCAGGATGGAGCTGCGATTATTCTTCTTTTCTCCCCTGGCTAAACAAGCTGTACAATGTTCCAGAATTCGTTTATGGACTTGACGTTGCGTACGGCCGATATACTTTGCTCCACACGAACAAGTAAATTGATAAATACACACTGAGGCGGCCAAAAGCGCATCTTATCCTTGGTGTTAGACTGGATTAACTGTCTGCCGGAAAATGTGATACGTAAGGTGACTACTCGAAATATCTTCTTCTGACATTTAGAAAGGCGGTTTCTAAGAATTTCTGCTTCGACGTCACCTCTGAATTCCAGGTTCATGAAGAGAGTTTTCTTGGGAACAGTTGTGATTTTTGGCAACGGAGGTTTCTCTTTCATGTTTTTGTCTATGAATCTTGGTGGATACTCGTTCTCTAGTAGGGTTTCATGTAATAAATTTAATTCTTTCTCTATCATGTCTTCCGAACAGATTTTTCTCATCCTTGAACTTAATGTACGTACCAGGTTTTGCTTTCTGATCAGTGGGACGAAGCTCTGGAAGTTGATAAACTGTCCTGTCCATGTTGGCTTGAGATATATTGATATTTGGATCGTCCAGTCTTGTCTTCTGGTAAGTAGTACATCGAGGAAAGGAAATGCCATGTTCGATTCAAGTTCTAAGGTGAATTTTATTGCTGGGTATGCTGCGTTGAAGGTTTTGAGGAGATACACTTTGTCATCTTTCCACTAGTTCTCGTTCATTCTACACAATCATATTGATTATTCATTATCTCACACTTATTACGTCATGCCAACTTCTGCCTCTTTTCTAACTTCCAATTGTTAACCTCTTCTAGGTTACACCTTACGTTACGTTTGTCAAGAGAGAATATAACTCCATTATGGATACGATTTTATTTTGATAAATCAAACAGTGTTACACAGTAATATTAACTGATGACGTTTTGAGCACAAATTATTGCTCATTATCATATCAAGTTATTCACACAACTTTTTCCTTCATTTATATATATGTATGGAATTGACTAGATATTTGAATAAAATCAATATGAGATAATGTACATTCAGAGATAATAATATGAGCGTTACTGATGAAATACAATTAGATGGGAAATAAGACGAATGTTCTTATAGTTATAATAAGTAATTTGTTAGAATGTTGTGATGTGCTTAATTGAAATAGAATTTTGAGATTATTTATCATCCTCTTCTGGTTTGACTGGTGGTAATAATATCTTCCATATTTCTGGTATTTCCATTGAGTCATTTCTGTTGCACGTTTTGGGTGTAGATTCAATGAACCAGGATTCAGTAATCAATCTCTCTCTCTCCACCTACATAGATTACTTCTTAGAATCTTAACCCTCTCCCACCCCATTGTGTGGTTGTGTGTTATTGTATGTAGTGCTGTTGCTGAGCTTTTTTCTAAATTATTTATCTTCTCGGGGTCAACCATTCTTACCTTGGCTAAATTCTTATGTTCTGACAATCTGATTACCCCTGATCTACTAATTTGACCTATATAGTTGACCTCACAATCATTACAAGGTATTTTGTAAATTATATTATTTTGTTTAATTGGGTCCATCGGGTCTTTTAACCTATAGAGCTTGTCTCTGAGTGAGTTTGTAGGTTTGAATGCCACCCTAATTCCTGCTTTAGTGAGAATCCTACGTAGGGTCTCAGATGTCCCATCCTTATATGGTATAACAGTAGATGACTTATATTCTCTCTTATTTATTTTATCATTACTAGTTTCATAATCATTATGATTATGAGCAATAATTTGTGCTCGAAACTTCATCAGTTAATATTACTGTGTAACACTGTGTGATTTATCAAATAAAATCTTATCCATAATGGAGTTACACTCTACCACAGTGCCAAAGTTTTATACTTATACCAAGAGAGAATATAATTACGACTGTACAGTAGCTTATGAAAATGAATCGTCGATGTGAAAATTTTCTTTTCTGTTTACGTCTTTTTCTTATGACTCAGTATGCATCTTGGTTGAGACTTTTAAGTTATACAGAATTATGTCGTTTCCAGCGCGTATTTAAGTGTAGTAAAATGAATCTAATGCAAAATAAGACATATACATGAACTTTGATTGTAATAACGCTAATTGTTACTTAACCCAAGTTACACAAAGCTATAATGTTTAAAATGATCCTCTGATAAATTGTACATTTCTACTTTAGCATTCCTTAATCATTTCCAAAACAGAAGACGTGGTGAAATTCAAATGAAACAAGTAAATGATACCTTGTCTCCCGATTTCGCATACTCCAGCCGTGTACTTCAGTTTTGTACCTTCCACAGTCATGCCCAATAGATCATTTGAGTGATGATAAAATAATAAAGGGAGCCTTAGTTAACTTACTTCGATTCCTATGTTCAACTAAATGCAAATTATTCAAGTATTGATTTGTAGGAATTTTATTGATTGGTTACAGGATCTTATCGTGAGCTGACATCAGCTAGAGAACCATTGGAAAACCTACAGGAAGTACTGGATAGCTAGCTGTTTCGTCAGCCTAGTTTGGAGCTCTTCTTCAGTAGGCACCCACAGGGGACTGGACACTGGATCTGATCCCAGTAGCTTAATGGTTTACGAGCTAGCTCGCTAGCCTTGTAACTGTAAGGTCCTGAGCTCGAACACTGAGGGTGAGTGCGTACTTCTGAAGAGTCCCAAACTAAGCTGACGAAAGAGCTAGATGTCCAATTTTCCCTGTGTTTTTGCAATGGTTCTCTAACTGATGTCAGCTCATGATGAAACATTGTAACTGAATGTTACTTAAATATCTCTCTGGTTTTCCTTTTTATTATTGAATCAATAATGTTTATCTTGGGTTATTACTAAGACTGGTCGATAAAACCTTATCACTAGTCACTCTATTAATAATAATGATAGCTTTATTCTGAAAAAATGAGTTTTTAAACTATACAGAATTTATGGCTAGTTTCTTATTGCAAGGTATTTACTCTTTGTACAAAATCTCCATTCATAAAATAAGCGATAATATAGTAACCGAAGCTTCATACATTTATTCCCCTTGATAAATTTGAATAAAGCAAGAAAAATAGCGGTTTGTGCAGAATAATATGGTACCATCATTTATTTCGTTGGCTTCTCATCATCTGCTTACAGCTTAAATAAATTATTAAGTTTATGTACAGAAAAGTTTCAATATACTTGCTAATTTTACATGATGTTAGTTGACAGGGGGTTCCGGAGTTGGTGAACAGTGCTCAGAAAATTGCGCTTACATAGTTTTTACACAGGTATTTCAAGTTTAATCAAAGTAAATATATGCACACAATGGTAAAGGAGTTACGCAATAAAGACGAGAGATGTGTAAGATGATGAGTGACTAATAAATTAGGTAACAATAATTTTTTATCCCAGGCATGCTACAATCATCTACAAAGTTTCTTCTCCATTTCTGCCAGAAAATTCCCAACAATAGGCTGAAGCCCATTTGAAAATGTGCATAAGCATATAGTGACGTTCTTAAACATAATTATGAGATGAAGTAAACACGATGAATCTGGGTGGATAGAAAATCTAGCTACCCCAGTAATTTACTCAGGTAACCATGTATGATTCCATATCAGTTTGTTTATTAGATGTATCACACAGTGAAACAGTATTATTTACTGGATGACGTTTTGAACAAAATTTATTGTTCAAAATCATTTCGTCAATTATAATCACACGACTTCGAAACTTGAGTTTTATAGTTTTCTTTGTTCTCTCCTATTTGTCGTTTGAGTAGTAGAATTTTCCAGATATCTGGGACAGGTGTTGAATCATTCCTATTACATGCATTTGTAGTTGATTCGATAAACAAAGCTTCTGTTATCAATCCGTCCCTCTACCCTACTGTTACATTAGATTTGAAAACTGTCACCCTATCCCTTCCTATTGTATGGTTGTGTGTAACTGCATGTAGTGCTGTAGCTGAACTATTCTCTAGATTTTTTATGTTATTCAGGTCAACTAATCTAGATTTTGCTAGGTTTTTATGTTCGGCTAGTCTGACTGCCCCTGTTCTACTAGTTTGACCTATGTATTTGACCTGATAATCATTGCAGGTAGGGTATGAGATAAACCAAATTGTTTTGTTTTAAAGGCTCCACAGGATGCTTTAACCGACAAAGCTTGTTTCTAATTGAGTTTGTGGGTTTGAGTGCCAGCCACTTTTATTCCTGCCTTGTTAAGAATTCTGCGTAAGGTTTCCGAGGTTCCTTCCTCGTATGGAATTACCATTGATGATTTAGAATCCTTATTGTTGGTGTCGTCATTAATATTATTATTATTATCATTATCACTACTATCATTATTTATTTTATTTTTACATTTCTTTACATATTTCTTGACTAATTTATCCGGGTAATTATTAAGTTTCAAGGCTTATTTTATGTGTAACACTTCCTGTCTTAGATTTTCCTTGTATGATAATTTACAAAAATCGTAGATTTATAATTCACATGGAGCATCACAGCTTTTTGTTCAAATATTAGGTCTTTAACATAAGCATAGACGGATTCACTATTATCAAAGGCTAAATTTATTATGCAAGCCATCGAATGATTGTTTCTGATTTATTTGATTACCAAGTGATATCACATTCCTGACTCTCGAATGGAATGCATTATGGGAGGCGATGAGTTAAGCGTTGGTTACTGGGTGATATGGAGAAGAAATGAGCCAGCTGAAAAATGACGGATATACATTGGAAATTTGACACTGAAGCCTTATTTTACACTTGAAATCCAAAGCAGGAAAAATAATAAAAAATCTTTTAGAGGGTCCCTAGAAAGTGTGAATAAAATAGCAATCCCCTTGCTTCTTAATCATAACTAGCGAAAAATATTTCCAAAATTGATTTTCATTCCTAGGAGGGGATACAAAACTTGTATTGGTAAGTAGTCAAATAAAGAACTACTAGTGTTTGACTTGGAAATTAAGGATTTCGGCATATGCTGGAGCACTCTGAAACACTGATAATGGAAGTAACTATGAAAATGAATTTTCGGGGATTTGTGAAAGATTCTATTACTACTTAGCGGTTTCCTTACTCATGATACTAGGTTCAATTCAAGAAAGAAACATGAAGTATTACTGAGATTTATAGGTCAGATGAATAGTTTTAGAGTTTTTGCGTTTTCCAGGCTCTGTGGTCTAACCGAGAAGCTGTCAGTGTCTTTTAAAACAGCATCACCACAGCGATCTTCAAAGTGATTTAAGGTTTCTGAATTCTCCGCTAATGAAATAACCAACTTTCTTGACGACTTTGAATGACACTGGTTGTCTTTGATGGTCGTCTTATCTTTGTATTCATCTTTGTCGGTAGTGATCATTTCGTTAGCTGGATATTTGATCTTGTTTTTTAGTGACTTATTTTTTTCCTTCACGTTCCCCAGTGGAACATAGGGCTTCAAGCTAGTGGCTTGAAGTTTCTGTAGCAGTGGTGTTTATTTTTACAGGATGGGGTTGCTAGCTTCATGCCCAACCTTTCCTCTTCACCAGAATTATTAATTGCTTAGCGAGGTAAGCGAGTGCGTCGGCAGGGGATCGAACCCCGGACCATGTGCATGGTCGGCGAGCGTCCTAACCGCTATGCCACCGACGCACTTATAAAAAAGTTTAATAACTGCAAGGTGATCTGAGGGTCAGATCTATTATCATTTTTGGTGTTCTCTAAGCCTTAGACGTTCACACTGTCCCATTCGAATCGATGCCCGTAATGGTTCACGTGAGTCAATAGGAAGGAATGTATCTTACGTCTTTTAAGTGATAATTTGTGAAGTACATGAAATAATCATGTGTACAGCATATTGAGAGATTTATCAATTTCAGACGATGCTTATACCTGATACAAACTATTTACAAATAATGCATAATCGTAACAATCAATAGATAAATTAAAGAAATATCCTTGTAACTTAATTTACGTTACAATCACAAGAATACTTTTACATAGTTAGAAAGACATATTTTGAATGAGAGAAAAAATTGAATTTACAAACAAAATTAGGATTGTAACAAAATTTTCATTTTCTTTACCTCATTTTTGCTTACTGTCGTATCTTTTTTTCTAATCATTTGGTGTTGCATAAGTTGATATATAATGGGTTAGTTAGGACAGTATGTGGAGTACGTAACAATATGATTGTACACCTTTTTTGTTAGATGTTGAAATTAGAGACATTTACATTGTACATGACTTTTGTTTAAAACAATTCATGTTGGAATATAGATAACTTCCGAGCACAAGCTGAAATGCAGTGTACTGCTGGCCGTTTCCTGTCTACTTGCTTCACTCATAACCGTGTTTTATACTTTGGATTTATTACAGGAACCTCTTATCCTCACCCGAAGACTATTCTACAACCGGTGCACAGCTTCCACCAGTAGACACGACTCCAGCAGTGAACCCTATTTGTGGATTATATTAATAATTTGTAGCCGTGGACTTTAACTGTATAACCAAGTAACCGATCAGTTTATATAAATCATTACCGTATTTTTTATAATTTACGGTAACACTATCATCTCATTAACTTGGAGTTTTATTCAAATACTTATTCTGTTACTGAGCTCGCTAGAAAGTCCCCTACAAGTAACGTTGGGACAGACAGAGTGAGACAAGTTATTTATTCACAGTGACAGCTGAGCACAGGTTTTGTGAATAAGGTCAAAATGACTGAGTTAGTCAATAGAGCAGCTGTAGGTCACATGTTCAAATCTGGTCTCAACCCTAGTGTACGTCTTAACTACGCTAGTCAACTTCCAAAAGAAATTCTATTATTAATTGTTTGTTGGCTTGAAATCCAGCAATAAAATTCACTTTTGAAATAGAAAACGAATCAAAAATTCCCTTTCTTGATGTGGAACTAACAAGAAGAACTGATGGAACCCTAAGAAGATCGATCCATAGAAAAGCTACTTGGAATGATCAATTAACAAGCTTCTATAGCTGGGTACCCATTCAAAAAAAGTGGAATTTAATTAAATCCCTTGCCACCCACATCTGACGCATTATTAGTCCCGATGTTCTAGAAACAGAATTATATATTTTGATGGAAATCTTCATCCGAAATGGATACCCACCAAGATTTATTGATAAAAATATAAAACCGAGAATTTGGAGGAATGAAACTTCACTTGCGCCGAAAAAGAAACTCTGTATGAACTTGGATTTCAAGGGAGATGTAATAAGCGATATTCTCAAGTGAAGGATCACATCATCTTTGAGCAGAACATTTTTCTACAGTTGCGCTAAGAATTGTGTTGTCCGGTCTCCTGCCTATCTACAGAAGCCTTAGGGACAAGATCTTTCATCTAGCCACTTCTATGTGCATATATCAGTTCATCTGCTGCTGCGGAGCCAGGTACATCGGTCGTTCGACACGCATCCTGCCGAAGAGGATTCAAGAACACTATCCAGCATGGTTGCGAAAATGCAGTAGTGCGATAATTGAACACCTGTTCAACACTGATCATTCCATCTCTTCAAACGCCTTCTGCTTCAAAGTAATCTACAGATTCAAGAATGACCTACCAAATGCAATACGGTTTCGTCTCATTTGTATTGCTGAAGCTCTGGCGATTCACATAGAAAAACCGGAGCTGTGCGTGGAAAGGAGAATTACTCAACCACTTTTACTATCATGGTAACAACCTTTTTGATTTTTGATGACTTGTTTGTTTGCTTGTTTCTCTAATTGCTTATAATTCTTGTATTCATTTAGAACTCTTACGTAATTTCATATTCTCCACTTTGTTTCTGTGTGTATCCTGAGTACAACTCAATCATCAAACTATTCATATTATTACCAATGAGTTACTCTGTTTTCTCAATGAATGTTCATCTTACATTAGATTGTAATTAAAATTATTATTATGCAGAAGCTATAAAAATATATTACACTTACAATGGAAACACTTGCAGTCTTCAAACTTAAAAGCATCGATTGAACCTGCTGTTTATCTTCAAACAGATTTGTTAAACGACGCTGAATAAAGGCCCGAATCACATTTGCACTACAGTCATGAAAATCACAATCTTGTCGATGGTCAGTTAAATACTACAAGTGAAAGAAAGTTTGATCAGGTCAATTTTAGCTATAATCAGTGAAATTGAAGAAGAAATTTGAAAGTATTTGACAGTTTGTAAATGATAGAGAAATTCAAGACTCCGGTTTCATGCTAGTCGAGACTTACCGGCAAGACAAACCTACATCTCAGTGAGTGGTGGAGCTCATACTGTGACTCAAATTCAGTTTTAAATGTCGAAGTGTTATCGATCACACTGGTGAGTCATGAGAGCCCCTATTTTGTTAGTCAGTGTCACTTGTAACTTCCTGTAACTTAGAGGTTTTGATTAATCTCACTGTAGATGATGTTATTAAGCCCAGATCAGTTAGAGAATTATTGGAAAACATGAAGCACTGGGCAGTTCAGGACTATTTAGAAGTGTTCCACAATTACCAACGTTTCTTTGACTAATGTTACTTCAAAATAAGTTGTTTGGTGAAAATGAGCTTTACTGTTGTTGTTTTACCGGGATGAAACGACCAGTTTTTCCTGGCATAAGTGCTCCTAAACAGGAATCCTTGATTATTTCTCTACTTATAATGTGTGATCAGGTGATCAATGTCCAGTCTGGGAATAAAACTATCAGTCGTCTTACGAATGGGTAGATGCTTAAACAATGGATTATCTTTTCTCGCAACTGCCTCAAATGGATCCATGTATACATTCTTTGTTTCCAAAGTATATTAATGTTTCCTTTCGGCAGATATACTTTTCCGGCTCACTTCTTTGTTTTTTCTCGTTCAACCAGAGGGCTTGGGAAGTCAGGTAGCTGTTATATACGTTGCTGGAGTGGACAAGAGACAGTCGTGATCAATGTATCTATCACCAGCTCGGCAGAAGGAAGGGAATTTCGAACCTAAATTTTGTGCTAACTGGGATTTCCGATTGTCTTTAGCCACCATTTTATAATGGGCCGTGATAGCTTCTGATTGCAAAGCCCTTTTAGGTCTGGAAAACACGTCTTCTGCTTGCAACCTCAATATCTTAAGTTCGAAGCCACTTTAAAAGCATTACTGCCGGAGTGAATGAGCAGTATTTCACCTACTGTCAGAATAAACTGAGTACATTAATCAACTTAAATCTTAAGGGACCACTCGTTTTGTTAAAAGCAAAGACATCTCAACGTGGCAAGGGTCAGAAAGTAGGAAAACCGTGTACTTATAGAGCTTTTTAATGCAATATTTAAGCTTTATGGAATTGATTAAAAAATAATTAGGCCTGAAAACCATTTGATACTCACCCATGGTAGACACAGCTGTTGATTATTATGTAGTAAACCAACTTGCATAATTGGTAAATCTTCATACATTGCACGGGAAGGATCCAGTCGTGTAATTGCAACTACAATAACATGATTTGGTCCCCAGTGTGGTAATAGGCCTTTACCACTTAGACCTGTGCGTCCACATGGATTCAGAGGATAACCCACTGGAATATATTCGGATAATTTAGCTGATGCTTTGCTTTTTGCTGTTGTAGAGACGATATTAGTTGTTCTTGGGTCAGTGATATGATCTGTTTGGCGAACAACACGCACTCGACCACGCAGTGACATTCTACTTACGCCCTTGACAGTATCATATGCATTGTAGGGTAGTGACTGTGGAGACCTAAAACATAAGAATAACAAGCATTAGTAATAAAAAGGATGTTGCTGATATATTTAGGTGGTTGTATAACACTCAGAATGAAAATCAAGTTTTGTAAGCTATCACGTGTCTAGATACAGTGTAACGCGATAATTAATTTGATGCCAACACGACAGCGCATGCATCCACAGTGAATCAGCTTACAATATCAGAATGATAAGCCCAAGTCAGTAAATTAATAGATTTATAAAGCAGTAAATATAGTTCAAGATTAGTTACACTTTCAGCTTAAACGCCACACTTTTTTATTAAATTTATTAAATTTTGTGTTATTAACGTCCGATATTTGTTTTAATTTTATATAGAGAAAAAATTTCTTTTTCAGCTTACACCTCTGGTCCATCTTCAATCTCAGGATATGGTAAAGCGATTCTGTCATCTGTTACTGTAAATGTTCTATAAGTGTCATATGGAATCTGAAATACAAAACAGAATATATTACATGTCAACAAATATGGTATTCATTTAAATAAAGACAGTTACTGAAATTAGTACTATGCAAGCATTTTCAAAAAAAGGCGGAATGTTTTGCTCTTAAATTTCTTCGACTGGTTGGAGGATCTCATCATGAGCTGACATTAATTAGAGAATCATTGGAAAACCTGCAGGGAGTAATGGACAGCTAGCTGTTTCGTCAGCCTAGTTGGGAACTCTTCATCACTACACACCTACCGGGAACTGGCCATTGGATCTGATCCCAGTGGCTTAATGATTAACGCTAGCTCGCCTCGCCTGGTGGGTGCGTACTTCTGAAGAGTCCCGAAATAGGATGACGAGAGAGTTGGCTGTCCAGTACTCCCTGCAGGTTTTTCAGTGGTTCTGTAACTGATGTCAGCTCATGATGAAATGTTTCAACCAATCAAACAAAATCCCTAGAAAACCAATACTTGAAAATTAAATTTCTTCATCTTCTTTACAGCTGATTATGGAATAGGTATTCAGTAGTATGCTTTTCTATTTGAAAACGATACGTGATAGTAAGTATCTTTTCTAACAGAAAAGTTGAGACGATCAGATTATTTTATACTTACATTGTTGGTTATTGAGTGTTCATATGCTGCTGCTGATGATGGTGATGATGAGACACGGTAAAGATTTACTCAATTTTCATCCTATGCTGCCACCAATACCTGAATACAAAAGTAAAATTCCGAAACCACCTAACAAAGTGGCACTGAGAAGGATTAAAACAGTTAAGAGATAACAAAGATCTGCTAATAACTCGCTCAGACAAGGGTGCTGTTGCAGTGCTTCTGGATCGAAAAGACTACATAGAGAAAATGAACAATATGCTCTCAAGTGAAGATAAATTTTCCATCTTTCTAATGAAGGAAACAAAACGAAACTGACTGAGAAGCAGCTCACACACGTCTTGAAGAGAATGAAAGCCAGTCAACTAATTAGTTGCTATATCTATGACGAAATCCGGCCAACAGGTTCAATAAGTAGTAATGAATAATTGAACTGGTGAACATGCGCGACTAATTATGTCTGTCTTTAAAATAAAACTTGTTGCAGGTCAGTCCTACAATGAATTCTTAAATCTGACAGCAGAAAGTCATATTTTGAACATGCTAATTCTTTCAAATGTTGGGAAATATGCCTAACTCAATAGAAAGACTTCAGTTTTATTGCATACTTAGAACTTGAAACAACTAGTTGCTGGGGAATTTGAATAGGAGTAGTTACTAGAGTACCTATGGAGCCAGCGTCACCTAAAACAGCACTGAAGGCGTCATGATCAAACTATTCACCACAGAGAAATACTCAGATTTTGTTCAAGGTGTTTGAAGACAATAATTTCTTCATGGATTGAATCCTGATAAAGTTATCTTATCTAATGAACAAATTAATGCTACTAAATATCAGGGGTATCAAAACAAAAAATAACTTCATTGTCATCATGAGATACAAATTGGTACCACTACCTGACAATTTATGTATTGTTTTCTCTCTCAGGATCATTCGAGAAAGTGACTATCTGGTTTAAGTTGATTTTCTTATCAGTGATGAACTTTATTTCATGGATTATGCTCAGCCTATCTACTTTTGCGTTAGACATCCTGGCCGTAGTCAAACAAAGAATTTCATGGTTTTTTCAGTCATAGAAATATCAGGAAAATGGGAAACGATTCAGACAAATTATATCTTCTTATTGCTTTATTTAAATTCATAAAGGAAACTAACTGTTTTAAGTTTTTAAAGAGAAGACTCCCTCCACACACTATCAAAAGGTTAAATGAACTTGTTAACCTTAGGTGTAAAATTATCATCGAACGTAACACGTTGGAATTTTATGAATTATGTATTGAAAATCATTCCTTCTTGAGGCAATTTTATAAATTCTTTGCAATTCAGTAAATTACAACCAAATATCTCTAATCTTGTTCGTCGTACAAAGTCACATATCGAAAATGTTAAACAAACGTTACAAGGATTACTTGTTCCTCATATCGATGCGTCACTTGTTTTATCTGAATTATCAATAATATGCCACATAAAATTTCTTCAGTTTTGTAAAGACGTTACTCAGAAAATAAAGACGAATATACAAAATAAGTTAAAGAGTTCAATTGATGATCGAAACCGCGTAGATGTTTTTCCGGTGAATCCTGATAAGTATGTTACAAATCTTTCTGATATTACTCTATCTACTCATCAGAAAGAAGCTTTATCCCTTGGACTCAAATTTTGTGTTCCTCGCACGCAAATCACGGATTTAGCCATACATGCTGAGTTTGAAAACTTATATGACCAACTCAAACCTCTTGCCGCAACATCAGATGGTTCAAGGCCAAGATGGTGGATATAGCTCATCAGTTTTTGAACAACAACCCAAAGGAGAAAAGTATTTTTAATTCCCAGCATTTCAAAACCTTGAAAGAGCTACGGGAAAATTTTAATGTAATTATGATGAAACCTGATAAAGGTTCTGGAGTCATCATTATGAATAAAAGTGACTACAAATCTAAAATGATATCTGTTCTTGATGATAAAAGCAAATTTAGCCGTGATCTCTCCTCAGAAGATATTCAGTTGTTGCAGGGCACAGTGACAGCTAATCTACTGAAGCTTGATGGCCTAAATGCTATAAGTAAAGATAAATCTGATTCATTAAAACCATCGGATTGTGAATTCCCGCATATGTAAGGTTTGCCAAAAATACATAAACCACACGATTCAGACAAATTAAGTCTTCTTATTGCTTTGTCTAAATAGGAAATTTAATTATTAATTTCACATGAAATCTACCAGAGATGTCTAAACGGTACATGAATCCTGGAAAAACAAAGCAGTTAGTTCTCTTAATCAGTTCTGACATCAAAATATCTGAAGACACAAATTGTCTGTCTGAAATGTGTCAGAGCATTTTAAACGTTTTGTTAACGATTGACTTGAGTAGAGTGTTAATTTTCTTGATATTTTATTTTCTAGAGAAAGATTTCCTGTAAAATCGTGAATTTATCTCGTTGTAAGTATTAAAAAAGTAAGCATCGCTCGGAGTCTACGGAACGTTTCTTTATTAGGGTATAGTTTATCATAAAATGTCAGAGTACGATATGTGTGTGTGTTAAACGGCAGTTTCGTGGATTGTAACTTATTTTTAGGTTCCAACTGTATATACAGATTAACATGTATCTGCGGGAGCAGTTACATTGGAGGAAAAGAAAGAGGGGCATATCTACGATTTTCTGAACATGTACCAAAAAGCTTACGTCTAAAGGGAACAAATGCTTTAAACAGTGTCATGGCCAGGTATCTCCTCGACATGGGTCATGAGGTGGACGTCGAAAAGTCGTTCAAAATTATCAATAAGGTAAAGAGCTCAATTCTCCTCAAGTTTGCTGAAGCCATTTCCATTAAGCGCCTGAAACCTGATTTATGCGTCCAGAAAGAATTGGTTATCAGTCTTTCTTTGCCCTGGTAACTAGATATTTTTCATCCGAATGCGAGATGCTGAAAAGTTTTCATTGTGTATGATTATTATTGTTCGGAATAGTGTTTAATAATGCATATATATATATTATTAGTGTTTGCGTATATTGATCGATTGATTTTTGTTTAAAATGAGCTCTGTGCAAGTATGTTAAAATTGTTTGTTGTAGATACATTTTATAATGTCTTTGCCCTGTAAGCAACTGACGAGAAGGCAACGAAATAAAAAGTGGTACCATTTTATTCTGCCAAAACTGTTTTTCTTGCTTTGTTCAAATACATTTATAATATATTGAATCGATGACCTATTATCATCCCAGCAACCAGGCAAGACTTTGGCTCACTTAAATAAACTCAGTGAAGTTAACTGTTGCGTGATACTAAGATGGAAAAATGTAAACCAGATCTGTGTATTCATTTATGAAGTACCTTTATCGTATAAGAAGTGATGACGTCATTATTTTGTTATAAGAATAGAACTTGTGCACTGTGGTAGACAGTGGTATAATTCCATTATGGGTAAGAAATTTATTTCGATAAAATCATACAGTGTTATACAGTAATATTTACTGATGATCACGTTTCGGGAACAATTTATTGCCACTCATAATCATATCAAGGCACTACTCACACAACTTTCTAACTTCGTCCATATAATTCCATTGGTATTAGATGGTTGGAGGCAATCGGTAGGAAGCCTTGGACCTAGGTTTCGTGTTAGTTGGCACTCATCAGCAAGGCATATCTGCAACCTTGAAGGAACTCATGTCCCTTCTGAGATTCGAACCCGCGTCACCCAGTGCTGCAGTCAGAGACGTTACCACTGAGCTATTCAGGCTCGCGACTGACCTCCTGTAGAACTGTATTGGATATTTTTGATTGCACACTAGTTAGTAACTAGTGTAATGCGTCTAGTCCTATCTTCGGTGCAGACTGAATTGACCTAGCATGGTGGCCACATTGCAAACATGACTGATAGAATTCTGTCTGCACCGAAGATAGGACTAGACGCATTACACTAGTTACTGACTAGTGTGCAATCAAAAATATATAATTCCATTATTTGTCATCGCTTGATTTGATTGGTAGTAGTATTTTCCATATTTCCGTTATGATTGATCAGTGATTGCTGTTGCGCTCGTTGGGTGTAGATTCTATGGACAGCTGGGAAAATATTGCTCTTAATACATTTTATCCTACTCCAAGAATATGGTGGAGATATGTGGATGACACTTTAACTCACAGTGTCAAAAACAGAACATATGTCTAGCATCTTAACGCGTGTAAACTCACTAGTAAAGGGAATAAAATTCACATTAGAATTGGAAAACGAACAAGGAAAATTAGCTTTCTTAGATTGTAAAATAAAATCAAAGGTCAAAAGCAAGACAAAAATAATGGTGAAACTGATAATGATGACATAAATAAGAGAGAATATAAGGCATCTACAGTTTTACCAGATAAGGTGGGATGGGACATTTGAGACCCTACGCAGGATTCTCAATAAAGCAGGAATTAGAGTGGCATTCAAAGTTACAAACTCGCTCAGGTGGGATAAGCTCTGTAGGTTAAAGGACCTTCTCGGTTGACCCAGTTAGACAAAGTAATATAATTTACAAAATATTTTGCAATGACTGTGAGTGAGGTCAACTACATAGGTGAAACTAATAGGTTGAGTGAAGCCAGATTGTAAGAACAGAAGAATTTAGCTAAGGTTAGAATGATTGAAAAAATCCTCAGCAATTACAGTGCATGCATTAACCCACAACCGCATAATGGGGTGGGAGAGGGTTAAAATTCTAAGAAATAATGTAGGTTGGTGGAGAGAGAGGTGGTTGATTGATAACTGAATCTTTGTTCATAGAATCTATACTCAACACAATGCATTGTGTTCGAAACGTGGTCATTAGTAAATATTGCTGGATAACACTGTGTGATTTTATCAAAATAAATTTTACCCACAATGGAATCACTATTTTGTCTTAGCTTCAGTCCTTGAATCAAGATTCAAGACTATGAGTAATTAACAAAATATGGAATACTTGAGCAAAATCTAGCTACATGAATAAAGGTGGATTGTGGTCCACTGTTCCATGCTTCTCACAGCTTTCTCACCAGTATCAACTTCTTATAAGAAACACTTTAAAGCTTACGAAAATACAGAGTACAACAAGCGCGCCTAACTAATTCTTGAACAACTTACCTTCCAGTTCAATTTATCTGGGGGTACATTCATTCGAATCCCAGGATAGATTTCAAAGTTGAATGGAACTATCCGCCATAATCGATGACTTAGAATAAGACGTTCAAAAATTTTTCCTGATGCTGGTGCTGCACGTGGATTACGCGATGGTGGTCCTTTGCGTGGTGTAAGAACTGTATCCGGTTCAGGTTCTTCTCCATTACTTCGGGTCAAAATAGCTTTTACGCATTGTTCTTCAATTCTTAATCTGTGGGAAATACGAAAATATTACTTGATTAATACCATTAGAAGAGAAGGGAGTTTACAAAACTGTTTTTATTTCCAGTCATTTTATCATTGGGTTCTTGTCATACTAATTAGTTCTCATAGTTACATCACAGAATAAATCAATAAAATAATTCACCAACTCTGAAATCCTCTTTTAATGAGTTCAGTGTTTCATTCGTATCTCAAAAAGGAATAGTAGTTAGTAATGACTGCATGAAAGAGAGAATAGATAAATTTTATTTCATTTTTTTAGTGCTGATACCAAAACTCAAAGATTTGCTTAATTGGTTACACGATTTCATCATGAGCTGACATTGGTTAGAGAATCATTGGAAAACCGGGGTGTACTGGACAGCTGTTTCGTCCTTGTTTGGAACTCTTCAGCCGTACACACCCACCACTAGGGTTCGAACCCACCACCTTCTGGTTACAAAGCGAGCTAGCTCGTAGACCATTAAGCCACTGGGACCCAGTCCAATGACCAGACCATGAATTCTAACTTCTGCCAATTCACGATATAGCGTGACCCCTAGCCAATGTCTTCGGCGAGTATTTGTCCTCACACCCGACCTGCTGCACCCTACTGGTGACGACTTCCCCCTGGAACCCCAGGTAACTACCTACCTGAATAGGGCCAGTCGGCGGGTTCGAATCCCTGTGGGTGCGTACTGATGAAGAATCCCAAACTAGGACGAAACAGCTGTCCAGTAATCCTAACTAAACTAAACTAACATCACATCACTAAGGAATTTCAATCCAAATGGATGTCATCAAGTATTTTTTTGACAGTTGGAAGAAGTCAGTAGGAATCTCTGAACATAGGTTATGCGTCTGTAAGCATTAGTCATCAAGGCACATATGCATCCTGGAAGCGACTGATTTCTTAAGTGAGATTCAATCCCAAGATTCACCAAGTGCCACAGTCAGAGATGTTACTACTAGGCTATTCGGGTCAACAGCAGGATAGATAGTGGCCACTCATTGTGAATATTACAATGGTACATGAAGTCAATCTTGGGTAGAAATTGGTTAGTGGTGACGTCTACGAAGAGGGTACTCGGTGATGGAGGTCTGAATTTCAAGGTAGTTGAAGAAGAGTGCTCATAAGCACGACGTCTAGGTCCAGGGTTTCTTGCTGAATGCCTCCAACCACATAACATTAACTAAAAAGATTCATCGCTGTAGAAAATCTCTCAGATTGATATTTACATTGCGAACTGACTGACAGAACTCAGTCAGTACAACTAAGGGCTAGATACATGACATTGTTAAACTTTCAAATAACAAATTTGATTATCTACGACCATGAACTTTTAGTCGAACGTAATCTGATAAAAAGTACACTCTGTTTGAAGTGTTTAACAAAAGTAGACCAGTATTTATAAGTCTGAGGTCAAATTTTGATCACAGCTCATACAATTTTGTTTATTATACATGTTGATACCTGTTTCATACGATTCCACAAATTTTTAAAAACAAGAGATGTCCTTTTTATTTATACATAAACCTCTATTATGTTAATTTCGATTAATTTCCCTAAAGAAGTTCGGACCAGTTTGCCGAACTAAACGCTGGAGCTACTCATTTCAGTTTCGCTGAGATTTTACAAATATAATTTTTACAAATGTCTACTTCTCAGTCGGTGCCCAATTATTTCGGAACTATTCGGTCAAATCTTGATCACAGTTCATATGAATTCAATTCTATGTTTAACCAGTTGGCCACATAGCTGGCCAGCATTAGGAGGTTCAGACTTATTCAGCTGTTTAAGCTGGGTCAAACCACGTAAACGGCAGACAATCTCGGTCACAGACGAGTGAAACAGCCGTTACATGTTTAGATCACTACGATCTGGCTAGCTTGTACTACTTATATCAACCGATCAGTAGTACATAGCATCACTGGTTACTCCGGTTGACCAATCAGTATAATGAAAATTATTTGCCTCTATAGTAGGGTGTAAAGCTAAATTAATTTTCAGCTGAACTATATTTGAAATGAGAAGATATTCTCATTCTACTGATCCGATCTGAGGGTGAACTCTATGAGTACATCTGATTAGTTTACAGTCTGAAAGATTTATTTGATGAAGTGCTAACTTCACTATACATATTTCTACATAGTCTTACTTTTCTTCAATCTTCTCTTCGATTATTGTACAGTGTGAATCAAGGCCTGTGACAGCTGCACAGACTGCTTTCACCAGCTGATTTTGAGTGTCTTTCTTACTTTTACCCCAACCGACAAGTCGTTTGCCATTGCCTGGATTTAAACATTTGATCGCCTAAAATTTGATAAATAAAAGCAAAAGTATAATTTAACAGGGTGATAATACAAACTAAATTACCAACTTCAAATTATTTAACCCATCAGTGTATATTTTATCATATAAGTTTTCAGATTTCACTGGTTCATGGTTTCTGGTCTCTGTCAGTTGAAAAATTTCATATATCATGAGTATTTTCCGTTTTTTCTCATTCTTTTGCGTTCTGAGTGAAATATGGGGCTTCAACCATTGAAGTTTCTCCAACAGTGATGTCGTCTCACATAGTGGGGTTGGAAGATTAGAGATCAACCCTCCCTCTTTTTCTTGGCTAACTAGAGACTAGCAAACTAGGGGAGGTTTTTGGAGTGCGTCATCTAGGAATCGAAATCAGACCTCCCACATGTCTGGTGAGTATTTTAAATAGTGTTGGCAAAAATAGGATAGACAAAGTGACTGTTATAAGGATATGGCATGAGCCATGCAGCTAGGGGTGCTGAATGTCTTATTGTGGTTTCATTTCATAGTTTTCCACAGAAAATTAGGATATGGAAAGATACAATGAAATACTAATTAGATGCTTTCTTTATTATAGCTTGATTCCACACCGTATTTTCGGTACAAGTATGGAATTTTCAGCATATGATATCGATAGCCCAAATTTTGTAGGCCAACCATTGATATCAGTTGTGCGTCGGCAGGGGAATGAACCCTGGACCATGTGCGTGGTCGGCGAGAGCCCTAACCGTTGTGCCACTGACGCAATAAATAATAATAGTGGTCCAGGAGCATACGATGTTTATACCATTTAACAAAAAGAACACCATGATAATCCCGAATAAATTGATTTTTCAACTTTCAAATTGCTCTAATTACTGATGGTATCTCCATCGTCTGCTTCCGTTCACGACCTTTGTGAGAACGATTATATTTTCCGAAACATTGACAACGGAGGTTCAAGTATTATAAAGTACGCATGCTTCTAGTTAATTTTCAGATGTAGTTAGATTCTGGAAGAAGTATATAGGGCTCCTCTTGCCAGTCAAACAGAAATAAGCCTAGTTGAAATTTGCAGAGAATATGTGGAGGGAAGGAGGGAGTTACACGTTGTACAATTATTTAATTAACCTGATTTATTGACCTTAACTGGGGACTTAACTCAATAGATTTTCATTTTTTTTCAAGGATTGGTTTTGTAGAGATTGTTTTGATTGGTTGGAGGATTTCAATCAAACAAAATGCCTACAAAACCGATACTTGAAAATTAATCTGATGCTCAATAGCGACTGACTCTATTCAGGCAGTGACCTGGGGTTCTATTGGGAAGCCATGACCAGTAGGGTGCAGGAGGTCGAGGGTGAGGCAGTAACTCATCGAAGAAGACATCGCGAAGTGGTCACGCTATGTCATGAATTGGCAGAAGCTGGAATTCATGGTCTGGTTGGTCATTGGATTGGGTCCCAGTGAGTGGCTTAATGGTCTACGAGCTAGCTTGCTAGCCTTGTAACCAGAAGGTCCTGGGTTCGAACCCTTGCGGTTGGTGCGTACTGCTGGATAGTCCCAAACTAGGCTGACGAAGCAGCTAGCTGTCCAGTACTCCCTACAGGTTTTCCAATGGTTCTCTAACATATGTTCATTAATGTGTGCTGTCCTACCGACTAAGTATATTTCGCAAATATGAGCAAATTAATTTGAACAGTCTTTTTCTAACATTCTTGTTTCATATTCTTTGGAATTAATGCTGTCATATGATGAAGTTTTTACTGATAAAATAAGGCATATTAAATTATTAGTACTTATTGATTGCACTTAAATATGCATTACTTAATCTTTGAAACAAGCATATGACTACTGGCAAGATCAAACAGTCTATTCAAATAATAGTACATCCAGTGAATAGGCAGTTATACGCTGACTTTCAGGAGAATCAAACATAGTTATCCCATCCTATTGCAAAACCATAACGGCATGCAGTGTCATCCAGTGACACAACCACTTGATAACCCTCTTCTCTACTGGATCATTCGTACCATTAGCACATATATTAATGCACAAGTAAGCACAGCTGCTCCGATCAATGATCGTGAGACTAGCCAGACGCTTATTATAGACAAGAGTAGCATACATATCAGTTCTATAGTTAAATAAGCCCCTATGAACGAAGCTAGCACTTATCCAATTAAATGGAATTGTTGTCCTCGGCAATCAATTTAGCATATGAATAGCTTCAGTATGTCTATCAAAGACTACTGCTAACCATCCATATCCATCTTAGCAAACTATGAGAGTGGTATAGTTAATGCCAAGACTTCGACTATTATCCAGTGATTGAATATAACACATGAACTCTTTTTTCTTTTATGCTTTCGATTTCTTTGGTTAGAGGATTTCATCATGAGCTGACATCAGTTAGAGAACCATTGGAAAACCAGCCAGGGAGTACTAGACAGCTAGCTGCTTCGTCAGCCTAGTTTGGAACTCTTCATCAGTACGCACCTGCCACAGGGGTTCGAACCAAGGACCTTCTGATTACAAGTCTAGCGAGCTAGCTCGTAGACCATTAAGCTAGTAGGATCCGATCCAATCGCCAGTCCATGAAT
Organism: Trichobilharzia szidati; assembly: GCA_944472155.2. NCBI lineage: Eukaryota > Metazoa > Platyhelminthes > Trematoda > Strigeidida > Schistosomatidae > Trichobilharzia > Trichobilharzia szidati. The sequence continues at coordinate 80,078,993 of OX235274.1, forward strand.
TCTAACTTCTGCCAGTTCTATTTTTCAGTCGAGTAACTCTGCTTATTATTTCACTAACTATTGAAACCTTTATTTATTGAATTGAAAGTGTCCCTCATGCCCAGTTTCATTTGAAACAGATAGTTTCAACTGTATACTAGTCATCCTATTGAATGCTAGCTGGTCACTTCCCAACACTATTAAAAACAACGAAACGGAAGGTTAAATACACTAATGGTTTTATTACAATGATATATAATGTTGTAGCATTTCTAATAAATTCAACTCAAGTTTAAAGTTCCTTGATTTAATATATCACAGAATAGATGACAGTGGACAATAAAGACTTAAGCAAAAATTCATACCTTCTTCTGCTGTTCATTTATATCCTTTACTATAGTCATTACACGATTGACACCTTGAACTAGTTTTCCTAGACGTTCTTCAAAATTTGATAGTCTACTGATTTGATTACCCAATTCATGAAATCTGTCTTCAATGAATTCAGTTTCTGGACCAAATATAGGACCGATTCCTTCCAGTATAGATCCTGGTTCCCCAGAAACATCTCCATGACCACCAGCTCCGCCTGCAACTAATCCTTTGCCGGCTGTTACACCTCCAGTTGCAGCAGACCGTAATACAATTGCATGAGTATCACCACGAGATCTTCCAGTCCACTTACGAGCACCGCCTACATCTGTGTCAGCTTTGATACGTCGAGTACCCATCATATGCTCCCACTTCGTAAGTTTTCTATCCAATGCCACATTATTGTGTAAACTTCGACCTGCAACGCGAAATCGAACAAATAAATAATAACGAGCGAAACATATCATGTATGATTATCAAGAAAGGCAACTGAGTTCACACTGAGCGGAATGTAATGCCCAAAAGTTTTAAGAATCCTTCATAATTTCACAAATTGATTACCTTATGGAAAGAGATTGTTATAAAGATCTCCACTTTTTACCTTTGAAAACCTTTTGGTTGTCGACTGTTTTAATTTACCAATGTCACTAAGGTCGCTCATGGTCATTTTGAAGCATATACACATGCAAGCGCTGTCAATCAATTTCGATGTTGATACGAGACAGTGGAAGCTCTCCACGTCAACAGTCAGTTTTCTCTTCTTGTTATTTTGTGTCGCATTTTTGGTGTGTTGTGTTGTAGTTATAGTTGCTAATGGTGGTTGGAACTATAGGCTCGCGAATCGGCTAGGTAGGAGATATGTTAGCGAAACTAACAAGTGTATTAACGGTCATATTAAAATTGGCGACGGGTACATGTCAGAGCTACAACTGAGGTTCTTAATTAGAGTTTAATATTTTGATCGCTTTATGAAGTGCTCATTAAGTTATATAACAATTATATATACTAAGAATCATAACTTGAGGTTATATGCTAACATAGTTATACACGTTTGGAATAATTTTGTTTTCACGTAATCAAGTTAACTTCAAGTCGTCATTATTTCAATTGAAAATGATGAGGGGAAACATTCTATTTAATTATTTTTGTACTAGTTCTTGTTTCGTTGGCCAAACACAGGCATTTATGGGGATTGATGAAAAGCAAAAGAAGTAGCTCAGATAAGAAATCCTTTTAGGTGATTTCACTCACTTTAGCTGTGAAGTTGCATTTATGTTTAACTTTATCCCTAAAGAGGATGGCAGCAATGAGATGAGCATAGTTTTTTTTATATTAATCAAATATAAAAGGAGTTGGATAAGGGCGATAGGCTTACATAACCAGATAAATCTCCTATTTTCTATAGTTTGGTTTGTAATGGTTAGTTATGTTTTTACGAGTTGATCATGGATTGATATCAGTTAGAGAACCATTGAAAACCAGGGAGTACTGGATAGCTGCTGTTTCATCCTAGTTTTTGAATCAACTGGGGTTCGAACCCAGGACATTCCGGTTACAAGGCAAGCCCGTATACCATTCAGCCACGTGTGTGGATGGATGTCCCACCAACGACAATGGTTGGGGTCGCGCTAAATCACGAATTGGTAGAAGTTAGAATTCATGGACTGGCCATTGAATCGGGTCCCAGTGGCTGAATGGTATACGAGCTTGCCTTGTAACCGGAATGTCGTGGGTTCGAATCCCAGTGGGTGCGTACTGCGGATGATTCCCAAACTAGGATGAAACAGCAGCTGTCCAGTACTCCCTGGTTTTCAATGGTTCTCTAACTGATATCAATCAGTGATCAACTCGTAAAAATCTCCTATTTAATATAGTACGTTAGACTTTACCCAAGTTCGCAGGTCATAACACTTATAATATGGAAAAAAGTTGTAAAGTGATAACGGTGTGTATATATGCATCAGTTAACCTCTTAGTGTCATACAGTGACTCACAAAATTTCAGTAAGCTAATTTTAGTACAGCAAATGTAATAACACACTTTAAGTTAACTGTTGTATTCCGGTTACAATGAAGGAAGGATCACTCTACCGGGTAATATAATGATGTTATCAGACAGACCGTTGTTTCAAAGTCTTATAAAATATTTGAACGATTTCTGGTGGATATAACATTTTAAATGATGGAAAATTCCCATTGTAACATATAGAAAATCAAAACAAATGATTCAGCGAAGAGATTCTTTTCAACGAATTTATCATCAAGCTGTACAATCGTATATATACATATATATACATGGTTTTTAAGAAGTTATTTCCGGTGAAGGAATTAAATCGTAGGTGTGAATGCATAAACTAATAATAATGATAATATGAAATGCAATTAAAACTAAAATGTTTGTGATTATAATCGTAGTTAAATGTCAAGTGGCAAAGCAAATTAATGTCATATATAGAATAATTCATAGGATGGATAGAACTTGAAAAAGGTGTGCAATTATAAGATTAGTAGACGAATCGAATAAAATAAAAACGTTACGTAGTATTGTGTGAAATTTAATAGCATAGAATTTAATGTTGCAGAATGGAATTGATTTAGAATGACATGTGGAACAAGTGAAATAATACCGGGGACAATGAAGAGTGAGAGTAGTAATAGTAACAATTGACTTAATAAGGAAGAGTATACAAATTGAATAGACAAAATTGAAAAAATGAAAAAATGACGAATTGGTAGAGCTAAAATATGATTGGGGATTACTATACTTCAGCATAGAGGGATTAAGACCATGAAAGTTGGAGGGGTTGAACGAACTTCTTCTGTACACAGAGATCTGGCTTTTCTGTTTCGATAGCCAAAGCTTCGGCAATACAGATGAGTCGGGTACGTAGGGATTTGGGTAAATTACTCTTTGCCTTGTAGATGACTTTAAAGGCGGAGGCTATAGAGATAGGGTGATCATCATCGACCAGATGTTCAATTATCGCTTCATTCAACCCCTCCAACTTTCATGGTCTTAATCCCTCTATGCTGAAGTATAGTAATCCCCAATCATATTTTAGCTCTACCAATTCGTCATTTTTTCATTTTTTCAATTTTGTCTATTCAATTTGTATACTCTTCCTTATTAAGTCAATTGTTACTATTACTACTCTCACTCTTCATTGTCCCCGGTATTATTTCACTTGTTCCACATGTCATTCTAAATCAATTCCATTCTGCAACATTAAATTCTATGCTATTAAATTTCACACAATACTACGTAACGTTTTTATTTTATTCGATTCGTCTACTAATCTTATAATTGCACACCTTTTTCAAGTTCTATCCATCCTATGAATTATTCTATATATGACATTAATTTGCTTTGCCACTTGACATTTAACTACGATTATAATCACAAACATTTTAGTTTTAATTGCATTTCATATTATCATTATTATTAGTTTATGCATTCACACCTACGATTTAATTCCTTCACCGGAAATAACTTCTTAAAAACCATGTATATATATGTATATATACGATTGTACAGCTTGATGATAAATTCGTTGAAAAGAATCTCTTCGCTGAATCATTTGTTTTGATTTTCTATAGGATATAACTTTCACAACCTGTCTTATTTCAATTATTCCGCTATTCTAAAACTTTCCAAGAAAAGTTCTAGAGTAGGAATATATATATATATATATATGAATTATAGCTACTTCTGGCTAAATCAATTATCGAAATCTCACAAATTATATTTGTTTAAACTGTAAATATCACATAACTCAGTCAACAATTCATAGTAATATCTATTATAATTCAAAGATATGTCATTTTTATTTTAATGGAACTGCTGACCAATTATTAAATATATATAAACCCCAAATGAATACCTTAATTCTTCGTAACTGAAATACCTAAATAAGGTGAGGAGTTTTCAGTTAATACGCTATAGTTAAAGTAGTCCTTGTTAAAAGTAGCTATCATTTCTGATAAAAATTTATTGACTAATCATGTTTATCACTAATGAGTATGAATATTGTCCATATTAAGCAGTTTCTAATTATTCATGCTTTCTTCAGTTCATAATTATATTATTGTTTCCTTTAGTTCATAGAGGAAAATAGGGCTTCAGCCGCACGTATCCATTGCGTTCGGTTCTCCGCCAACGTTTTCACTTGGCTCCACATCTGCCCACATGCTTTCACCTCCTCATAACATGACCTCCTCCATGTCACCCTCTGACTGACGACCAACTCGCCGCTTCCCGTTCGGGTTTCAATCGAGCAATGGCCTGGAGTGTGATGTCACTTGATGGTTTTCTCAGAGTATGGCCAATCCACCTACATTTCTTCCTGCTTATTTGTTGCATAATTAGTTCCTGCTGTGTTCGTTTGCTCCCAGAGATCTCTGTTGCTGGTGTTTTCTGGCCAACCATCTGATCTTGAGTGGTATTGAACGGAGACAGTTGTTGATGAGGGTGTGTAGTTTGTTCGAAGTGCTCTTCATGACGCGCCAAGTCTCTGATCCGTATAGTAAGTAGCCCTGACTTGACATTGGAGTTGAAAATCCGGATCTTATTTTTCATCCTGAGTGCTGCTAACTTCCACACAGACTTGAGAGTAGTGGAAGCTTGTCTTGCTTTTCCGATCCTCACATTGATATCCTCATCAGTTCCATCCGCCTGTGGTTGAAACGATGCTTCCCAGGTAGGTAGGTAGGTAGATAGGTAAAGGAGGTTGCTTCTTCCAATAGTAGTAGTTGCTTTTTTCAGTAGTATAATGCAAATGTCAGTTAAATAATAAACCTATCAGTAATGATAAAGTAACAAAGGTTTCTAGCTCAAACTATTATCTGTTCTCAAAGCTTTTCATGTTTTACTAAATTTAGAAAGCAAAAGGATTGAGCGAAGAAATATATACTTTTCAATTAGATCCTCATCTCTGGCTCTACTCTAATATATATAGCATTTTTTTTAACAATACACAACAACTTACCGATCAAGTGACGATATGTTTGTTAACAATAATTAGTCAGTATCAACATGTCGATCGGGTGATAATTAACGAAAAAATTAATACACTCAATTAAAAGGTAGAAATGGTCACAACAAGTGGGTTGCATAATGCATAATTTGGGAAAAATGAAGAGTAATTGGGGAGTAAGCATGTGCTCAAGTTGGTTACGTAACAGATTGCTTGAGGAAAATAAAGCGATTTGGACAATAATAACTTGTTGTTAAAGTTGAAGTAGTCAGAAAAATAATAAAATAGTCTGGACAATTATAATTTTTAAAGGTTTAGGAGGAGGGGGACGAAGTAGTCCGGTTTATACATTCATGTAACGATGGCCGAGGTAAAGAAAGTGGTTGTACAAATTTCTTCTGAACACACAGGTTTGGCTTCTTCAGGTGGATTCTTATTGCTTCAGCTGTATGTAGAAGACGAACTGGTATAGCAAAATTAAAATTAGTGGACATGCGACAAATGACTCTAAATGCTCACCATCTACAAGGTGTACTAAAATGGAGCTACGGATAGATCTTGTTTTTTCCGTGCTTAACCATGCTCGATGATGTTCGGAAATACGATGATGAACTTGCCTAATTGTATGCCCAATGAAGCTAGCTCTGCAGCTGCAGTCAAACTGGTAGATACACATAACAATAGTGCTAAGAATGATTACATGTTTTCAAGGTGTATAATATTTACAGAAATCATACAAAAAACTTACAAAACGGATCATCGTCTTTAATCTCTTCAACAGCACGATCACATAGTGCACTGCTAATTACATTGAATAAAAAGCCTGTGAATTCTACTGAATACCATAGTAACATAAATGGTGGTGCAACAGACGGTCTGTCAACAAATTCTTGTATCATTTCATAACGTTGATAACACCAAAAGTATTGAGCGGATCCTTCAATTTCATTGTATGTTGATCTTAAAAATTGGAAAAAGAAGGGGTTAATATGAACAGAAGAGATTATGAAGTATTGTCTGAGCAAAACTGCTTGCACATATATATAACATCTTAGCAAGTATATCAACGCCTAAAACTTCTTTTCAACAATGTAGTGGTTTCTGGCCAAGATGTATGAAATTTCATATTGTCATTTACTTCATGATTAATCCACATTCAGAAAAATAATGAATAACAAAACACGTATTCAAGTGTTGGTTTGTAGGGGTTTGATTGGTTACAGGAATTCATCATGAGCTGACCTTAGTTAGAGAACCATTGGAAAACCTGGGAGTACTGGACAGCTGTTTCGTCCTAGTTTGGGACTCTTCAGCAATACGCACCCAAATTAGGACGAAACAGCTGTCTAGTACTCCCAGGTTTTCCAATGGTTCTCTAACTAATGTCAGCTCATGATGAATTCCTGTAACCAATCAAACCCCTACAAACCAACACTTGAATATCAATGAGGTGCTCACTAGCGACTTGCCCTATTCAGGTAGGTAGTTACCTGGGGTTCTAGTGGGAAGTCGTGACCAGTAGAGTGCAGCAGGTTGGGTGTGAGGACAAATACTCGCCAAAGACATTGGCTAGGGGTCGCGCTATGTCGTGAATTGGCAGAAGTTAGAATTCATGGGCCATTGAATCGGGTCCCAGTGGCTTAATGGTATGCGAGCTCGCCTTGTAACTAGAAGGTCCAGGATTCGAATCCTGGAGGTGGGTGCGTACTGCTGAAGAGTCCCAAACCAGGACGAAACAGCTAGCAGTCCAGTACTCCCAGGTTTTCCAATGGTTCTCTAACTAATGTCAGCTCATGATGAATTCCTGTAAACAAAACACGTAGTTCACCGAAGTGTCTCTTTTCGGCGGCTAATTCATTAACTTTACTGTACAATCGCAATTATATATAGTTTTTTTGGGGGGCATGTGTGTATACATTAGCTTTGTCAGACAAGAATAAAAATTAGCTAAGGTTGTTGTTTAATGTTATCAAAATATTTCAAAAAATGTGATGGATAATTAAACTGTAACTGAGGCGATGAAGATTATTATGGGGGTAGTGGTGATGAGTTGTCAAAAATAGCTGTTAATGTTAGTCAATGCATAAGAGAAGCTGAATAAGTGTACTGCGGTCACGCAATCAGATGAATAGTCTAATGAACGAGTTTTGATTAGGAAGTACATAAAAACGAAGGAAAATACGGAATTATGTAAGAGTTGTGAAGAAATACAAGAGTTATAAGGAGCTAGAAGAGCAGGCACACAAACATCAAGTGAGTATAAATCAACACGGTTGTTACCATGATAGTAGAAGTAGTTGAATGATTTTCTTTTGTATACATTAGTTTTTCCAACTGAATGACTAAAGCTTTAGCAATACAAAGGAGACGACAAAGCGATTGTACAGATAAGTGAATGAATTCGCCGCCGAAAAGAGACTCTTCACTGAACTACGTGTTTTATTTTTCACCATTGTCATTTGCTCCATAATATGTTGCTTAAGTGAAGACATTTTGCAGTTAGCATCGTTTCACCAGTGGGCTATACATGCCATCGTTCATCATCTAGGCACACTTACAAACACATAATAGTCTACTACTACATAGTAATGACTAATATTCAATACATTTTACTAAGGATTTGAAACCGTCATCCAAGACTAGTTTTATTTTCTACTGGCAATTTCTGTAGGAGGCAAGAGATGAGGAAAGAAAAGGTGGTAAGGTATTTGAAATAGTTTACGCCCAGATATATGATATAATTCTTATCTCCTTTAGTTCCTAGAAGAACATCGGGCTTCAACAGTACGTCTCCAATGCGTTGGGTTCTCCGCCAACGTTTTCTCCTGGCTCCACATCTACCCATATGCCTTAATAACAAAGGAAAGTGTGTTCACAATCCCCTGTATCACTACTTTGGACATAACTTGAAAAAACTGATTATATGTTTATTATAATTATTCCCTTGGGTTCCGGGTGGAACATAGGGCTTCAACAACATATCTCCACCTTGTCCTGTCTTCTACCATCCTCTCCAGCTTGGACCACTGTTGCCCACAATCTCTCATCTCCTCCTCGCCACACGATCTCCTCCAAAGCAGACTTGCACCGACGACCCGCTCGTCGATTCCTGTTTTGATTACACTATAGCCATGGCCTGCATTGCGCGCGATGTCATTCGACGGTTTCCTCAATGTAAGCCCGATCCATCTCCATTTTCTCCTACATATTTGTTGAGCAATCGGGTCTTGGTTGGTTTGTTTCCAGCTAGAGTTTTTTGTTTCTAATTCTTTCTGGCTGGCCGGCCATTCGATCTTCAGTATGGAGCCAACCAGCTAAAGTGGTAGCTGGTCTTTAACCTGTTAGAAATCCTTTTCGTGACACGCAGTGCAAGTTTTTGACCCACATAGAAGTACTGACCGACTTGACATTGGTTTTGAAAATCCGAATCTTGTTGTTTATACTGAGAGAGAGAGTGCAAAATATTTCCAAACTGGTTTCAGGTTGATGAAGTCTGATTGTATGTACTAGTGTTTAATATGAATTCTACAAGACCAATCATGATCAACAGTGTTCAGCAGTCAGACAGAGATGACAAAAGCATCACACAACCTTTGTATTTTATTTAAAGATGAAATCATCGATAAGTTATACAAATAAATAAGATATTGTAAAAGTGTGACACAAAGTGACTTCGAATGAGTCTATGACAAGTCAAATAATTTATTATAAACTAAAAGGGTAAGATGTGCGTCGGTGGCACAGCGGTGAGGATGGTCGCCGACCATGCATATGGTCCGGGGTTCGATCCCCAGCCGACGCACTCCTTTACCTCCTTAAGTTAGAAATAATGCTGGTAAAGAGGAAAGGTTGGGCATGAGGCATGAGCAACCCCATCCTGTAAAAACTGAACACTGCTACGAAAACTTCAAGTCACTAGCTTGAGGCCCTATGTTCCACTGGGAACGTGAAGGAAAAAAACGGTAAGATATTTGAAAAATCTCAGCGAAAGTAAAATGAGTAGTTCTAGCGTTTAGTTCGGCAAACTGGTCCGAATTTCTTCAGGGAAATTAGTCGAAATTAACACACGCAATTAACACCTTACGCTCTTCACTGGTGAAGGTTAAGGATAAAATAGGAGAAGACAACTAACAGAATTGTGTGTACCAGATCAATTGTGGGAACTGTAACACAGTATATGTAGGAGAAACTTCCTGACAGGTAAATATAAGCGTGAAAGAGCATAAACAATGTCTAAAGGTGTTTCCAAAGGCCTCTGAAGACTTAAAAAAGCTAGAAAACAGATCAGTGATTGCACTGCATTCGACAGAAACAGGACACAAAATCGACTTTGACAGGACTAAGGTTCTACAGAAAGGTTTTGGTTCGTATAAAGAAAGACTGACTGCAGAAGCTTTGCATATATGGGTGAATCCCAAAAGTTTAAACAGACGTGAAGGTGTGATGTTAGCTGATGCATGGCAAATCCAAATTAATAAATAAAAAATGAATATGTATTATTAATTAGTCATATGTGATCTAAATTCCCGATTGTTTATTTCTTCTAATGGAGAGGCTAACAAATGTTTTACGGCTGTTACCCACCTACATATACATACACACCATTGTATACCGCATATACACATATATTTTCATATTCAGTTATCTACGACTATGAACTTTTAGTCGAAAGTAATCACTAAAATTCTGATGAAAAGTACACTCTGTTGATTTAAACTTTTTACTGATATTAATCTGTTGATTTTCTTAACATACTGGGATTAGTTTAAATATTTATCATAAAAGCATACTCCGTTTAAAGTGTTCAACAAAAGTAGACCAATTTTGGAAGTCTGAGTTCAAATTTTGAACAAAATTCATGAAATTTTCTTTATTATACATGCTGATACCTGTTTCATGACTTATATTATTGCTTTTACGAGTCTGATCACTGACTGATATCAGTTAGAGTACCACTGAAAACAAGCACTGAAGTACTGGACAGCTATTTCACCCTAGTTTGAGAATCATTGGTAGTACACACCTACTGGGTGGGTTTCGAACCCAGGACCTTCTCGTTACAAGGCAAGCTCGTATAGCATTCAGTTCTTAAAATACAAGAGATGTCCTTTTTATTTATATGTAAACCTCTATTATTTTAATTTCAATTAATTTCTTTGAAGAAGTTGGAACCAGTTTGCCGAACGAAACGTTGGAATTAATCATTTCAATTTCGCTAACAAATATAATTTTTACAAATGTCTACTTCTCACTTGGCACCCAATTATTTGGGAATTGTTCTGTCAAATCTTGATTACTGTTCATGTGAATAAAATGGTAAGGCTTAAGTCTTTTTTTCCTGTTAAACTTACGTGAATGTGGCTACCAGCAAATTGAACATGAGTACTTGAGTCAATAAGATGTAAGCACTTAACATGATAATTGTTAAACGACGTGAAGACATTTGAGGACACTTTCCGTTGTCACGACAAGATGAACCTATATGAGAAGAAGAGTAGTGTTACATATCTACCAAAGAGTGATACATAGAAATGTTAATATGCATACAGAGTTGAAGGATGACTTCATTCACAAACACTTACCATTTTAAAATCCCTTCAAAACCAGAGCCTACTTGACAGGTGTTTTAACATTAAAATCCACTCTTCACATTCTGATTGTAATATTTCAAGTGAAACCTCTACGTGATTTGTTATCAAAGTGGAATCAGCTACATTCAAACCACGACTGAGTGATGAGTCACATATTCGTCATAAATGTTGTACTCAGTACATCAAAATTCATTCAATCAGTGGTTGAGGAATGTACGCGGCGTACAAACTGTTGTTTAACTTATCTCTACAAAATGACGTCCTATTTGAAATACTTTATCCCCCACAATTTTTCAACCAATCTAATTGTGTCTATAAAATAAAATGCTTGGAATGTGATGCGATATACATCGGACAAACATCGCCTGACAGAAATCCAAATCAGAAGAAATGAACACCGTAGAGCATCTCTTCGACCACCGAGAAATCCCGTTGAACTAGAAAAGCTTCAAAAATCATCAGTCATAAGTTGTCTACATGTTATAGAATCAGGTCACAAAACTGATCTTGACAATATTGAAATCATCATCCAGAAAAAGCATTTCAGAAATCACAAAGAACGTCTAATATCAGAAGCACTTCATATCAAGTGTAATCAAAATTGCCTGAATAGGAATGATGAACTAAAACAGAATCTCACCTGGTTACAACACCTCTCTCCCCCCATCAAGTGACAAAACCAACACGAATGTGATAAGCACCCTTTAACTTGACCTAAGTCTATTTTCTCACCCCTTAACTGTTTGTTATATATATGTTGAGATTTTGTAAATTCCGGTTTAATAATACTTTGATAAAGCTATTAGAAGCATTAAATAGCGAAACGTCAGTAAAAACAATATCGTTTTGTTTTTCATTCATTGGGAAATACAAAAACCTTTATTATAATTTATTTGAATATTTTGACAACGATATACTGAATTTATTCCCTGACCTACTATCAATTCGGTCCCATTATAATTTCATCTTTATTTTAAAGCTTCAGTCCTTCTTCACCCGTTAGTTCTTCAGTATCATATATCCCCTGAATATTAGTGATTATTTCCTGAAGTAAAATTAACCAATAACTTTATTGAGATTTTAATAAACATACAATCTGGACAGCTATAATGGTGATAGTGATCGGAGGGTTACTCATCTTTTGCACACACCAACTGTGGTTGAAATGAAATGTAATCCAGACAGTAGTTTGATTTTACAGACTAGTCGGTAGATAGAGAGAGAGGTATATTGTCCGAAGGCCTGTAAGTGTAATTCATCTAGAAGTCAGGTTGTGGTGAGAGCTGGCTGCTAGCCAAAGCTGGTAGACAGTAATTGACGTCAATGTTTATGTCCCCAATATTGGTGGTGAGAAAATGAGAACAAAGGCTTTGCGTAGGCGGATACAGTTAGCATTTGGATGATCTGACACAGCCACAAAGAGATGTAAGGTTAACTTTCTGTGAAAAACAACCAATCAAAAGACTGTATTTTCTACTAACAATAATCTACAATAATGTACATTAAAATCTATAAATGTGTTGATTTTCCTTAATAAACGATCTGTTGCCTGGCCCTTGTCTTCTGTTGTTACAAGGTTTTTGAAGCAGCCTAATAAAAATGAGAATATATCAAATAATTTGACTAATACATATCATAATGTTTCACTGACAGTAAGTCTTAGTCTCTGAAATTTAGTTGTATCTGACGACAAAACTAATTACTGTTCATCATCTGTATTTACACATAAACATATTACCTAATGTTCTAGCTCTTTTTGAGGTTGTGTAACCTCCTGTAACGCAGAGAAATATCCCTTGTAAATTACTTCTACAATTGTATTTTACCGAATTCTGTTATTTTGTCACCGATTTATATTATTATTATGACTGGATGATTAGCTGCAGATTGAGTGCTCTTCTACACACTCTTTCAGTAAGCGATATACATTCGGGTTAGATGAAAGCCTAAATTCTACCAGCATTAACGTTATTTTCGTAATACGTTCGTTATATACTTGTCCAACAAATACGCCAAAGAAAATGAAGATGAATCGGACACACTCTGAGGAGATCGTTGAGTGATATCGCGTGTCAGGAAACCATTCGAGTGCAACCCGAATGAGAAGTGATGGGTTGGGCATCCAAGGGTATCATTGGGGAGACTGTGTATGAGTGGAGTAAGTTCAACTAAAGAGGGCTGCAGCGAACATGATGATATGGAGATGTACTGCTGAAATAATAATAATAATAATAATAATAGTCGTAACGTGCTTACACTATTAGGACGTAAAGAATTAAAATATTCAATTACATAGTTATTAATTTCAATAAAGAAGAGTGCCAACTAGCACGAAACCTAGGTCAAACAAGGCTTCCTGCCGACTGCTTCCAACCATCTAATATCACCAAAGATTAGTAGAGTTTGACGAAATGATCTATAGACTTACCATCCCCTTGTAAGTCATCCAGACGAAATTCACCCAACATCTGAAAATATGATGTCATCATTACATCATATAGACTACGAATTCCTGGTTTGGATTTGTATACCGAATCTACAGCTGTAAAAAAAGGCAATGCAAAAAAATACATAAATGTGTATATACTATTGATGACAAGGGGGATTACATGTGTTGATGAGTTTCTTTGTCTGATATTCAGTCATTTCTTGTACAAAAGAGGAGTAGGAACTAATTCACTTGATTAGTAGTTCAAAATGGAATCATCCTCTCGTAAATTATTTCCTGAATTAGTTGTTGTTTTACCAGATGAACGCTGAATTTTTTTAGCCAGATACCATTTTTGTGAATTACAAATTAGGTCTATATTCCTCTGTTTCTAAATTCATCAGGAGGACTGTAAGTAAGAAATATGAGTTTCTTCCAAACTAGAGCAACAATAATCTGATTAATTTTATGTAAAACATTAAATCTAGACTACGCTGGAATCTTCTACTAAAATACTCCTAATTAGAAATAAAGTTTAAAAATAATAAATAACAATATAATGCTACTTCAAGTTAGAAGTATATAAAGACAGCAAAAGGTATCCTTTGGTAAATCCACTTCAAAGCTGTACATTTATCTAGTGGGGTTGTACCATACAATGTTAATTAACAACAAAAGTCGAAGGTTACTTTCACTTAGTAACATGATAAATTAGTGGATGAGTATTGGCAATGTGTAAAAACAAAATAGTGGATAGTCTTACGTCTGTGGTACAGTTATAGAATGCCCGCCAAACACACCTCACGTGATCCGGGATTCGATCCCCGGCTGAAGCACTCCTCTACCTTGCTAAGCCAGTAATAAGACTGGTAAAGAGGGAAGGTTGGGCATGAGGCTAGCAACTCATCCCGTACAAATAAACACCACTGCTACCGAAACTTCAGGCTTCTAGCTTGAAGCCTTATGTTCCACTGGGAACGTAAAGGAATAAATAAAAATCTTATGTAATCGAGAAGGTTGACAATTATTAAGTGAAAGATAACAGTACAGAGACAATCGATAGGAAACAAGAGAATAAAGGACTGAAAAAGGTTACATAAATAAAACTTTTTCGAAACGAAAAGGACCACGTACAGTCTGTTATACAATAATTTAGGAAAACGAAATTGACGCTAAGGCCACGGTAGTCAGAGAGACTGTATAGAACGTTTCTGAACGCAAGGTTTAGGTTTTTCTTTGTGGATTGCCAAAGCTCCGGTTTTAAGTTGATATATCACTGACACATTAATTTTTTTTATTCCTTTACGTTTCCAGTGGAACATAGGGCTTCAAAATGGAGGCTTGAAGTTTCGGTGGCAGTGGTGTTTATTTTTTACGGGATGGGGTTGCTAGCTTCATGCCCAACTTTCCCTCTTTACCAGTCTTATAACTGGCTTAACGAGGTAAAGGAGTGCGTCGACTGGGGATCGAACCCCAGACCAAATGCGTGTTTGGCCAGCATTCTACCACTATGCCACCGACGCACAAATACATTAATAATATCCCCCTAAAAGAATTTCACTGATGAATCAATAACGTAGTTTTTAAAAACAAAAGAATGTGAAATTATCTAACAAGCTGATACTTACTCATTTTATCTTGTTCATAATCACTGTAATAACCATTAGCAAATGAAATAGACTGGAAGGCGATACCATATCCAATTAAACATACCAACAGAATGAGTAAAAACGGTAGCAGATCATGAACCACCTGATATTGAGAAGCAAATAAATTAAACATGGGTTAAAATAAATTTCGATATACACATAAGCGATGAATAAAAATTTAATTTAATTTTAGATTTTCCCATCGATTGATTGGACCGAAGTGCTCGAAATCAGGTTGACATGTCAAATTCTTGTGGAGATGCTTCGACGATGTCTGGGCGTTTAATTAGAAGTTGATTGGTGGGTGGTGACAAGCAGTGGAATCCAGGATACGTATTTCGTCCTATTTGGGACTCGTCAACTAACTGGATGTATCTGCATTCCTCAGTGAATGATGATGTTCCCACCGAGACTCGAATCCAGTGCCCTTTGCAAAAGAGGTGGCTCTCGTGATCCAAGTGGTCTAGTGGATAACACTTTAGCGTTTGAAACTATGGTCACTGGGCTCGAGATCCAGTGAGAACACCATCACTCACTGGGGAATGCAGGTACATCCAACCGACAGGTCCCAAATAGGACGAAATGCGAATCCTGGATTCCACTGCTAGTCACCATCAACCAATCAACTTCTGATGAATGAAAATGTTTGAAAACTCAAGTCATTCTCCCACTGACATTTAAGATATCTATAAAATAAATAGTGATCTATGCATAAGGTTTATCAGTTCACCAAGCCACTCATCGGGTACATATAGCTGAGGTTGCATAGACGAATTCCTCTTAATGAATTTAAACAAAACAGAAATATGTATGAGTATACTAAATTGTAGAATATAACTATTTTGTGAGGGTTAACTGCAGTAAATCAGTGTATTTTGCATATTCTTTTATAACAAACAAATTTGAGCATAGTCAATCGGTTGAAATGTCACATTTGGCTTAAAACTCAGATATTCAGCGGCTGAAAACCATAGGGAACCTTAGTTTAACGTTAGTTATTATTGGCTAACTGATTTTAACAAGACAGGTGCCTGTAATTTATTGCTACTGACATAGTTTCATATCGATTCGAATTGTGACACTTCATTAGATGGTAAGAGGTAGTCGGCAGGAAGGCCAGCCTGACCTAGGTTTCGTGCTAGTTGGCACTCGCCAGTCAGCAAGGCGTATCTGCAACCTCGAAGAAACTCATGTTCCTTCTGAGATACGAACCCGCGTTACCCAGTGAGTACTGCAATCAGAGACGTTACCACTACTGAGCTATTCGGACTAGTGATTGACCTACTGTAGGACTGTATTGGATATTTTGATTGAACACTAGTAACTAACTAGTGTGATGTGTCTAGTCCCTTTGTTTGGTGCAGACTGAATTCTATCAGTCAGGCTGCAGATGGCAAGCTACCTAGAATGGTGGCCACATTGCCAACGTGACTGATACAATTCAATCTGTACCAAACAAAGGACTAGACACATCAAACTAGTTAGTTAATAGTGTTCAAAGTGAGACACTTTATTTTAGTACAATGAAGGATATTCGATATGTAGTAAGGAGTTAAACAAATCAAGGGATGAGAGTAAAGCAGGAATTACATTTCCCTAATTGTATTTTTGAAATTTTTAGTGTATAAAAGGTGACGAATGTTTTCAAATGATGATAACCAGTTTTGAGATATTAATTCTGGCGAGTTCAGACGTTTACTTACACTAACTTTTTCAATTTCTTAATAGTTAGTATTATTCACAGCATCTTTTAACATAAGAGTAACCAATATGTTTTGTAAGGAACCTATTTAGTCAGAAGAAGCAGGTATGTATTGATGATAACTCATAAGAAGAAAGCTCACAAGTATTGCTCTGTATGATCTATTCGTTAAGTGTTTCAGGAATAGACCTTGTAACAATATGTGCAAGCTTGTTGATTTCCGTCGCAGTTAAACTCCTCAACTAAATCTAGTTTGTCAATTTGTTGAATGTCATTAGACCCAAAGGAAGATTGCTTCCTTTACCTGTGTATCTATTAAAGTTTAAATGACACAACCAGAGAACTTCAGGATCCAAAACAAAAGGAATAATATTATCTCAACATTGACTTGGAGAAGTGAAAAATTATGAAGAATCATACCGAAATTCTCACCTGATTATTTACATATGAGTCAGGCATCCTACTTTTAAGAGATCTTAGGTTGAAGAGTTGCTTAGTGAAATGGAATATTTCCTAGACAGAAAGCGGACATTTTAATGTAAGTGTAGAAGTTCGGAACCATGGTGGAATTTTGATTATATATGATGTAGACATTTATAAAATTATATTTGTAAAATCTCAGCGAAATCGAAATGATTAATTCCAACGTTTCGTTCGGCAATCTGGTCCGAACTTCTTTAAGGAAATTAATCGAAATTAATATAACAAAGGTTTATATATAAAATTTCGCTGAGATTTTACAAATATAATTTTATAAATGTCTACTTCTCACTCAGCGCTCAATTATTTTGCAACTATCCTGTCAAATCTTGATCACAGTTCATATGAATATATGATGTAAGTTCATTTTATATATTAGTGATACGGTATAAATAATTGGGTGAGGTTTCAAACACAGTTTATTGCTTATAATCACATCATTTTGTTCACATGGCCTCATAATTAGCTTTATATATACATATATATATTCTCTGCCTTGTTGCTTATTGTAACTTCTCATGTAGATAGAGGGGGGGGGGCTTTGTGTCATTTCGATTACATGTGTTTGGTGTTGATCCGATGTAAAAAGATTCTTTGATTAACCTCTCTCCGCCTACCTGTATTGCATTTTTAATACTTTTACCCTAACCTACCCTACTGTATGGTAACATGTAAGTGAATGCATTGCAATGGTTGTGTTTATAGGTAATTTAACTTTTCAGGGTCAATTCTTATGTTTCGATAATCTAACTGACCGTGATCTACTAGTTTGTCGTGTATAACTGATTTTTTATTTATTTTGATTTACAGCTTGATTCACATCGTATTTTCAGTACAAGTGTGTATTTTCAGCATGGATATCGGTAGCCCAAATTCAGGCCAACCATAGATATCGGGTGTGCGCCGGCAGGGGATCGAACCCCGGACCATGTGCATGGTCGGCGAGAGTCCTAACCACTGTGCCACCGACGCATATAGTCATTGCATAAAATTTGGTAAGTTATTTAAAACAATTAGTTCCCTTTATGAATTTAGATAAAGCAATAAGAAGACGTAATTTGTCTGAATCGTGTACTCTTGTATTTGCGCAACACATTTCGAACAATCTGATCACACACGGACTTGTCATAGGAATATTTATGAAATTAATAAAGAGGTAAGAGGTGAGAAAATAGACTTAGGTCAAGTTAAAAGGACATATTCAAGGTCAAAATAACAATGAAGACCACTAAACCAAATAGCAGAGGTAATAGTACATCACGCTCTGGTATCAAAACAAAATTTACCAAAGAAGGTTTAATGTGATGACGAATTGCTTTTGAACGCATAAAGGTGGCTTAAACTTTCTAATTAGCTAGGGCTTCCACAAACTTTAGGATACGCCCCAAACACGTTTTATAGATAGGTGTTAGTGTCAATTTTATGTCCTGTCTCTATAATATGTTTCTCAATAGAGGAGCTAGGTCTCCTGTTCTCACCATTAATAGGTTCTGAAGATTCCATTTGTTTCTGGAGCCATTTAGGAATATGCTCTGAAGCCAGCCCTTACTTGCAGAGATCGATGAGTCCTCCCCTGTGTATGTGTGTCCACACGTACATTCAAATTGGTAAATACAGTGGGATGTGACGTCATTTTTCGCATGTTCGAAGGGCTTAGATAGATATATTGGCTTTACATTCTCTATTATTATGATATTAGCTGCATAAAAAGTCTTTTTAACAGCAGCGTTCAGTCTTTGTCTAGTTATCAAGCTGTTTTGATGCCCCATATAGGGTAGCTTGATGTACACGTCTTTCTTAGGGGCGAGTTAGAGAGTGGGTCTTGGTGTTCTGACTACTTTATATCTCCTGATGAACTTGTCTGGATAATTTTTATCAACCAGAGTTTGTGTCAACTTTCTTTCTTTTTCATCAAGTGTGTCTTCAGTGCATATTCGTTGGATTCTACTGAAGAGGCACCTTACTAAGGCTCTTTTGTACCGAACAGGGCAGAAACTGTGGTAATTAAGATACTGTCCTGTCCAGGTAGGTTTTCTATAAATAGATCTTTTTATTGACCCATCAAGCCGTCGACTAAGCAATATGTCTAGGAAAGATAAACAATTATCTTCCTCTTCTTGGTAAGTTATATTATTTTTCTTAATTGGATATATAGGGTCGTTAGGCCAACAACATTTTTATCTGAGTGAGTTGGTTGGTTTAAATGCCATCCTAATTCCTGCCTAATCAAGATTCCTTGGTAGGGCTTTTGATGTTCCTTCTTTATACCACAATACTACGGAGGCTTTGAATTCCACATTATTTTCACACCAAGTTGTCTTGTGCAGTTATTTGTCAGTGCAAAACTCAGATATATAAATCGCTTTATTGAAGTATTGTTTTTCATTGAATGCATGAACTACCAGCTTCAGTGACAATTACCTACTGTTCCTCAAGACAGTCTATTTCCCTTACTTTTACTTAACTTTTGCAGACCTATGTGGTAAGGTCAATATTATGTTCTAGTTTCAACATTCTCTATTTTCTTTTCGATGGTTCCACTGTGATTACAAAATGCAAAGTGATTTTAAGAGTAAAGTTGCTCATGGGTTATGGGATTTAAAAGGTTGATCGGGTTGAGAATCAGAAAATGCATGAATGCTTTCCTGTTCTTTAGATGTCAATTATTGCTATAAAATTCGTTTACACTAACGCTTTGTATTTTCATTTCGTAATTGTTACTAATTTATGAAGTCATACCAAAGGTTGTTTTTATTTAACATATCCCTCTGAAATTAACTTTTTACAATAATTGACGAAAATAATAGATAAATAAACTATTCAGTCAGTTGGCTGTACGCATCGTTATCGAACAAAGCATAGAATGGCAGTCAAGCCTTTACCTCACATTCGACCATGCACATCGTTGGGTTCAATACCTACCGATGCACACATGCTGAAAATGCCATACTTGTACTGAAAATACGGTGTGGCATCAAGCTGTAATCAAAAATAAAAAAATAAAAAAAATAAAAAAAACTTCATCGACTTCGGAAAGGCTTTCGACAGAGAGTGTTGACCATAAGTGATTTTGGAACTGCCCCAACACTACGGTATGCAGTGCCCAAGTCTTTATCAACCTCATTCAACAGCTGGTTATATGACAATGCCTGCTACGTGTCAGGTGATCCACAACGGAAAACTCAGCGAGGCATAGGAAGTGAATACAGGAGTAAGACAGGGCTGGCTGCTTATTATCACCGATGATATTCTTAATTGTGGTAGACTGGATTATGCGTCAGACTGGGCACAGGAAGTGAAAAGACAGGGATACGCTGGATCACCGATAAGGAAGATTCTAGAAGATATGGATTTCGCAGATGATTTATATCTAATGTCGCAGAGACTAGAAGACTTGCAGGCGAAAATCAACAAACTATCAGAAGTGACGAGCAGCGAAGACAGGACTCCAGATGAACATAGAGAAGATGGAGGTGATGAAGGTAACCAACCACCGGCAGCAACGACATCCAGCACCAATCACCATCGAAGGGAGAGATTTGGCAGAGGTTACTTCCTTCACTTATCTAGGAAGCATCGTTTCAACTACAGGCAGTCGGAACGAATGAAGATGTCAAAGTCAGCCAGCCAGAATCGGAAAGGCATCAATATGAAACAAATTTGGAAATGTTCTGCACTCGGTCAGCATAAACAACGACACTCGGATTTTCAACACCAATGTCAAGTCAGTCAGTACTTCTATACGGGTCAGAAACTTGCACTGCGTGTCACGAAAAGGATTTCCAACAGCTGCCTTCGCTAGCTCCATACTGAAGATCAAATGGCTGGCGAGAAGTAACAAGAAACTGTGGGAACAAACCAACCAAGAGCCAATCGCTCAACAAATATGTAAGAGAAAATGGACATGGATCGGGCATACGTCGAGGAAACTGTCGACTGAGAACGCGCGCAATGCAGGCCATCGCTCGAGTGGAATCTAAATGGGAATTGACGAGTCGGTCGTCGGCTCGAGGGTGACAAGAAGGAGATCGTTTGGCGAGGAGGAGGAGATGAGAGATTACGGTCAATCGTGTACCCGGCTGAAGAGGACGGCAGAAAATAGAATAAAGTGGAGATGTGTTGTTGAAGCCCTACATTCCATTTCGGACCCAAGGGAATAATAATAACTATAGTCCGTTGGCTTGCAGGAGAAGACAAGAAGTAAATAAACATCCGAATACATGCACGAGCACTTTCAAAGAAGCCCTACTGACATGTACCACAATAAGCACAAAATTTAAGTCAAAGGTTCCCGACAACTGCCTGCGAACATCTAACACTAGCTTAAGGAATGTTTACTATACCACAAAAATGAATTAATAGAATCTGAACTTACCATTCTATTGATCATAATTAATTTTGGTCCAAGTACTATACTAAAACTGAAGATATACATTAATCGTACATAAAATGCAAATAAACTAAAAGCGAAAAGTATTCTTGAAATTGTGAATAAGTCATCAGATAGTATGTAGTATGGTAAATCAGGACTCCATGTATGTGATGAATGTCCAGATCCACTAAACATAGGCAATGCTTTAATCTCCATCATTGAGTTGATGATTTGGATTTGTTCAGTAGATAAATTTGCCGGAATACTTGTTAGATTAGTATTATTATTACATTGATCAATATGACAATAATTCAGTAAATTGTAGATATTTGTTTGATTATATGTTGTCAATGATGATAAATTTAAATATTGTAACAATTTATTTGTTTCCAATTCGTATAACTGTTCTTGTATTCGATTCTGGTAGGCATGAATTTTAACACTCAAACCGACTATATATAAACTGATTGCAAGACAGTCTAATTTATTCCATCCATCACTGATGTACTCTTTTAAACTTGAACCAGAACCGAAAGCCTATAATTAAAAAAAAAATAAAAATAAATAAGATGAAAATATGCATATACACTCACGGTAAGCTTTTCTTATGAAATGATACTGGTATGAGGAACAATGAAAACTGATTAGAACTTTGAAATTAGTTACATAATCTGCAAGAAATCGATTTTGTGTGAAGATTTAAGTCGATAACAACATTGTTACTTGACCAAAACTGAAGGGTACATCCAAATTATAATCATCTTACAGAGTAATGATTTACCTGTTCTCTTTTCATTTTAGCCCTATGCGTTACGTTGATCCAATTGAACATTCTGAAAAGCCTCTTAAGAGCGGTATTGGAATTTCATTATGGGTAAAATTTATTTTGATAAAATCACACAGTGTTGTACTGTAATATTTACTGATGACCACGTTTCGAGCACAATTCATTGCCACTCATAATCATATCAAGGCACTACTCACACAATTCTCTAACTTCGTTTATATAATTCCATTATTTGTCATCGCTTGATTTGATTGGTAGTAATATTTTCCATATTTCCGGTAGGAGTGATGAGTCATTCCTATTGCACATGTTGTGTGTAGACACGATGAACCAGGCAGGATTCAGTAATCAGCCACCTCTCTCTCCACCTACCTATATTTTTTTTATTATAGCTTGATTCCACACCGTATTTTTGGTACAAGTATGGAATTTTCAGCATGTGATATCGGTAGCCCAATTTTGCAGGCCGACCGTTGATATCGGCTGTGCGTCGGCAGGGGATCGAACCCCGGACCATGTGCATGGTTGGCGAGAGTCCTAACCGCTGTGCCACCGACGCATAGAACTTCTCCCTTCTCCCACCCTATTGTGTGGTTGTGCGTTAACGCATGCAGTGTGATTATTAAGATTTTTTCTAAATTACTTACCTTCGTGGTTGGCGACAAACATTGTTACCTTGGCTAAATTCTTACGTCATGATAACCCCACTACTCTCGATCTACTAGTTTGACCCATGGAGTCGACTTAACTCACAGTCATTGCAAGGTATTTTATGAATTATACTATTTTGTTTCATTGGGTCAACAGGGTCCTTTAGCCTACAGAACTTCTCTCTTAGTGAGCTTGTAGGTTTGAATGCCACTCTAATTCCTGCTTTATTGAGAATCCTGCGTAGGGTCTCAGATGTCCCCTCCCGCCTTATATGGTAAAACTGTAGATGCCTTATATTCTTTCTTATTTATGTTATCATTATTAGTTTCCCCATTATTTTTATTTTGCTTTTGACCTTTTATTTTATTTTACAATCTAAAATAGCTAATTCTCCTTGTTCATTTTGCAATTCAAATGTGAATTTTATTCCCTTTACTAGTGAGTTTAAGTGATCGAAAAAGCTAGAGATATGTTCTGTTTTTAACACTGTGAAAGTGTCATCCACATATTCCCACCATACTTTTGGAGTATGATTAAATGTATTTAAAGCAATATTTTCCCAGCTGTCCATAGAATCTACACGCAACACGTGCAATAGGAATGACTCATCACTCACACTAGAAATATGCAAAATACTATCAAATCAAGCGATGACAAATAATGGAATTATATAAACGAAGTTAGAGAATTATGTGAGTATTGTCTTGATATGATTATGAGTGGCAATAAATTGTGCTCGAAACGTGATCATCAGTAAATATTACAGTACAAGACTGTGTGACTTTATCGAAATAAATTTTCTACCCATAATGGAATTATACCACTGTCTAACACAGTGCACGAGTTCTATTCTTACACTGAAATTTCAATTTCTTCCAACTTCCTTTTGAATAAGAAATTGTTTCAAGAGTAACCATCGACACGAAATTATTGATAAAAATAAATTGCATTAATCAACTATTTCACTCCAGTTAGAAATTTATGTCACTCTAAGTTGAGCTTATATAAAGTAGATTATGTTGTGGTGACGTTTCACCACATTATCTATTGTTCGAACGACCGAAATACACACCTTAGGAAAATTAAGAAGTCAGGCTTCTCATCACTCAAAAACACCAGTACTACTCACCTTTACCCTACCTTACTATTTATGTGAAATACTGTCAGATAGCCTTCCTAAATATTTTTTTAAAGTTGTTTAGAGTTTTAATTATGCTTTAAGATTACAACATTTTATAGATATTCTGAATGAATCATATATTCAAATTGTGATAATAACTGTATTGTTGATTGAGATGAAATCATCCCACCCCCAGCTATCAGACGATTTTACATTGTCACTGACTAGGGTTATTTTCAGGTCTTAATTTGGTCGCATCGTCAAATAGGATTTCTTTCCTAAACTAAGCATATTCAGTTTCTCTCAGTGAGCTGAACGCTTTCGTTAAATCAATTATTTTAGAGATGCATTTCTTGGGAATAGTTAAGTAAATAAAATTATTTACAATAAGTAGACAATGTTCACAGAAAGATACAAATGACTCTAGCAACCAAAACGTTGCTGGCAAAGCAATTTTTAGATGAAGTCTGTTTCTTATTTTCCTCAGATATTTAAAGTTTACGGGTTAAATGTTCAATCACCTTTTGAAAACTTAACACGATATGAAAACTTAGATGACAGAATGAAAATGAAATTAAATGAATACTGGTGTTATTTATTTTTATTTAATTCGTATTCCCAGCCGTCAAGTCAGTTCTTTTATATGGATCAGAAACTTGGCGGGTCACAAAGAATATTTCCAACAGCCTGTTGCACACCTTTATCAACAGCTGTCTTCGTTCTATACTGAAGATCAGATGGCCGGAAAGAACAAGAACCAACAAGAAACTATGGGAACAAACAAAACAAGAACCAATCACTCAACATATATGCAGGAGAAAGTGGAGGTGGATTGGACACTCTCTGAGTAAGCCACTGGGTGACATCGCGTGTCAAGCCCTCGAGTGGAACCCGAAAGGGAAGCGGCGAGTGGGACGTCCAAGGGTGACATGTAGGAGATCGTGTGAAGAAGAGTTGAAACAGTATGGACTATCATGGATGCAGGTGAAAAGTGCAGCAGAAGACATAAGCAAATGGAGGCGTGCAGTTGAAGCCCTGTGTTCCACTAGGAACCCAAGGGAGCAATAATATAATAATTCCCAGCCGACTGATTATATCGGACGGAAATGCTCAGTCTGTATCGACATGCCGGCTATTAGTACACTGGCTTCGACGATATCTGAAGATTAATATTATATTAACTGATCGATGTTGGCTTGCAGAGGAATTCAGGATACGAATTTTGATCTATTTAGTACATGTCAAATGAATGTGAACAACGCTTCAGCTTTTGAGAAGACTAATACTGGGTTAGAATTTCATTGGGAACAACAACACTCATTGGGGATGCGGGTACATCCGGCTGTCAAGTACCCGGCAAGACGAAGTACGCATATCCTGGATTCCTTTACTGGTCACTATCAACCAAATAAATACCGATATACTTAAAAATAAGTCAACTTTAACAGTAAACCGAATTACATTCATTCTTCTAACCAAACTGTTGGCTGAAAATTTAATTTTATTGTCTCTTTTGAAGTCAGTCAGCTAAGAAAGTCTCGAGTATTAAACATATCTCATTTTCACACTCCAAGTTTGTAGGCAGATTTCATCTCTAACCAACAACAGCTAAAGAAATTAACTAATTTGAGCACTGAAGTGGGAAAATGAAAAACAATTATTTATATTTTATGTAAAAGAAACCTGAAACAGAATAAAACTCTTGTTCAGTATTTTGTGAATCACTTTGAATGTTTACTGAATATCTTCTAAATGCTCTTAACAAGTAATTAAAACTGATTTAAGAGACGAAAAGTTGTCACACTATGAAAATATAAGTTGATCTAATGGGCGATATTTAAGTGAAGTATTATCTTGTACTTAAGTGTATGAATATTTAATTCAGGAGCTGTCTTTTTGTAAATGAGCGTCGTGGATCAGTCAGTTACGCGGGAGGTTTGAGTTCAACTTCCAGAAGACGCACTTCTAAACCTCGCGTAGTTAACTAATCCTTGGTAAACCTGGAAAAGAGAGAAGATTAGATGCGGAGCTAGCAACCTATCACACAAATTCTCGGTGGATTAAAGTAGTAAAATTTTCGTCTAATTACAGAAGTACAAGTGTGGAACTCACACTCAGTCAGTTCTGTTTTATTTTATGGTTATAAATCATCATAGTTAGATGTTTGTTGCAATCGGAACCGGTAGAAGGAAATAAAAATGATCAAAAAAGTATACTGACTCTGTTAAATCTTCCTCATTTCATTTAGCTATAAAAGAAAATATAATTTATTATAAGGGTGTGGCATTCGAAATTTTAAAGACTGTCAGTTATACTGTTGTAGATCGATATGCATATTGAAGACCTTCGAATTCTTAAAAGTATTACTAATTTTTATTACATTATTCAAGTATTGGTTTTGTAGGGATTCTGTTTGATTGGTTGGAGGATTTCATCATGAGCTGACATCAGTTAGAGAACCCTTGGAAGACCTGGGAGGGCTCGGCAGCTGGCTATTTCGTCCTGCTTTGGGACTCTTCATCAGTACGCGCCCACCGGGCTCGAACCCAGGACGTTCTGGTGACAAGGCGAACTGATGTCAGCTCATGATGAAATCCTCCAACCAATCAAACATAATCCCTACAAAAACCAGTACTTGTAATATTTTGAAGTTTGAAATAGTTGTCTCATTCCAATAGATAATAGGAATAACCGTTAAGTATTGATTTTGGTCAGCAGTACATGTTATCTTGAGCGTATATTGTGAAATGAGTAGACGAAAACTGGTAGATACCGTATCACTATTATTATTATTCATGAACATTAGCTAGCATTTTGATGAATTTGTTTGCAATTTCAGATTTCATCTCATCTTTTTGTTGGAAGCAACGTTTATGAAAGCGTTTCATCTACTCATTTCCTGGATTCAATCAGCAGGAAGCCTTGCTTGACCTAGGTTTCATGCTAGTCGGCACTCACCAGTCAGCAAGGCGTATCTTGCAACCTCGAAGGAACTCATGTGCCTTCTGAGTTTTGAACCCTCGTCACCCAGTTCTGCAGTCAGAGACGTTACCACCACCGAGCTTTTCAGGCTAGCGATTGACATCTTGTAGGATTGCATTGGATACTTTTGACTGGACACTAGTCAGTAATTTGTGTGACATCTCTAATCCTAGGTTCAAGGCTTCCTGTCTATCGCCTCCAATCATATAATATCAACAATTTTTACGTTGTTAGCAAATAATGAAAAGCCGTGAAATAAAGTCAGTTTACACAAATGTTCCAAAGCAGCTTTGGCTTACAAAATAACCAGGAAACTGATTTGAAAGGAAAGCCTCACCACGTTAACTAAATCTTTACTCCTATTTTTATATGAACGAAACTTTCAGAAATTTCGATAAAGAAAGGAAGACGAAATTTGCAGTATAAAATGATGTCATTCTATTTCACAGGTTCTCATCAGCTGCACCAGACTTATGCATACAGAAAGAGAGTGTGATTAACCTCTCACTGCCTTGGTAACTGAATTTTGATTTTGATTACATTAATTAGTCATCTAATTCAGTGATCTCAACTCACTGAACAAATCTTAATCTCACAAACTGTATGTGAACCTACAAGCTAACACTGTTTCTGTTAATCAATTTTTTCTGTTTTCTGTCTTACCCCTCCCCCCTCTTTTCAACTTTAAAAGCGTACAAATTCGTGATGAAAATTAAACTAAAATTGTAATGCTTTCATTTTTGGATGCGTCAATTTTATCTCTTCTCTACTACCATTGAAACATTAAAGTATGTTATTATCATTTATATTACAATTGTAATTTCAGGTAGTCTGCAGCTGATGGGAACCTATGAAATAGAATATCATTTTATACTGCAAATTTCGTCTTCCTTTCTTTATCGAAATTTATCAAGGTAATCAACTGTAAGAAGAACTTTCAAAAATATTTATTAAAAATTGGACAAAGTTTTTATTCCATTTAAAAGCCCATTGATATTCAAAACTATCCAACTTATCTGATTGAGTTCATGACGTAAATAGCTGGAGAATAACAATCATTTTAATCCCTACTCAAATAAGTGTGCACTACTAAACAGACCGAACACTTCGGTCCAATCAATCAACGGGAAAATCTTAATTGAATTAAATAATTAATAAGACCCGTTGCAGAAGAGGTGGCTGTTGTGGCCCAAGTAGTCTAGTGGATAACGCTTTGGCATTCAAAACTATGGTCACTGGGCTAGAGCCCCAGTGAGAACACCATCACTCACTACGGAGTGCAGGTACATTCAATCGACGGGTCTCAAATAGGACGAAATGCTCATTCTGGATTCCACTGATAGTCACCATCAACCAACTGAATTAATATTATTACATTAAAACGAAATTCTTTAATTAATAAAACTGCCAATCGGAAAAGACTTGCCTGTTTTAACTCTTCACATAAAAATGATCCAACCATCAAAGTGATAAAAACATCCAGATAAGAGAAACTTAAAGTTAATGATGTTAGCAGAGTTTTGCTGAATATAATAAGAAATAGTAAATAGAATATCTAAAATTGAAAAACAAGAGGGAAGATATATATGTAATGAAGATACCAGTCTGACGAACAATAATAAACACCAGTTATCATTAATGAGACAGACCTGAAGGAAGTTTTCGCTTTGACTTACCTCAGTAACATCATTTCAACTGCCGGTGGTATGGATAAGTATGTCAAAGCAAAGCAGGATAAGAATTGAAAGGCAAAACAGGTATTCATTCGTCTGAAGTAAGTGCTATGTTCTATGACACTCAGCACAAGAAACGATGTCTACGTTTTCAACACTAATGTGAAGTCACTGCTTCTATATGCTTCAGAGACTAAGTGCATGTGTCTCAAAAAAACCATTTCCAACACACTTATGAGAACTTTCATCAATAGCTTCCCTTGATCAATATTGGTGATCAGATAGCCGGCCGAAAAAGTATGCGACAATGAACTCTGGCTCGAAATTTTCTTCCGGTCATCAAAAGTTTTGAAGAGCTAAGTAAGTGAGAGTTTTTTTAGCTGGATTGCCCTCACCACTGAACCAACTAACCAATAAAGTTTTCTCATCCTAGTTGCAAACTAAACACACGTAGAAATTATACCTGTATTAATCTCAGTGAATTTGAAACGAATAACTCCGGCGTGTTGTCCAACCGAAATGCTGAATTTATTTATTTCACTTTCACTGAGATTTATACAGAAATTTCACTCGGTGTTCAATGTTTGTAGAACTGATAGGTCACATCTTGATGAAAGATCATATAGAATTGGCCGATAAGGCCTTATTTCGGACTACTTATCAGACATTATGACATCATGGTTGAAGGGAAACTAACAATATGTCTGTACGAATCTCAGACATTCGGATTATCAGATTTTCTCCTTACACATAGTCAACCTGTTAAATTAAGATAATTTCAGGTAGTATAACTAAGAGTTTAATTATTCATAACTCATTTCGTAGAGCGCCAGTCTAGTAATTCAAAGGCCTACGTTTAGAGTCCTAGATTTTAAATCACCTGTCATTGCCCATTACACCAACAACCGTCTGACAACCAAATACTATCTCGAATAATTTCATCAACAATTCATTTAAATCATATCAATGACGCTTCGTTTAAAAGCTGACAGAGATCACTGACTAAAACATACTTCTCCTTCCCTACGTTTTTTTCAGTAGATAGCTGAATGAGTAGTAAGGTGTCATTTAACTGAACTTAGTCTAGAGTAAAATATCAATTCTCTGCAGTCATTCCAAAGTTCATTTCAGTTATTTGATGACAAAATGTTTTAATTTTAGCTGCATTGGATAACAAGTATTATTCTGTCATTATTAGTTTTAAATAATATTCTAACATTTAAAAAAATATATTTTTGTAGAATTTTCTCTAATGCCTACATTCTGAAAACAGTCATTGGCAAAGTCAAACTATCATATCCAAAACCAAATTGGCCTTGAACAACCAATCAGAATGCAGATGCAGAAAAGTCGAAAAATCATTGAAAAATGCACTAAAAAGCATTGCAAACATGATATAACACTGTACAGTTGTAGCTTATATGTTGTAAGAATGTCTCCCAGTCACTACACATATGATCTATAGAGAAATCATACTATGTGCGATAGATGCATTCACCCAGGTGACCGTAAGTCGTGGTACTTTGAGATCCATTGATACTTTTGACACTGTTCTTTAACATCCTCTTAACCCTAACTCCAAATCTTAACATTAACCCTAATCTTAACCTTATTCTTTAAAACCATAACCCTACATAAGAGTACTGATTAAGAGGAAAAGTACCTAAGGAATAAGTAGCACGCTGTATCTAAGGTCGCCAAATCTAAAAAGGTGGGTACAACGTGATCTGTAATGACCTAACACAGCGTCCCCTAAATCTGATTGATCCTTGAAGGTCATTTTTTGGCAAACCTTGACTTTACTGATATAATTATAAAACTTGAGCACTGTGGTAGAGTATAACTTCGTTATAGATAAGATTTTCTTTTGATAAATCACACAGTGTTATACAGTATATATATATATATGTATATATACATATAATAAATGAAGTAAAAAGTTGTGTGAGTGACTTGATTATGAGCAATAGTTTGTGCTCGAAACGTCATCAGTTAATATTACACTATGTATAACACTGTGTGATTTATCAATATAAAATCTCATCTATAATTGAGAAACCTTGACTTTGGCTATAACACTTTTATTATTATAATATATTATTGTTTCCTTTAGTTCCTAGAGGAAAATATGGCTTTAGCCGCACGTCTTCATTACCTTCGGTTCTCTACCAACGTTTTCACCTGGCTCCACATCTAACCACATATTTTCATCTCCTCTTCACATGACCTCCTCTATGTCACCCTCGGACTGACGACCAACCCGCCCATGGCTACCCACTAGGGTTCCACTCGATTAATGTCCTGGAGTGTGATGTCACTTGATGGTTTTCTCAGAGTATGGCCACAATCCACCTCCATTTCTTCCTGCATAATTTTTGGACAATCGGTTACTGCTGGGTTGGTTCGTTTGTCCATTGCCGGAGATCCCTGTTGCTGATACTTTCTAGCCATCTGATCTTGAGCGAAGACAGCTGTTGACGAAGGTCTGTAGTTTGTTCGAAGTGGCCTTGGTGACGCGCCAAGTCTCTGATCCGTATAGCAAGTAGCACTGACTTCACATTAGAGTTGAAAATCCGGATCTTATTTTTCATGCTGAGTGCTGCTGACTTCCACACAGACTTGAGAGTAATGAAAGCTTGTCTTGCTTTCCCGATCTTCACATTGATATCCTCATCAGTTCTATCCATCTGTGGTTGAAACGATGCTTCCCAAGTAGGCAGGTAGGTAGAAAGGTAGGTGAAGAAGGTTGCTTCTTTCGAATTTCTCCTATTTATGCTGATTGATGTCTGTTGTTGTTGCTGTTTCTGTTGGCCAAGGATCTTCGTCACC
Organism: Trichobilharzia szidati; assembly: GCA_944472155.2. Classification (NCBI taxonomy): domain Eukaryota; kingdom Metazoa; phylum Platyhelminthes; class Trematoda; order Strigeidida; family Schistosomatidae; genus Trichobilharzia; species Trichobilharzia szidati. Next base: position 80,110,580 of record OX235274.1, read on the forward strand.
TCTGTTTTCTCTATGTTCACCTGAAGTCCTATCTTTGATATTTCTTCTGCCAACTTATGGCTTTTCACTTGCATATTTTCCACTTTGTGGGAAATCAGACATATATCGTCGGTGAAGTCCAGATCCTTCAAGTTTTTTGTGTGGGTCCATTTTATGTCTGTTTCCTCACTGCCCACTGTCTGTCGCCTTATCCAGACTACCGCTTTCAGGAATATCATTGGAGGGAGCCTTGTCTTACTTTACAATACTTTCAAGTATTACACTTCAACTTCTCCCAATTATTGATTGAAGGAAATGAAGTCACCAAACTTATTCGATCGTGTAAGTTAGTAGTTGACTATTTTCAAGTTTGATTTTATGCATCAGGGTTTACAGTAGTATGTTTAGTGAATACAAAGATAATTTATAAAAACTTACTGTGTTATACACAAACCGGATAATAGGAGCTTGATAAAATATTTTGATGCGTTCAATTTGATTACTGATTCTATAATATAAAAATAAATCCACGTGTAAATATATAACTGATGTAATTATGAAATATGTCTGCATGAAAGACTGAAAATAGAAAAGTTATGTATGTTGTTGGCATTCCTATACTTGCATTCAAGTATTCTTATACTGAAGAGTGTACAATGTCCCTTCACTGGCTCATATTATGAGCAGACAGTAGCAGTGATTACAGGATTTTCAATGATTCAATATCTACAGACATATTTTCAGCTCATTTAGAGAATAACAAACTCAGTGATGCAATAAAATAGGCGAAACTTTATTTAGAATATATGGATGATATTAGGTGGTTAGAGGCAATCAGTAGGAAGCCTAGCTCAACCTAGGTTTCCCGCTAGTTGGCATTCACCAGTCAGCAAGATGTATCTGCAACCCCGATGGCCAGCCACCTAACATGGGAGCCACATTACAAATCTGACTGATAGAATTCAGTCTGCACGAAACAAAGGACTAGACGCATCACACTAGTTACTAGTGTCCAATAGAAATATGGATGATATATTTATTTTGTGTGATGGTGAAAAAAGGGAGAAGTCTAATTAAGCGTTTAGCTCGGTTCACCCACATGTAGCACTTACAATATGACTGTGGAATATTGAGTTGAATAAACTATTTAGATTTGAATTTTTTAAAAGAAATTAGAATGGCTCAACCTAAAGTTAGATTTATTAGAAACCGACCGACAATAGTCAGTATCTACCATTTAGCATCTTATTTCCCATTTCACACTGACCTGATGCTCACTGGCGACTGGCCCAATTTAAGCAGTTACCTGGAGTTGTAGTGCGAAGCTGTGACCAGTAGGGTAAAGCAGGTTGAAGGTGAGGCAATAACTTATCGAAAAAGACATCACGAAGTGGTCGCGCTATGTCATGAAGTGACAGAAGTTAGAATTCATGGTCTGGCTGGCCATTGGATCGGGTTGCAGTGAGTGGCTTAATGGTCTATGAGCTAGCTCGCTGGCCTTGTAACCAGAAGGTCCTGTGTCCGAAGGCCGTGGCAGTGGGTGCGTACTGCTGAAGAGTTCCAAACTAGGCTGACGGAACAGCTGGCTATCCAGTACTCCCAGGTGGTTTTCCAATGGTTCTCTAAATGATGCCAGCTCATGATAAACTCCTACAAGAAATACTTTTTTAGTCTGAATGAACTTGAAATTTCAGTTTATTTTACTTCTGAAGGGTAAAATATTTTGAAGATTTCTGACACTTATTTGGTGGATGGTGACTAGGAATAGAATCCTAGATTCATATTTCATCCTATTTGGGACTTGTCGTCTGAGTTTTATTGCTAGTCACCATCTATCAAAATAACATCAGATTAAATTCTCAGACGTGGTCGAAGCATCCGCACATGCAGCCAGCATATCAACAGAGGTCGAACAATTCGGTCCAATCAAACAAACTGAATTTAATAATTTCTGATATTAATCTAAAATATGATAATAAATTGGTGATTACGTTTAGTTGTGATAGGAAAATGTTCACTGCGTAATACACTGTTTGCCTAAAACTGATTCTTTAATACTCTCTGTCTTTGCTGAATCATAGTATCTTGGATTGTAATTTTATGAACAGTCACAAGAGGTACCATAAATACAAATAAATTTAAAATTTCGAAAATCATCAGTTTTTGGGATAGATGTATTCAGAAGACGTTGAATTGTGCTCATGTTTTCACCTAACATAAGCATTGTTCTCAAATCAGCTAATACTTTAGAAGTTTGAAGTAATTCAGGATGTCCTGGTCATTATGTTAGCACGTGGTCATGTCACTACAGGGGAAAAGCCAGACAAATTCAGAGGCGTTTAAATGTCATTTTGATATGATAATGAATAATGAATTATACACCAACGTTCTTGCCATTTAATATATATACATAATGCTTCACCACAAAGCTATAATTAAGAAATATTGGATCCTTTTGAAAATCAAGCCAAATGTTAAACTGAACAAAATACAGTTAGAATTACCTTGATCTGACTGTGACTGTTTGATCTAAACCAAGCGATTTACGTGGTACCTTTAGTAGATTTTCAACATCTGAACTCAATTTATTGTCATCTTGATCATGTTTAGACTTTATGAAAAAAAATAAGTGAATAAAAATTAGGTAACATACTACAATATGCCAAGTTAAAATTATTCATTGGAAACCTAAAGTATTGAAAATTTCCTAATTATGATAGATGTAAACTGGAGGTACTTCATATAAATACTCAAAATGAGTTAGACTTCTGATGACAAACTATAAGTAATGTAAATAGCGTCTAATTCAATTTTAGATTTTCCCGCCGATTGATTAGAGCGAAGTGCTCGGTCTCAGGTTGACATGTCGGCTTCTTGTGCAGATGCTTCGACGATCTCTGGACATGTAATTAGACGTTAATTGGTGGATGGTGACTAGCAGTGGAATCCAGGATAACGCGCATTTCGTCCTATTTGGGACTCGTCAGCTAACTGGATGTACCTCCATTCCTCAGTGAGTGACGATGTTCCCACCGAGGCTCGAACCCAGTGACCATAGTTTCAAACGCCAAAACGTTATCCAGTAGCCTCTATGGGAGCATCATCACTCACTGAGGAATGCGGGTACATCCAGATGACGAGTCCCAAATAGAACGAAATGAGCATACTGGATTCCATTGCTAGTCACCATCCACCAATGTAAATAGTGTTTTGTGGTTGAAAATGAAGACAAAGAAAGTAGCTAGAAGGAAAGATTAGAAAGCGTACAAAATGACTGTCAGTTCATTTCCTATGGAAGGATCAAATGACCTTTCATATACATTACTCCTATTTGTCCATGCAAATAAGAAAGGATTCTGTAGTTTGAAGCAATTTTAAACATGCTAACTTGCATCAAATTAATTTTCACTTTGTGAATGATTTTTTCGTGCTGGATAATCATTTTCAGCCGAGACTTTTCTGGGCAGTGGTCTCCTGTTCTAAATTGACAGAGTTACAGATTCTCCAAATATTGTAAGCAAGTCAAGTAGCAGCTGCTGTCTTTTGATTTCTGTGTATTGAACTTTTAAAACTCGTTAGCTGGTTATCTCACATTGTCTAGATATATATTGGTTCTTCTGTGGACGTCTTTCCGAATCGAGTTAAGGAGCATTACCAATACATTTATTAGTCACGTGCCACATACGAAACTAGGGGTTTCTATACATACATGGAATTGGTTGGAGGATTTCATCATGAGCTGACATCAGTTAGAGAACCATTGGAAAAGCACCAAGGAGTACTGGACAGCCAGCTATTTCGTCAGACTAGTTTGGGACTCTTCATCAGTACACTTTCAGTGGGGTTCAAATCCAGGACCTTCTCGTTACAAGGCGAGCGAGATCGTAGACCATTAAGCCACTCACTGGGACCCTATCTAATGGCCAGTCCATGAATTCTGACTTCCGCCAATTTGTGACATATATGGAATTGAACTTAGATCACCCCTGTGGGTAATACTGTATTGTTAGAAACAGTACAACCACTTCATATATAACGTTGCGATTGCGGGTTTATAGAGAATGAAGCAAGCGAAATCATATTTTCTCTACTGCTGAATGGGCACCTCAACAACAACAGAAACGGCATGTTAGAGTTTTCGACGAATAGTCTGTTTTATGAAGAAAGTTTGGCTTTTGAGGTTCTTACTTTATTCAGTAAACATTTCCTGACGTGTTATTTGACTCCATTTTATTCATGAACTACTAAAGAAAACCTTCCATTTAACAGGGACTCTGTTTGAAGGGTTTTATTCGTTTTATGCCTCTTCATTCATATCTCTTCGTCTGTAAATTCGGTGTAGCTTTCCACTCATTCCATTGTGAGTGTATTTTAATAAGTTTAGGAAATTATGAATGCTACTGTGGCAACAACATTAACTATCTAACATAAGCTCAAAGTTTGTTTATACGACTAGAACGGAAATTATTTGTCTGCAGTACTGAAACTTGATTGTTTGAATTTTTGGAGCATGGGAAAATGTCATTTAGGAGAGTAACTATAAAAGATTTAATAGTCAGAGACTCATTACAGATCATTCTGCAAAACGTTCATTTGATCTGACAGATATGCTAGACACCTTGAACATCAAGGATGAGGTTATGTGTTCAACTGACATAGAATCTTTATTCACCAATGTTCCCCTTAATGAAACTGTTGATTTCATTTGCGATTACATCACAAGCAATGAAATAAACTTACCTATTCCTGTAACTTACATCAGAGACATCATCTTAATGTGTACAGAAAATATTAGATTCACCTTCCAAGAAAAGGCATACAAACAAATCGATGGTGTTGCGATGGGTAGCCCTCTTGGGACCCTGTTAGCAGATATTTTCATGTTGAAATTGGAGAGACAAATGCAAGGTATGCTTAGAGAATTTATGCTGTATAAACGTTATGTAGATGATACTCTCATTATTGCTAATAATAGTAAATCTATTGAAAACGTTATTACCCTATTTAATCATATTCATCCAAATATTCGAGTGACTTCCGAACTAGAATCCAATAATCAACTCGGTTTCTTGGATATTACTATGACTAGAAGAGATGATAGAACGATTCAACGATCTATTTTTCGTAAGCAGACATGGAGTGAACAATATCTTCATTTCACCAGTTTTGTTCCTATCCAGTATAAACGTTCCCTAGTGAAATGTTTGTTCTCAAGGGCCCGAAAAATATGCACGAGTGACACATTGATAGATGAGTTTCGACATATACATTCAGTTTTATTAGCTAATGGGTATCCGGAGAACTTTATCACTTGTCACAGTAAAGAAAAACCACATCTCGAAAAGACAGCTTCTGTAGTAAATAAAGCTATCTTTATTAACCTACCATTCAAGGGCAACCAGGTTATGCAATTGACAGCGTCGGTGACACAGCGGTTAGGACTCTCGTCGACCATGCACATGGTCCGGGGTTCGATCCCCTACCGACGCACACCTAATATCAATGGTAGGCCTGCAAAATTTGGGCTACCGATATCACATGCTGAAATTTCCGTACTTGTACCAAAAATACAGTGTGGAATCAAGCTATAATAAAAAAATAAAGACTTCGGTCAGCCATCAAACGCACATTCTGCACCGCATCTCTTTTTCTCATTTGCCGAACATTTTCGATCCCTGTACCTACGACTAAAGGACGAAATTCTGTGCACTTTACTTCAAACTGTATCTACAAATTCACCTGCAGTTGCAGTGACACCTATATAGGTAGAACCAACAGAATGTTCCAGTGTCATCGAAAAGAACATGTTCCAAAATGGCTACTAAATCATATAGAAAATCCCAATGCGAGTAATCTGAATAGAAATCCATCATCATCCATTGCAAAGCACTTAGGTCACAAAATTAATATTAATGACTGTTTCGCAATTATTTCACATAACTCTGATTCAAGGTTACCGAAGGTGATAGAAGCACCTTGGATTAATCACACACATCCTAAACTATGTGTACAAAAGAAAATAGACTTCAATCTTCGCCTACCATGAACTACTTGACCTATTTAAATATGACTGTACATTAGTATGTACTTTTGTCTTTTATATAACTGAGTAAATATCATGCATTTTATTTTATTATTATTGTTAGCCATGTTAGTTGTAAAGCAGCTGTAAAGAAACTACGAAATGATATTATTTAGCGAAATTTGTCTTGTAAATGCCTTATTCAAATTTATCAAAGAGACTTATTGTTTTAAGTCAGAATGATGTTTATAACTGATATGATCAGACACTAAATTAAATGTATAAGCAAGCTTTCATGAAATAAATATTATTAGTGTTTAAATGAAAAGGCTTGTTATTAAAAGGCTACATATTATAGTTAGAGTCTAATACTATGAAGGTTATTGAATTACATGTATGTATTTGATCATCATATATCAAATATGCGTTTACACTCACTTGACTTGTAGGCGAATCTCCACTTTCAAAAGCAGCAGAATATTTGATAAACTGTGGTATTATAATCGGTAAAGACATCCCCACCAAAATTGCTGGAAATAACTGGAAAAGAATTTTAAAAAATACAGAATTTCTGTTTATAGACAGTGTTATTTTGTTGTTATAAGGTTCTATGCGATGAAAACTAGTCAGTACAGACTTTTAATCGTTGTACTTATTGCCATTCCTAATTGATAAAACTCAACTAGGGAGGTACTTAAATCAGCCAATTCACTCAGAGACAAACTCTGTAGGCTTAACAACTCAATTGACCTAATTAGTCAAAATAGTTTTTATTTATTCCTTTACGTTCCCAATGGAACATAGGGTGGTTTCAAGCTAGAGGCAGTGGTGTTTACTTTTACGGGATGGGGTTGCTAGCCTCAAGCCCAACCTTCCTTCTTTACCAGTCATATTACTGGCCTAGCGAGGCAAAGGGGCGCGTCGGTTGGGGATTGGAACCCGGACCACATGCATGGTTGGCGAGCATTCTACTACTGTGCCATCGATGCAGTCAAAATAGTATCACTTACTGTCACTTAATGACTGTGAGGTCAGTTAAATAGGTTAAACCTGAGGGCTGGGGTCAGATGGGTTGTCAAAATATAGGAATTTAGCTAGATCTAGAATAACTGAGCCCACTAGGTCAAGAAAAGAAGTCTAGCCCTCTGTATGAGTGAACCTGTTTATAACTATGCAGTAGGGTGAGATAGGTTAAAAGTATTAAAAAGTTATAACATAGTATAGTAATATTGATATAAGAATAAAACTTGTGCACTGTGGTAGAGTGTAACTCTATTATGGGTAAATTTTTGTATTGATAAAGTCTCATAGTGTTATTCAGTAATGTTTACTGATAACGTTTTGAGCACAATTTATTCCTCATAATCATATCAAGGTAATCTCACGACTTCCTAAATTCATTTATATAGTTCCGTTTTTTTCGCTTGATTTTCACTTGATTTGATTGGTAGTAATATTTTCCATATTTCGGGAATGAGTGATGAATCATTCCTATTGCATGTGTTGGGTGTAGATTCAATGAACAAGGATTCAGTAATCAACCTCTCTCTCCACCTACCTAGATTACTTTTTAGAATTTTAACCCTCTCCTACCCTATTGTGTGGTTGTGTGTTAATGCATGCATTGCAATTGCTGAGCTTTTTTCTAAATTACTTATCTTCTCTGGGTCAACCATTCTTACCTCAGCTAAATTCTTATGTTCTGACAATCTGACTACCCATGACCTACTAGTCTGAACTATGTAGTTGTCATCACAGTCATTGCAGGGTATTTTGTAAATTATAAAACTTTGTCTAATTGGGTCAACTGGGTCCTTTGACCTACAGAGCTTGTCCCTGAGTGAGTTTGTAGGTCTAAACGCCACCCTAATTTCTGCTTTATTGAGAGTCCTACGTAGGGTCTCAGATGTCCCCTCTTTATATGGTATAACTGTAGATGACTTATATTCTCTCTTATTTGTGTTATTATTACTAGTTTCACAATTATTTTTATTTTGATCTTTTTCAATCTTCCTAATGAATTTTAAAGGATAGTTATTTAACACCAACGCCTCTTCTATCTTTTTTTTGTGCTACTTAGTGCCATTGCTCGGTTTGTTAAACACTTAACTAAGCCTGTCTTAACAGTTAAAGGATGAGATGAATTAAAGTCTAAATATCTATTAGAATGCGTTGGTTTTCTATAAACACTAGTGTATGGTTTGCCTTCTTTTATTCGTTTTATTTTGCAATCTAACATAGTTAATTCTCCTTATTCATTTTTGGCTTCAAATGTGAACTTTATTCCCTCCACTAGTGAGTTTATGTGTGTCAAGAAGCTAGAAATATGTTCAGTTTATAACACTGTGAAAGTGTCATCCACATATCTCCACCATATTTTTAGAGTAGGATTACACGTATTAAGAGCCATGTTTTCCTAGCTATCCATAAATATATCTGCTACGATAGGGGATATTGGTGATCCTATTGCTACACCTTCAGTTTGTCTATATATAGTATAGTAATAGCATCTAACTAAGTGAAGAGAGAGAGGCTATTCACTGAATCTTTATTCATCGAGTTAACACCCAAAGCATGCGACGGAAACTACTGAGAACCAGTTGGAAATATGTGGAAGATTGCTTTAAAAACAGGAAGGTGTAAATGATATACGAAGCAAGTTAGGTTTTGTGAATACACTGATATGTTTATGAGCAATAATTTGTGGTTGAAATGTAATACAGTACCTAATGCTTTATCTGCTGTGTAAATCAAATAAACTTGCTCGATATGAGATTTACCAAAAAACCCAAATCAACTAATAATGACAAAATACTTACTTGTATCCATGTATTTTTAGGTGATAAATTGCCTGACCAAACACCTGATAACAAATCTTGACAGCATGGATTAGCCATAAATCGTATACATTTTCCACGTGCAGCTAAACGTATCACTGAAGTATTTCCATAAAATTCTAGTTTTCTGTATAACAGAATTAAAGTACGTGCACGATCTTCTTGAAAACATTCTTCGAGGACTTGATCAGCCTTTTCTTCAAATGAACTAAAATATCATAATTATAAAGATTTGAATAATTAATTATAAGGCACAGTTTCCATTTAAAAGATATTTTTATCTAGAGTGTCAAAATTATTTGTATATAATCTGGTTAAACATTTTTTTATTCCTTTATGTCCCCAGTGGAACATATGGTGGCTTCAAGCTAGAGGCTTGAAGTTCCCGTAGCAGTGGTAGTTACTTTTACTGGATGGGGTTGCTAGCCTCCCATCCAACCTACCCTCTTTACCAGTCTTATTACCGGCTTAGTGAGGTAAAAAGGTGCGTCAGCTGGGGATCGAACCCCGGTCCACCTGCGCGGTCGGCCAGCACCCTATCACCGCGCCACCGACGCACTAAGTGCGACTGTCCATTTTTTGGTACGTGCACCAACATGAGCTTTCACTATACGGTAAGTATTCAATTTACTCAAGCGGAACAGAACTTTCAGTTGGCTTTATCAAACAATTAACAGAAATTCCAAGTGACGCAGACAGTCCTTACGGTTGTGGAAGTTTTGAAATTTTTTGCTCAAAACACAAAAATTTCTATTTGAGCTTATAGACGGTGATAACAGTACATGAAATAGGATGAAACTAAATCTTTATATATTTCGCATAAACTTGAAGAATTTCAGGCGAAAATCAACAAGTTATACAAAAGGTAGCGAAGACAGAAATTCAGGTGACATAGAGAACACAGACAGTGATGAAGATCCCTGGACAGCAAAACGAAGCTCCAACTACCACCAATGGGAGAAATATAAAGGAAGGCGTCTCTTTCATTTACGTAGACAGTGTTATTTCAAATTTAGATGATGGCACGTATAAGGATATCAAAGACATCAAGGATCACATCAGGAAAGCAAAAGAGAGGTTCATTATTCTGAAACCAATATGGAGATCAGATTTCAGTAAAAGGAGTGAGATTCCAATGTGTTACTAGTGTGAATTCAGCGTCTCTGTGTGGTTCAGAGACGCTGTGCTTTCTGTCGTAAATATGCCCTGTAGGCTAACAGAGAATTTCATCAACAAATATATTATAGGAAGCTGAGGGATCGGTTGAAAATGATAGCAGGAAAACGAATCTCTTTGGATAACCCAAGATTCATAAATTTTACAATCCATCACGTCCAATTCTATCAGGGCGTCACTCTTCCACACATAAACTGGCAAAATGGTTAGCATAAATTTTAAGTCCAGTACGCAATGAATTATGTAAGTTCTCTCTAAAAGACACTTTTGAACTTGTTGGCTGTCTTGTAGACATGAATATAAAAGATATGAAAATGTGCTCTTCTGATGTTAATTGATTGTTTACTGATATCCTTGTGACTACATATCTTTTACTTGTCCTTCATTACCTGTTACTTTGACTTATTTAAAAGATTTATTATTATATTATACTTTGACAAAGAAGATTTCACAGTCGAAGGTGCACAGTTTCGACAAGGGGATGGTTTTGCTACTGGGAGCTAATTAGGACCTTTGTTGACTGATGTCAATATGTCTTATATTGAAAACCTGTGCGTTCATTTAATTGAGAAAGTGCTTTTAGTAGTAGGTACGTTAACGACCTTATATATAAAGATGCGAGTCGTCTGCTGGATAGATTCAACTCTGTACACAGTTACATCAGTCTTACATGCGAAGAAGGAAGCCGTAGCCAACTTGCATCTCTAGACATAATTTCGAGTCGGAAACAAGATGGCTCCATAAAGCGACTAATTCACAGGAAACCTACTTGGCAATACTTTAAATTTTTACAGTTTCTGTAAATTACAATATAAGAAAGGTTTGGTTAAGTGTTTGTTTATCCTTTGAAATTTTTAAATCGGTGTATAAGTCAGTTAGTTACAAAAACTTACAGTCTATTCCATTCTTAAGAAAGATGTCTTCATCAAATTACCTTACAATAGGGAAATAAATAGTAGGATTCTAAGGCAGTGGCTGAACTCGGTCATTCGTAGAATCTACTATGCAATCTGCCTTATAATTATTGAAAAAGCCGAAAACATGCTCTATTACAAGCCTCAAAAATGCACAGTTGATTATATTTCATCCCACACTATATACCGACTTGTATGTTTTTGTGGTCATACACATAGGAAGGCGTAACCATGCTTTGCAAGTAAGGGTGATTAGAAAAGCAAATGAACTGTGAAAAACTGATAGACACAGGTGTTAGACTATTAATTTCCTCTGCAGTTATACATTTTATATACCTTCATTTGACAATATTAAATAACGAACTATCGCTCCATATTATACATGTACCCCAATACAGACAGTTTCCGATATAATTTTCACATGTCTTTGATGGATATTTGTGTTATAATATTCATGGATTTATAACTGTAAAGCCTTAGGAATTATTATTATTGTTTCCTTTAATTCCTAGAGGAACATAGGGCTTCAGCCGTGCGTCTCCATTGCGTTCGGTTCTCTGTTAGAGTCTTCACCTGGCTCCAAGTCTGCCCACACGCTTTCATCTCCTCTTCACATGACCTCCTCCAAGTCACCCTCACACTGACGACCAACTCGCCGCTTCCCTTTCGGGTTCCACTCGACCAATGGCTTGTCTAGTGATGTCACTTGATGGTTTGTTTCCTCAGAGTATGGCCAATCCATCTCCATTTCTTCCTGCCTATTTGTTTCACAATCGGTTCCCGCTGTGTTGGTTCGCTCACTGCCAGAGATCTCTATTGCTGATCTTTTCTGGCCAACAATCTGATCTCGAGTAGTATTGAGCGAAGACAACTGTTAATGAAGGTCTGTAGTTTGTTTGAGATGCTCTTTATGACGCACTGGCCAAGTCTCTGATCCATTCGTATAGTAGCACTGACTTCACATTGGAGTTGAAAATCCGGATCTTATTTTTGATGCTGAGTGCTGTTGACCTCCACACAGACTTGAGAGTAGTGAAAGCTTGTCTCGCTTTTCCGATTCTTGCTTTGATATCCTCGTCAGTTCCGTTAGCCTGTAGTTGAAACGATGCTTCCCAGGTAGGTAGGTAAAAGAGGTTGTTTCTTTCAGGTTCCTCCCATTTATGCTGATTGTTGTCTGTTGTTGTTGTTGCTGTTGCCTTAGGAAGAATTTGTCGAAAACAATTGTTCGCTCAAAATCACCTTGTTCTGATTACAGCTAAACATTTGATTGATATAATTCACAGGATTGACATCAGAACAGCTGTTAAGGTTACCTGTGAAAATGGCCAAGGGCGCTTACTGAAATACGCCCCACCTTTGTGTACAAAAACAATTTATTATTACTCTTAACCAAACTTGATAATCCTTATCTAATTCTCTGTGACTTTGTTTCTTCTAATGGGCCTTCATTTCTCACATAAATTGACCTGGTAAGTAAATATGTGATCAAAGTTTTCGAAATGTATTGCATAAATACATCACATTTTTCAGAAAATCTCCGCATCTTAATAACACCATACAAAAAAGACTAGTAAGGTTTCTTTCAAGAAAAACGTTTTTGAAGAAAATAAAAGACAATTCAGCGAAGAAAATTTTCTTGATCGACGAAATCATCTTCACAGGCTGTATATGTGTTTATATTTACCAAAAATGTATAGTAGTCCATTATTGAATAATAGAGGGTGACATAATAAGATATAATTATCTAGAAGTGACTTCGAAAGAAAAAATAAAAGTTATATATTACGTAATACTGAATGGCACAAAGGAAAGAAGCATGAGAAATTTGATGAGGTTAAAATTGTTATTGAATGAGAAGAAAGGTGGTAGTTGAGTGTCCATTTAACAAGTGTGAAGAGAGTCGGAAAACGTACAAAAGGAACATGTGAGAGTGATAATAGTGAATTAATTAATAAAGTTAAAAAGCAAACTTAAAGTAAAATTAAAAATCAAATATTGTACAGGGAACGACTATTGAAGAGGTTAAGATCATGGTAGAATAAGAGACTGGACAAACTGTTCACAGTGAGCCATTTGGCAGTAGCATGATATGGGGAATTTGTCATATCCAAGATTGGACATAATGGTACGTTCTCTTTGTGCACTTTCAGGAGACCATATAATCGGGGAATTACAGAACCTGAAGGTCGTATTTGCTCAAATAACTCAGTGTTAATAATCGATTCGTTCTTCATCTTCTTCAGCATTTGTGTTATCTTCCTTTCAATTTGTTCCGTTTGGTCTTTCTGGTTACTTTCTTTTGAAAATTTGTTTTCATCTGACATGACGGATAACATTTAATCGACTTAGTCTTGGCAACTGATTCAAAAATTTCTCTAGTGGTTTAAATGGTCTAAGATTATTTTTACCAGTGAATAGATGTTGATTTGTTGGCAGAAAGTAAGGAGGAATTATTGTTTTCATTATGGCCACTGTCCAGAAAATTCATCATATAACATTATGTAGTTTATGTAGGTTTATCTAGCAAAGAGTTGCATAGTACAGATTCATCAACTAATTTTCTCCCTAAGACAACCTAAGGTAGTTAATTTCCCCTCTCATGTTACCACTAACTGCATATACCAGGTTTCCAGTGTGTGGCAAAGCAAATACAATACACGAATAAAAAGTATGATTTACAACTGGATATCTGAGCCTATTATGAAGAACCTGAGAATGAAAGTTGCGAAACTTCTTAAGGATTCAGTCAGTCATCACCTGGTACACAGTGGTTACGAAATGGACGCCTAAAATCATTTCAGGCAATTAAAGTACAAGTTAGTTATAGGTAACTAAGCTCCGCTAAAACAGGAGCCATTGGACGACTGGAATGAAATTCGTGCATTCAAAAAGAAACTTGTCAACCTTCCTCTTCAATATTGAAACAATTAATGGTTTAACTTTGATTTCTTCTAATTTGTTTTAGTTTTGTTTTGACTACCATTTTGTTCACTTTGTTGTCTCGCTTTTATCCATACTCTTGTGTCTGACTTCTGCTCAACTTATTTTAACCACTTCTTGTCATCTAAATAATATAACTTTTATATAATACATAGTGTCAATTTCAAATCTCTAAATTTTTTATTTAATTTTTTTATTTTTCATTCCTTTACGTTCCCAGTGGAACATAGGGCTTCAAGATAGAGGCTTTGAAGTTTCGGTAGCAGTGGTGTTTATTTTTACTGCATGGGGTTGTTAGCCTCAAGCCCAACCTTTCTCCTTTACCAGTCCAACCCCGGACCACGTGGGTGGTTTGCGAGCATTCTACCGCTGTACCACCGACGCACCGCATCTCTAAATAATTCTCAAAATTTATTCCTCACTCTAAGATATTCTTGTGATTTCTTTTATATATGCCAGCATGTCTACTAGCGCCATTTTTATTTCAGCTCATGTTTTCGATTATGCAATATTAAAGGCCTCCAGTTTCAGCTTAATCAAAAATAGGATATGCACATTTTATACACAGACGTTAAAGCTATTTTGGGTTGTGCACTATGGAAATGATCCGACGAAATGAAATAATGTCACGATAGCTGGTTCCATTTGCTGTTCTTGCTTTATTCTGGATGAAATAATTTAAAAGATTTTGTCTGATAAATAGGTGTAAAGCATGGAGTTAGATTATTATCGTATACTTCTTCATAATAAAGTGAGTGACAGAATCTATGAAATCTAACTCAGTGAATTCCTGTGCCAAAGGTAAAGTAGATAAAAGGTTAGAGAGTTTGAATTTCTTACACACATCGTTAAATAAATAGAACTCATAAAATGTATAAAATACACTTTACTAACGCTGTTAGAATGTTTTATAAATTATTTATTTTTAGTGTGCATTCGCGTGATGAAGATACGTATTCACATTTATTTCGCGTTTGTCTATGTATTTGATTTTGTTTATTGTTATACTGTCTCATTCACATTTCAAGAATAGTTCATTTCCAAGAGTTGATTTGTAGAGATTGGATTTGTTTTTCAAGTTTGGCCACTGATTAATATCAGTTAGAGAACCATTGGAAAACCTGGGAGTACTGGACAGCTGTTTCGTTCCAGTTTGAGACTCCTCACAGTACGCACCCCCTGGCTCTGGAGCCCAGGACTTCCCTACAAATCATCTCTTAAAACATAATCTGATGCTAGCTGGTGACTGACTACAGGACAGAGATTCCTGGAGTTCTTTTGAGAAGTCGTGATCAGTGGGGCCCATCCTGTCGGGAGTGAAGACAAATGCTCGCCGATGACAGTGACTGGTGGTCGCGCTAAAATCACGAATTCATGAAGCTATAAAATTGGATCCCATTGGCTGAATAGCCTACGAGCTTATCTTGTAACGGGAAGGTCTTGAGTTCGACACCCGATGGGTAGGTGTGCACTTTCGATGAGTCCCGAAATGGGGCGAAACAGCTGTTCAGTATCCACAGGTTTTCAGTAGTTCCCTAACTGATATCATTCCATGGTCAAACCTTGATAGTTTATTTTTTTCATAGTATAATATAATATTGGTATTGTGATTAGGTCGTAAAAACACGAAGATTAAAGAGGCGAAGACATAGTGTCTATCTTATATATCTCTGAGTATCTTACTGATGCTTTTTGGATAGTATGAATTAAGGGATGACAACATTTATTTCACTAAAAATGAAGTCTGCTGACAAATGGGAAGTATTCAATACTTCGTATGAAACCTCAACTCACTTATTTTAATGCTTTCGTTAAATTCTTGATTTCATTTGAGAAGCTGTAAAGTATGATCGAGTGTTACACTGAACTTCCAAATAAAGATTAATATCAGATTCGACTACACTTAGGCATAACTATTAGCATTTATAAAGTCTAAGTAATTTTAACTCTTTAAAAACTTAGCTTTCACCAGAAAAAAGCCACCACTTGCTAACATTTTTACTTCAAGCCACCCAGTCAATCATTGGAATGTTGAATAAAATGAATGTAATCGTTGATTGTAGTTTAAAAAATTCTTCAGATTTCTAATTTCTGAGGTTGATTAGTTAAAGTTCGCATAAAACTTGGGTCACAGTAGAATTTTGACGAACAAGTTTCGGATAAATTGATTTGCATATCATCAATTGACATACATGACCCAACTATTAACTCAATTTCACCTCAATAAACATCATGGTTATGTGTGATTCGACGGAATCCATCAGTATAAATGTAATTCCCACTTTCAGTATCTTGATAGCTAAGGTTTGTAATCATCAGTGAATGAAAATGTCATCAAGACTGCTGATATAACCTGTTGATGATTACTGACGAGTTCAAGACCTAGAGAGACATCTTTACAGGTTTTAAAATCCCTAGTAAGGCAACATACAGCACCAATCACCATCAACGGGAGGGATTTGAAAGAGGTTACTTCATTCACTTATCTAGGGAGCATTGTCTGAACTACACGAGGAACGGACGAGGATGTCAAATCGAGAATCGGGAAGGCGAGAAACACATTCAACAACCTCAAACCAATCTGAAAATCTTCTTCATTCTGCATTAACAACGAAATTCGGATTTTCAATACAAACGTCAAGTCAGTCAGTTCTTCTATACGGATCATAAACTCGGCGGGTCACAAAGAATATTTCCAACAGCCTGTTGCACACCTTTATCAACAGCTGTCTTCGTTCTATACTGAAGATCAGATGGCTGGAAAGACTCACCAACAAGAAACTATGGGAACAAACAAAACAAGAACCAATCGCTCAACAAATATGGAGGAGAAAGTGGAGATGGATTGGACACTCACTGAGGAGGCCGCTGGGTGACATCGCGCGTCAGGCCAGTGCTCGAGTGGAACCCGAAAGGGAAGCGTCGAGTGGGACGTCAGTGCAAGGTTGACATGGAGGAGATCGTGTGAAGAAGAGTTGAAACAGTATGGACTAGCATGGATGCAAGTGAAAAGTACAGCAGAAGACAGAAGCAAGTGGAGACGTGCAGTTGAAGCCCTATGTTCCACTAGGAACCCAAGGGAACAATAATGTAATAATATATAGTAAGGCGCATTTTACTTCGTAAGAAGGTATCGCCACCAATATGAAACTGAGTTTATTCGAAAAACAAGACATACTCCCATTTGATGTGGTTTATGCTTCAAATGCGAAATACTAACTCATATTACTTATTTTGCTATATATCACTGGAATTTAAATTAATTTTCACTTTGGTTGATCATAATCAATTAATGAGATGACGAATAATTAACACCCATGTGAAGGAAAATTTATACTTCAACCTGTACCTTATTAATTCCATTGTACTGACCTTATTTTACATGGATTTTCTATTATTGAGAAATAAATTACTGCTAAGATGATAAGGCTAGTTGATATTGCCTATTTCAGTGAAACTGTGGTATAAAAAAATGTCATTTTATTAAATGTGTTTATTTAATCTTCACTGAGATGTACTCAGTGATGGCCAAAATTGTCTTGAAGGTTTGCATCTTTAACTAATGATTCAGTTAATACAATTCTTTCTGTTGATTTCAAAATAATTTTTGCTTCTCTACACTTTCAGATGTCATAGGCTGGAATTTGCCAATATGTATCATTTATAGATTTCAATATAGCAAAAATATTCATTCAGACATCTATAAAACACAAAATAATCGAGCAAAGAATATTCTTTTCGATAAATTCCTCTTCCAGGCTCTACAATTATAGATATGCTTATATACACAGAATATTTTAAATTAGTAGTTAATAACAATATTAGTGCTTTTTTAAATAATATCGATTTGTAAAGTAAGATCAAAGTGGAATAACAGTTCATCAAAGATGCTTAAATTATTATAATAATAAAGATATAATAGCGAAAAGAATATCAATTAAAATTAGGGAAATTTCACAAAAATTCTGGATTATTCAAACCTGGATGGCCAAGGTAATAGTAATGACTGAACTAACTTCTTTTGGGTGCATAAATTAGGCTTATTAATATGGATCCCCACAGCCTCAGCAATATTTAGAAGTAGAACTCTTAAAGCAAAATTGAGATTCGTAGGTATGCGGTGAATGACCCTGAAAGCATGATCAACGTCAATCTTGTCTTCTGTCTCCACAAGATGAGCCAGAATAGCGCTGCGAATAGATTTTGTCTATCCTTTGCTTAACCAGGTAGGGTGATGTTCGGAAATTCGACGAGAAACACGCCTAATTGTACGGCCTATGTAACTGGCTCCACGGGAGCAGTTGAATCGGTATATACACATGAAAGAGGCGAAATTAGGCAGTTTGTCTTTTATTCCCGAACGCAGAAGAGGAGTGGTTTTAAAGTTACAGCGTAATTGAGCAGCAGGGAATGCTCTTTTTACCGCATTTCTGAGGCGATGTGTTAGTATCTCACTGGTGCTGTCTCCTAGGAACTGCATCTGTGAGAGCAAGGCCTTTTTTGAAACTGTTGGTAACTTGGGCTGTTTTGGTTTCAGATTCAGATTCGTATCAATAAACTTTTCGGGATAACCATTCTCACTTAGCAACCGTTTAATATTGTTAAGTTCCTCGTCGAGACAGTCATCCGAGCAAATCTCTCTTGCTCTGTGGACCAAGCACTTTATTAGATTGCGTTTGTATTTCAAGGGCACAGAGCTGAGGAAATGTGTGTACTGACCCGTTGATGTAGGTTTTCTATAAACACTTCTTCTTACTGTACCGTCCTCTTTTCTGGTCATAAGGACGTCTAAAAATGAAGTACTAGAGATTGCCAAGATGTTGTGTGCGTTGAATAAATACTTCTCTTTCATTGATGTAACGCTAGCCACTATGATTGACACCAACTAGTGAACATCGACCATGTGACTGTGACTGTGCAGGTATCATCTAACCATAATATTTAATTCAACCATTTGGTGTGAAAAATGAATAAACAATAATTAGGATATTTGAAGAATTCCGTAACTTGTAAATTAAATCTCTGTATTCACTTACCGAGCATTCTCTTCATATTCATCTTTATTAGCGACATCATCCGATTTCTGTCCCAACTCAGTGATTATAATCGATAGAACAAGTGCAGCAGCAATTGGTTCCTTCGAAAAAATTTATAAAATAGAAAGTAAATAAAAAGAAGTTGAAAGATACTGAGATTAAGACAGGATCGTATTATAATTTAATAATAATAATTTATATTTCGTAAAAATGGGTGTTTACAAGAAATGCATGCCATTTTTACAGGCACGATCAGTTATGTTACAAATTACAATCGTGAAGTATCATATATGAATACTGTTTCAAAAGTTTAAATTGTTCGATAATGGTACAAGCGATCAGAACAGGTTCTTATAAATGTTAAATTGTAAATCCTTCACCATCAACGTTGAGCGACAACTCAAACTTCGTTCCGTTTCATGATGATAGCTTTGGTCAACCAGTGAACCGCGTATATTTGGGTAAGTGCTATGCCGCCACGTTATTAAAAGCTATTTCAGGGAGAGAAGAACGTCCTGAGAAACACAGCAGTAAATGTCCAGGTAAACATACAAAGACGTATGCTTACAGCAATAGGTAAGTGAAGTGAAGTCCACAATTCGTGGATTTACCGCATAGCACCACTGTCATTGGGTCTTATCGAATACACGGAAATAAAATCTCCACTAATTAAATAAACTTAATGTTTGGGCTGACGAAACAAAGAAAGCTGGTTTCAAAACTTTCATTTATAATCTTACAAAATATTTAATGACTTAGATTAGCGGTGAAAAGTTAGGCAGTAAGGAAACAAATTTAGGAAATTCTTACAAGGTGCATGATTACTTTCGTTCATCCTCCTAGTTAATTAACCGGTGACATACACCGATAAATAATGCTTCTGATCAGTCAGGTAGCATACATAAAGAAGTAATTTTATTTCAGGGAATTATCGAATTCCTGAAATAATTTGAACTTGATCTGAAAAATTTGTAGCACAGCTATCATATATATTGCAGCTGCTAATGTGATTACCAATTAGTTTTACAGTCTTGTAACCTGAACGCCATTTTACAGACAGATGCATGCACTTCGTATACACTCGTTTTAAGCATCTCTTTCAATAAGTAGGAATCTGAGTATGTGATTAGAAAGTGATGAGAAATGTCAACCATTTTTGATTTCAGCAAGCTATCGGTGTTGTATGGTGTAGCATGCACACCCGTAAATTGGTGCTCAGAATCAATTTTCCTCACTTTTTTCGTGGGGACACAATTTGAGACGCATTGATAGCATTTCCGTTTATTCTTTTGTAGGTGGTATAGCAGATAAGTTGTGAACATAATTAGATATATCCTGTGAGAAAATGTCACTTGTTAAGTCAGAATAAAGTGTCTTATTCCACTTTTTTTCCCGTTTCCCTCGCCTTTTTGAAAGGCATAGGACAGCGAAAGCTGGTTAAAATCAAAGATGGTTGATATGGCTCACCACTTTTGAACCAAATCATCCAATCAAAAGTTACGAAAAAAGATTTTTTTCCATGCAATAGGACTACAATACACATATTGATTTTAGTATCGAAATAACGTTGTGATATCCAAATAGAAAAACTGCATGACTTATAGATTCATGCATGGGAGGTGATATAGCCCACAGAATAAAATGTTTACTCCTCTTTAACATATCAGCATGATCTCCTTATAATGCTATCCGTTGCTCAGTTTTGTAGGTAGGAATAAGTGGAGATACATTTAATTTCTCATAGCTACATCGCGGCATAAATACTATGTCGAAACTAAAATCTTTAAATATCTTAGCTAAAACGCCAGTTGCCGAAGATTACTTGAGTTGCACTCGATAATAGGCGATTTCGGATTCAGTTTCTTTATTGTTATTCGGGCCTAAATTCTCAAACTGTTTTTTCTTTGCGAACTGTTAAAACACCTGATATCTATGGTCGGCCTGCAAAATTTGGGCTACCGATATCACATGCTGAAAATTCTACACCTTTACCGAAAAATACGGTGTGGAATGAAGCTGTACTAAAAAAAACACTTTGAAAGCCTTAGTTTCACTGGTTTTCCCTCGCTTGTCCTAAACATGAGATTTACACATTTAGAATCTGTGCACAGAACAAATACTTAATTAGTAAAATTGTATAGAAAAGCAAATATCTCTTCTGTCTTACCTTTTCTTGATTCCAAAATATTTCAGCCATTTCAAATCTACCAAGTAATATACACATTATCATTAATTCTCTAGCTGGTCTGTCAAATTTCACTGTACTTGTATGTCTAAAATCTAAATTAAATTAAAGTTCATTTTAATTTCTTAGTTAAACGAGTTGATCACTGATTGATATCAGTTAGAGTACCATTGAAAACCACGGAGTACTGGGCAGCCAGCTGTTTTATCCTAGTTTGGGAATCATCGGAAGTGTGCACCCACCACCAGGGTTAGAACCCAGGACCTTCCAGTTACAAGGCAAGCTGGCTTGTATACCATTCAGCCACTGGGACCCGATTCAATGGCCAACACATAAATTCTAACTTCTACTAATTCATGATGCATTTAGCGCGATCACCGAGCAATGTCATCGGTGGGACATCCATCCTCACATTTGACTGGATGGACCTCCTTGGTCACGAATTCTCACTAGAACTCCAGGAAACTCTGTCCTGTAGCAAGTCAAATCTAAAATTTAACATTAAATGATCAGAAGTGAACAACCATTGTCTAAATCTGATCCGTTTAAGTATTCAAGTTGCACCTCCTTGAACAGAATGATACTGATCAAGATATTTAAATTCATAATAACTAGTACTGCAGTCAAACAATTTGTTACAATTAAAACAATTAGTCCCTTTGATAAATCTGAATAAGTCATCTAGAAGACAAATGTCGCGAGATGATATCATTTCGTGGTTTCTCTATAATCGCTTTACAACTAACATGGTTCACAATAATAATAAAAAAATGCATGACAGTTACTCAGTTATATAAAACAAAAGTACATGCTTATGACCAATCATATTTAAATAGGTCAAGTAGTCCATGGCAGGCGAAGGTTGAAGTCTACTTTATTTTGTACACATAGTTTAGGCTGTATGTGATTAATCCAAAGTGCTTCCATCACCTTCAATACCCTTGAATTAGAGTTATGTGAAATAATTGTGAAGTAGTCATTAATATTGATTTTGTGACCTGACATTAATAAGTGTTTTGCAATGGATGATGACGGATTTCTATTCAGATTAGTTGCATTTTATTTTTATTTCATTATTGTGAATCATGCCAGTTGTAAAGCGACTGTAGAGAAACTACGAAATGATATCATCTCGCGAAATTTGTCTTCTAAATGCCTTATCCAAATCTGTTAGAAATATACATTTAATAGTGGAATATTTTGGAAGTTGAAACGACGGACAATGGGACATAGATGCTTAAATGTTTAAGTTACTCACAGTCCCAAAGTGGAATTAAGGGTAAACTAGCAGTAAAATCCAGGATAACGCGCATTTCGTCCTATTTGGGACTTGTCACCTGGATGTAACTGCATTCCTCACTGAGTGATGTTGTTCCCGCCGAGGCTCCAAAACCAATTGTCCATAGTTTCAAACTCCAAAGAGTTTTCCACCAGACCACTTGGGCCATGACAGCCACCTCAACTGTTAGTCACCATCCACCAATTAACTTCTAATTACATGCCTAGATATCGTTGAAGCATCAGCACAAGAAGCCGACATGTCAACCTGAGACCGAGCACTTCAGTCCAATCAATCGACAGAAAAATCTAAAATTGAATTAAGTAAAATGAAATGGTTCAGCTAAACTAAACTGAATAAAAACACAATACACAGTGGATTTCTTATTCCAGTTCCATTTATCCTTGTATGGGTGATTTATCATAAACAAATGCTGTGTATGTAGAAGAACGAAAAACACCAAATTTTGGGTACTTCAGTCATTCCTTTAAGTCTTAGTACTACCATCTACAGTTTGTAGATTCTTCTTAGGAAGCAATAATGAAAATGGTGCCCCGGGGTAACATTGAGAGCTTTTTCAATTCCTTCAATGTAACATAAGTTTAACGTATGCAAAATAATCAAAAACGTTTTCTTTTATGAAAGACTTACTAGCAAGCTTGGATGGCTTCAGTTCTTCAAGTCCTAAAATGTTTCAAGTAAATAATCATTTTAAAAATATATTTCACAAATATTATGAAAAATTGTTAAAAAATTCAACCTTGACTAATTCTAATTTTTAAGATATTCAACTCTTAAGCATAACTGCAACCATTTTAAAAGATATGAGATGGCAAAGGGAGTCAGTCTACAGAAAACATACATTGACATGGATTTCATAACCGTGAAAGTCTTAGATAAACCTAATTCTGAATCTATGTGACTCAGAACCCTGTCCAGAGATCTCATCACTATACTGTTCACTCTAATAACTGAGAAAGACTCAGTCAAACTTTTATTTATCCTATTGTTGTACGGTTTGTGACGATTCAACTGATTTCAACGTAGATTTCATAGTATCTTCAGGAAACTCTTTGATTCTATTTTTAAGGGTCTTTCAAGCGGTGGCGTAAATTCGTTCACTAACGTAAAACACTGTCTCTTAGTTGGCATCCTGAATGATTCTAGGTGGTTGAAGGTGAGTAGCATTATACCATGTACGATAAAAAACTATGGGACTACTTTGACGCGTTAATAAGTAAAAACAAACTGATGCTCTAACAACAATTCAGAGTGCTGTGTGGTGGTGAGCCACCTAGCATGGCAGTCACATTGCAAATTGGAGTGACAGAATCCAGTTCGCACCAACATCGAGGACTAGACCTATGACATGAGTTACTGCCTTGTTCTTTCATAAGTTAATCATAAACCATGAAAGAGTTTAATATCTACAATCCCTCTTATTTTTCAAATCAAAGCAATAATATAATAATTAGAATGGAATCGAAACCATAGATTTCGATGGAGAAGGAAAGACCAGATTTGCAGTATAAATTAATATCATTCTATTTCACAGGTTCTCGTCAACTGCAAACTAACTGAAATTACAATGGTTATAAATAATTTTTTTTGAGTTTTGATTTACAGCTTGATTCCACACTGTATTTTCAGTACAAGTGTGGAATTTTCAGCATGGATATCGGTAGCCCAAATTCAGGCCGACCATAGATATCGGGT
This sequence comes from Trichobilharzia szidati, assembly GCA_944472155.2. NCBI lineage: Eukaryota > Metazoa > Platyhelminthes > Trematoda > Strigeidida > Schistosomatidae > Trichobilharzia > Trichobilharzia szidati. The sequence goes on from OX235274.1 coordinate 80,134,664, forward strand.
GTGCGCCGGCAGGGGATCGAACCCCGGACCATGTGCATGGTCGGCGAGAGTCCTAACCACTGTGCCACCGACGCACAATAATAACATTTCATACTTCAATGTTTGAAAGATAATAGAGAAAACATTATAAGATGAACGCATCCAGAATATAAGTATTACAATTATTTTTAGTTTAAGTTACCGTCAATTTATATGCTATCAAACTATGAAAAAAGGGGGGATGAGAGAAGACAGAAAACAGAAAAATCAAATAAACACTATTAGCGTGCACGTCAATATGACAAGAAGAAGGTTTTAAGTTCATCTTACTCAGTGAGCTGAGCTCACTAGTGCATATGACTATAAGTGTAATGGAAATAATACGGTTACTAAGGCAGTGAGAGATTGACTACACTCTCTCTTTCTGTGTGCATAAGTTTGGTCTGAGACGTTTGATTGCAATCGCTTCAGCAGTAAATCGTAGTAGACTCGCTGTCCTTTGTATGTTTAATATTTTGAAGGATTTGGAAATCTTGACAAAATGACCCGTATCCACAAGGTGTCTGGTAATTGCACTTTGTAAATATCTGCTTCCTTTTAAGCATAAGTTTCTTGGAATATGCTCTGAAAACCGGATAGAAGCTCTTCTTTCTGTCCTTCCAATGTATTTGCTGCTGCAGGTGCACGTAAATTTATGAATGCAGTTGGAGGTAACACTAGGAAGGTACTTATCCAGTTTCGACTGGCTTATAGAGCTTGTAGTGCTGTATAGTGTCACCAGCTTAGCTGCAGGGAAGAATCTCTTTATTACTCCTTTCATCCTCTTTTCAATCTTTTGTGATACTGCTTCTCCTTTGTATGGGACGCAAATGAACACTTTCTTCTTTTCAACTGCTGGATACTTCACTTTCTTTGCTGTACTTTAGGATAAATCCCTTTGAATACCCGTTTTCATTTAAGCATTTTTCAACAAAGCTTAATTCTTCCTCTACCTTGTTAGGCGAACATAACTTTCTGTGAAATAGAATGATTTCATTTTATACTACAAATCTGGTCTTTCTTTCTCCATCAAAATTTATCAAGGGAACCAAATGTTTGAAAAACCTTAGGTGTTATTAAAATACAAGCGAAAAAAAATATTTCAATAATTATTATTACTTACTTTCAGTCTTAGCCTGACCAGTTAAACGTTCCATAATTGTGAATTTTTCTTGTGCTATTCTATGCCTTCGTTTACGTTCTTTTTCACGTTTACGCTCCAACGCTTGTCTTTCTATTTCTCTTAAACGTAAACGTGCTTTCTCTGGATCACTTAATGGATGTAAAATGGAATGTGCAACACGTGGAACAGGCAATCGATTATTTCTAGCTGATGATGCTTGTTTACTCAAACTTGTTGATTGAAGTATACTACTGTTCGATTGTTGTTGGACATGATCACTAGAATTATTATTATTTATTTTTGTTATAGGTTCAATTATTACAGATATTTCAGTTTTACTAGAATTTGTTGATGAATCAGATTGAACTGTAATATTCACAGGAGCTAAGTAAAAATTATGAAAAAGGAAAGAAAATTAGAATCAATGATTCACTGGAGATTTTATTTTTGAAACTAAACTCAAATTGATAAACAGTTAGAGGTAGTATAATTCAAATTTGCAACCGATAAAGAAATGCAATCGTGATATTACACAAAATTCTATAATTGACATTTCAGATTTTAAAAGTTGAAGATAACAGGTAACAAAAGACTTTCGTGAGCACTTTCTGGATTTACCGTGCGTGTATCTAAGGTCTATGGTAGGGGCTAGACTTGTTGTGTTCTCTGAGTTGGTTGGTTTATTTGCAGAGCTTTCGTCGTCCTCCTGGACAACATCTTTAGCGCAATTTTTAGCCTAAGTGATCTAGTGGATAACGCTTTGGCGTTTGAAACTATGGACACTGGGTTCGAGCCTAGGTGGGAACATCATCACTCACTGCGGAATCCAGGTACATCCAGTTGGCTGACGAGTCCCAAATAGGATGAAATGCGTATCCTGGATTCCAATGCTAGTCACCATCCACCAATCAACTTCTAATTACATGCCCAGACATCGTCGAAGCATCTGCATCTGCCAACATGTCAACCTGAGACCGAGCACTTCAGTTCAATCAATCGACGGGAAAATCTAAAATTCAATTGAATAATAAAATGAACTGATTTAAATTCTCTGTGAATGATAGAACTGCGTTTCCTGGTTACCATCTTCGTGACTGGTGGTCGATTTACATCTGTACTGATCATTTTTTATTGACTTAAATTTCGAACTTTCTCGTCACTTGATTTACTTTTTACAAGTTGGTAGATTTGGTCTATTTTAGCATGTTTGTTAATCTCATATTCGCTTGAGTACCAGGAATTCTCTGGCACTTTTGGTGTTTCCTCTGTTTAAAATTTTCGATATTATCCCAATGAAATTGATGTCCATAGTTATCTACATGTATTGCTATGAAAGAATATATATCATGTCTTTTCACGGTTAATTTGTGTTCTTGGATTCGGATTCGAAGGGGACGCCCACTTTGGCCGATTTAATGTCTGTTACAGTTCATACATTTTACTTTGTGAATGATATTAATTTTGTCTTCTTTTCTGTGGGATGTTTCGGTTCGGAGCTAGACTACTTTACAAAGCTCTCCTACTCGTTCTGTATACCAAAGAGCTTTGGCAGTTGAATGATATAGCTAACAATACATTGAAGAGTTCTTTATGGTTAGAGACTTAAATAATTCTGATATATTCTTCCCTTAATGAAATATTGTCACACAGCGTATGACTTTATAACTAAACATTATCCCTGCTTATGAGAATTAATAAAACATAGTGGGATTAATGCTCATGCCACCTCTTTCAGGAATTTAACTGATGGGTCATGTGTTTATAAACGATTACTGAAATATTACCGTGACCAGAAACTTCTGAATCACAGCGAGATTATTTCAGATACTCATAATACTATTTAACATATCTTGAAATTTCTGTTAACGTGGTTTTCAAACTACACTGTTCAGTCAGTGCTTTCTATCATTCTGCTGCAATTGGTGTTACAGACAGGTGGCTGACATACACGTCTTTGCTTGTTTTTGTGTTACTAATAGTGTATCTCTCTATAGCCTCAGCCTTTAAAGTCATCTACAAGGCGAAAAGTAATTTGCCCAAATCACTACGTATCTGACTCATCTGTATTGCTGAAGCTTTGGCTATCGAAACAGAAAAACCAGATCTCTGTATACAGAAATAGTTCATTCAACCCCTCCAACTTTCATGGTCTTAATCCCTCTATGCTTGAGTATGATTATCCCCAATCATAGTTTGGCTCTAATAATTTTTTTGTTTTGTATATTCTTCCTTTAATACGTCAACTGTTACTATTACTATTCTCATTTTGAATTGTCCCCGGTATTATTTCACTCGTTCCACTTGTCATTCTAAATCAGTTCTGTTTTGCAACGTTAAATTCCATGTTATCAAATTTCACGCGGTTTTACGTAACGTTTTCATTTTTATTCCGTTTGCCTACGAATCCTATAACTGCAAACCCCTTCTATACATCCTATGAATTATTCTATATATGACATTAATTGTTTTGCCTCCTGACATCTAACTATGATTACAATCACAAACATTTTAATTGCATTTCATACTACTATTATTGTTTTATGCACTCACGCCTATGATTTAATTCCCTCACCGAATATATATACGATTGTACAGGTTGATAGTGAATTCGTTGAGAAGAGTCTCCTCACTGAATCACTTGTTTTGATTTTCTATATGCTACAATAGGAATTCTCCATGAACTAATGGTGTACTTGAAACATTACAAAAGATCGATTGAAAATACCGCATAGATATCCTTCAGAAAGATGTTTATTCTGGAAAGCTAGCAACTGCTGTATTTTCAATTCTTTCATAACCACCTGTGATGTATTCTATTTACTGTCAAAAATTACCGACGGCTAGAGCACAGTCTTAACTAATGAATAATGTATACCACTGTAAACTTCTTCGTCGACATATTGAATGCAGACATCTAGTTTATACCCAAATAACTTAAACCATGTATATGAAAGAATAATACTTGTTTGGTTTTATCCATCAAGTGTTAATCAAAACAACTATTCAGACATTGCACAACTGAGTACTGAATAATGACTGAATTTATTGTTACTTCTTCCAATAAGAACAGTTCTAACTTAAAGAGATATTTTGGCTATAAAACATGACTTTTAAGCGCTTTGTAACTACTTTGGCAGCCTGCTTAAAACTTGGGCTACCAAAAACTTCCATCTTTCTATTGCATATATTTTCTCTAGCTCGGTTTGTTTTAATCGATTAAGATATGATCTCTAATGGTATTATCTACTCTTGAATGTATTTAAAATGTTTACAAGTTTCTGATTTGCAAGTTCCTACTAAACTTGGGGAAAGGCCAAAGTTTGAGTGGCTATGTGCTCTAGTACATGAGATAACTACAAACCAATACTTGAATATGAATGAAATGCTCACTAGCGACCGGCCCTATTCAGGTAGGCAGTTACCTGGGTTCTAGTAGGAAGTCGTGACCAGTAGGGTGCAGCAGGTCGGATGTGAGGACAAATACTCACCGAAGATATTGGCTAGTGGTCACTCTGTGTCATGAATTGACAGAAGTTGGAATTCGTGAGCTGGCCATTGGATCGTGTCCCAATGGCTTAATGGTCTACCAGCTCGCATCGTAACCAGAAAGTCCTGTGTTTGAGCCTCATGGTGTGGGTGCGTACTGATGAAGAGTCCCAAACTAGAACGCAACAGATGGCTGACCGGTACTCCCAGGTGGTTTTCCAATGGTTCTCTAACCGATGTCAGCTCATAATGAAATCCTGTAACCAATCAATCAAATCCCTACAAACCAATACTTGAACATGAGATAACTGTTCTTCAGTTATGTCCTTGGGTCTCAAAATGTACTTCTGAACATCTTACAATTGGCTTCCAAACAGATATCGTGGATTTCTTGAAGGAGACAAAGCAGATATATCATAATGGAATGGTTTGTACCTCACCTCAAAGACCATTGTGTCACAGGATATACTGCCAATTAATATTTTACTTGAAGGTATTATATGAAGGGAAAATATCATGGAATAAACTCCTTTGAAGATTCTGTACATTTTATGAATACTGTCCAGAATAAAGATATTATTATTTAATTAACTTCCTTGTGTTTTTCTATAAAACGATATTTTGTTCATGTATAAAGTTGACAGTTTATAAAAAACTGTACAAGCCACTAGTTTTGCTACTTATTTCAGAAATATATAAAAAAGGAGACCTTTCAACGAAATGTAGGTCTATATTTAATGTACAACAACAACAGCAGCAACATCCAGTGCCAATCATCATCAACGTGAGGGATTTGAAAGAGGTTACTTCATTCACTTATCTAGGGAGCATTGTCTCAACTACAGGAGGAACAGACGAGGATGTCAAATCGAGAATCGGGAAGGCGAGAAACACATTCATCAACCTGAAACCAATCTGGAAATCTTCGTCACTCAACATCAACAACAAAATTCCGATTTTCAATACAAACGTCAAGTCAGTCACTTCTTCTATACGGATCAGAAACTTGGCGGGTCACAAAGAATATTTCCAACAGCCTGTTGCAGACCTTTATCAACAACTGTCTTCGCTCTATACTCAAGATCAGATGGCCGGAAAGAACAAGAACCAACAAGAAACTATGGGAACAAACAAAACAAGAACCAATCGCTCAACAAATATGGAGGAGAAAGTGGAGATGGATTGGACACTCGCTGAGGAGGCCGCTGGGTGACATCGCGCGTCAGACCATAGCTCGAGTGGAACCCGAAAGGGAAGCGTCGAGTGGGACGTCAGTGCAAGGTTGACATGGAGGAGATCGTGTGAAGAGGAGTTGAAACATTGTGGACTAGCATGGATGCAAGTGAAAAGTACAGCAGAAGACAGAAGCAAGTGGAGACGTGCAGTTGAAGCCCTATGTTCCACTAGGAACCCAAGCGAATAATAATAATATTTTATGTACGACTATTGGTTTTGTAGGGATTTTGTTTGATTGGTTAGGAGATTTCATTATCCGCTGGCATCACTTTGGGAACCATTGGAAAACCACCTGGGATTACTGGACAGCCAGCCTTTTCGTCAGCCTAGTTTGGTGATATATTTAGTGGTTTGCATAAGTGTTTTCCCAAAATAGAATTCTGAAGTAAAAGAATACTTGGGTTAATCTACGACTTATAAACCCAGAAATAACACTGAGAATCAGATGAGTAATTACTAACTATACACATGATGAAACTTTTAAATGAGGTAGTATACTTAATACTCGTTCATTTCAGCAGGTTTTGGTTTTGTTTTTCAGTTATTATTTTCTTTGAATCAACTTTTCTAATCTCATCTTTGGTATTAACTTAGGTTTTTTCTGATACACTGTATTCAAGCGCCCAATTTATCTTTGTCACTAATATAATATATATATATATATATATATATATATATATATATATATATGCTACGATCTGTTGGTTACATATACATACGTAAATATATATATATATATATAATACAGATTTGAAAACCACTTTCTTACCACTTTCTCGGGTTTTAGAGCTAACTCTCTTCATCTTATCCAGTTCATTCGATTCTTTTTTCACTGATAAACTTCGATTTTTCTCTTTGGAATTGGGGGTTTTCATATCAGAAAATATATCTTCTTTAGCTTTAGGTATTGGATCATTTGGTTCACCTGGGTAAACTGAACTAATAAGATGTTTCCGACCGACAGTCTTTCCATTTGTATGATTGCTTCTGTTATTTGAATATTCATTTGGGTCTAAATAATCATTCGTATGATTTATACTCGGAACTGGCTTCACAATACACCTTCGTCCATTATTTGTCAGCGTAGGTGATACACTCTTAGCAGTTGGTGAACGATGTGACTTAGCCTCTTTTCTTGATCCTGTGCTTTTAGATCGCTTTGATTTTGACCTAGATCTTGATGTAGATTTAATCAGTTTAGTATCTGATGAGACATTTGATGAAGTAAAGCTTGTACCATCTTCTGTATCTTCAGATTTCTCATTACCTGATTGTCTTTCATTCTTTTCCAATGAACTCCTACTATGCTTTGCTTTTTTGCTTCCCTTACTATGATTAGACGCACTTTTTGTCTGAGAGGAATCTTCTCTCCTTTCTTCTTCTTGATCCGAAAATCTTCCAATTGCGGATACATTCATGTCATCATCCACATTGAATGATATTGGGATAGGGTCGACAGCTTTTAGAGTCGATGTTGATGCAATTACTTTGCCTAAATAAAAAAATAGAAAAAATTTCCCATTTCGAGTGTGACTTTAGATGTTGACTCATTTGAGTTATACAAAGTTATGCAAATTATTGAAATTCTAAAAATCCTTCAAATGAAATAAAACAATCATAACATACTGGAAATGTTAACCAAATAAATTTGTCAAAAGTTTTAAGTTACTGAAAATATTTGTGAGTAATATAATGAATCATAAAAATATTTTATGAACAATAGCGTGACAGCACCCACTTATATCACAGAATGTATGTTCTCCGTCCCTTAATTTCAACCTGTTTTCAGTTTTTATCTTTATTTTTCATAAATTCGAAATGTCCACCACAGGTTACCTTATACTTCTCTAATGAAGTAACAACAGAAGGACTGTAGAAGCGAAGCAACTTTTTTATCATTTCTGTTGACTTCGTCTCACGATTGTCCATTCTGCTTTCCTGTGATCCAGTGAGAATTGCGACAGTTAAACCTAGTAGTAAAGACACCATACCTGCTTACAGATCTCTGTCGTAATTTAAAGTATAAAAGGGGTAACATTAGCTTAGGTCTTTGCATTTCACGTTAATTGATTTTTACAGGACTGAAATATCGGGGTTCTGTTGACATGGCGGCTCCCATTACGGATATTTCGATGATGTATGGAGGTCATTCCGATATAATTTGGTTGATACTGACTAACAGTAGAGGCTATGATGCACCTTGCGTTTAAATCGGTGTTTGAAACCATCTTTGTTGGTTTTGGTTCTTAGTGGGAACAATTCACCCACTGAGTGTTCAGGTACATCCAGCTGAGTAGTCATATATTGACCAAAGTGCGTGTCCCGGATTTTACTGCTTAATACTACCAACCAAATGATGTAAAACATAACGCTGCAAACCAGTGTATCAATGAAACTGTAGTCATTTAACAAGTAAAGTGAACGTTAGAAATGAATCACATCACTAATATCATCAATTCAATCGATGATTAAATAAATAATGATACTGGATATGAAGTTTTACTAAATAGCTTACATTCTCTTTAAATGATAACCATATATTATCATGTTAATCACGTAATGAAACCTAATACTTAGCTGTGTTATGGCTTGATAACTAAACTAGGTCTTATACACAGGGAGATTTTCGCTGCTTATTAGAATTGTATCGGATAATAATCTGAATGTCTATTTGAGTAGTATAACTACATAACAGTTTTCATTATCAACTTAAATCCTTTCTCCATGATCAAATACCATAAAAGGCAAAAAGCAAGGTGTTAATACAAAATGATGTAGAATTCTCGTTTTAATAATGAATTTGGTGAATTCCTTCCTTTGTGTAGAAGATAATTTAGACACCAAGGATCAAACGGACACAGAAAGATTAGTGACTTTAAATTTTATAGAGTACCTCCTATTAGTGGTATGTCGTAAGGTCAGTTTTGGAATAATAAATCGAATAGGCATGATAAGTGATCTACTTAGTGATTATTTGTACTCTAGTGACCAGACACTACGCTGGTGTTTTTTTCCGTTTGACAGTGTTCAAACATATTTTCAATTGATATTATTTTTGTTGAATATATATATTTAATAAGTCTGTTAGTGACCACTCAGCATCGAATAGTGTAACGGAGATGCTTTTAAATTTACAAATGTAGTATATCGTCCAGTATTCTGTTAGCTGATTCAAATGGACTAGTTTACCTTGATTACAGTTTCAGCGCCGTCACTTACATTTTGACAATATGTCAGCAAGTAGAATATCATTAGTTTCTTTCAAAGAATCAAGAAACAGAAAGTTGCGGGTGACTGCTAGTAAGTTACAACCTTTGAGGGCTTTAGAGTTCCAGAAGCGATGAGACTGATTTTTATGGGATGATGCTGCCAACTCCATGGCTGAACTGTTCTTTTTCCTTGGCTTAGAGGTAGCTAGCAAACTAGGCGTTCCAAGCGGAAAATATGGCTTCAAGCTTTGACGTTTCAGAAGTGGCGGTAATGTGGTTTTTATGGGGCCTCCAGACTACCAGCCTCACAAACCCAACCTTCCTTCTTGTCTAGGCTTACTACCGACTGACAGAAGTTTCGGAGTACCTCGGATGGGAATCGAACCCGGATCCTGTGTGTGGTTGGCAAACATTATTCTATCACTGAAACAAAGATAATTAATCTTTACCTGTTTGTTTATCTTGATCACCATATATTCCATTATTATTACCATTATTATCCTCTTCTTCACTCGAGTCACAATAACCATGTTCAACAACTGATTTTTGAAAACGTTTTGATAAGTAAAATGGATGATAAAAATCGCCAAGAAGATTTTTAATAATTTTTCCAATATCTCTAAGCATAACCCAATCCATTTTATAAATTCTTGAACTTTTCCATAATTGTTGTAATAATCTTGACTTATAATCCTAAACGAATGAATGTATGTAGGTGAAAAAGATGAAAGAATGAAAAAGATAAAATGTAAATTCAGTAAGTTAGTTAGTTTTGTTAATAAAGTTTCAATAGGAGTGTAGCATAATAACTGATCAGAAAGTCCCTCAATGAACAATCTGTTTAAAATATTTTTATTTATCTGAATATTCCAACTAGCTAACCACCCTTTTTCCTCTGAGCTGTATATTACCGTTCTCCTTTTGACCAGATCTTTATTATTTGTTTTCGTTTTTGGTTTACCTCTATTTTCAATGCTTCTATTTGCTATAGTGATGGTATTATTAATGACGATATTGTCTTACGAATGCAGGCTTGTTTGGATGAAGTCAAAGTCAAGCCATGGTGTGACTTTCCGACTTTGGACTGTCTGTGAGAAACATATTTGTTCTGTTTAATTCTTGCAGACAGAGTTTAGATCCCACATTGTTGGCAATACTTTTTTATTGATTGTCAAGTAGTTTGTAATTGTATTAGATGGTTGGAGGCAATCGGCAGGAAGCCTTGCTTGACCTAGGTTTCGTGCTAGTTGGCACTCACCCACCAGTCGACAAGATGTATCTGCAACCTTCTGAGATTCGCGAGCCCGAATAGCTCAGTGATAACGTCTCCTACTGCAGCACTCACTGGGTGACGAGGGTTCGAATCTCAGAAGGGACATGAGTTGCTTTAAGGTTGCAGATACGTCTTGCAAACTGGTGGGTGAGTGCCAACTAGCACGAAACCTAGGTCAACCAAGGCTTCCTGCCGATTGCCTCCAACCATCTGATACATGATATATTGTTGTTTTTTACTAGCCAAAAGTTAGAAATGGTGTTTTAAAAACATCTGATGACTGTATCTTCAACTGTTGTAGTCAATATTCGTATATCCCACATTTCAGAAATATACTATTGAAACATTTAACATACTAATGAGAAGAATATACAAAGATGAATAAATATCATCAAAGTAAAATACAAAAAAGAAAGTAAAACTTACCGTCTTTTTTAAACATTCTGTATATAATCTTTCCAATGTATGAACAGTAAGAAATTCATCTAAATTAAATCCATTCTCTAATATTAATCGTACAAAATCTGTTTGTTCATTCAATATAACATTGAACATGAATTCATTTAAATCGCCTTTCTTTGTTTTTTAAAAGAAAACGATAAAGAGCGAAATTAGAAAATTGTGAAAAATGAGGAAAATATTGTTTAAAGCCATTATTAAACTAATAAAAATAACAAGCTCATTTAGGTTATCAAGTATTGGTTTGTAGGGATTTGATTGATTGGTTACAGGATTTAATCATGAGCGAACATCAGTTAGAGAACCATTGGAAAACCTGTGGGGAGTACTGGACAGCTAGCTGCTTCGTCAGCCTAGTTTGGGACTATCCAGCAGTACGCACCCACCACCAGGGTTCGAACCCAGGACCTTCTGGTTACAAGGTGAGCTAGATCGTAGACCATTAAGCAACTGGGACACGATCCAATGGCCAGCCAGTCCATGAATTCTGACTCATACCAATTCACGATAAAGCAAGACCATTAGCTGAATTGGCATAGGTCAGAATTCATGGACTGGCCATTGGATCGTGTCCCAGTGGCTTAATGGTTCACGATCTAGCTCACCTTGTCCCTGGTTCGAACCCTGGCGGTGGGTGCGTACTGATGGAGAGTCCCAAACTAGGCTGACGAAACAGCTAGCTGTCTAGTACTCCCAGATTATCCAATGATGATTTAGGTTAGTTTAGTTAGAAATTATTTAGTTTCAGAATGACTTTTGAAGTGAAATTTCGAAGTTATGGAGGAGAAGTCTAAGTGTTGTATCTGTTGCTTAAAAATTATGATAAAGTAGCCTTTTAATGGTGCAGTATTTCCCGCTTATTCTTCAGCTAGTATATTGTAGCAATGTCATGAAAACTGTCTTCAAGTATACTGCCAAACACGATATTCAACATGGGAATAATTTTCTAGACATCATGCCATTTGTAATTAGCTATTGTCCTTTGTGCTAATAATGTTATGTGCGATGGAGTAGTGATTTAGTTAAAACTATTTATACTATTAGAATTGTCATAATTTTATTTAAACAGACATAACGAAATCACACAGTGTTGTACAGTAATATTAACTAATGACGTTCCATCTGTCGTTATCTGTGAAGGCAGGCTTAGTTAAGCGTCTAACAAACCGAGCAATAGCACTAAGTAGTACAATAGAAAAACCTAAACGATGAAATGAAACAGACAGAAGAAGTGTTAGTCTTAAATCACTACCCTATAAAATTCATAAGAAGATCAGAAAAGGTCAAAATAAAAGGAAAAATCGTAGTGAAACTAATAATGATAACATAAATAATAAAGAATATAACGCACCAACAGTTTTACTACGTAAGCAAAAGACATATGAGACACTACGTAGGATTCTCAATAAAGCAGGAATTAGAGTGGCATTCAAACCTACAAACGCACTCAGGGACAAGCTCTGTAGGCTAAAATACCCGGTGGGCCCAATTAGACAAAATAACATAATTTACAAAATACTTTGCAATGACTGTGAGTGAGGTCAAGTACATAGGTCAAACTAGTAGATCGGGAGTAGTGAGATTATCAGAACATAAGAATTTAGCGAAGGTTAGATTGATTGACCCCACTTATCACTTTTGTTACTATCCTCTTATATCAACATCCAATTCCTGTGAACGCTTTTTGTATCACGTAACTCCACGAAGAACTTACGAATTGTATTTTCGTTTGACAAAGTAAATGTACACACACATACAAAATAACCATATATATATTTGCGATTGTACAGCTATGAAAATGAATTCGCCGAAAAAAGACTCTTCCCTGAACTACTGGTTTTCTCTCTATTAATGTTCGAATGGGGATTTTTGTTCAATTTATTTTGCTTCTACAAACTGAATAATTTATTTTTGAAAGAAAATATTGGTATGATAAAATTAACTTGAATAACTTACTTTCCATCTTTTCCCTTCAAGAAATATCTTTGTACGAGCAATATCTGCACGATTCAATCGTATAGTAATTTCCAGTTGATCAAGATTTAATTCAGTTTTTGGTCTGTCAATTCCAGCTTCAAAAAAGAAAATAAAGTATGAACACTCTCAAGGCTGACAGCTTAAGTTCTGGTTTATTCTTACGTATTTGTTCAGCTAGCTTATGATAGAGGAAAGTTAGTTAATAAAATGCCTTATTTGAATAAAGAAAGAACAACAGTGGTTTGGGCAGAATAATATGGTACCATCATTGTTTATTTCGTTGGCTTCTCATCAGCTGCTTACAGCCTAAATAAATTATTATTAAGTTCATGTACAGCAAAGTTTTAACAACTGCGAATTTTACATGATGTCACTTGACAGGAAGTTCCGGAATTAGTGAACAGTGCTCAGAAAATTACGTTTATATAGTTTTTACACAGGTAGTTCAAGTTTAAACAAAGTAAATGTATGCATACAATGGTAAAGGAGTTACGTAATAAAGACGGGAGATGCGTAAGATGGTGAGTTACTAATAATTTGGGTGACAATGTACTGAGTTCAACCCAAATCACAGACAAGCGAAATAACACTATATCAAAGAGGTGGGGTTAAAGCCGAAGATTACGTAATCAAATGAAAGAGAGAATAAAGACATCCAGTTACCAGGATGGCCAAGAAAAGACTAATAAGTGCTTCTTTCTGAACACGTAAATCGGGTTTCAGGCGTTTGGCAGAGATTGCTTCGGCAACCTCGAGAAGAACTGAGGTTTTTTGTCTATAAGTAATTTTAAAGGATTTCACGATTTCTACCTCATGACCCTATCGGGGATATGCCTGGTAATGGTACTGTAATAAGCGTTTGTTCCCTTGAAACATAGGCTTTTCGGCACAAGTTCGTAAACTCGGAGATGCACCCTTCTTTCTGTATCTGCTCCCGCAGATACTCGTAAATTTGTGTACATAGTTGGAGTTAACATGAGAAGGGTACCTGTCGACGTTTGACTGCACCAAAGAGCATGTTGTCCGATAGACGGGGACCAACGTAGCTGCAAGATAGGCTCTGACTAGTGACGTACTCATTCTTCTGTTGACCATTGCTGCAATATTTTCACCTTTAAAATCGAGGTGAATAAAGACAGGCTGCTTTTTCCGCAGTGATTTGTTTGGTGTTTGGGCCTTCACACCTTCCATATTTGTTGATAAAATCTTTGAGGGTAACCGCTGTTTTCCAACATCTTTTCGACAATCGTAAATTCTTCCTCTAATTTCTCTACAGAGTATATTCTCCTCGCTCTATAGTACAGAGTCTTGATTAGTGCTCGTTTATAGCCATTTGAATAAATAACTATTAAACTGTAAGTATTTTCCATTCCATGTCGGCTTTCGGTAAACTGACCACCTTATGCAAAGGAATTTTTGCAACAAAGCGTTTTATTGGGTGTGTATGAAGGTGAGTTTTGTTGAAATAATAATCCATAACAGACAGTTATGTCACTAATAAAGAGTTGTCACATGATGTTCAAAGTTTGTCAGTGCCCTGAAAGAAATACTGACATGAAAACTCCTAGTCAATGGCAAATTCATAAAATTTTCTCAGGTGGATTTTAAAATGCCAACAGTGACTATGGGTGCTGACTGATGACGGGTCCGAATGTTAGACAGATAGTAAAAGCGGTACGTTTCGGTTATCTCACTCATTTACTTTCAAAATGGCTATGGGATCACTTGATGAACTTTGACTTATCACTAATCAAAAAAGGATCTGAATGCGATTTGTTTTATTTGTTACTACTGTCAAAAACACAAAAATGTCTCTACTGTGAATCCACTAAATAATATTTCAAACCAGTCTATTAGATAATTTCCTAAAGCCGTTCTGAATCCTGGATGCTTGAACTAAGCACTTTATTACTACGCCTCGTGTCAAATCTACAACTGATTTATCCGAATACAGTATCCTTCAAAAATAAAAGGTATACATTAAAAATAGTTTTTGATAAATTTCATCAAACAGGAGAAAATTAATTCATTTCAAGATAAAGGTGGAAATATTATCATGATACTCGGGAACCAAAATTTATTCTAATGTCGTTTAATAGGTGCTGACTTATCATGCAGTCCAGAATGCACATTTCGTCCTTTTCGGAACTTGTCAGCTAAATAAAGTCTGTCTCGCTAGATGGTAATGCTATGGTCGAAGAATTGAAACTACAACCTATGGTGGAAAGCTCTAAAACATTATTCCCATTATCCATTGAACTATAAAAACTGCCTTTTGTTTATTAAGACTTGTAACTTCCCATTATTTGTTTAAGTAGATCAATACAGTCGACTGCTAGTCAGCATCTGTCAGATGAAATGAAATTAATATCACAGGGATGAATGAGAGAGGTTTCTGTGAGTCACTAAAGTGTATATAAATAACCTCGCAGTGCAATCACTAAACTTTTGGAAAAAGTTGAAAGTACTTGTCGAGCCATTAAGTTTATGTATAAGCTTTCAATTAATAATTTATTTCGCATACATAAATAAGTTTTGATTCATTTTCTCTATGATAAATTTATATTTGTCATTTTTTCCATTGCTCTGCGTTCCGGGTGGAACATAAGACTTCAAAAGCTAGCTTTAAAGTTTGAGAAGTGGTCGTGCTGCTGTTTTTACGGGGAAGGGTCGCTAGAATCACGCTCAAAATTTCCTTCATACAGGGTTTACTAACAGCCGAGAATCGAAACCTAGCCACGTGCGTAGTTACCATCCATTTTACCACCGAATCACTGACTTGTACTTTTAATTTCTCTCTTTCTCGTTTCTTTGAGTTTCAAGTGGATCAAAGAACATAAAACTTTGAGCCTTCAATTTTCTGCAGCCCTAGCTACTAGCCTAATGCCCAAATTCCTCTTTTCACCTGAAGTTCTACCGCCTAGGCGGGCTCTAGTAGTTTATGGGTCGGGTCTAGGTTCGGTTCCCGGATAACGCGCGTTTATTTTTATTTGCCTTCAAATTTGTGACTATTGTCAATTAGTGTGTTCATTATAATTTACACTACCCACTTCTTGTTCAACTGTCACAATCTTCTTCTTTCTGACTATTGCATAATTAAACGTTATCCATTTGTAGCCTCAACTTTTAAAACCTTGAGTACTCACCTACTTGCTTCATCTCTATACTTTTGTCAAAATGTCAGCTATCTTAACTCATTTTATACTGTGAACCACTATTATTATCTGGCCTTCAAAAAATGAAATTTTTTTAGAACTTTTTAAGATATCTATCTCTATAATAATTATCTATTTATCTAGTTTTTAGCTGGTGGATGGTGACTAGCAGTGGAATCCAAGATGTGTATTTCGTCCTATTTGGGACTCGTCATCTGGATGTACCTTCACTCTGCAGTGAGTGATGATGTTCCCACCGAGGCTCGAACTCAGATCCCATAGTTTCAAACGCCAAAGCGTTATCCAGTAGACCACGAGAGCCACCTCTTGTGCAACGAGTCATATTAATTTAATTTAATTTTAGATTCTCCCGTCGTCATCACTCACTGAGAAATGCAGGTACATCCAGTTAGCTGGCGAGTCCCAAATAGGACGAAATGCACATCCTGGATTCCACTACAAGTCGCCATCCACCAATTAAATACTAGTTAGATGCCCAGACATCATCGAAGCATCTGCACATGAAGCCGACATGTCAACCTGAGACCGAGCACCTCGGTCCAATCAATCGACGGGAAAATCTAAAATTCAATTTTATTTATCTAGTTATTCAGATCGCATGCGGCTGATTAAAACACTGAGAAACACAAAGAATTCATTACGATATGAACTTAGGATTCTCATTGTACCACTCATATCCATGAAAAACAATTAAACTATGATATTCTGTTTCCTCTAACCTCCTTTGCTATTTAACTGCAATCCTAGTGACAGCGATATTGTCTCCTTTTCTCGTTGTTCTTCCATTTATTAACTTCTCTTATTGGTGTGTTACACACACAATTGCCTTCTGTCTGCACTAAATCGTTAGCATTTAAACTGTGTCAACCATGTTCTTCCGTAACATCATCCGACCAGCTCCCAGATATCTTGAAGGAAAACCTTCATGCAAATTTTTTTGAATTCATTCACATCTGAATGGTAATTTATTTTCCTAAAGTCAAATTCCGTACCTTATTTAGACGGTGTTTGTTCTACACGTCAACAAAAATTGAATGATATCTCATCATAAGCAGATATGTAGGTGTATAGACTTACCACTACTTAATAAAGCTGATATCATATATCCGTCTAAATCAATATCATCACATTCAAATACAGAAAATAGATGTGCATAGTCATCAGCCAGCTCTCTTAGCCGACATATCTGATATTCATACTGTTTAATATTGATAACTGTGTTTGTTGTTGCTTGTTCTGCTACAGTCTGTTGTTTATTTGAATCATTTGGTAAATTCAGAGTGGAATTTGTTGGTTTATTTCCAGTCTTTCCTGATTTATCTGATCTCTTAAATGGTCGTCTACTGCGTCTGTTCTGACGAGCATCTTCTTGAACTTCTTGTATAATACTTGCTATTCTGTAATGAAAAAACAAACAGTTTATTATTCAAGTGATGGTTTGTAGGGATTTGATTGGTTACAGGATTTTCATCATGAACTGACATTAGTTAGAGAACCATTGGAAAACCTGGGAGTACTGGACAGCTGTTTCGTCCTAGTTTGGGACTCTTCCGCAGTACGCACCCACACCACAGTGTTCGAACCCAGGACCTTCTGGTTACAAGGCGAGCTCGTATACCATTAAGCCACTGGGACCCGATCCAATGGCCAGTCCATGAATTCTAACTTCTGCCAATTCACGACATAGCGCGACCCCTAGCCAATGTCTTCGGCGGGTATTTGTCCTCACACCCAACCTGCTGCACCCTACTGGTCGCGACTTCTCACTAGAACCCCAGGTAACTACCCAAATACTGAGTGATTTTGTGTATCTTTATATGTGAGAAAACTATTCACTCTGGTAACAGGTTTACTGCTAGACAAGACAGTTTGATGTACCTAAGAAAGTACTAGTTATCTTGGGTGAATGGGTAATGAGGAATTCTTTATCGAAATACACTGTCTAGGTAGGATAACAACAGTTATTCGAGATAAGGATCGGGTCTTTTACTGCAACAAAGATGTATCATGTGACTGTAATAAAGATTTACAAAATCTTGACCTATTTGATTTTATTCCTTATCATGTTATTATTGTTGGAACTGCTGAGACTGATGACTTAAACTGTCAAACCATTCCAGGTACTGCTAGATATATGAACATCATCCTTACCAATAATTATTATCAGCGTATATGTATATATATAAATGTATGCATTTCATCTAATGTCGATTGCCTTATTTTTTCTGTTTACAGTAGGTGTTAGAAGAATACAACAAGCCTGATATTAAACGTCATAACTCTCTCAAGAGGATATCCTGCCTGACATTGGTTTTACAGTCATTTGCATTTACTGGAAGCACATATTTTCAACCTTGCTAAACGTAAATAAGCTAATAATTAAGTCTAAGACCTTTCAAATAAATTATTCACAATAGACCAAACTAAATGAAATAATTGTGTGTACGAGTGTTATGGTATCGTTTACACACTGAACTGAAAAATGCTGGCTTTTATTATTATTATTATTATTACTAATAACTGTGCTTATTTTTCGCCAACAATGGTTAGAAAGAAAATCAAATTAAAAATTGGCTTACTATTATTCTCTCTGCCATAACAAATACCCACATTCTACTGGCGCCTTTACAATGGTTGACCACCTAGATTATATAAACACTTGCATGAATTTATCCTTTTTGTTATTGTTGTTATTATTATTATGGTCACCTTGATTATTATTCAGTAATTCATGTGCCTGAACTCTATATATGTTAAGCAAACTGGTGTCAAATGAATATACTGAGTAAATCTTATTATGTAAAACTAAATTCAACTCCTAGATTTGCGATAGGGAGTGAAGTGATAGAACATGTCGACCACTTCACCTATTTGGGAAGTTGTATCAGCACCAACGGAATGATTGGCGACGAAATCTCAGCACGGATCCAAAAAGGTCGGGCTGCTTTCGCTAACTTACGCCATCTCTGGGGTAGGCGTGACATCCGACTATCAACCAAGGGACGTGTGTACTGCTCATCAGTTCGCTCCGCCCTTTTTTTATGGCTCCGAAACATGGCCAATACGAGTTGAAGACATGAAAAGGTTGACTGTTTGTGATCATAGATGTCTACGATCTCTTTCTCACGTTAGGTGGCATAATAAGGTAAGTAATGTTGACGTTAGGCGTAGAGTGATCGGCAAGGAGGGAAAATCAATTGAAGAGGCTATAAAGTTACATAGATTGAGATGGCTAGGTCACGTGCTGCGCATGCCTAACCATCGCCTCCCCCTCCCGACGGACGGGCATTACTAGCTGATATAGGTGCAGGTTGGAAAAGAGTAAGTGGTGGCCAAACAAAAACATGGCAACAATCCATGAAATCCTTGACAGTTAAACTGAGTCAGGTAGGGAGATGCAGACTTCCGGGTTTGGACCCGCCCTCGGGACTCTAAGAATCATTGGCTGGAGACAATAGGTGACATGGCTCAAAAGCGTTGTCAATGGCTTACACAGATGTATTCAGTCTCTGTAATCTTTCATATTCCTTTCTACCATTACTCATTCTGTTTCACTCTTATACTTGTCAAAACTCTATTGATTCTCTTCACTCATCTTGTCTACGTTTGTGTGCTATTTGGAACGTGGCAACTCGAACTGTTGCACTTCGGTGCCGAGTTCTATGTTGAATCCAGACAGACAGACATGTAACACTAAAGCTCGATGAAAAGTTACCGAAGAAAAATAAGTAATTGCTTAAATTGTGATCTTTAATCGTTATATTCAGTAGGTATTTTTCTTCTAGTTTTGGTGGCAAATATTTTGATGAAAACGAAATGTTATGACTAATTCTAATTCATTTTTTTATTCCTTTATGTTCCCAGTGAACATGGGGCCTCAAGATAAGGCTTTGGAGTTTCGGTAGCCATGGTGTTTATTTTTACGGGATAGGGTCACTAGCCTCATGCCCAACCTTTCCTCTTTACTAGTCTTATTACTAGCCTAGAGAGGTAAAGGAGTGCGTCGGCCAGGGATTGAATCCCGGACTACATGCATGGTTGGCGAGCATTCTACTGCTAAGCTAGTGGACGCACTGTTATAACTGAAATAACTGTATAAAAGTGAAAAGTTTGGGCATTGTGGAATACTTCAGATGAATTATAATTATATTTCAACATTCATATGAACTGTGATCAAGATTTGACTGAATAGTTCCAAAATAATTAGGCGCCAAGTGGGAAGTAGACATTTATAAAAATTATATTTGTAAAATCTCAATGAAATTGAAATGAGTAATTCTAACGTTTCGTTGGACAGACTCGTCTGAACTTCTTCAGGAAATTAATTGGAATAAAATAACAGAGGTTTATATATAAATAAAAAGGACATCTCTTGTTTTTAAAAACTTTGTCCATTCATATGAGTCATGAAACAGGTATTAACATATATAATAAACAAAATTTCATGAACTGTGATCAAAATTTGACCTCAAACTTACAAATATTAGTTTGCAGTCTACTACTGCATATGAATATACATTTTTTCGAGTTCGACCACCGATTGATAGCAGTAGAGAACCACTGGAAAACCAGCGAGAACTGGATAGCTGTCCAGTAAGGAAATCCTGTAACAGATCAGTCAAATCCCTACAAACCAACACTTGAATATCATATGACTGGACAAAGTTTTTAAAAAAGAGAGATGTCCTTTTTATTTATATATAAACCTCTGTTATTTTATTCCAGTTAATTTCCTGAAGAAGTTCAGACGAGTCTGTCCAACGAAACGATAGAATTACTCATTTCAATTTCACTGAGATTTTACAAATATGGTTTTTATATTTCAGTAGTTTACACACAATGATAAGCTTTTTGTTTTGGTAATATTTCGAGGAAAATTCCAACATTTGGTGTGATCATGGACAGGAATTTCACTCGAAATATTACCAAAACAAAAAACTTATCATTGTGTGTGTAAACTATTAAAATATAACTATAATTCAGTTCAAAACTTACTTATAATTAATTTCTTGATCAGTGATAACACTTTCTTCCAATGAGCTGCTGAAACTCATAAAATCTAGAACATTCGACAGAATATCAGCAACACCACCCGTTCCCTAATAAATTCAAACAATAATTAAACATTCTATTAACTAATTATAAAATAAATGATTATCAACTGGACATTAAAACTTTTAGAAACAGATAATAATAATAATAGAATCAGGCCACAAAATTGATTTTGACAATATTGAAATAATCCAGGAAAACTTCAGAAATCACAAAGAACGTCTAATATCAGAAGCACTTCATATCAAGTGGAATCCAATATTGACTGAATAGGAATGATGGACTAAAACAGAATCTCACCTGGTTACAACACCTCCCTCCCCCATCAAGTGACAAAATCAACACGAATGTGGTAAGCAAATTCACTATGTAAACACACACTGCTTTTATAATTTTACACACTCATCAAATCCAACAATCTACAATTGGTTTTGTTATCTTTAGCAACTGATCCACTTGACAACGAAAAATGACCCCAGACTGATGAACGATGATCAAGTTAGTAAACTTTGTTTCGATATTATAACAGACGTACTGTTACCTTTGTTATTTGGTTTAGTGATCTTCATTGTTATTTTGACTTTCAATATGTCCCCTTTAACTTGACCTAAGTCTATTTTCTCACCCCTTAACTCTTTGCTATATATATGCTGAGATTTTGTAAATTCCGGTTTAATAATACTTTGATAAAGCTATTAGCAGCATTAAATAGCGAAACGTCAGTAAAAACAATATCGTTTTGTTTTTCATTCATTGGGAAATACAAAAACCTTTATTATAACAGATAATAGGGATTCACCTACCGTACTGATTTTCTTCATTTCTTAATTATGAAACTTAACTACTGAAAAAATCGCAAGTGTTTAAGTATCATTTCAGCTTTCATGAATCACATTTCCCCTTCACCATCACTTAATAGGTAGTCAAAAATACTTAGATGATAGCCTTACCCTTACGTAAGACTGTTAGTATACTTTGTAACAACACGTAACTATAGAAGACAAGAGATTTTGTTGTCTCAATATGGAGGAATTATGTACACCTTATCTCCAAATCATCATTTGCACAGATCTTTCGTGTTGTGCTATTTCTGTTCATCGTATTGTGTTTCTTTGTATTCCTTTCGTGTCTCGCATGTTTTGCCACTACGCTGGTTCATTTGCTCTCTTTGACGTCAAATCTATCTCTCCACTATTTGATATTTTTATGCCAATGAATGTCTCTTTATATACTACTGATAAATCTTATCAGTAGCACATGCTGCATATGATCTCATAGTCTTTCATCCTCTAGCACACTAACATATATTAAAGAGTTGTTGTTATTGTACACCAACAAAGTTCACTTCATTTTTGAAGTACTGATTGCAAGTGGATGACGTTGCTATACCTACTTCATTGGGATAATTATTGCCCGATTTATAAATATTTGGCTTGCAATTTGATTGCTAAGGTCACTTTTTCAACAGTGTTGACGACATTACAATATGGGATAAGTATGGAAATATCCGTATAATAAACTTGTCTCGATCAGCAACAGAGATCTCCGGGAGCTAACCAACCAGGAACCGATTGTGAAACAAATAGGCAGGAAGAAATGGAGATGGATTGGCCATACTCTGAGGAAACCATCAAGTGACATCACTAGACAAGCCATCACTCGAGTGGAACCCGAAAGGGAAGCGGCGAGTTGGTCGTCAGTGCAAGGGTGACTTGGAGGAGGTGATGTGAAGAGGAGATGAAAGCGTGTGGGCAGACTTGGAGCCAGGTGAAGACTCTAGCAGAGAACCGAACGCAATGGAGACACACGACTGAAGCCCTATGTTCCTCTAGGAATTAAAGGAAACAATAATAATAATAAACTTGTCTCGATGCAAAGTCACATAAGCCCTACATGTGAGGAAACATTTGCAGTCAATTTCAGTTTTTGTGCATGCATTTGCGTCAGAAGTAGAATGCTCAGTAGGGAGACCAACCTACAGAAAACCCACCCAAATATGTTGGTATTTAATTTTTAACAACGTTTGCAGAATGAAAGACAAGTGTGGCCTGATAAAATGCATCGTTAACATGATCCAGTCTATCTGCACAACTGGTTTAATAAACAATGACAACAAGATATTGACTATTAAATTTACCGGATTGATCACGAGCTGACATCATTTAGAGAACCATTGGAGAACCTAGGAGTACTGGACAGCTGTTTCGTCCCACCGTGGGACTCTTCACAGTACGCACCCACCAGGGTTCGAACCCAGCACCTCCTGGTTACGAGGAGAGCTCGTAGACCATTAAGTTACTGTCACTTGACCCAATAGTCCATGAATTCCAACTTCTGCCAATTTGTGGATATTCAAATTAAATCAACTTTCGGAGATGAAATAAGTAGAATGACTTTTACGAGTTGATCACGGATTGATATCAGTTAGAGAACCACTGAAAACCAGGGAGTACTGGATAGCTGCTGTTTCATCCTAGTTTGGGAATCATCGGCAGTACGCACCCACACTATAGGGTTCGAACCCAGGACCTTCTGGTTACAAGGCAAGCTCGTATACCATTCAGCCACTTGGTGCGTACTGCCGATGATTCCCAAACTAGGATGAAACAGCAGCTGTCCAGTACTCCCTGGTTTTCAATGGTTCTCTAACTGATATCAGTCCGTGATCAACTCGTAAAACATAACTAATCCTTACAAACCAAACTATAGAATGACTTTGAAAGGGAGATTGAAATCTGCTTTTGTAGAAAAGCTAAAAAAATACCCTGTTATAATTCTCAGTGTTACACAGATACTTGTGACTCATCGCAAAGTGTACACCGAATAATATATATATCGATAAGCATAAAGAGGAATAATTACGCCTGCGAGTTAGGATGGAGAAAGAATTACATAAACGGCTTGAAAAATAAAACTCGATAAGTGCAGGTGATAGACTACCAGCCTCCTTCATAGCATAGAATATTACTGAAATCAATCATAGGATTGATTCTATACCATATAAAAGGCAGTCAGGAGTGCATAGTAAAATATACAGTGGCAGTAGCTATTCACAGAATTAAGCCGATTTGAATGTGAGAAAATAATTCATTGTTACACATAACCCATTCTGGTGTTCTTTATCTAATTACATTACTGAGACTAGTGTCAACTGTCATCCTGCCTGTTCTTAAATTTCCTTATTATTTTATTTAGCCTTCCATTCCTTATTTTTTACATTAGTTGACTTGATAAGTTATGGTGAGATTATTCAGATTAAGTGCATAAAAAGCTCGATCCTGTCACACTTGGTTGATACTGGACATCATATGGATGTCAACACAGCTTTCAGGGTTATATACCGAATTCCGAAGTCGTTATCACGTACAGTTCGCTTACGTCTCCTACACATAGCTGAAGCTGTTGCAATAAGATCGAAAAAACCGGAACTTTGTATCCAAAAAGAACACGTCCAGACGCTGTTCCTACCGTGGCCAAACTTGGATTGATGATTCTTCTTCTCACCGAGAGTGCTCCTTCCCCTTAACCCTCTTGGCTCTTTTTTCTTTTCCTTTGCTTATTATTACAAATATTATTATTATTACAATTATTATTAATATTATTCGTCATAATTTATGCCCTTCATGCAAACATTCTCTTAATACTATCGAATTTTTCGTTTATTCTATCCGGATTTATTATAAGTGATATTATCTCTTTTCTCAATATATGCCTCCACCTGTTTCATTTCACAGATTCGTTATTTCATTATGAACCTCTCATTGCAGTCTTACTATCTCCTGTTTAACACAGACCACTTTGTGCTAGCCACTCATCTGACACCTTTTATAACCTTGAACTGACTTGTCAATTTTTCTACCCCACACTCTACAAATCTATTATGATTAATCACCATTGTCTCCCGTTTTACAATATTTTGTAATAGAATTCAGCCTAGCACGTTTGTCACACAAATACGACTATTTATTTTGACACTCCATAACTAATCTGTTATTCTACGTTAAAAATGTATCTGCCACATAACTGGCCTTTATTGTAACGACAACAAATATTATATTTTATAATTGTAAGAACCTGAAGAGAAATTATTGAAAAGAATATTCTTCGTTCAGACTGACTTTTATTCAGATTAGTTTGAGTATGTACATTACATTTTGGGGGATAAACTCCGTCTTTTAACACGTCTTTCATAAGCTAATGACTCTGTCACCTAAAATTTAATTAAGGCTTTCAGTCACCAAAATGGGAGTCTGATTTCACCCTACACTTTTTGTCATTGTGTTATTAAAAGTCAACTGAGGATATTATTCCCTGCTTCTTAGTAAATTCTTAAAAGGACCAATAAAAGTGCATTAATTTGAGTACATATATAGGACACATATCACTACTAGTTAACTTGAAATATCAATTTCAGAATAAAATGTATAATATAATACGAGTTGATCATGGATTGATATCAGTTAGAGAACCGTTGAAAACCACGGAGTACTGGGCAGCCGTCTCATCCTAGTTTGGAAATCATCGGCACTACGCACTCACACTATAGGGTTCGAATCCAGAACCTTCCGGTTACAAGGCAAGCTCGTATCCCATTCATCCATTGAGACCCGATTCAATGGCCAGTCCATGAATTCTAACTTCTACCAATTCGTGATCAACTCTAATCCTTACAAACCAACTATAGAAAATTAATCTGATTCTCGCTAGTGACTTGGTATAGGACGGAGTTTCCTGGGTTTCTAGTGAGAAGTTGTAACCAGTGTGAGGTCCGACCAGTCAAGTGTGAGGTTGGATTTCCCACCAATGACATTTGTTGGTGGTCACGCTAAATCACGAATTGGTACGTGATCAACTCGTAAAAACAAATCTAATCCTTAAAAACGAACTATTGAAAAGTATAATATCACCATAAAGGTTTAATATTTCAGGTAATTTGTTTTACAAGCACATCTTAACTCACTCGAACAAGTACCATTGGACAACGATTCAGTGTTACTGAAGCATAAATTTGATCCATAGTAGAGGTGTTTCCACCTGCAACTATCCCACATATTGGAACTCGAGCAGTTGTTTGACTGACAGAATTGTTATCATCTTGTGAAATAGTCTGTAGTAAATTGATATCTTTCCCAGCTAACAGATTTTCTTTGACTTCGGTTTCATTCATTATTTGTGCCTGTGAATACAATCGGGTCTGTCGTCTTAACGTTTGACCAACAAGACCATCACCCAATGATGGTAAAGCAGCTGATGGTCTTGGGACATTTTCTGTACTCATTGACTTTTGTCCCTTGTAATGATAGTTGTAAAGTAAAGAAAAGAAATATTACTAGTTATAGCTATTCTTGAAAAATCATATTCAATAAATGATCTACAAAGTTAAAGAAATGCTTCCAAAGCATCTTTATTGAGGATTATATCTTCAGTCATTATTACTGTTCGTTGGTTATGAGAGCAAATACCAGCCATTCACGGATTTTAAACATGTTTCAAGAAAGAAAGAATACTGAAGTGATAAAGCCTTTCACATATAATAATAATAATCACTTTATTCCACAACAATAACAATTTACAGCATGGAATTTTCAGCGTTTCTTTTACATATTGCAATGGTTTAGCTCTGTTTATAATTATATAAATGTATAAAATGTTAAAATATTGATAGTTAATAGGAAAAAATAAAAACCCCAACAAAATCACACCATTGCTAGGTCATAGTGAATAATAAATAAATAAATAATATAACAAATAACACATGCATTAATATGCATCATTACATTTTATAGTTTAGTTAATGATTTAAAAGTTGTAAAAGATCTTTTCTGATATTTGTCTCTTCACACAATACTCGTGCCAAATATAGTACGGTTGAATTTTTATATTTTGTAGTAGGAGCATAAATGTTTATGAAATTTCTTCTGGTCTTACCCGAAGAGATACAAGGAAACAATTGTGAATAAAGAGGATGTTTACTATCAGACAAGATAACTTTAGCTAAGTGCTTACAAGAATTCATATGCTTATTGACAAAAGTGTTGGTTAGTTGAGTCAAAGGGATAGCACTGACCCTACTTACAGCCTTCAATGTTCTTCGTAGTATTATATGGTCTTTCTTGAGTAGCCCAAGGAAGAATAATGGAGAACAATAAAGAATGATGGGCAAAACAG
Organism: Trichobilharzia szidati; assembly: GCA_944472155.2. NCBI lineage: Eukaryota > Metazoa > Platyhelminthes > Trematoda > Strigeidida > Schistosomatidae > Trichobilharzia > Trichobilharzia szidati. The sequence goes on from OX235274.1 coordinate 80,161,841, forward strand.
ATGAATTAATAAATTGTATGAGAAGAGGTTGGCTTATACCTGAGTGCCTCAACTTCTTTATGTAATAAGTGAGACAGAAAACTTTCTTAGAAACTATAAGAATATGAGACGACCAGCAAAGGTTTGAAGAGAAACTAATGCCAAGATAAGAAACACTTGACTTACTCTCTATCATGGTACCATCAATATTACAACAATCATGCGATTGGATCAATCCATGCATATCTTTCTCACTTCTCAAGCTGAAATCAACAGTATTACATTTAGTTGGACTTAGTTTAAGACCATTTCAGCCAGACCAATCGTTAACTTCAGCTAAGAAGCCATTCATATGGGAACAATCCGATGTGGAAACTACAGGGACAGAAACGGTCAGATCATCAGCATACTTAATGAAGTTAACTTTGGGTGAGTTCGGAAGGTCATGCAGAAAGAAAGAGAAAAGAAATGGAAATAGTTGCTACATAGCGCAGGAAAATGAGTTGCCTCAAGATGATAAATATTCCCTACTGATAAATACCTATAAACACGACGTCTAACTGAAGGTATACCATCTGTCATCTACCTTAAAAGCATATAATACTAAAATTTTCGGCATTATTATGAATGTATTTCCATTCTTCAGACGAATACTATTCATACGAGGATGTCTGTGAAGTGAAAAAGAAAATAGCGAAACAATAACGCTGTTCAAGTGACAAGATCTATGATTGTAAATTCATTCCATTTCATTTATTTCTTTAAAATCGAACCTGAAATATTTGGCTGAAAATTTGAACGAACTTATAAGTAGTCCATTATTGTAAAAGTCATTTCTTATTTTTCAACAGAAAAATCTCTTTTTCATTCATTGGAAAGTACAAATCTTTTTTATAGTAATGAATAGTACATACCTGATGCCCAAATTTTTATAAACTATTAAATCTGAACTCAATTTGGACATTTATACTCATGAGTAAAGTGTCTAGTCACCTCTGTCCATTTAAGATTAATTTTCTTAACTCTAAAGGAGGTTGAAATGCGTATCAATGAATAATTTAACACATCGAAAGTCAACACTTAAAAGTTAACTGATTAAAAATGCCCATTAAAATTTTCAAAAGAATGGATGCTGTACAAGGAATACTCTTTTCGATAACTTCATCATCAGCATCTACAGTTATATATACATTATAGTGGATGAATGAATTAGTGTTATAAACAACACTAATGCTTAATATAACATCGAATCAATAATATTGATAGGTTACAGCTGAATAGCATCAACATAAAATAAGCTGAATGTCAGAAAAATTAGGAAAAATAATAAAACAAATTCATGAGTTTATAGTCTCTACTGAAGGCCAGGGCAGTAGTAGGGGCTGGACTTGCTTCTTTTGAACACAGAGCACTAGTTGTTTGAGGCGAATTGCAATAGCCTCTGGTGTTTGGAGCATGCGGTGCTTCGACGATTTTGGTAATTTGTTAGGCACTCGGTATATTATAGAGAAGGATTCTTCTACGCTGGCTGGCTTTGTGACCGGTTTGCACCAGATGGTCTAATATCGAGCCGTTAATAGTTTTAACTACACCTTTACTTAGCCATAGTGGTATATGTTCTCGAACACGAAAAATCAAGTTCCTAGAGCAACGGCCAATATAACTCGCTCCACTCAAGCGCAGTTGAATTGTTAGATACAATTTGAAGTGGCTAGTCTAGGTACTTCATCTTTCAGTCGAGGTAGCACCATCGGTCGTGTAGAGAATAATACGTGTAGTTCGCCAGAATTAAAAGTTCTTTGAACTGATTTTCTTAATTTCTTCGTAATTATCTCGCTTGGCATATCACCCATGAACTGTAGTCGTATATAAAGTGGCTTCTCGTTAACAGATAGTGGGTAGTCCTTTTCGGCTTTCTTTGTCATATATTTCTTGATAAATCTGTCAGGATAACCATTTTCGATTAAAGTATCATGTACCATGCTTGATTCATCTTTAATTACTTCTTCAGAGCATATAGCTCTAACTATGTGGCTGAGGGTCTTCACTAAATTTCTTTTGTAATTGATGGGAACGAAGCTATGAAAGTGTGTATATTGTCCTGTCCAAGTACTTTTTCTATGCAGATTTCTTCTTATGCTACCATCTGGTTTTCTTGTAAGTAGGACATCCAGGAGGGCAATTCTGTCTTGGGATTCCTCTTCGCATGTGAATTTCATAGCCGAATGTACTTCATTGAATTCAGTAATTATTGTACTCCTATCAGAACCATTATCACAAAGAATAAAGGTATCATCCATATATCGGCAATAAAATGAGAGCTTACTGATAAGATGGTGACTGATATATAATACGAGTCCATTTGAGGTTATCAACGGATCATCGCTACCTGTGTATGTTCCGTAGCAGTTAAACACAAAATTTGATCGAAGCAAAGAAATCTGCTGTTAATTCATAGATAAATAATTTCCATAAATGACATTCTATTCATATGAATACTGATCAGAATTTGACGTGATAACTCTTCAAATACTGAGCACGGAATTAAAAGTGGTTATATTATAAATATTTTATTAGGGAAATCCTCAGTGATACTAATTCAGAAATCCCTACATTTATTCATCAGTACCAGTGTACAAGAGGTTCATACGCAAGGCGTGACCTCCTATTTGTATAGATTAGTAATATTCACAGTTTGCCAATTTTCAGTATGCTGAAAGAAAAGTTGTAATGATTTATTTCAACATCATTTATATTGATACAAATGTGTAATTTTTAACTAGTACTCTAGTTCATTTTCAGAATTTTCCACAGTATAGTGTGTCAGTGTCGACTCCCAACCGATGAGCCTCTTAACCTCGCCTAGTTTGCCAGCCGATAGTAAACCCGTAAAGGAGAGAATATTTGATCTGAGGCCAGCAATCCTACCCGTAAAAAAATTGACATCACCAGCTCAAAGAAGCTTCAAAGCTTGAGACCGGATGTTTCACCAAGAATGCAAAGTATGAAAGAAAATAGTGTGTTAGCTATTTCTTCTAATTTCTCTGTATAATCATATGATTTGTTACCAATTTTATGACACTTTCTGGAATAGTCAATAATTGTGTAGACCAGTTCTTCTTAGGGTGTAAATATACACCATTTACAGAACAAAACTTCGTTTCCTACCTCTACTTTTCTCTCTTGAAGTTTAACTGACTAGTGCAAGAAAAAATCAAAACCCTAACTGACATTTTGACATGCGAAGTAAACGGTGCATAGATTTGTTGATTTCGACATTAATATTACATAATACTACTTCGTATATTGCCGAAATCCTCTTCTACTTTCAGTACATCATTCTGGTCAACATAATCTTATAGTGAGCTTTAATATGCGTAATATTTTTATACAATAAAAATTAAACTTATCTACAAAAATAATTTTAAACTGTCAGATTAGACGGGGACATATCATGAGTCAGTTTTTCCTAAGTAACCTGTAAACCAGGTATTTAATGCCAACGTAGATTAAGGGTGGGCTCAGTGGACTTCTGCTGGAACGTACTAACCAGTGGAGACATAGTTTCTATATCTTAAACAAGTAATTCATTGGGTAGATAAAATGACTAAATAAATAATCGCAATTTCGAGTAATATTACCTTTTGCACAGAGAAATAAATCTTTCAAGTATTGGCTTTGTAGGGATTTTGTTTGATTGATTGAATGATTTCATCATGAGCTGACATCGGTTAGAGAACCATTGGAAAACCAGCTGAGAGTTCTGAACTGCTAGCTGTTTCCTCCGTCCTAATTTGGCACTCGTCATCAGTACGCAGTTATAATTCATGGGCCAATGGATCGGGTTCCAGTGGCTTAATGGTCTACGAGCTCGCTTTGTAACCAGAAGGTCCTGGGTTCAAACCCTGTCGGGTGCGAACTGCTGAAGAGTCCCACACCAGGTCAGAGGAAACAGCTAGCTGTCGAGTACTTCCAGCTGGTTTTCCAATGGTTCTCTAACCGATGTCAGCTCATGATGAAATCCTCCAACCAAATAAATCTTTGCCTCTACAGGCAGTTTTCTGTGTTGTCTTATTAAGTGTGTGAACTGCGTTCCAGTGATCAGTAGTATATTGTTATTATGTTGAGGTAACAGCAGAAAAAATTCACAAATCCAGTATTATCCCAGTTATAACATAAACTAGTGATAATTCACTTATAACAGCATATAGGAACCCTGTAAGAAACACTACACTTGAGTTCAACTGTCTCAAAACTAAAAAATTTAGCTATCTATCTGTAAGGATACAACTGATATGAAAAACCAAGTTAATAGCTAAAATTGCACTTATATATGTATACATCACTCCCTAATGGTATAACTCTTAAAGTGTACACCCGAATGTGTTAGATCAAATGATTGTGACACTGAATAATTTCTGCTTATATCATATACAAAGATACAATTTATTCCACCTTGTTAGTGTTTCCTGTTAATGAGTTTTTGATAAGCACCAAAAGAAACTGTAAGAATTTTTGTAAACAGGCTTCAAACATACAAACCAACTTACTTTATCTTTCATCTTTTTAAGTTTGCCACGTAGTGACTGACTACTTGTCTTCGTTGAACCACACTCAGATGTAGAGCGTGAAGATGGCTAAATATAAAAGAATATACAAATTTATTACAGACGTTTAATGGTTACATTAAGACAAGTAGACTTTAAATTATATTTATTATTATTGTTTCCTTTAATTCCTAAAAGAACATAGGGCTTCAGTCGCACGTCTCCATTGCGTTCCGTTCTCCACCAACGTTTTCATCTGGCTCCACATCTGCCCACATGCCTTCATCTCCTCTCCTCATGACCTCCTCCATGTCAACCTCTCACTGATGACCAGCTAACTCGCCGCTTCCCATTCGGGTTCCACTAGAGCGATGGCTTGGCGTGTGATGTCACTTGATGGTTTGTTTTCTCAGAGTATGGCTAATCCAATCCACCTTTATTTCTTCCTACATATTTGTTGCACAGTTGGTTCGTGCTGGGTTGGTTCGCTCATTGCCAGAGATTCCTGTTGCTGATCTTTCCTGGGAGGCCATCTGATCTTGAGTAGTATTGAGCGAAGACAGCTGTTGATGAGGGTATGTAGTTTGTTCGAAGTGTGTCCTTCGTGACGAAGTGTCAAGTCTCTGATCCGTATAGCAAGTAGCACTGACTTCACATTGGAGTTGAAAATCCGGATGCTATTTTTCATACCGATTGCTGTTGATCTCCACACAGACTTGAGAGGAATGTAATTTGAGTCTTTAAATTGTATCATTATATTATATTTGCTACTGATGGTATCCTTATAAGTCGTCTGCTCCTTGTTGTTTATTTCAAAGTAGATATTTAACCACAAAGGAAATGAGCAAAGAAATGTTTACCTCTGTCTTCTAAATGTCTAAATACGGACTTTTTTTCTACATTTTTACCATAAAAACTTTATCTGAACATAGATAAATACAACTTTCTTAATACAAACGATACTGAAGTCAAGTACTAATATCTTGGTGAATGGCTCCCCTTAAAATCTAGTGATATCTCTTCGAAGTTAAAGTACCAGCAGGATTAAATAAATTTAAAGTCATTACGTTGCCTTTATCCTGAGTCTATGGTAGTCATTTAGATAATCACGCTCGTTGAGACTCCTGCTTCTTTTTTAAAAATGTTATTACTTATGGGTATGCATGTAATGAAGACGCTTAGCGATCAGAGTCAGTTTCCAAAATTCACGGAAAAATTACTTTGAACTTTGCTATATATATACGGGTTTGTAATTCTAGTATTGTTGATGCTATCAGCTCGTACGTTGTTTTCAAAAATCAATATCACATATGTAAAGAGGTGATAAAGCTACCTAACCAACAACAACAACAACTGGCATCAGTTACCATCAACAGAAGAAATCTAAAGGAAGTTGCTCCTTTTGCTTGCCTAGGCAGCAAATGAAGATATCGATGGCGTTATTGGAAAAGTCAGACATATCTTCACTGATATGAGATCAGCGTAGAAATCTGCTGCACTCAGCAAAAAGAGCGAAATTCAGGTTTTCAGCACTAATGTCAAGTCATTCAGTGATTCTATTTAATTCACACACTTGGCGCGTGTGTCATCAAAAGCATTTCCAACAGGATTTTATAGATTGGCATCAACGTCTGTCTACGCTCCATATTAAAGATCAAATGACAAAAAAGGATATGCAACAAAGAACTCTGTCAGTGAGCTGAACAAGAACCTATTGCCCAACAAGTATGCAGAAAGAAATGGAGATGGATTGAACATACATTGGCAAAACCGTTGAGTGACATCACTTGCAGGCTGGCCGTAGGGTGGAACCCCTAGTGGTAAATGAGAAGTTAAATGTTTTTCTGATGGTGACATGGGGGAGATTATATGACCAGGAGATGAAAGCATATAGTCAGTCATGGAGCCAGCTAAAAATGACTGCAGAGAACAGGGTGAAATAGACAGATATAAGCTGTTGAAGCCCTATCTTCCCCTCGGGAACCCAAGGACATTATATATATGATATTCAAGGGTGTCAGTTGAATTTAATTTACCTCTATGAATCATACTTTTTCATTTACCGGTGTCATCAGACGTTATTTGTTGAAACATGCCAGATATATGGATGCAAAATGCTGTTTTAACTCACCGAGGAAGGGTAGTGTTCTATTTCATTACTTAATGAAACCTAATTTACTTAAGGTGTTGTCATTTCTGCTATGCTCTTCTGTCAGTATAATTGATCCTATTTTAACAGGCTTTAATCAACTCCCATCTAGTAGTTCTTAAATAAATAAATCCATATAATATCATTAAATAATTTCCTTCCCTGAATTGTCTTAAAGAAAATCCTTTTCAAAAGTTAAACCATTGTTGCTATGGTTACGCATGAACGCATCACGTTAAAGTCAAGATGATATATGACAAATTTTGATAAAAAAAAATACAGGATCTTATCAATAATTTCAGTGGCTAATTGTCAACCTGAGTATCTCTGCCATCTGTCACAATATCATCGACAGTACGCACCCACTGGGGTGCGTGAGGTTCAACCAGTCAAGTGTGAGGATGGATGTCCTACCGATGACATTGGTTGATGGTTGCGCTAAATCACAAATTGGTAGAAGTTAGAACTCATGGGCTGGCCATTGAATCAGGTCCCAGTGACTGAGTGGTATACGAGCTTGCCTTGTAACCAGAAGGTCCTGGGTTCGAACTCCGTGTGGTGGGTGCGTATTGACGATGATTCCCAAACTAGTTGGATGAAAAAGCTGTCTGGTACTCCAGTGTTGGTTTTCAATGGTTCTCTAACTGATATCAATCCGTGGTCAAACTCGTATACAGTTAATATTCCCACTAATATACCAAAGGTTATTGTCAATATGAACCGTAATACTGTCATTCAGTTTCAAAACACGCATGGGAATGACATTCACTTTTTTTCACTCATACATTTGATTTTAATTTAGACACATTTTTTTAAAAGTACACATATTGTCTCCTACAACAACTTCCACGTCACTATGACATTTTGTTCAAACACATTCATTACATTTCAGTGTAGATGTGTTAGTCAAAGAATCACTACAAACCAAAGACCACTGTACCGATGATTTGTGTTCTTAAGCAGCCATTTTATTTCACTTATTTATCTTTATTATTCCACCATGTTAAATTTCCATACTTCTTAGAAAATATTATACCATATTACTGATAACTTTGAAAAACATCAGTAAATTTAGTTTCCCCTTATGGTTATGAAAATAACAAACAAACAACAACAACAGCAACATCCAGTGCCAATCACCATCAACGGGAGGGATTTGAAAGAGGTTACTTCATTCACTTATCTAGGGAGCATTGTCTCAACTACACGAGGAACGGACGAAGATGTCAAATCGAGAATCGGGAAGGCGAGAAACACATTCACCAACTTGAAACCAATCTGGAAATCTTTGTCACTCAGCCTGCATCAACAACAAAATTCGGATTTTCAATACAAACGTCAAGTCACTTCTTCTATACGTACGGATGAGAAACGTGGCGGGTCACAAAGAATATTTCCAACAGCCTGTTGCAGACCTTTATCAACAACTGTCTTCGCTCTATACTGAACATCAGATGGCCGGAAAGAATCACCAACAACAAACTATGGGGACAAACGAAACAAGAACCAATCGCCCAATAGATATGCAGGAGAAAGTGGAGATGGATTGGACACTCACTGAGGAGGCCGCTGGATGACATCGTGCGTCAGGCCAACGCTCGGGTGGAACCCGAAAGGGAAGCGGTGAGTGGTTCGTCGGTGCAAGGGTGACATGGAGGAGATCGTGTGAAGAAGAGTTGAAACAGTATGGACTAACATGGATGCAGGTGAAAAGTATAGCAGAAGACAGAAGGAAGTGGAGACGTGCAGTTGAAGCCCTATGTTCCACTAGGAACCCAAGGGAACTATAATAATAATACAATATGTAATCTAGTTAGTGGATATTAGCTGTCAACAGGCATTGTGATCTATTTTCAAGTGTTATTTATCAGGAAGTTGATTGGTAACAGGTTTTATCTATGCAAATAATGGATCCTAGCCATTTTATCAAATACTGATGATTAGCCTGGTTAATACATAATTTTATCTGTCATCTGACATTCCACAAAGAGAGATTCTAAAAACACTTATGTTCGTAAGGGCTAAGTATTCCTCGATTACCACATTAGTATGTCTGAAAAATACTTTCAACTTCTTTGTGAATTTGGGTGTGTGAATTGTCAGTAGTGTGTACAATTTTCGTGAGTGTAGAAGCCTCATAGAAACAGAAACCATACAAAATTTATCCTACATGAAAAATGGTTAATTTCTTAATCCAAAAGTGAAATTTTCTGGCCAAATCTTTTTAAATCAATCAGCATACCATACATCAACTTTAAATCATTGTTTGATGGGCATCCTCATTTTTCCCATAGGTGTATATACTTTCATCTATAAGTTGTTCATAGATTAGTGCATAAAAGTGGGTGAGTTTACTCAAATGCCAGATTTTTAGGAAATTCGATTAGTCTAAAAGTGGACTTGGCAATGGATACACACCAGTTAAATTATTAATGAGCACCAGTATTAATTGGACAGCTATTTCGCCCTAGTATCACAGACTATGAAAATCACGGAAAACTGTATTCCAAGTGGGATGTAAGCACAGATATGGTAGTATCAGCATATATCTAACTGATAGTTGTACAGTGCATAACCTAAAAATAAAACTATGGGACCTAATGCTCCGATTATCAGGATATATATCCAATACGTTTTACTTCTTAGTTAAATATCACCTTCTGTATGACCTTAAGTGATTGGGTAATTTAACTGGAATTACTTTGATTGTGATTATTCGGAATTTAATGTCAAATAGGCTCGAAGACTTACAGGCGAAAACCAGCAAACCGACAGAAGAAGTACAGAAGACAGGACTCTATGTGAATATAGAGAAGACAGAGGTGATGAAGATAACCAACGAACTGCAGCAACAACAACCAGCACCAATCACTGTCAATGGGAGATATTTGACAGAGGTTACTTCTTTCACTTATCTAGGAAGCATTGTTTCAACCACAGGCCGAACAGATGATGTCAAAGCCTCCTAGCCAGAATCGGAAAGGCAAGATACGTCTTCACTAACCTGAAACCAGTTTGGAAATCTGCTGCGCTCCGCAGAATGAAGAACCGGATTCAGATTTTCAATACGAATGCGAAGTCACTTCTTCTATATGGGTCAAAAACTTGGGGCTCGCGTCAAATAAAGCATTTCTAACAGACTAATACAGACTCTTACTAACAGATGCCTTCACTGGCTCCACAGTGAAGATCAGATGGTCGACCAGAAGGAATCAGCAACAAGAAACTCTGGGAACAAACCAATCAAGGACCAATTGATCAGCAAATATGCCGAAGAAAGTGGAGATGAGTCAGACAAATGCTGAGGAGACCATCCACTGGCATCGCGCGCCATGCCCTAGAGTGGAATCTGAATAGGAAACGACGAGTGGGTCGTCCGAGGATGACATGGAGGAGATCGTGTGAGGAGCAGATTAGAGACTATGAGCAATCACAGAGTCAGCTAAAGAGGGTAGCAGAAAATACAACAAAGTGGAGATATGTTACTGAAGCCCTATGTTCCACTTGGAACCAAAGGGAACAATAATAATAATGATATCATTCTATTTCACAGGTTCTCATCAGCTGCAAACTACCTGAAATTACAATGGTTATAAATAATAACATTTCATACTTCAATGTTTGAAAGATAATAGAGAAAACATTATAAGATGAACGCATCCAGAATATAAGTATTACAATTATTTTTAGTTTAAGTTATCGTCAATTTATATGCTATCACACTATGAAAAAACGGGGGATGAGAGAAGACAGAAAAATCAAATAAACACTGTTAAGCTAACAGTTGTACGTCAACATGGCAACTCAAGAAGGTTTTAAGTTCATCAAATTTAAAACTTACTCAGTGAGCTGAGCTCACTAGTGCATATGACTATCAGTGTAATGAAAATAATACGGTTACTAAGGGAGTGAGAGATTGACTACACTCTCTCTTTCTGTGTGCATAAGTTTGGTTTGAAACGTTTGATTGCAATCGCTTCAGCAGTAAATCGTAGTAGACTAGCTGTCCTTTGTATGTTTAATATTTTGAAGGATTTTGAAATCTCGACAAAATGACCCGTATCTACATGGTGTCTGGTAATTGCACTTCGTAAATAAATTGATTGTGACAAACTAAAAATTGTAATACTTATATTCTGGATGCGTTCATCTTATACTGTTATCTTTCAAACATTGAAGTAAGAAATGTTTTTATTTATAAATATTGTAATTTCAGGTAGTTTGCAGCTGATAAGAACTTGCGAAACAGAAAGATGTCATTTTATACTGCGAATTTGGTCTTTCTTTCTCTATCGAAATTTTTCAAGGGAACCAAATGTATGAAATAACAATAATATTTAGAATTTAATGCTTACACCTCATGATATACAGTTAATAAGTGATTAAAAACTATCACCCTGTGGCACATCAACCTAATCGTATGTTTCTGTATATATGGAATAAGTAAATCAACTTCCCAGTTACGAGAAACTTATCAGTATACTGAATACCACTGTGTAACTTGCCTTTGCCCAGGTTATAATAGTACGCTCTAGCATGATACGTGCTTCTAATAGTCGATCTTCAGAAGTTTGTTCTTGTTCAGTAAGTGGATCAACAAGTATTAAAAATTGATGATTTGGATTTAATCGATAAGTATTGATTTTAGTCAATGATTTATTTGACCTGTTTGGGCCGTTAACATCATCTGTTTGTCCTCCTAATTCACTTGATTGCCATAAATCAGGTTCTATTGAAGTTGTTGCTGTGTTTGTAACATCTTCAGTTTCTTCATCGGATAAAGGATCTGGATATAAGACATTTGAAGAGTCATCTTTGCCTTTCACCTAAAAAATAGTGAAAAATTATTTAAATCAATTTCCGAAACTCTGATCAGGCATATCAGTTATCCCTCTCCCACCTCCCTCTGCTATTACCTCAGCTTAAAGTATACTCTACCTTAATACCTGCAAGCATTCATTTATAAAACCATTAACAGTTCGATTTTGGACCATCTGGTGTAAACCGGCCATAAAGCCAGCTAGCGTGGAAGAATCCTTCTCTATAATATACCGGGTGCCTAATAAATTACCAAAATCATCGAAGCACCGCATGCTCCAAACAGCAGAGGCTATTGCAATTCGCCTCAAACAACCAGTGCTCTGTGTTCAAAAGAAACAAGTCCAGCCCCTACTACTGCCCTGGCCTTCAGTAGAAACTATAAACTCATGAATTTGTAATATTATCTTTCCTAATTCTTCTGACATTCAGCTTATTTTATGTTGATGCTGTTCAACTGTAATCTATCAATATTATTGATTCGATGTTATTTAAACAACATTAATGTCGTTCATAAGACTAATTCATTCATTCATTATAATGTATATATAACCGTAGAGCCTGATGATGAATTTATCGAAAAGAATACTCTTTGTTCCGTGTCCATTCTTTTGAAAATTTTAATGGGTATTTTTAATCAGTTAAAAATAGAAATAATGATAATCAAATCCCCTATATATTCAGCGTATTCATACAGAATAATCAAGAACGAAATGTTGACTACCTGTCAGTAAGCACAGAGTTTCTTACAGGCTCACACCATCGAGTGTAAAGACATCCGCTTCAGGTATTATCTAACCATCATTTTGAAATAGGCTTAATGACACTTTTTTAACGTCTTAGTCAGTCTGCTATCTATCAAAGGCAATGTTTAATACCTCTGTAGGTTGATATTATCACTCTATGTTTGATTTGATTTGCCTCACAGATAAACGTCTCATTGTGAAAGTTCACAAATTTCATATGTAATATGATGAACTATTATTCTAGTAGACAATTTTAGAAATCCACCTCATAAATTAGCATCAATCGTCCCATTATAGCAGTTGTGCAGCTCAGAAGACACTAATAATAATATGTATATCATCACTAGTCCAAAGCTTCCACTCGTTCCAATTCATCCATCACGTCATGAAAACTAGCGATGAAATAAATAGGCTTCTTACAAGATTTTTTTTCCTTCACGTTCCCAGTGGAACATAGGGCTTCAAGCTAAAGGCTTGGAGTTTCTGTAGCAGTGTTTACTTTTACAGGATGAAGTTGCTAGCCTCATGTCCAACCTTTCCTCTTTACCAGCTTTTTATTACTGGCTTATTGAGCGAGGTAAAGCAGTGCGTTGGCCGGGGATCGAAACCCGGACCATGTACATGGTCGGCGAGCGTCCTAACCACTGTGCCACCGACTCTTACAAGAATGATAATGTAAAAGAAAATTGTCTGCAGCTGAACTTACTCCTTGATTAGCTAAATCAAATAATTCTTGGTATGTTACTCGTTCACTATGTGCTATACCAACCATAATCATATGATCACTTCCATAAGCGTCAGTATAATCACGTACAGCTTCTGCGGCAACTTTTGTCATTCCATGATCAAAGCCATCTGATATTATCCAACAACCTAAATGTGGCAGAAATGAAAAAAATAGAGTGATATTAAATTCCCATGAAAGGATTCCTGAAGATTTACCAAGAAGCTTTAGAGAGTTTAATAATAATAGCTTTATTATACACAATAAGTTTACACGATATGCATAATTTTTTGCGTCGTTCATAACATAAAATTTTCTCTTCACCTAGGAGTTTCATGTAACGCAGCCATCTTCAATACGTTATGTGACGCAGTGATGTTAGATATGAAGAAAGAAATAATTGGTTGGGGGATTTCAGCATGAGCTAATATCAGTAATAGAACCACTGGAAAACCAGCTGGGAGTACTGGACAGCTAGCTCCCTCGTCAGCCTAGTTTGGGACTCTTCAACAGTACGCACCCACCACCATAATGTTCGAATCCAGGACCTTCATGCTACGAGGCGAGCTCGTAGACCATTAAACCACTGGGACCCGATCCAATGACCAGTCCATGAATTCCAACTTCTGCTAATCCACGACACAGCGCGAGCACTTTGCAATGACTTCTTCGATGAATAACTGTCGTCATCTTCGACCTGTTGTACCCTACTGGTCACGGCTTGCCACAAGAACCCCAGGTAACTACCTACCTGAATAGGGCTATTCGCTAGTGAGCATCAGGTCAGTGACCAGCAGGGTGTGGCAGGTTGAAGGTGAAGCAGTAACTCATCGGAGAAGACACTGCCAAGTGCTAGCGCTATGTCATGAATTGGCAGAAGTTAGAATTCATGGAATGGCCATTGAATCGGATCCCAGTGGCTTAATGGTCTACGAGTTAGCTCGCCTTGTAACCAGAAGGTACTGGGTTCGAACGCCGTGGTGTGGGTGCGTACCGCTAAAGACTCCCAAACTAGGCTGGTGATACAGCTGGCCGTCCAGTACTTCCAGGCTTTCCAATGGTTCTCTAACCGATATCAGCTCATGATGAAATCCTCCAACCAATCAATCAAATCCCTACAAACCAATACTTGAAAAAAATAGAATAATTCCTTATGGTATTTTTCTTTGGTTTCCCACAGTTGAAGAGAAATAGGTTGCAAACTAATTAAAAATGTGTATGAGTACATTTGGCCACCCACAGACATAATTGAATGATTATAATAATGACAACTAAAGAAAACAAGATGCACTGTCTCGGATAGAAATTCAGGTAGCCCAGTGATTCAAACAGGCTTATGGGCAGAATGCTACTGACTGCTATTAGAACAACAAACGTTAATCAACCATAAGTGTTTCATTGTCAAAGATTATTCTTTCCTCGAACGACATGGAAAACAGTCGGCTAAACAGAGAGTTGTTTAAGTGGAAAAGTTTGTAAAATAATAATAGCTAACTTCAATTTACAAAGCAAAAGATAGTATAAATACTCATATGAAACATCTACCTAAATATCCTTGTACTAACGGATTAACTTTTACGTATTTAAGTTCGAGGCCTTTTGACAAGCACTACATTCACCGTCCTGTTTATTTAAAACCATTTATCTGGTACTGTGGTTACAGTACTCACAGTGATCAATATCTTAATCAGAAAAGAAGGATAATTTCTGGGAACTGTCATCAGTTCTTATGAGAACAAATTAAATGCAGAAGATTACACTTATATCATTCGCTAATATCACACTGTGACTTTGACTTTTATTGAGAAGAGTTCTTGATGTTAGTCTAATCTGAATAAGGCATTGAGAAGATCAATTTCGCCACATGGTGATATCATTTCGTAGTTTCTTTACAACCGCTTTACATCTAACATGGTTAACAATAATAAAATAAAGATCATGACAATTAGTCAGTTAAATAAAAAACAAAAGTACATACTAATGACCAATCATATTTAAAAGGTCATGTATACCATGAAAGGCGAAGGTTGAAGTCTATTGTTTTTTGTACACACAGTTTAGGCTGTATGTGATTAATCCAAAGTGCTTCCATCACCTTCAATAACCTTGAATTAGAGTTATGTGAAATAATTGTGAAAGTCATTAATATTGATTTTGTGACCTGACATTAATAAGTGCTTTGCAATGGATGATGCTGGATTTCTATTCAGATTACTCGCATTGGGATTTTCTATATGATTTAGTAGCCATTTTGGGACATGTTCTTTCCGACGACATTGGAACATTCTGTTGGTTCTACCTATATAGGTGTCACCGCAGCTGCAGGTGAACTTGTAGATACAGTTTGAAGTAGAGTCCACAGAATTTCGTCCTTTAATCGTAGGTACAGGGATTGAAAATGTTCGGCAAGTGAGAAAAGGATATGCGGCGTAGAAAGTGCGTTTGATGGCTGACCAAAGTCTTTGAGCTGTCAACTGCATAATCTGGTCAACCTTGAATGGTAGGTTAATAAAGATAGCTTTCTTTGGTACCAAAGCTGTCTTTTCGAGATGTGATTTTTCTTTACTGTGACAAGTGATAAAGTTTTCCGGATAACCATTAGCTAATAAAACTGAATGTATATTTCGAAACTCACCCATCAAAGTGTCACTCGTGCATATTTTTCGGGCCCCTGAGAACAAACATTTCACTAGGGAACCTTTATACTGGATAGAAACAAAACTGGTGAAATGAAGATATTGTTCACTCCATGTCTGTTTACGAAAAATAGATCGCTGAATCGTCCCATCATCTCTCCTGGTCATTGTAATATCAAGGAAACCGAGTTTGTTATTCGATTCTAGTTCGGAAGTCACTCGGATATTTGGATGAATATGATTAAATAGGGTAATAAAGTTTTCAATAGATTCACTATTATTACCAATAATGAGAGTATCACCTACATAACGTTTATACAGCATAAATTCTCCAAGCACACCTTGCATTTGTCTCTCCAATTTCGACATGAAAATATCTGCTAACAGTTAATAGTAAAGCGGTTGTAAAGAAGCTACGAAATGATATCATCTCGCGAAATTTGTCTTCTTAATGCATCATTCAAATTTATCAAAGGGACTAACTGTTTTAAGTTAGTCTAATCGTTATCTTTAGTGAAACATTTTCGCTTTCTCATAAGGCATGTATAAAGACGCCTAGTTTGATACAGTCACCTGTATGAATAAACAGGTCACTTTAAACAAGCTTACACTTTAGCCTTTCTAATATATCTCTGGGTGGTGATATACATTGTAATTCAATAAAAGTTAAACCAAACTCCTTGAAGTCATACATAAAAATTACCAGTAACTTCTGAAAAACTAAAGAAATGGATTTACAATTTCCCGTTGAACACTTTCAGCCGTTTGAGAGAATTCAGGTAGACAACACATGTAAAGATGCAAACATCCTGTCATCAGTGATACGAGAAACACCCAGAATAAAAGGGGTCCAAGCTAATCTGTTCATTTCAAGAGCATATTTAACTAAATTTTAGAAACATCACACGTTATAAAATGGATAATACTCCCTATTATGCCTTAACAGTGGAGAAGTACAAACAAAAATTACCACTTACCTGAGGCTTCTGCAGCTTTCCATAAACCCTTCTTTAGAGTATTTTTAAATCGTTTTGTTAATTCAGCATGTGTACTAAGAATGCTAATAATCAAGGTTGGTGGTTTTAAATTCCATTTTTCAGTTAATATACGTCTCCACTGGTCTTGCGTATTACGTTGATCTGTACGAATATACTATCAGAAGAAAAAGAAAAATAGTATTAGTGACTACTAAATGTAATTTTCCCAATGAAGACGCTATATGAAATGAAATGTGACAGCATAAAACTTTGATAAATAAAAAGTTTTAAAGTTCAGATGTCACCTCTTTTTTATATTTAAGTCAAATTATGAAAATTTAAGAAATTTAATATCAAGAAATTAAACTTCCACTTTACGAAGGTTCCATTGAAACAGACTGTTAGTTATACGTGTGAACAGGTAGAGGAAAAGTTTATAAATATTAGGATTTCATTGAATATGCCTAGAAGACAGGCTGACAGAGTTGTAATTGGCTCCATACTAGATCTTATTTAAGTAGAAGTATTCCTAGGTAATTTAGAAGATGGTTCACTGTAACCTTCAGTCAAAATGTTCACAGTTTATAATGGATATATGGATGACGAATTCACCCTTTGTGAACAAGAGACAGAGGTGATGTATTTACTAGGTTCAGTAAAGTACACCCCGTTACATATTTTACATGTGACGAAAAGTTTAATGATAAGGTAGCCATTTTGAATGAATTTATTTCAAGAAAAGTAGATAAATAAAGAGAAAATTCATTAGTCATTGAATCGGGTCCCAGTGGCTGGATGGTATCCGAGCTTGTCTTGTAACAGGAACGTCCTGGGTCCGAAACCCAGAGGGTGCGTACTGCTGATGATTCCCAAACTGGGATGACAGAAACAGCTGTCTAGTACTCCCTGGTTTTCAATGGTTCTCTAACTGATATCAATCCATGATGAAACTCGTATAAACAAATCTATTCCTTACAAACCAGACTCTTGAAAGATAAAATATTTGTCAGAATAATCTTAGTTCAGGATATATTCATGCCTTATGTTTAACTTTGCTCCAACCAATCAAACAAAATCCCTACAAAACCAATACTTGAATATATATGTATATAATTGTACAGATTAATAAGTTCGTTGAAAAGAGATTTTTAGCCGATTTTTGTTCTTAATTTCACAGTGGAAATTGGTAAATTACTGTTTCCAACTCATATAGTAAGGATGATACATTAGTATGCTTGAAACTATTATTTCGACTAAATTTTTCCTTGTCACTATGTCCAGCGTCGTAATGACAACAACAAAATTTATTTCATGATATCATCATGAACTGACATAGATTAGACAACCATTGGAAAGCCTAGGGATACTGGATAGTTGTCTCGTCCTAGTCTGGGAGCCTCCGGCAGTGCGCAGACACCCCTAGCGTTTGAAGTGAAGACCTTCTGGTTACAAGGAGAGCTCGTAGACCATTAAGCCCCTGGGACCCGATCTAGTAGCCGGTCCATGAATTCCAACTTCTGTCAATTCACGACATAGAGAGACCACTAGTCAATGTCTTCGGTGAGTATCTGTCCTCACACTCGACCTGCTGTACCCTACTGGTCACGACTTCTCATTATAACCCAGGTAACTACCTACAAGCTTGCCTTGTAACCAGAAGGTCGTGGGTTGTAACCTTAATGGGTACGTACTGATGAAGAGTCCCAAACTAAAACGAAACAGCCGGCCAATATTCTTAGGTTTCCCAATGGTCCTCTAACCAATGTCACTTCATGATGAAATCCTGAAACCAATCAAATCCCTGCAAACCAACGCTTGAATAAGCAAATTTATGACTGTCTTGTTTGTAAACCATTCTACTCTATCAGCGATTATTTTTGATTTCATCGCCAATCTGAATCACGCTCCAAATTCTTCTCCGCATGTCAGGGGTCATTTAAAATCATGCAGGCGTATCCACTAAATGCCTATTTTCTGAAAAATCTTCATCAACCAGATGATGACCACTACAGTTAGCTGGAACCTAACCATGCATTTTCTTATGGCAGCCTTCTCAACTCCAACTAACCACCTCTAATTAATATGAAATTCGATTCTTCAATTTAGTACTGAATACAGCGCCTCCGGAGAAGAGGAGGCAATATAGAGGAACCGAAAACTGTACAGATTAAACGTCAACTGACATTTTGTTTTCTTTCCTTGCAGGTAGAAACTCTCTAGTCAGTTCTCTGACACAAGTGGTGCAACCCTATCAGATACCTAACATTAATGAAGACAAGAAAGAAGGATAGATTGTCCGCGCACTATGGATTCAGTCTTGTGTTGAATACACGTTTCCTGCTCAGCTCCTGTTCCGCTTTATTTATTTTTTTTTTGGTTGAGGATTTTGCGCTAAGTATCATAATTTGCCTTGAAATTTTATTTCAGAAAATTTCATGTGATCCTATTCTCAAACTGTTGAATCTCTTGGTTTCTAGAACCCCATATAATTGATTTGTATCTGACATCAAAGAGATGATGCAATAATGTGCTCAGGACCATTATTCCTACTTAACTTTCTACATAACACCTGTATTGATTCAGCATCAGTAAACCGAAAGCATAGTGAATTAGTATTATACAGCTCAAGTGAATTAAAACACTCTGGATAATCAATAATTCATTTAGGGAGGCATATTCAATTTCATTTTTTAACCTTCCTATATACAATTGTATTTCTTGAGTAAATATCTACTTCTTGTCTATTAAGGGAAGAAAATTTCAGTATGCGTTGAAGTAAACTTAATTTTAAGCTAAATTTTTACAAAATTTTCTGAATTATTTATTAACCGTGAATTGTGTCTCATATAGGTATGTATATATGTAGTGCTCCGGAAGTTACAGATAAAATCTAGCTACATTTTATATCAATGTTAGTACTCTGTAAACTAGACTTCCTGTTGAACAGCTTTCTACACTATGAGCTTAATTTTTTAAAATTACAATTTTTGGGCGTTAACCACTTGGAGCTCCGTTGATTTTTTTTCTGCAAAATAAAGTGATATAAACTACTAAAATAAACTAACTGACAAATTATATAACCAAACTTGGTGTAACGCTAAAGTGACATGAAATCCTTTTTGATTTTGGATTATTCACTTCCAAAACATGATGCCTACAACAGTAAATTAATATTGATGAATCAGTATCTTTGATTTTGTGACAGTCAGGCGGAATTCTATGGGAGATAAGCTCATTTCCATAAATGCGTATAAACAAAGTAGGTAGGAAACTGGAAACAGTGACTATACAGAAGAAGCTTTTCGTTATTAGACTACATTTAGACTAGTGATGAAGTATACAGTAAGGTTCCTCTTCACTCACAAATCTCCCCTTGCATCTCATCAGGCAAAACCTGAAGCCTATATAGAAAACTTTATGCTCACACCAGCAAGTACACAAACTCAACCATACCCTATTTGGCTCGTGTTCTGTGCGAAAAAGAAAGCATTAGGCGTGACACCTATAATTCATTAAATAGTCAGTAGAACAATTGGACCTCGTCTTTCCAAGTCATATCATTTATAGGTACAACATCTTCTTTCTTTCTTTTCCTTTTCTCTCTCTCTTTTTCCGTTTTGTGCTGCGTTGTTTTTCTCTTCCTTACAAACTCTATTTAAAACATTCTTCTTCGTTCTTTCACACTCTGTATATCTCGACCTTTTTGGTACCGCTTACGCCAGTAAATATGCTAGCACCTACTTTTCTAACACCTTCAAACACTGTTCAACTTTGGCTTTGCTAGCGACATGCCAATATGATGTTGTCATAATGAACTGAGATTTCCTTAATCTATGTGGAATTTTATTTATTGATAATGTACTAACTGGATGCAATACTGTAGTAAAAATGCTGAGAATTTCATTCTGCATCACAAGTACTGCTTTGAAATAAAGCAAATTATTATAATTATGGTGACCAATAGAAGATTTTATGCGTTTTGGATAAGTTAGTTAGTTGTGCCATATTCATCCATATTTATCAATTCAACTGCTCATAAGGAGGAAGTTAAACTATTCAGAAATGGAAGGCTTGGTCAACATGTCACAGAATATCTCTCCTTGTGGCCATGTGAACAAGAAGTAAGATTTATTTAAAGCTGCCGACATCATGCTTGCAGAAAACTTTCGTACAGTCATTATCTGTCTCTCAAACATGCGAAAATTAAGTAATTATAGCTCCTCTTACACATATACTCTTAATTCTCTCCTCACCGCTTTTTGTGAACTATTTCACAAACTTTTTATATCTTCATTTAAAATCAGTTTGTTTAAGGACTTAGCAATAAGGTTTAATCACTTCAGTTATTCACTTTCCAAGCTGTGTTGTATGTTTGTTCAAATATTTGTCTTTACCATTTTTATTCTTCGTATTTCAAGTGAAACTTATGTCTCCAGGCTTGAAATTCGAAGTTCCAGGGGCTGTTTTGTTGACGTTTTTACGCAATGGGTTTGCTAGGCTGACGGCTCACCTCCCCTCTTTACAGAGATTACTACTGGCTAAGCGAGGTTTGGTAGTATGGCGGTTGGGAGTGATTGATAATCATTCCACCCGTGAATCACTGACGTGGAAAACCATTTGCGCACCAGTAGTAAAACTCGGGCCTCCTGGCTGAAAGCCAGGAACCTTAACCTCTGTAGTTAGTTACGCTATTCTCCACTGTTCATTACTTATTATTATAACTGTTATGAATAACGGCATAATTCATATCTGTCTTTTCTTCTTGACAAATCGCCATAAATGATTTGTATTTAATATTTATGCGTGAATTTATGTATATTATAGTACACTTTGAAGAGTTTCAGTTTCAGTAGTTTATTTTACTGAATCATATGTACTAGCTTTGATTAGGAGGTTCATCAGCTAGTATTTTAGCTATTGTTAGTATGGAAAAGATCTTAGTCGCAATGAAATGCACTTTGGGAATAAAACCTGTACATAATGTGAATGTTTTCGGAATAAGCGTTGATTTGTAGGTAAGAAATGAAACAACTGTTTAGTCCACTGAATCAATATGTAGAAGATGAATACGTTTCTATGCTTGCTTTTATAAAGTATTTAATGAAAATGTAAATCAAGTGTTGGTTCAGGTGTTGGTTTGTAGGGATTTGATTGGTTCAGGATTTCATCATGAGCTGACATCAGTTAGAGAACCATTGGAAACAACTCAGAGAGTACTGGACAGCTGCTTCGTCCTAGTTTGGGGCTCTTCATCAGTACGCACTCACCGGGATTCGAACCCAGGACCTTCTGGTTACAAGGCAAGCTAGCTCCAAGACCATTGAGCCACTGGGACCCAATCCAATAGCCCATGAATTCTAACTTCTGCCGATTCACGACATAGCGCGACCCTTAACCAATGTCTTCGGCGAGTATTTGTCCCCACACCCGACCTGCTGCACCCTACTGGTCACGACTTCTCACTAGAACCCCAGGTAACTACCTACCTGAATAGGGCAAGTCGCTAGTGAGCATCTCATTGATATTCAAGTGTTGGTTTGTAGGGATTTGAATGCTTACAGGATTTCATCATGAGGTGACATTAGTTAGAGAACCATTGGAAAACCTGGGAGTACTGAACAGCTATTTCGTCCAAGCAACTATTTTATCGCTTGAAATGTAGGCCACATGAGAAACTGAAGGAAAAATGTACAATAGACAAACGGTTGAATATGTTAGAGAACGTCAGGTTCACTATTCGAGGTTTGGGTTTGAGAGAATTTATTTGACTTCATCATAAATTTAGTTATCAACTGCCATCATCTTTTGAGCCATTGGATATCTGCTTCGTCCTACATTAGGAGTTTCTAGAGGTGTGTACCAATGGCCCCACTAACGATTGTAGCCATAACCTCCCAGCTACCAAGTGAACGCGCTACTATTTAGCCTCTGGATTGGGATCCAGAGACCCATTCATTTCAAATTCTGTCAGTTCGTGGCATACTGCCACTATTATCTAGTAACATCTTCCTTACACTTGAGACGTTGTGACTTAAACGGAGCTTCCAAGCTGATCATGAAGACAGATACTAACTGATGACATCGAATTTCGATTTGTCTCAAAATCTACCTTAAATTTAGACTAAATGAATTATATAAATGATAAACCTAGCACAATGTTCAGGGAATTCCCAGAGTGATCCAGACCTTGTAACTCTTTTAAAGATGTCCTTGATCTGAGTACTTTCTTTCCCCCTCTCTCTTCTTAGTTGCTTTCTAATTCGCTAGTGTTTGTGATTCAATACACTCATTTAGGGATTAATTATGATGTCACACATGAGAAATGTTTTGAGTTATTGCATTTTAATAGTGCAAAAAGACAAACTTTCGTAAGTTGCACAAAGCACTCACATTAAGGCAGCCCATGATTAAGCAGAATGACCTGTAAACATTACAGGCTTTCAGAGTGTACACAGTATAAAGTCCTTACATAAAAATTCAATCAAATTTAGATGAGTCAATTGTATACTGCATCATGAAATTTGAATAAATGCCTAAATTGCATTGGGATGCATTGTTGTCATGTTGTTAACTCTCTAGATAAAAACGAATCTACTAAATACGACTATGTAAAACATGAGGTATTGCTTTTGACTTTGGTGCTGGATAATTTATGAAATAACCCGGATAAAGTTATACAGCACTGTCTATTGGATGTTTTTCAAAGACATCTTATCTTCCACAAGTACACTGAGGAAAATCCTATCCAATTAACTGCCTCTCTTCTATTGTAGCATGTGATAATGGCAAAAATTCTCAAACAGCATACTGGTGCCGTCTTCTCCTAAAATTTGCAATAGTGAAGAGGCAGAAGGCGTGGCGATCATTGTGGGACAATATAGGAAGCAAATAAACGAAGACAAAAGAGGCAGAATGTGAATAACTTTTGTGAGTTGAAGTTTCTATGTAATGGATTCTATATTTTGCCTTTGCTGTACCTTATTTGACTAAATAAACAATCCTACTATCGAATACCGATTTATTTACCGTTAGAAATGGTGTCAATGCCTCTGTCAGACATGGAGGTGTCCTACAGGACTCTCAAGAGGGTGAAGAACTTCGAAGCAACTGAGGAAATGGTCAACGTGTAGGAACAGAAGATATTACTAAAATACTACTTGTGGTTTTTAGGCAGTAGTACAAGCCACAGTAGTGCACTAGTATGTTTCATCAGCTTTTGCTTTTGATGAAGTCTAGCGATCGATTAAATATGGTGCGTCTTTCCAAATTAATGAGTGTAAAGGGAATTAAGGTCCTCTAACTAAGTTTTTCTTCCTAGCCTAGAAAGAATTCACATATTGGGAACTCAACTGTGATGTTAATATGAATTAACAGAAAATAAAAGATTAATCATTTTGAAGATGAAATAAAACAGAAAGTTCAACAGATGTCTCCATTTCAATTACCAATAAGATACTTGTTTAGCTTAATGCTGTAAAAAGTTATAGGAACGTTTATACTGCCATATAAATGATAAAATGTCATTTATGACTATGTTGAGTACGTTAGCGGTCACTATGTGTCGTGAATTAACAGAAGTTGGAATTCATGGACTGGCCGTTGGATCGTGTCCCAGTGGCTTAATGGTCTACGAGTTCACCTCGTAACCAGAAGGTACTGGGTTCGAACACCCTGGTGTGGGTGCGTACTGTTGAAGAGCCCCAAACTAGGCTGGTGATACAGCTGGCTATCCAGTACTCCATGCAGGTTTTTCAATAGTTCTCAAACCGACGTCAGCTCATGATGAAATCCTGTAACCAATCAATCAAATCGCTACAAACCAATACTTGAACAGCAAAATAAGGTTGGAGGAAGTAAACAAAATATCACCGGAAAAAACCGTAATTAATCTCAATAACTTTCTGAAGAAATGTGATTAACTTACTGTATATGAACTGAGATTTTATAAATGCTAGTTTAAGTTCCCTTTGATAAAGCTATATGCATTAAATAGCAAAACGTCAGTAAGAAACAACACCGTTTCATCTTTTCATTCAGTGGGAAATATAAAAAAAATATAATTATAACTATTATAATAATGTATTCATTTACAATAAAGTATACCAGCAGTCGATTATTATTTATTATTATTGTACCCTCTAATTCCTAGAGGAACAGAGGGCTTCAGCCGTGCGTCTCCATTGCTTTCATTTCTCTGCTAGAGTCTTCACCTGGCTCCAAGTCTGCCCTCACGTTTTCATCTCCTCTTCACATCACCTCCTCCAAGTCACCATTGCACTGACGACCAACTCGCCGCTTCCCTTTCGGGTTCCACTCGAGCAATGGCTTGTCTAGTGATGTCACTCACTTGATGGTTTCCTCAGATTACAGCCTCCAATCCATCTCCATTTCTTCCTGCCTATTTGTTTCACAATCGGTTCCTGGTTGGTTCGCTCATTGCCAGAGATCTCTGTTACTGATCTTTTCTGGCTGGCCATCTGATCTTGAGCAGCATTGAGCGAAGACAACTGTTAATGAAGGTCTGTAGTTTGTTTGAGGTGCTCTTTATGACGCGCAGTGTAAGTCTCTGATCCGTATAGTAAGTAGCACTGACTTCACATTGCAGTTGAAAATCCGGATCTTATTTTTGATGCTGAGTGCTGTTGACCTGCACACAGACTTGAGAGAAATGAAACCTTGTCTTGCTTTTCCGGTTCTTGCTTTGATATCCTCGCCGATTCCGTTAGCCTGTAGTTGAAACGATGCTTCCGAGGCAGGTAGGTGAAGGAGGTTGTTTCTTTGAGGTTCCTTCCATTTACGCTGATTGTTGTCTGTTGTTGTTGCTGTTGGTGGTGTTGCCCAGGAATCTTCATCACCTCTGTTTTCTCTATGTTCACCTGAAGTCCTTTCTTGGATGCTTCTTCTGCCGACTTGTTGCTTTTCGCTTGCATATCTTCCAGTTTGTGTGAAATCAGACATATATCATCGGCGAAGTCCAGATCCTCCAAGTTTTTGTGTGAGTTCATTTTATGCCTGTTTCCTCATTGCCCACTGTTTGTCGCATTATCCAATCTACTGCAATCAGGAAAAACATTGGCGATAGTAGGCAGCCAGCTTGTCTTACTCCTGTCCTCACTTCGAAGGGTTCCGTAAGTTTCCGGTTGTGGATTACGTGGCATGCAGCATTGTCGTATAGCTGTTGGATAAGATGTATAATTGTCGGTTGCACCATGTAGTAGCGAAGTAGCTGCCAAAGCACCTCTCGATCGACGCTGTCAAAGGCCTTTTCAAAGTCGATGAAGTTGAGATAGAGAGGTGACTGCCATTCCAAACTTTGTTCAATGATGATCCGTAGTGTTGTGATCTGATCAATGCATGACTTGTTTCTCCTGAATCCAGCCTGTTCCGGTTCATCCACGGCTTGTTTGATTCTCTCCAGGATGATTCGGCTTAGTATTTTGCTTGGGATGACAGACTGTATCCAAAAGGAAGACAAGTGAATCAAAGGTAGTTTAATCTAAATAGTTAAAATAGAATCCCAGCTCTATGATAGCTATAAAAATCCCGAACCACTTGTCCCTTTATGACTGATGATTTCATCTCCATCGACTCTACCATACGATTCCAAAGGATTATGTGATAAATTTAATGAAGTAGCAAAATTCCTTTATTACAGCATCAAATCCTTCATTAACTTTTAGGAGGAAATCGTTGAGGCTAATCTAAACGACGGTAAATTACGGTATCCTATAGTGTTAGTGTACACTATATTTCAACCAAAACTACCAAAAGTAATTATGTTCATGCCTACATATGGTCATAATTATTTAGCGGTGTTGAGCAGACTCTGTAAGCTGAAGGACTTCATTGACCTAATTAGACAAAATAATTTAATCTACAAAACATCTTCAGATGACTGTGAGTTCAGTTACATAGAAGAGACCAAAAGATCGGGGTAGTCAGGTTTTCGGAACAAAAGAATTGAGCTGAGTTTAGAACGATTGACTCCAGGAAGATGAATAGCTTGAAGGAAACTCAGCAGTCTTAATACATTCACTAAGACACAATCACACAGTTCAGTGGGATAGAGCTGAGGTTTTAGAAAATAATATAGTTAGGTAGAGGGACAGTGGTTGATCACTGCTACCTTGTTCATCGAATCTACATTTGTTACGTGAAAAATAGAAACGACACAACGCCACTACCAGTGATGTGGAAAGTATTACTTCAAATTAGAATCAAAGGATAAGAAATAATGGAGTTACATAGACAAAGTATGAAAGCAATGTTGACCCCTTAATATGATTATGAGCAATAAATCGTGCTTAGAACATCAGAAAATAAAAGAGCGATACTGTATCACTGTGTTTTCCATCAAATAAAATTATTCTCTAATGAAATTATACTCTATCTCAATGCCCAAATTCTATTCTTGTATCGTTTGAGTACTCGTATAAATGCATGAAATGAAAGTGTATCGTAAAAAATTTTGAATTCAATAGTTAAACTACCTCAACAGACTAAGTAGACTTTGGTGGCAATATCAATACCACAACATTTCAACAATACACAAAAGATATATGTGTCCAAACCAAGTTCACTTTTAACGGTTTGAAAAAATTTGGTTATTGGGTATATGACATTCATTATAATAAAGGTTTTTGTATTTCCCAATGAATGAAAAACAAAACGATATTGTTTTTACTGATGTTTTGCTATTTAATGCTGCCGCTAATAGCTTTATCAAAGTATTATTAAACCGGAATTTACTAAATCTCAGCATATATAATATCAGAAGTACTTCATATCAAGTGGAATCCAAATTGTCTGAATAGGAATGATGGACTAAAACAGAATCTCACCTGGTTACAACACCTCCCTCCTCTCCCCCATGAAGTGACAAAATCAACACGAATGTGATAAGCAAGTTCACTATGTAAACACACACTACTTTTATAATTTTACACACTGATCAAATCCAACAATCCACACTTGGTTTTGTTATCTTTACCAACTGACCAACTTGACAAAGAAAAATGACCCCAGACTGTTGAACGATGATCAAGTTAGTAAACTTTATTTTGAAATCATAGCACACGTACTATTACCTTTGTTATTTGGTTTAGTGACCTTCATTGCTATTTTTACTTTCAATATATCCTTTTAACTTGACCTAAATATATTTTCTCACCCCTTAACTCTTTGTTATATATAAGCTGAGTGGATTTGGTAAATTCCGGTTTAATAATACTTTGATAAAGCTATTAGCATTAAATAGCGAAACGTCAGTAAAAACAATAGCGCTTTCTTTTTCATTCATTGGGAAATACAAAAACCTTTATTATAATGAATACACAAAAGAGACAAGCGACATGAAATTACTGCCATCTTTTAGAGAATATTCTTCACCTTCTAACTGTATTATAGCAAAGTGGAAGTCTAGGGAACTTCAGCAAAAGATCCATTTCTCCAAAACAATCGGTTACCACAAAATCATTTTATACAGCTACAAGAAGGATGGCTTGACGACATGTAAACAAACTTTCTAAAACCAACATTTGATTATTCAAATAATTTGAAATAAATGGGGATTACAAGCCGTATCAGTCATTTCACTTCATGCTATTTAACCGGGATGGTGTTACAGTTTAAATAAGACAAAGGCAACATTCTTTATAGGGTAAACTGCATCAAATATCAAAACACCTATGCTAGTAAAATAACAGGTCCTCACTGTCACAGAGTTAATGAATTGGCTTATATTAATTTTTCATGGATAACTGTTCATTTGAGTTGAATTAGTGAAATATCAAATCCTTAGGAAAAGAAAAAAAGGAAATCCTAAGGAATTTTTAGAAGCTTGACATTTATGTTAATCTACTCTGTGCGTCGGTGGCACAGCGGTAAAATGCTCACCGACCACGCATATGGTCCGGGGTTCGATCACCGACCGACGCATTCCTTTCCCTCCATAAGCCAGTAATGAGACTGGTAAAGGGGGAAGGTTGGGCATGAGTCTAGCGACCCCATCCCATAAAAACAAGCATCACTGCTACTGAAGCTTCGAACATCTAGCTTGAAACCACCTTATGTTCCACTGAGAACGTACAGGAATAAAAAACGATGAGTAAATATTATCAGGGATCATATTCACTGGTTAGTTAACATTTCACAGAATATAATCTTTTAAATAATTTCTTGATAATCTGACATCAGGGATAGAGCTTTACATAATCAAAGAGCAACAAATAGTTGTTTGAAAAATTCCCTTCATTCAACCCTATAATACCTGATAAATAATAGATAACATCTTTATCATAAAACCTGACAATTTTAATTTTGATATTATTGACCGTACCTATACCGTGTTGTCTAAACGTACACAGAAACTTAGACAAACCAACAGCTCAATTCCTGAACACCCTGTTCTTACAAATTATTTCGCACCAATCGAAAAATCCTCCAAACTGATATATAAGGTAAGAATAGAATTTTCGAAAAGTCGCCGATCACATTTGTCCACAGCAAAAGATCTTGATATATCCTAGGAAAAACCGTGAACCAAATATTCAGTGCCTATATGTCCATTCCATTTTACTACTGTGGCCTTAAATTTTTCTAATTTGTACACTATTTTGGTAATATAATCCATGTTCATTTGGTCTCTTCCTCTTACTCATTCCTTTCAAACTCATAACTTTAAAACATGCTTAATAAATATTGTAAGTCTCTTATCTTTATGAACAATGTTCCTGTTTCCAAGCTGTTGTAGTTATATGCAATTAATTCTTAACGAAACGCGACACTTAATATCTTTAGTTTACGTAATTTACTATTTTTCATTACATGTAATTTCATATGTTTTATAACCAACTGGTATAAACAAACGACCTCTGTTGATATTAGATATTAGTGCTAGTTCACACTCACCCACCAGTCAGAAAGGTGTATCTGCAACCTCAAAGGAACTCATGTCCCTTCTGAGATTAGAACCCGTGTCACCTAGTACTGCCTGCAGTTGGAGACGTTACCATTGAACTATTCAGGCTCGCGATTGACCTCCTGTAGGACTGTATTGGATATGGGTATTTCCCTGATCTTTTGGAACACTAGATAACTGTACAGCTTTGCAGCGAAGTTGCAGAGAGAATATTATTTACTGACCTACGTTTTTTTAAATTTGTGTCATGTGGGCATTTTTCACACTTTAGTATGATGAATTATTGTGATTGCAAACTCCAAAACATTAAAAAACCAAAATGAATTAATTTTTTACAGCTTCGGCAATTTTAAAAGCCCTATGGAAGTTACCGTTACAGAAAAAAGTAGAAATATTAAAAATGTAAAAAGATACAGTAATTTACACTTTACCTTTATTGGCTCTTCACATCCAGGGAAATGAATTTCACCATGACTGTGTATAAAGTTGAACTCATCAAGTTTTTCAACTTCTATATTCTGTTTCCCTGGCTTTTTACGTAATGTTGACTTTTGAAAACCAGTTAATTTTGACTCATTTTTACTCATATTTCATGTATACATATAATAATATTCAATGCTTAATTCTGAATTTATGAATGTAATAGTATTTTTTTAAATTCAAAAGCACAATAATCTCCTATATACTCATCATAGATGTATGTAGATATCTTACTATGTTTAAAGTATGCCCATTGAGTTAATTTTAACTGTGATTTACTGAATTCTTATTGGTCAATGCAATTTAAAACAAAAATTAAAAATGTCAGTGGTTTACTCAGGGTTTATTTTCGTTTTCCCTGAAATGTTTGCTTAACTTATGATTTTGGTGAAGAGACAAAAGAACGTGTCATGAAACCTGGTAAAAAAAATGTACTTAGAGTATGTAGGGATGGGAACAGGAAGTGATGCAGCATCGGTAAGAAACCTGAATGAAAAAGGCTGTTAGATTTCATATATGTGTAAAACTTAGGCACTGTGGTAGTAAGTAATTCCATATTAGTTTGTTTATTAGATATATCACACAGTGATGAAACAGTATTATTTACTGGGTGACAAAGTTTCGAACAAAATTTACCGTTCATAATCGAATCATTTCTAATCACACGATTTCGAAACTTGAGTTTTATAGTTTCCTTTGTTCTCTCCTATTTGTCGTCGTTGGGGTAGTAGAATTTTCCAGATATCTGGGAGAGGTGTTGAATCATTCCTACCACATGTATTTGTAGTTGATTTGATAAAACAACCTTCGGTTATCAATCACACTAGAGCAGCATAAAAACTTAGCAATATATAGATTAGTTGGCGCTCATAAGATAAGAAATCTAGAGAACATTTCAGCTATAACACTACATGCAATTACACAGAACCACACAGTAGGATGAGATAAGGTGACATTTTAAAAACCTAATGTAACAGTAGGGTGGAGAAAGGGATTGATAACGGAAGCTTTGTTTATCGAATCAACTGCAAATACATGTAATAGGAATGATTCAACACCCGTCCCAGATATCTGGAAAATTCTACTACCCCAACGACGACAAATAGGAGAGAACAAAGAAAACTATAAAACTCAAGTTTCGGAGTCGTGTGATTATAACTGAGCTGTTAGATTTCATTAATTTTCCTGCCTTGCAGTAAATCTTATTAATCTATATGTTATAAAGAATGAAATTTAATTTCAGTAAAATTGTTTGTAGTTCAGATGATCTTAAATTAGCCTTCGTGGGAATTCTACAACTTTGGTTTAGCGTATATTAACATCTGTTAGTTCAACGTAAACGAAACTGAGACATTCTAGGCATTAAATTGTAGTGCATAGAAATGATGCAACAGTTCTGTACTTTTCTGTGCCTTGAAGTTTCTGTAGCGATTAGATTGATTTTCCTAAGTAGGCTGACTAGCCTCACACCCAAACTTCCCTTTTTCTCCAGGCTTACGACTTGGGTGGTAAACTAGATGAGGTTGATTCAAAAGTAATAACCTCCAAAATTACTTAAAATCATCTTTCCAAATATATTTACATTCACATACCAAATCTGTGTGCGTCGGTGGCATAGCGGTTAGGACGCTCGCCGACCATGCACATGATCCGGGGTTCGATCCCCGGCCACAGACGTACTCCTTTACCTCGCTAAGCCAGAAATAATGCTGGTGAAGAGGGAAGGTTGGGCATGAGGCTAGCAACCCCATCCTGTAAAATAAACACTGCTACAGAAACTTCAAGCCACTAGCTTGAAGCCCTATGTTCCACTGGGGAACGTGAAGGAAAAAAAAACATACCAAATCTATAAATTTGGAATACGAACTTTGGCTAACCCATAGTAAGCGGGAAAAGCTAAATAAAGAATGAACATCAGAGGCACTAGATAGGATTCCAAAGAAGACTGGAATCAGGGTGGCATTTAAACCAACCAGTTAACTGTCTCAGAGACAAACTTTGTCAGCTTAAAGACCCGATGGATCCAATTAGGAAGAATAATATAACTTACCATATACCATATAATGGCTGTGAAGTCAGTTACGTAGATTACACTGGTATATCGGGGTCAATTGGAGTTTGGGAATACAGGAACCTAACGAGATCCAAAGCTATTTACCCTGTTGAGTTACAAATTCTAGAAGGAAGCATGGCCACTGCGATGCATTCACTCACATGTAATCACACAGTGGGATGTGATAGAGTAAAAGTGTGAAAAAAAGTAATATAAATAGGTGAAGAGACAGGTTAATCACTGAAGCTTTGTTCATCGAATCAATACCGCAAACGCACAATCGAAACAACGTAACATAGGGCTTCAACAACACATCTCCACTTTAACAAAGCAAGAACAACAATTGTACCAGAAGGTAATATGAGCTCATCTTTTATTATTTCGAGGATTCTTATCAACTGGTTACAACCTGAACGATTAAAAATATGAATTACATTTAAGATTTGAACATACTTTTCCACGATCACAAGGAGTAATTGGTAGGAAGTAAAAGTAACATTAGTCCGGAATGATTTAACTAATTAAGAGTTACAAACACTGACTATTTATAGAATAATTAAATCATTTCGGACTACCAATTACTCCTTGTGATCGTGGAAAAGTATGTTCAAATCTTTAATGTAATTCATGTATTTGTATCGTTCAGGTTGTAACCAGTTCAGAAGAATCCTCGAGATAATAAAGGATGAGCTCATATTATCCTGGTACAATTGTTGTTCTTGCTCTGTTCAAGTTTATTAATGGGAAGAATTGCATGAAGCTTTTGAAGAAATATCTCCACTTTGTTCTGCTTTCTGCCATCCTCTTCAGATGGGTCCACGATTGACCAAACTCTCTCATCTCTCCCTCACACGATCTCCTCCATTTCACCCTCGCACTGACGACCCACTCGTTGCTTCCCATTTGGATTCCACTCGAGGGGCTGGCATGCGATGTCATTCGGCGGCTTCCTCAATGAATGCCCGATCCATCTCCATTTTCTCCTACATATTTGTTGAACGGTCGGTTCTTGTTTAGTTTGTTTCCATAGTTTCTTGTTGCTTATTCTTTCTGGCCATTTGATCTTCAGTATGGAGCGAAGGCAGCTGTTGATGAAAGTCTTAAAATAACATTATTGAGATTTGTTGAAGAGAATAAGTATTTTATATTTTTATAGCTAACATATCCATAGGCAAACATTATTAGAATAAGAATTGTATGAATTCATTCGGAGAGCAAAATAACAAAATAAAAGGGACTGGAAAGATATCTACCGGCTGAATGTAACACACTGGGAGTAAATATGGATGAATGACGCTGACGTATGCACCATTAGGAAATTTCATCTTTATTATAAGTTATTTATTTAACATTTTAACAAAATCTTATCATGCGGAATAATAAAAAGACGGTTGCGGCGAAGAAAAATTTCTTTTCCACGAATTCATCAACTAGACAGCTGTACATTCGTGTATTTATAGTAAATGGGTGAGAAAGTTCCAGAACTATTTCCGGTCAAAGGTTAAATTAATAAAATTACAAAGTGTAATAATTACTGACTGACTGACGTTTTCCTGCAAGAAACTGTTCAACCAGAACGCTAAAGACAAGCTGTCACATTGGACCACTTCAACGTGCATATACCAGTTTACTTGCTCGTGCAGAGCTGAGTATATCGGCTGTACCATGTGCCAACTTGCTAAACTCGCTCATGAACACTATCCAGCGTGGCTAGTAAAAAGGAGAACGAAAATGTGTATATAGTTCAGTGACAGAACATCTGGTCAACTCAAGACATTCAGCGCCATTCGAAAAATCCTTCAGAATCATATACAAGATTCGATCAAACCTATCAAAGGGAGTAAAATCAAGGCATCTGGGCATAGCCGAGGCACTAGCCATCCAAAAACTCAAACTTACTCTATGTATCCAAAAAAAATACGTCCAACCCTTGTCCCTGCCATGGCCATCATAACAGGTAATCCTTCTAATAGTGACTATCCCATTGACTTTCTTATCCAAACTTCCTCTTCATTCATGTTATTTTAAGTTTTTCTTAATCCCTACTTACACTACCATATTTTCATATCCGAACTCCATGCCTATTTTGTCATTTTATTATTTCTACATATTTAATCCCCAACTGCATAAACAATTATTTGTCACATTAGTTATGATCCCACTAGATTTTTTATCCAACCATGCTATCTGTTGTTGTTATTTCTATATTTAGAACACAATATTCAGCAAAGAGACTCTTTTCAACGAATTTATTATCAAGCTGTACAATCGTATATATATGGTTTTTAAGAAATTATATCCGGTGAGGGAATTAGGTCAAAGGTGTGAATACATGAAATAATAATAGTATGAAATCCAATTAAAATATTTGTGATTATGATCATAGTTTAGTGTCAAGTGGCAAAATAATTAATGTCATATATAGAATAACAAAAAAGGTGTATAGATTTTGAAAGGGGTACATAATTATAAATAAAATGTTACATAACATGGTGTGAAATCTGGTAAGATAGGATTCAATATTGTAAAAATAAAAATTAATAATTTCGGGTTTAAAATGTTAAGTGGGTCAAGGGGAAAAGATTCAGAGTGAGAATAGTAATAATAATAATGACAATAATATTAATAATAATCGTAGTAATAAGGGAAGAGTACATAGAATAACTAAATTAACAAAATAAATAAATGTCTATCCCTCTACGGCCAAGGCAGAAGTAGGGATTGTACATGCTTCTTTTATACACAAACATCTGGCTTAAATTCATGAATGGCCAAGGCCTCCACTATTTACAGAAGTCTGTAACGAAGAAAACGCGGGCGACAAGTCAGCATGGATTCGGTAGATGATCTTAAAATCATGGTCGGGGTTGATAGAATGACAAGTGTTGATCAGGTGTTCTAGAATAGAGCTTCGCACACTCTTCTTTTCTCCCTTGTAAAACCATGCTGGAATAATTCTCGTATCCGTGTGTAAAGCGCCCTCTGGCTATGGCCAACATACCTTGCTCCACAAGAGCAGAGCACTTGGGAACGGCCAGACTGGGGAGCTTATCTTCTACAGAGATGGGGAACAACTTGCGGCTGTTGAACGTCATTTGCAATTTTGCTGTAAAGAATGTCTTACTGACTCCTTTAGAGAGACGGTTTTTGAGCATATCTGAAGCTTTATCACCTTTGAATTCCAACTTCATGAATAAGGTTTTCTTTGGAACTGTGTCGGTGACCAGTTTAGACTGCTTGTCTTTCATGTTTCTGTCAATAAATCGGTTAGGGTAACCGTTTTCTGCGAGAGTGGCTTTTAAAAAGTCAAGTTCCGAGTCAACGGAATCAGAACTACAAATTTTCCCTATCCTAGAGCAGAGCGAATGAATTAAGTTCCTTTTTCTGGAAATAGGCACCCAACTGTAAAAATTAGTTGTCCGTTCCATGTACTTTTCCGGTGGATAGATCTTTTGAGAGATCTGTCATTACTTCTGCTAAGGCACATATTAAGAAACGGAATACTTAGTTCGGATTCCTTTTCTACGGTGAATTGTAAAGAAGGATGGTAGTTGTTGAAAGTAAAGAAGACATCATCAAGAATTACATTTTTATCGCAGATAGCGGAAGTATCGTCTACGTATCTTTTATAAATATCAAAATGACCGATGGTTTGACTAAGTTGAGAATTTTCAAGCTTTGCCATAAAACAATCAGCC
Organism: Trichobilharzia szidati; assembly: GCA_944472155.2. Classification (NCBI taxonomy): domain Eukaryota; kingdom Metazoa; phylum Platyhelminthes; class Trematoda; order Strigeidida; family Schistosomatidae; genus Trichobilharzia; species Trichobilharzia szidati. Next base: position 80,197,567 of record OX235274.1, read on the forward strand.
AATTTCTATATTTCTAACCACTAATTGCACAATATGTCAATCTTCTCAGTAATTATGATGCTACCTTGTTTGAGTTTTATCTGCCTACACCCTTGTTTATTATGGCATTTTAATTCCTAACTGTAATTTTATTAATTTGACCACTGACCGGAAATAAATAGTTCCGGAACCTTCTCACCCATTTACTATAAATACACGAATGTACAGCTATCTAGTTGATGACTTCATCGAAAAGAAAATTTTCTTCGCTGCAACCGTCTTTTTAATTTATTCCCTATGATCAAATGTGTATATTCCGTGATTTGAAAAATCTTATCAACACAAAGAAAATCACACCATCTTAACAATAAAAGACTCATTATCAGAAAATCTTAGTTTTCAAACTTCGTAAATTGTCAAAGGTGTCAATGGACGTGAACATTGAACGTTTGTTTATTGGAACTGGCAGCCATTGGTGGGCAACTCGAAGGCGCGAATGGTACGATCGCGTGCAAGTTGGAAGACGGAAGAAAGAACACCAACAAAAGTAATTTATAACTTCATTTGTACTAAACATTTGTTTGTAGACTTTATATTTTATCTTGCTTTAATTGCCAAACAATATAAATTCGTTCAAAGAATACTGGTGTTTTGGAGTTAAAGTCGGAAAATATATAGTCATCATCGGTTCAAAGCGTCTTCGTTACAATAGAAACTTAGGGCTAAGTTCCTTGACAAGAGGTGAATAACCTACAACCGAAATCCACTAGAACTCAATATTAATTGAGCATATTGATCAAGGTTTTCTGTTGTTTCAATTTTTGATATTATAATAGTTCACAAAGAGAATCATGGTAGAATCATAGAACAGAAATAGTACACAAAAGCTTCTGTTGTTTCTCTGAAATTATTTCTAGTAAGATAAAGAACCTCAGGGGGCATTTAAATTGTATAAATGTGTGTGTGTGCGTGCGTGAGTGTTATATTATGCACAATATCAGTGTGAAGCAAAATCAATATGCACACAACCAATAAGAATACACAGTAGTGATTTTCACACTATTTATTTATTTATTTTAGTCAATATTTTGTTTAACTTATAAGCCGATATTAAATTACTATTAAGGTCTTATAAAATCATTTAACAGTGTAATGGTGTGATGCCAGTTCATTGTGGCTTATATTTTACAACAAGTACATGAATATATTGAGAGAAGTTTAACTGTGGTGAATACAAGAGTATGGCAAACAGTTACACGCGTACCTTCTGTAGTGGACTTTGATTGAACTGTCAGAGCTAAAGGTAATCAGTCGTAGTTATCAGATGGATCTACTTCATTCACTGATCCAAAACACACACACACATTACAGTACTAGTGATTAACAGATGAATAAAAAGGTACTTCTATCATACATTACAACCAACTCACCGATAGTTCTCGCCTTTTGGTGACCAACCAGTCTGGCAGAGAAAGAGTTTAAGCTCCTTAAAAATGCTTCATTCAAGCTACAATATTGTGTCCTTGTTATCACACTATGCATCTCTGAAAATAATTGTTAAAAGCCAAAGAAATTATAAATGTAAACAAACTGCAAACACGAATTGAAAATTGACATCTTTGGAAGCTTAAACATCCACTTTTAATAAAGTTTAGAGTGAGTCTCTTTTAATTGTTTTATTGTTTAAATGTTCTGTTAGTTCATTTCATTGAATGAAACGAACCTATGACTTTATTTGTTTCTTGTATTTCTAATGTGAACAGTTAATTAAAATCTGACAGAAAGAACACCTCTACTCATAAACAGTTAATCCTAGAGTCTAAATCTTATCAAGATTTTCAATCCGTTATGCATGTAACTGCATCCCTGTGCTTAAATAGAGTACACCATTGTTGAGCTTGGCTTCAAATAAGTGAAACAGTCGTCCGGATCACTTGTATCTGGTTGATGTGAGTGTTATCCAAGTACTCGCATCGATGAATCAGTACTGTATATATAGTATCATGCATGTATTATGTGTGGTTTTCTTGATTTAAAAAAAGCCAAGCTTCATATTGAATACTTTGAACACTATAACATTAAAAGTAGACAGTACGCACCCACTGATGCTCGCTAGAGACTTGCTACAGGATGGAGTTTCCTGGAGTTCTAGTGAGAAATCGACTGCTATAAGTTGTCACTGATTGAAACTTTTATAATTTCCCAGTGTTTGACTCTACTGGTGGCTAATGTCTTGTCTAGTAGATAACGTTCAAGTGTTAAAACAATCTGCGCTGGATTCATCTATCATTCAGATTACTATTCTACTTACTAGAATGTGGATACATTCAGCCTGGAAAACAGAAGAGACTAAGTCACGTTTCTTATACTGTACTGTTAGCCATCAATTATCAGATAACATTGTGTAAGGTAATAACAAATTCTATCCATTTCCAATACTGAAGTGGTCAGTTTTGTAATGTTAATATTCATTTAGTTTCTGTGCACTAAGCCACTATGTAACTCAAGAATAAACTCACAACTAGCGACTTAATTACACAAAGTAAGGGAAATCAGGTGGAGGGGATTAATTTAGGCAAGCTACATAGAAATGTAGAAAGACTGGTTACTGTACTGTTTAAACAAAACTCTTATTTTCCGGTAGATAAATATTTATACAAAGTTTCTAAATTTATTTCTGTATTCAAAATGTTTCAGTTCATTTCTGATCTCTTCAATACTATCATTACTTCTATCATTACATTTACCAATGTTACAATTCATCGAAGGATCAACGGATACGTTAATTGTATCTCCTTATGAAGCGCTCATCAGTTGACCACTACCCTTTCACTTACAACAAACTTATTCCACTATCTTCCTATCAGTTTACATTTCCGTTCAACTTATCTATATCGCTTTTACCACGTATTACCTTGCCTAATCGACAACATTTGTATATATTCCAGTATTGGTTTGTAGGGATTTGATTTGATTTGATTGAATACAGGATTTCATCATGAGCTGACATCAGTTAGAGAACCATTGGAAAACCAGCTGGGAGTACTCAACAGCCAGCTGTTTCGTCAGCCTAGTCTGGGATTCTAAATCAGTACACATCCAGTGGGGTTCAAATCCAGGACCTTCTGGCTACAAGGCGAGCTCGTAGACTATAAAGTCACTGGGACATGATCCAATGGCTAGTCGATGAATTCCAGCTTCTGCCAATTCATGACATAGCGCGACCACTAGCCAATGTCTTCGGTGAGTATTTTTCCTCACACCCGACGTGCTGTACCTTACTGGTCATGGCTTCCCACTAGAACCACGGGTAACTACCTACTTGAATAGAGCCAGTCGCTAGTGAGCATCTCATTGATTTATATTGTATATATTGTTAAATTACATAGTGGTAGATGAAGTCAGTTACATTAAGTGACAAGCCCATAGGTCCCAGTGAAGCGTATAAGTCTAATAAAGTTCAATTTGTTTTCATTTGCTCACTATTAACATTTGTATTGGAAAAGAAATGTATCTAAATTTGATTGTATTTTCTGTGGTTAGATGAAAATCTTACTCAGATGAAAATTCTGTCAAGGATTGACTACTTACTCATTTCTAATTAGTCTTCGACATGAATCGAAATTAATTAGAGAACTGCTGAGAAAAGTACAGAGTATCTGAATCCCTCTTAGTTAAGGATGGTCAGTTATAATCTACAAGTTTATCCAAGGAATGTGCATGACTCTGGAACAATAAACATTTCCTGATAAACGATATGTGATCAGCGGGAAACGTGAGTTGGATAGTTGAGAAAAACAAACGCAAATCACCTTTAGAATATTCCATTACATATCCGGTAGCACAAATATTCATTATAAGCTCTTCATTTGGTTACCATCGTCATACCACATACACTCCTTTCATTCTTTCCTCACTCTTTCATCATTATCAGTGGCCTCTCTCAATGGAATAGTATCCACAGTCTCCTAAAATTACCATCTTAACTTTGTTGGACTCCTTGATGATCACCAAAATACATGCTGTTTGTGAACACATTTAATCGTATATTTTCCTCAATTTCGTTATACAATCTCCCATTCTATACAACAACTATTAACAGAGATAAACAGCGGCCTGCTTAAATCACTCGGCTACTAGAATTGCCATCCATCAAAATGCTTAAACTCGTCTGTATTTCTTATTGTTTTAATCATGCAATTATATCAAATGATCACTACATGGACTCGCGCACATATTTAATTAGCTTTCAGTGAAACGCTGTGCAATTCTTGAAGGAAATGAAGAAAAGAATGTACAGAGTTGATTCTCTCTTCATATGGAACAACACTACGTCATATGTGATATACTTCATATTATTACTTGACATGTCAATCCTATATGAAGAGGAAATATTTGAAATTAAATACGCTGAAAATGTCTGTACTGTGTGTTCACATATTGTCTGAAATAAGGCTTTATTATTATTATTATTATTATTATTGAAAAAAACTGATGGCAACTAAATATCCATGCTCAGAGGACATGAAACAATCACTCTATCGTGAGTCATTTATTAGAGTAGATTGGCAAAAGATCTTGGTTATATTTGGAATACCTACTTTAACTGTATTCTTATGTTTATTTAGACAGTACTGCTTTAATATTTGCCTAGACACAGGAGACCTAAGCTTTAGAAGTTTCAAAATATCTGATTTGATGATAAACTGTAGAGGAGAAAGGTGACATTATTTACTTTCAAGAGTCGGTTTGTAAGGATTAGATTTGTTTATCAAGTTTGACTACGGATTGATATTAGTTAGAGACAGTTGTTTCATCCAACTAGTTTAGGAATCCTCGTCAGTACTCATCCACCTCCAGGGTTCTAACCCGTGGCCTTCAGGTTGCAAGTCAAGCTGACTCGTAAGCCATTCAGCCACTGGGACCCGATTCAATGGCCAACCCATGAATTCTAACTTCTACCAATTCGTGATTTAACGCGACCACCAACCAATGACTGGATGGACCTCACTGGTTACGACTTCTCACTAGAACTCCAGGAAACTCCGTCCTGTAGCAAGTCACTAGCGAGCATCAGATTAATTTTCAAGAGTTGATCTGTAAGGATTAAATTTGTTTATACGAGTTTGACCACGGATTAATATCAGTTAGAGAACCATTGAAAGCCAGTAGGGAGTACTGGACAGTGGGTGCGTACTGCCGATGATTCCCAAACTAGTTGGATGAAACAGCTGTCCAGTACTCCCTGTGGCTGGTTTTCAATGGTTCTCTAACTGATATCAATCCGTGGTCAAACTCGTATAGACATTATTTATCTCAAGTTGAAGGCACTCCTCATTCTAATAATATAATATTCACTGTGCAGTTGAAACAGAAGTAAGAACAGGAAACTACAAACAAATGTCAGCAAAAGTTAATGGATCTCTGAAATATTATCCAGATTAAATGATAAGAAAAGAGTCATTGATGAGTACAAACGACTGAACAATCTCTTTGTATCACATTTCAAATTATATAGCATTGTACTCTATTTCCTCATGAAGATAGATCCTACTGTTCGACTTCAGAAACAAGCAAAGTGACTCATTATGAATACTTTTATTTTGAAAGCTTGTATATTGGAAACGTGAATTTTCAAGATGGGAGAAATTTTATCTGATCCTGGCTGTTTTAAACCACAAATCTTCTTTCCTACATCCTTCAAATCCATCAACATTTTCATAAGAACTTTCTAGAGGGACTAATACTGATTGGATGCAAAACAGTACTTCAACAATAGTTGTAACACGTCTGTGCAAGACGTTAGAGTTTCTACATCGATTCTACCTGAAGAAAAGAAGTCACTTCTAACAAAATCAAGATTCGAGTTACTTAAAAATCAACAAATATTATGATTAGTAGGCACTTCTGTTTAGAGAACTCAACTGGATTTCTTACACTGAAAACATCTCTTGCAGAATAACGAAAAAAGACTTTAAATATTCATATAATTTACTGTTCTTTGCCCAATGCGTCCCCGATGAATACAGAAAGATTACTGCTGAATATGAGCTTTGCGATCTGGACAAAATGGGTGGTTAGTTTACTATGGTCACTGGTCAGGTCAACACGAGAATGTAATTATCGGTGTGAATTTAATTCATTGTGGATGAAACTCTAAAACAAATACCTGAGAAAATAGCATGCAGGACAAATGACAACCATCTTCCCTACAAGCACATAATTAAAAACAAATCTGCACTCATGAAAACGACAATATAAAACACCAGAATACTTGAAAAATTTATGTTACTAGTTACTGTACAATATCTGAGACTCTGTGTTTACCGACAAACTTAACTTTCATCATATTTATATTCTGATGACGCTTCATTCATAGTGTTCCCCTTGTTCCATTCGAATACACAAAATTTCTTATAGCCTCGTTATGCAATTCGGTATAAAGTTACTGTTTTCTACTCGTATTTGTACTCCAACATTTTTCATTTATGCTTACTGGCTTCACTATTCGACCTTTCATGCAGACGTGGACTGTGAAGAGATGTATTTCACGGGGCAAGTACACAAAATTTCAGCAAGGTTCTTCGGATAAGTTTTCCATGTTAGAATCAGAAGTGCATTTGTCCAACGAATTTATGTTGTTGATGTCTTAACTTCCTGGCGTCACTGTAGCCCTACAATACCAGATTAGTTCCCCGGAAGCAGTCATTTACTTAGTGTTAGACTAAAACTTTAGTTAGAATAGGGAGGAAATGGCGAAATCCCATACCTCTTTATCATCTCTACATATGTTCCACTTCATAACACAGACCTTATCAACCAAGAACATCTTACAGATATTAATACCCAAGCTGAAGACTTAAATATCCATGTCATATCTTAAGAATGAAACAGCAGACTATCTCCTGTAGTTTGAACGTATATAGTAATTTATTGTGAGTTAGTAATTTCTCCCAGTACAGTTGTTAGATGTATTAGTTGGTGTCTTCTCTTCACCACTGGGATAGATCATAGTACATACATAAAAGTAATTTTTTTCTGAAACAACTTTTCGAACTTCACCATGAGTGTTAAAATTATTTCCCTTAATCATAAACGACAAAATTATCCTCTTTAAACGGACTGTAGTATGTTGTATTGACTTAATATTATTGGTCAACTAAAATTTCACGGGTGACTCATCATAAATTATTCAGTCGAGATGAAATACTTCTGGACGTTTCCAAAGGATGCGACATTCTAGCAAAGCAAAATACCTATATCATTCATGAAGATTGTACAAGTTCGATGTTCCATCTCTTTAGATTGAAACACCCATCTTTGACCACAATATAAACAGTATTTGGTTACAGGATTTCATCATGAGCTGACATCGGTTGAAGAACTATTAGAAAACCAGCTGGGAGTACTGGACAGCTAGCTGTTCGTCCCACTAGTGTGGGACTCTTCAGCAATACGCACCCATCAGGGTTCGAACCCAGGAACTTCTGGTTACAAGGCGAACTAGCTCCATATCCATTTTCTCCTACATTTTTGTTGAGCGATCGGCTCTTGGTTAGTTTGTCCCAATAGTTTCTTGTTGCTAATTCTTTCTGGCCGACAATTTGATCTTCTAGATGGAGCTAAGCAACGAAGTGGGTGGCTATTGATAAAAGTCTGTAGCATCCTGTTGGAAATGGTTTCCGTGACGCGCGCGTCAAGTTTCCGAGACATATAGAAGCACCTACTAACTTGACATCAGCGTTGAAAATGCGAATCTTGTTCTTTATGCTGAGGAGTGAAGATTTCAAAACTGGTTTCAGGTTGATGAACGCGTATCTGACCTTTCCAATTCTGACTTTGACAAATTCATCCGTTCCACCTGTAGTTGAAATGATGCTTCCTAGATAAGTGAAGGAGGTAACGTTATGATGGTGATTGGTGCTCATTATTATTGTTGTTGTTACGGTCTGTTGGTTATCTTCAACACCTCCGTCTTCTTTATGTTCACCTGGAGTCCTGTCTTCGCTGCCTGCCTCTTCAGCCAGTTTGTTGGTTTCCGCCTGCAAGTCTTCCAGTTTGTGTGACATTAGACATATATCATCTGCGAAATCCAGATCTTCAAGCGGGCACTTATAGTAAACACAAAATAACTGCATACTTTACGTGTAGACATCCGTAAACACCATAATACACCATCCACAAACACTACTGAAATGCAGCGTGACCAAGCTTAAAAAGTAAAGGAAGAATCAATGTTTCCTTTATAAAAACTATTTATCATTATTGTTTAAATACCATAAAAACAAAACTAGCAAATCATACAAAAAATATAAACTGATAATAATACCAAGTGTAGTTAGAAATTATATATCCAAGGCAAAATAAAGGAGTAAAAAATCAATTGAAAGAAAGCTAATATTATACGGATTATTTACAGAAAGCACAAACTAGAATGAACAGTGTAATCGTATTGTGCAAAAAGTACATAGTAATAATAACTTTCTAAAAATGCGAATTTGAAAATGGCGGACAAAAAATTTGAAAAATAAACAACGCATTAAAACACTTTTGAAATGCCAATAAAAAGAAACAATGAAATCACTTCAGGAAGTCAGGGAATTTAGTTCAGACTAACAAAATAAAAGTGTTGTTCGGTCAAGAAGGCATTGAAAACAAAACATATCAAAAAAATACAACATAATTTTAAAACTGTTTGGTGTGCAAGATATGTAAAGACTAGTGAAAACCTGAATGTTACTCATTATTTTTATTAAAAACAACATGGCTGAATATAGAAAATCATCCATCTTCAAGACAGAAAATAAATCACTAAGCATTTTTGATATGTACAAAATATTTCAAGTGTACAATAGTATAGTATATCGGGAAGTAGTGAGAAAAATTAGTTTGAGATCATTTCAGCTACTTGTAAGTAATATAAAACAATTTTATAAAAAGAGTAAAAGTATAACTATGCATTTGGTGGATGTTTGAATTGAGATAATTCATTTAATGCATCTGGATGACGTGAATTTATATCATCGAATAGATCATCTCTATCAGATGAGTCTTTATAATAATCTGAAATAAGAGATTTCTTTTCTGGTGTACGCATTTGCCATTGGACAACAGAACGTTGATTTGGTCCACGATATTTAGTTGATGCAATATAACTTTCTTTTACTGTTAATACAACTGATGTCATAAGATTTTTAGCAGCTTGAATTAGTGAAGTTGCACTTTCAAACTAGAAAACATAAAAAATAGAGAGAGAAAATTGAAGAAAAACAGTTATATGTGTGATGGAATTTGGAAGCATAGTCCATTCAAATTGATTTCATATATGTGCTTTATTATTATATAGACACAAACTTGGTATATCACTACCAAGAGGCGTACCACAAAAATTGTTGCCTCATAGTTTGTATGACGGAAGTGATACTGCCCCCAGAAGGCCTAACGGAAGCAGATGGTTGTCTTAAGGACTTAAAGTCTGGTCCACAAGGCAGTAGAGTAGCGTCAATACCTGAGTTCCCATGGATCCCGGTAACTGAAAAAGGTTTATACGTCAATCGATCCTTTGGGATTCTGCAATCTATGTACACCACAGGTTTCGAATCAAGATTTTTCATCTCCCCTTAGTAGATCAGCATGTCTACTAGTCCTGTTATAAGCGTCAGACGTTCGCATTCATCCTTTCATTTTTGTGAGGAACACCGCTGCCGAGTGTAGGCAGCGAATAGGACTTACCCAGCAGAGTCTATGAACGCATGGTCGCATCAGAGCATTTCGAAAGGAGGACTGAAGTCCACCCACCTTCGGCTATACCAGGTCGTATATATATATATTTATGAAAGACCTCTCACTTCTTAATAGATAAGGTTGACAGCAATGATGTATCGGGCTTACCATGCACAGCACAGCAATTTGGGTGGAAATATAGAAGAATCAAATACGAGTATATAAAAAGGTATCTAGCATCACTCATAGTGAAAGAAATACCGCTTTCTTGTATGATTATGAAAACTGACTATAATATCTAACACTAGATATAACTACTAGTGTGTGAGAGTGTAAACACTGATCCAATAGGAGTAAGCTACATCGACCTGAGCATTAGAGCAATGAATATCATATTTTAACCATGTTCTGTTTAATGTTATCTCAATTTTAAAATAAAAATGCATCATAAGCCCACTTATGAACTCATTTCTGATTAGTGCACGGTAAATAAATTTCCACAAGGTAGCTGAATTCTTAAACACATTAAAGTTTAGGCCAAACAATAGGTAAGAAAAGAATGAAAATATTTCAGAGTTGGTACAATTAACAAGACGAAAACTCAATAGCTATGCATGGCAAGATAATGAATAACTCAAATCCCCTCAAATATAAATAGCCTACGTTAGTTTAATGATTGCTTTCTGATATTTTTTTCTTTTCTCTTTTCTTTCAGATTATGAGTAGCATAAAAGTTCGATCAGTTAAAGGGAATACTAAACTTCATACAAAAGAAGAGCCGTTCAGCGAAGAGTTACTCTTTTCAACGATATCATTCTAAAGCTATGCAATCGCATACGCGTAGGTTAATTAAAATCGTAAGTTTTTGATAGCGATTATGCAATACGGAAAACACTATTCGATAAAAAATTAAATAAGCAAATGGAGTGGCATAACATAATAGATAAGATTGAGTAGAGCTCAATAAATAGCACCGAATACATATTTTAACAGCATCAAATTGTCATCTATCTGTACCAAATAGTCTAGTCATGCTAAGAATCAAAAGATAAAGCTGTTAGGCAAAACACTAAATAAAACCGTTGAACAAGATTACACATAGTACGCAGATGACTGTACACTATAGAAATCTTTAAACTACTGAAATGGATAACAGTAATATAATGAATGGTAGAAAGGAAACAGGTTCAGGTTATCTACATAAGATGGTTTCACCAGAATTCATATCATTTTCAAGCTTAATTAGTATGCAAATTGATGTATATTTGTGTTATTTCTTTAAGAAAAAAAAAACAAAGCAAAGCAAAACAAAACAAAAGTAGTAAAGGTTATCCACACACACAAAAATATGAAAGTGTATACTATAGTGTTACATGTGTTTATGAATAACTAATTTAGTAAATGTACTCGAGATTCTGAAATCGATAATCCTAATACAACAACACATGATAAGCATGCACTAAATAAATAGATGTATAAATCCACACAAAAAATCACCACAACACTTTATCAGGTAAAATGAAAGCCATAAAACTAAGCATGGTTTAAAATAAATGGAGGAACGAACATTCATTTAGGAGATTATTATTATTATTCCGTCATGTTAAAATCGCTCAATACTCAAGAACGTATGACCAGAAAAGATCAGCAACAAGGATATCTGGCAGTGAACGAATCAACCCAGCAGGAACCAATTGTGTAACAAATATGCAGGAAGAAATAGAGGTGGACTGGATTAGCCATACTCTGAGAAAGCAAATCATCAAGTAATATCACACCATCCATCACTCGAAGGGAACCCTACTGACTGGGAAGCGGCGAGTTGGTCGTCAGTGCGAAGGCGACATGAAGGAGGTTATGAGAAGAGGAGATGAAAGCATGTGAGCAGACGTGGAGCCCTATGTTCCTCTAGGAATTAAAGGTAACAATAATAACAATACATGTTAAGATCGGAACATAAGACTTCACAACCACACTTCCATTTCATCCTGTCCATATCTATTAGCTGGCTGATAAGCTTCACCTCTTCCATATTAATCCCGGACACCCAACTGGTCGTTTCCTATTCGAGTTCCACTAGAGGGCCTGCACTGGTCATGATGTCACTAGACAGTTCCCTCACCGTGTGTCCAGTCTAACTCCATTTCCTGCGACATACTTGTTAGGTGATAAGTTCTTGGTTGGTTCGTCACTTACCAGAGATTCCTGTTGCTAATCCTTTCTGGTCGGCCATTTGATCTTCAGTATCGAGTAAGTGAAGATAGCTGTAAATAAAGGTCTTCCACCCGTTGTTGGCAATGCTTTCCGTGACGCATCCGAATCGTATAAGAGAACCAACTCAACGTTAGAGTTGAGAACCCTTATTTTTTCCTCATGCTGAGAGTGCAGGCAATTACCACACTGATTTCAGAGTAGTAAAGGTCAGTCTTGCTTTTCCAATTCAGACTGGCTTCGACATCATCATCCCATCCATGTTACCACCTGTAGTAGAGACGATGTTCCTTAGATAAGTGAGAGGTAACTCCTTTCAAATTTCTCCCATTCATAGGGATTGGTACTTGGTGTTGCTGGTTAGGTCCACATCTTATAGAGTCTTAATATCATTTATGCGATTAACTTTACACAAAATGATGGTTTAAAAGAAGTCGAACTAGAGGAATTAATGAAACAAATATTTTCGTATATTTATATTTATATAGTACAAGGAATTTTAACATTAGAAAATATTCACCCAACAGATTAGGGTATGGTTATGTAGGCAGTAGTATTGAAACAATATGAGTTATACTAAGAATACAGCGCCTGAGGAAACCAACAAACAAACAGAAGAGATAAATAAACAAACAGCGTTTTAAAACATTTACGTCGGATTAAATGAAAAATGAATTGCTACTCGGTAGGTAATCATGTCCATGCTACTGACACTTGGCTACATTTGACAATATGATCCAGTTGCTCAAACTTTTTGTAGATGAAGGGAAGTGTCTTCTACACTCACGAGTCATTCATTAGTTGATAGATAATGATACTAGACTCACAATATCATTAATCATTCAACAGTATAACCAAAGATATTCAATGTAGACGCAGGTAAATCATCAGTCGAAAAACTACTGTATTTTTTTCCTTCACGTTCCCCAGTGGAACATAGGGCTTCAAGCTAGAGGCTTGAAGTTTCTGTAGCAGTGTTTATTTTATTTTACAGGATGGGGTTGCTAGCGTCACGCCTAACCTTTCCTCTTTACCAGCATTATTTCTGGCTTAGCGATGTTAAGGAGTGTGTCGGCCGGGGATCGAACCCCGGACCACGTGCATGGTAGGCGACAGTCCTAACCACTATGCCACCGACGCACACTTTGTTGGGAGTACTGGACAGTCGTTTCGTCCTAGTTTGGGAATCTTCAGCAGTACGCACCCACCGGGATTCGAACCCAGGACCTTCTTGTTACAAGGCGAGCTCGTATACCATTAAGCCACTGGGTCCCACTGTATTATGTACATTTATTTATTTATTTTATATTTTATTATAGCTTGACTCCACACAGTATTTTTGATACAAGTATGGAATTTTCAGTATGTGATATCGGTAGCCCAAATTTTAGCAGGCTGACTGTTGATATACAGGTGTTGGTCGGTCGGGGATCGAACCCCAGACCATGTGTATGGTCAGCGAACGTCCTAACCGCTATGCCACCGACGCATTTCAAGTAACATTGGAGTTGGCAGTTAACCATTAAGTCATTATAATACTGAATAACCTATTTTTTCATTTTACCAACATCTTAATATTCATCAAACTGTTCCCTCGGCTGATTTCCTTTACAGACTCTTTCATTTTTCTATGAATAAGCCAGATGATTATAGTTGTCGGTTTACCCAAATCAGCACTTGTTATAAGTTAATACCAAACAAACAAAACAGGAATTGTTGGTGAGATTTAAACAAGTTTAATTTATGCAGATTATCAGGTTTATATTTGTTGACATTTGTCAAATCTTACCTCCACCCCTCCCCCCAAAAAATGAAATTTGCAAGTATCTGTGTTTGTGAATAGTTGAAAAAATTTAATGATAAAGTCACTCTAAACCATTGCATAAATAAATGTCATCCGTAAATGCATAAAATTGTGTTATGTACATATTCTTTAGTGATATTACACTACTAACTTTCCTTTGATATTTTCAAGCCATAACTGATAGCAAGAATTACTGATATAAGGATAAAACTTGGGCACTATAGCAGAGTATAACTCCATTATGGATAAAATTGTATTTCGATAAAATCAAACAGTGTTCGTTATCCAGTAATATTTACTGATGACAACGTTTCGAGCACAATTTATTGCTGCTCATAATCATATCAAGACACTCACACTCAAACAACTTTCTTGCTTCATTTATATACATGAGTAGAAATTGATGATTAGACAATTGAATAAAAATCAATATGAGATAAAGTACATTCAGGAATAACAATAGGAGTGTTATTGGTCAATTACAATCAGATGGGAAATAAAGTGTTTTATAGTAAAATACATAGCTTGTTAAAATGTTATAATGTATGTGAATTGAAACAGAATTTTAAGATTATTTATTATCCTCCTCTGATTTGACTGGTAATAATATCTTCCATATCTCTGGTATTTGCATTGAGTCACTTCTATTGCCTGTGTTGGGTGTAGACTCGATGAACCAAGCAGGATTCAGTAATCAACCACCTCTCTCTTCACCTGCCTATATTACTCTTTAAAATTTTGAATCTGTCCCATTCACCCTATTGTGTGGTTGTGTGTTAATGCATGGAGTGCTATAGCTGAGTTTTTTCTAAGTTACTTACCTTCGCGAGTGGGATCAAACATTCTAAACTTAGGTAAATTCTTATGTTCTGATAATCTGACTACCCCTGACCAACTAGTTTCGCCTATGTAGTTCACCTAACTCACAGTCATTGCAAGGTATTTTGTAAATTATATTATTTTGTTTAATTGGGTCTACCGGGTACTTTAACCTTCAGAGCTTATCCTACTTCAGTGAGTTCGTAACTTTGAACGCCACGCTTACTCCCGCTTTATTCAAAACCCTACGCGGAGTCTCAGATGTCCCCTCCTTATATGGTAAAGCTGTAGATGCCTTATATTCTCTCTTATTTATGTTATCGTTAATAGTTTCACTATTATTTTTACTGTGCTTTTGACCTTTTTGATCTTCCTAATGAATTTTATAGGATACTCATTTAACACCAACGCTTCTTCTGTCTGTTTCATTTCATCGTTTAGGTTTTCTTATTGTACTACTTAGTGATATTGCTGTTATTTCCGAATATAATTTATCTTATATCGATTTTATTCAAATGTCTAATCATCAATTTTTACTCATGTATATAAATGAAGCAAGAAAGTTGTTTGAGTGAGTACCTTGATATGATTATGAGTGGCAATAAATTGTGCTCGAAACGTGGTCATCAGTGGATATTACTGTATAATAATAAACACTGTTTGATTTTACCAAAATACAATTTTATCCATAATGGAGTGATAGTAAGAATCTATACCGCTAAGCATAAAAACTAGTGTTCTGTTTACGTTTACTGGATTTTTGACAATATATACTGCAAGTGCGACGGTAGAAGACGAAAGACTGGAGAAGGAATGTTTATTTGCAATTTGGTATCTCTCTATATAGCCAAATTATGTACACCTTATCTTCAATGTAATATTTGTACAGATCTTCCGTGTTGTTTTACTTCTGGTCTTCATATTGTGTTTCTTCGTGTTCCTTTCACGTCTCCCATGTATCTCCACAACGCTGTATTATCATTTTCTTCCTCTGACATCAAATGTATCTCCCTGCTATTTGATATTTTTATGCCAATGAACGTCCTTTTATATACTACTGATAAATCTTGCAATTAATAGTGTTTTCTGAGCTGGTTGGTTTAGTTGCGGAGCTTTCGTCGTCCTTCTGGACAACATTCCCCTTCAGCGCAATATTTAGCATAAAGTGAAATTATTTAAATTTTTCATGAGTGATATAATTGCGTCTCCGGTAACCATCTTTACATATGTATTGACCATTTTAAACTTTCCGGTTACCTGATTCACTTTTTATTGGTTGGTATATTTCGTCTATATTAACGTGTTTGTTAATTGCATTTTCGTTTGAGTACCAGGCTTCTAGGAATTCCCCGACTGCACTTTTGGTGTTTCCTCTGTCTAAGATTTTGACATCTTCCCAATCAAATTGATGTCCGTAATTGTCTATACGCATTGATACTAAAAAATATATATCGTGTCTTTTCATGGCTGATTTGTGTTCTTGGATTCTAATTCGAAGTGGACGCCCACTTTGGCCGATGTAATGCTTGTTACAGTTCATACAATTTATTTTGTAAATGGTATTAATTTTATCTCCTTTTTCTGTTGGATCTTTCGGTTTGCATAATATCTAATTAAGTGATTTGACTGGCTTGTGTGCCATATCTATATCAAACGGTTTCAGTATTCTAGCTGTTATTTCAGAGATATTTCTCATGCATGGTAGGATGAATTTTCTTGGGGTCTTTGATGATGGTTCTTTGTTGCTGTTTTGATTCGACTTTAAACACTTTTTGATGAAATTTTGTGGATAACCATTCTTTTTGAAGACCGTTTGTAGGTATTTTCCTTCCATTCTTTTCAACTCTGGAGTGCTACAATGTGTTTGAACTCTTTTAAACAATGTCTGCACACAGTTTCGTTTGTGAGTAATTGGATTATTGCTAGTATAGTTGAGTATTTGATCTGTGTGTGGGCGTTGATTTTCTATATGCTTGTTGTTGTCCAGAAGGACGACGAATGCTCCACAACTAAACCAACCAGCTCAGAGAACACTATTATTTGCAAATCATCCACCTGAGCTACAAATCTTCTATACTACTAATAAATCTTATCAGTAGCACACGCCACACATACATACTGGAGTACTATAAAATGAGAAGTACTCGCTAGTGTATTTTATAAATGACCTGAAATCGTGCGATTAAAAGGCTTTGTGAAATATTCAAAACGAAGACACCTAAAGATTTATAGGTAACCACAAAATAACTCATGTGAAAAGTAACTCTCAAAAGCCCCATCAATGAAGAACATGGTAATAAGGTGAAATTACAATGTGGGAGCCTAATGGGGCAACTAAAGTGTTTAAACATCAATCCTTACTATTGCAGAACCTTAGAATGCAGGCATATATCAAATGGCATAAATTGCCATACTTTCCATTGATAAACTAAGTTCTTTCGATTGGACACTAGTAACTAGTGTGATGTGTCTGACTAGTCCTTTCTTTGGTGCAGACTGAATTCTATCAGTCAGGTATTTGCAATGTCCCAACTAGCAAGAAACCTAGGTCAAGCAAGACTTCCTGCCGATTGCCTCCAACCATCTAATATCATTAAAACTAAGTTCTCCTAACATTCGATTGTGCATTATAGTCAATAAAACAGGTAAGTTGTATTGTATTTTAACTTTTTGACGAATACAGCCAACTACTGGCAAAGAATGATTGTGAATGAGTTTTGAAGATAACAGACACATTATGATTAAGCTGTTAAGAATTATTTAGATGTACATATATATGACAAAGAAAAACCCATAAATTATACAAAATGATATAACTCTAAGGCACAAAAAAACAACAACAACAGAAAACTTACAACTTCATCACTAAGCAAATGTACACCAGCTTTCACTCGACTTGTAATACTCAACTGATGACAGTAAAATGTAACACGTTGTAGATAGGCTGATAGATCTCGTCGACTAGCTGAATCAGGACACATCTCAGCAATATGACGACAAAGACGATCTAAACGTTTACCATGCTCTGAAATTTCTTGAGCTGCCTGAAAATTTTACGAAACAAGAGAAAATTATGCTGTCCGTCAAGCAGCTATCAAAACCACTCCGAAATCAAATGACTGTCCATTTTCGGTTAACAAATTTAAACCCCAGTTTTGTGGAACAACTACCAATTCAGATTTGATGAATAAAATTTAGACCAGAATATTAAAGTGAGGTAGTATTGTAACGACAGAAGCCAACTGACAGGCAACAGATCGTTTATTGAGAAAATCAAGAGGGATTTATAGATTGTTAGCAGAGAAGCAACGTCTTCTGATTGGTTGTTTTTTTGGCTGAAGGTTATCCTGTACTGCTTGTGACCGTTTCTTAGAAAGTTAAGCCATGTATCTGCGAATCGTATTTGCACACGTTAAGTCTGCTCTGATTGGTTGGTGAGTTCCCCAAGGTTAAGCTTCGTTATTGTTTTTTCTCATGACCTCGATTCGGGACGAAAATATTGACGTAAATTGTTGTCTACCAATTTTGGCTTGCAGGCGGCTCTCATCACAGTATAATTCATATATAGATAGTTTTGATTCTAAGATGGCAAGTGTGATCAAATATCCAAAGGGTGCTCAAATT
Source organism: Trichobilharzia szidati (assembly GCA_944472155.2). Taxonomy (NCBI): domain Eukaryota; kingdom Metazoa; phylum Platyhelminthes; class Trematoda; order Strigeidida; family Schistosomatidae; genus Trichobilharzia; species Trichobilharzia szidati. The sequence continues at coordinate 80,215,727 of OX235274.1, forward strand.
ACCGACCTTCAGAGCATTATTTTACTGAGCAATACACCCGACTTTTAATAGACTCCAGTAATGAGTTAGTGTGATTCCAGACAGAAAGACAAACAGATAGATAGATATATTATAAGAAGTAATACATATTAATGACAAAAACATTTCGACATTACTATTCAAGTATTAGTTTGTAGGGATTTGGTTGATTGGTTACAGGATTTCCTCATGATCTAACATTGGTTAGAGAACCACTGGAAAACCTGGGAGTACTGGACAGCCGTTTCGTCCTAGTTTGGGACTCTTCATCAGTACGCACTCACCGGGGTTCGACATTACAACAACAACAACAACTGATTTAACTTACCTGAATAACATCAAGAGTCGATCGTAAAGGACCTTTACCACGTATAAAATCTGTCATCTCCATCATAATGATACACATTTTCTTGGCCAATATTATAATATCATTAGTTGAATCATCCCATTTCACTATTTCACGCATAAATAACTTTTTTTCAGCAAGAAATCCAGCCAACTCTTCTGCCATTGTTTCACGTTGTGGACTAGTCAGCACAGAAAATACTTCATTGCGTTCAGATAATTGATTTTCTTGTGCAGTTTGTATATCTTCGGGGAAGAAGTTTAACGAATCTGTTGTAGATATACATAAATGAATTAAAGAAGGAAAAAAAATTGACTTTTGATGTTATGTCATACAGTAGACTATGAAATTTTATTACCCATTGACATACTGGTGTTGACGGGGAGGGGGGGGTGAAACAAAATAAAACTTTGTAAAATAATACTACTTATTTATATTATTTATCTCACAAGTAATCAGCTTTGCGCTTGAAATAATTCAGCGCATAAAAAAGCCGAGAATACTGCCATGTTTCAACTACTTCGATGTAGCGAATAAACACAACCGGTAGATATGAGTGTGGATATCACTTCTGATGATAGAGTTTCAACATAGAACTTTGCACATAAGTTCAACATACAGAGGTAAAGAAAAGAGAGAAAAAGATCCAAAAGATACTTTGACTGGACGGTAGTCAGTAACTAGTGTGATGTGTCTGGCTAGTCCTTTCTTTGGTGCAGACTGAATTCTATCAGTCAGGTCTGTAATGTGGCCAACGTTCCAGGTAGCTCGCCATCACTATACACATTGATTTGATAACATTACATGGTTGGGGGCAATCAGCAGGAAGCCTTGCTTGACCTAGACTTCGTGCTAGTTGGCACTCACCAGTCAGCAAGGCGTACCTGTAACCTTGATGGCAACCTACCTAGAATGGTGGCCACATTGCAAACCTCACTGACAGAATTCAGTCTGCACCAAACAAAGGACTAGACACACCACGCTAGCTACTAGTGTCCAATCAAAGTATCCAATACAGTCCTACAGGAAGGATGCCAATCACCTGTCCGACTAGCTCAGTGGCAACGTCTCCGACTGCAGGACTGGGTGACGCGGGTTCGAGTCTCAGAAGTGACATGAGTTTCTTCAAGGTTCTAGATACGTCTTGCTAGCTGGTGAGTGCAAACTAGCATGAAACCTAGGTCAAGTATGGCTTCCTGCCGATTGCCTCCAACCACCTAATATCATCAGATCCAAAAGAACTATAATAAGCAGAAATATGAGCGAGACAGAAGAGTAACATGGGAAAACATGAGGCTTTAATGGATAGGAGATATCACAAAGTGTGAATGTATCTCTGCACCAGTCAGAACTATTTTGAGCTATACCACGAATAGTCTTCAGTTAATGGTTATTATAATCCAGAAGACCCCAATCAGACAGTCTACATTTCCCTACGTGGCTCAGACTACCTGTCAAACTAAAACCCGGCATCGGTCATCACCACTTCCAATATCGAATGAGTCATTCATTTCGATATGAATAATTTTGATTTCCTGACATCTGTCATGTGTACTGAGCAGTTTGCAAATGCTGTTTTTCCTTTCAAAAAGAAAATGCATCAATTAAAAATAACAACAACAAAATATTGTAATATGATTCACAGCCTCAGAAGATGACCCTTTCTCTCTCTCTATCAGCTGAAATTTTAAAAACGCTAACTTTAATTAAGAAAGAAACAAGTGAAGTAAAAGTACTCCATAGAGAAAAGATGTTTTGCCGAAGTGATTTCGTCCTAAGTCATGTAAAAATATAACATGCCATAACAGTTGATCGGTCAGTTAGTGTAAAAATGAAAGTGAAGGTTTAAATGCTTCAAATAGGAGTTAGCAGCCAAGGCGTGAGTGTAACTAACTAAATTACAAGTTGTCCTACACCAGTGCTTATTTCTCAATTTGTACAATCTACTTGAAGCATAAAAATATTTCGGAGAAACAGACCCCTTTTCATTCAGTGTATATTTAGGTAATTTGAGAGTGTATATGATGAAAAGCAAGTGTTCAGTTGCGTAGATGTCTACGATAGTCATCTTGTTCATTTAAAATTGATAATACTTTCCCCCATAATAGTATACATGTAAAATGTATACAGTAACGTATAACCGTTTTACCAAAGATACTTTATAAAGTCACCTTCAAGCTTTAAAGTTTTAGTAACACTCGTTGTCAATGGACGCGAATATTGAACGCTTGTTTATTGACCCTGGTAGCCATTGGCGGGCAACTCGAAGGCGCGAATGGTTCAATCGTGTACAAGTTGGAAGAAGACGAAAGAATACGAATAAAAGTACATTATATTTATTGTAAACATTTGTTTATAGACTTGTAACTATCTAGACTTTAATTGCCAAACAATATAACTTTCTTAAAGTACTGGTGTTTTGGAGTTAAAGTCGAGAAAGTCCTAGTAATTATCGGTTCGGAGCGTCTTCGCAAATAATAGGAACTTAGGGTTAAGTTCCTTGACACCCGTGTTGTTTTCACAAGATGAAATTGTTAGCCTTGCGTCCAACCTTCACTCTTTACCAGACTCACTGCCCATTAGGTGAGGTTGAAGAGTGAGTCAACCGGGAAGTGAACCTCGAACCACTTGCGTGGCTGGAGGACATCCTACCTGTGAACCTTCATGAGTTGTTTTTTTTTCTCTTAATTCAAAATACTCTAATTTAAAGTATCTGTGAATAATTACACAAATGGTTGTGTACAGAAACATACTGTTTAAATTCTCAGACATTCTAAAGTTCATCGAGACTCTTTGATACTTCACATTCAACTTTACACAATCAATACACTACCAGTTGTTAAAGAAGAAAATATGTAACACGTGCTACAGAACGTACAATGTGAACAGATTGTATTTCTCAACGAATAAATGTTTTTTTGATTATAGCTTGAAGCCACACCGTATTTTTGGTACAAGTATGGAATTTTCAGCATATGATATCGGTAGCCCAAATTTTGCATAGCGACCATAGATATCAGGTGTGCATCGGCAGGGGATCGAAACCCGGACCATGTGCATGGTCGGTGAGAGTCCTAACCGCTGTGCTACCGACGCACAGTTAGCTTAAGTCACAAATTTTGCTGAAGTTATATTGTGCACAGATATTAAAAGTTACCAGGAAAATTGTGCTATACAGTATATGCTATAATTTAAAAAAATATTGTAGATTTATTAGTTGACACTACGGAACGATATCAAGAGACTTCAATCCCCCTTTGAATATGGTGGTTACACTGTGATACGTAAATCAGCTGAATGCCAAACGGGCAGAACAGAGACAGAATTCGCTCAGGCATTAGAGTTTCTGAGCGTATGTCGAAGGTAGACAGGTTATACTCTTTCAGAGAAATGTATCATACTAATCGCGCCCCACGCCCTCTAATGGAATCCAAATGGGAAGCGACGAGTGGGTCGTCGGTGCGAGTGTGACATGGAGGAGATCGTACGAAGAGAAGATGAGAGATTATGGGCAATCGTGGACCTAGTTGAAGAGGACGGTAGAAAATAGAACATAGTGGAGATGTGTTGTCGAAGCCGTAGGTTCCACTCGGAATCCAAGGGAATAATAATAATAATTTCTTTGAACACAACTCAAATCTGTTAATTAATTAATAATTAATTACACTAACAATGAAAACAGAAATATTTTATTTATTCCTATCTGAATAAGTCGTCAGAAATCCCGTCGTTTAAAGTGAAGTTATCTATAAATAACTGCGTCATACGTTACGTAGAAGTACATGACATAATATATGACCACTGGAATAAACAGGCTATATGAATGTTATTCCATTGCTTTTCACACCATTCAATGTTTGACCACCTTGAGACTTGACGGGGAAAAAAACAAAAAAGTGACCAACTTCTGACGTTGTGTCGTGAATTAAGGATAGTTGTATTGGGTGAGCATCTACTGGTGCGTCACGAATCCTTAAAACGCAGTCAGAGCGATCATGCCACCAAGTGTCTTTAGAAATTACCAGATGTTGTCTAGAATGGAGATCTTTGGTTTGCTTCTTTCATTCATTTTCCTGATCCATTTCACTCTGCCACATCCCCCCAACTGTTTTATTTCTCTTCTCATGATATTGCCATCCGATTACTTTATGCGGTACAGTTATCATTACTCGTAATCTGACTGACTGACTTTCAACAAAGAACTTTGTACACAAGTTGCCATACTCCATGTAGCACACAAAAGTAAAGAAAAGAGGGTGGAAGAGATTCAAAAGAACTATAATAAGCAGAAATGTGAGGCAGACAAAAGAGTAATTGATATGAGAGATGAAAAAGAGTCAAAGACTTCATGGTCTGACGAACGGTTTTGGTTTGACAAACTCTAACTCTTTTCAGATAACACTGCTCGTCGAGGAAGGCGATGGCTCAGCGTGCGCAACAGGTGTTTTAGCCATCTCAATCAACTCAACTTCACAACCGAATCGTTTACCCAACACTCCACGTTTCACATCATTATTACTCACCAAATTATACCTAATAACACCGGGGATGAAACGTAAACTTCTGTAGTCGAAGACAGCTAGCCTTTTCATTCCATACACTTCCAATGACCACGTCTCATAGCCATAAAGGATGACAAGGCGGACTTGCTAAGCAGTACATACATACTTTGGTAGATAGCCGGGAGTCATTTTTACTCCAGAAATGAAGTAAGTTGGCAAATATGCTAGACTAACCATTTGCATCCGTGCTGAGATTTCGTCAGAGATCCAGCCCATTGGGGCTGATGCAACTTCTCAAATAAGTGAAGTGGATTCACCATGTGCCAGTTTGCTTTTAAAAATAATAACTGACTTTTCTTGTGGGATTTCTTCGTTCAGAAAATATGTGGATTACTTTACTTACTGATAGTGCAGTACAAGAAAAATTCACTCAATATATACGATCAAAACCTTGCTTAATATGATCAATAAGGATCAATTCGGTACTGGGAAATTATCCTATACGGTGGTAATTTGCTTGAATTCAATATTGAACATAAGCTGTGAAAAAGCATCAATCTTTTTCCCTTCGGTTAGAATATATATGTATAAATAACGGCTAAAGTTAGCATCACACATGATTCCTTATCATTCATATCTTCACTACTGTTACACCCAAAATATCTCTGTATTAACTACTACTGATAATCAAACTTATATGATTCCGATTAAAACCATAATATATAGATAAAAATATCTATAAACTATTATTCTCTAATGAGACCATACACACGAAAGAGATATTACCATGTTCAATAGAATACTATTGACTCTTTATGTCAAACGTATCATGTTTTGTGGAGAAAAGCCATAATTGCTATTAGATACTTTAGAAAATCATCCAGTGTAGCATAACTCTACACTACTTTTGATTATTCAACACCTTTTCAACTCGGTAACATTTTATGTATTTTATACACAGATACAATCCCATTTTATATGCACACTGAAGATTTCTTTCACTAGATAGCAAACTCATCAACTAGTGATTTCAGTGGATAAATTGTTACAGATTAGTGTGCAAACCACTGTTTAACAATAATCTAAGACCGATTTAGAATACCACAGGTGTTTACTTTACTTATTTTCATGTTTGTGTAAACATAGTCGTCGGTGGCTTAGCTGCAGAATGCTCGCCAACCACGCAGGTGGTTAAGGGTTCGATCCCCAGCCACTGACACACTCCTTTACCTCGCTAAGCCAATAATAAGACTGGTAAAGGAGGGATTGTTGGACATGAGGCTAGCAACCGCATCCCGTAAAAATAAACAGCACTGCTATCGAAACTTCAAGCCTTTAGCTTGAAGCCGTCTTTTGTTCCACTGGGAACGTAAAGGAATAAATAAATAGTGTAAACATAATTGCACTTTATCCACATACAGTTTATTTATTTTAACCTTTTCTTCCTTTTTTACAGCTTTTATGACTTTTATGTACAATAATAATTTTTTTATCTCTTCACATACTACTACTTACCTAATATATGCTTATATGAGGTGTGGCAAACTTGATCGCTATTCAGCAGCAATGTATGTCAATTATGTGCAAAGGTTAAATTCTTATCATTATAAACGTGTACCCACCCACCCTTAAATCTCTTTTCCTTTATTTGTCTTAATTTAACTAATGAAGTTTCATCTGAACTCTGTGGATAACCAGTTCATTCGAGTAGATAACAAGAATTCAGATGATTTGAACTGATTAACCTCTCTGAGCAAAGATAGTTTGGACATAGTGTTGATGAAACCCGCTGCAAACACATGAAACAACCGTTCAAAGTTGCGATCAACTCAATCTGGATGATAACCACAAGGTTTCCATCAATTTATCTTCATCAGTAGCATGTGTCATGGCATGGCAACACCACCAACAGCAACAACAACAGACAACAATCGGCATAAATTGAAGGAACCTGAAAGAAACAACCTCTTTTACCTACCTGGGAAACATCGTTTCAACTACAGGCTAACGGAAGTGATGAGAATATCAAAGCAAGAATCGGAAAAGCAAGACAAACTTTCATTACTCTCGAGTCTGTGTGGAGGTCAACAGCATTCAGCACCAAAAATAAGATCCGGATTTCCAACTCCAATGTGAAGTCAGTGCTGCTCACTATACGGATCAGAGACTTGCACTGCGCGTCATAAAGAGCATCTCAAAGAAACTACAGACCTTCATTAACAGTTGTCTTCGCTCAATACCACTCAAGATCAGATGGCCGGCCAGAAAAGATCAGCAACAGATATCTCTGGCAATGAGTGAACCAACACAGCAGGAACCGATTGTGAAACAAATAGGCAGGAAGAAATGGAGATGGATTGGAGGCCATACTCTGAGAAAACCATCAAGTGAGTGACATCACTAAACAAGCCATTGCTCGATTGGAACCCGAAAGAGAAGCGGCGAGTTGGTCGTGAGTGCGAGGGTGACTTGGAGGAGGTCATGTGAAGAGGAGATGAAAACGTGTGGGCAGACTTGGAGGCAGGTGAAGACTCTAGCAGAGAACCGAATGCAATGGAGACGCACGGCTGAAGCCCTATATTCCTCTAGGAATTAAAGGAAACAATAATAATAATAATGTGTCATTGTTATGTTAAAAGACTCAATAATAGGAAATTACTAGAACATGAGAGAAGAAACCACAGTTGCAGGAAGCAAACATGCATTGGACTCTGCTTTATAATGATGCTAAGTGCATCATAAATATATATATATCGGCAGTATCATTTCTAACTGTGATGTAATAAGTAACTGAGGTTCTTGGTGAATTCTTGGAAAGAGAAACACTAGGATTTAAGAGCGCACACGAATTGTAAATACTAGTAAGAACAGCAATATAAACCATAAAGCTAATTCCAACCATACAATATCTTTTTATGTGACAGAATCCAGCAAATTCAGTCAACAGACTATATGGAATTCTTCTTACTTATGCGATAAACTTGCACAATCATCAAGGTAACTCTCTCCAACAGTAAGTAAGCAAGTCATCGAAAACTGCATTTAGGGCATACAATGAAAATTTAGATTTTTCTTTTCAAATCACCATTTAGACTTTCTGATTACATAATATGAAACAACTGGTCTCTTGGACTATACATTTTACACATTACCACTAAGTGGTCACCACTTAAACTTCTTTTTTTTTCTCTTACAAACCACTGACTTATTAACTTCACATGTATATCACATTTACACGATTGCTATTCTCAGGTTACTACTACTACGACTACTGGTGGTAGCTAAAGCAGTTAAACATACACACACACATACATACATGCAAACACAAACACAAATTCAATAGGCTTACCACAGAGAGAGTGGTGGTATTATCACAATGAGTTTATTTTTATGTAAACTGAGAAACAAAAACCCTTTCAACTATTCAGGCAACCCAATACCCACATATCCAACCCGGATACCATACACAGTAGTGAAACAGAGCTTAAAACTATCAACAACAAAAAATAACAAACGAAAACTGATTAGAGAAAAGGCTATAACATAGCACATTCACAAGTGGTTTGATTTACGTCATCTAACAATTCTGTATTCAATTCAATTTACAAGTAAGAGAATACCATGTATATACATATTTATATTGCTTTGGTATTTTGTCTCTGAATTCTACTCAACTCATAAATGTAATTAAATGATTTGTAAAAGTGATAACCCACTTTTCAAGTTGGTTGGTTCGCATGGATTGAAAATTATTTGGTTACAGGATCTCACCATGAGCTGACATCAGTTAGAGAACGATTGGAAAACCAGCTGGGAGTACTAGACAGCTAGCTGCTTCGTCAGCCTAGTTCGGTACTCTCCAACAGTACGCACTCACCTCCAGGGTTCGAATCCAGGACCTCCCGGTTACGAAGTGAGCCCGTAGACCATTAAGCCACTGGGACCCGATCCAATGGCCAGTTCATAAATTCTAACTTATACCAATTCATGACACAGCGCGACAGCTAGCTAATTTCATAGGCCACTATTTGTCCTTACACCCGACCTGCTGTACCCTAATGGTCACGACTTCTCACTAGAACCCAGGTAACTACCTACCTGAATAGGACCAGTCGCTAGTGAGCATCAGATTGATATTTACGTGATAAGCGTCGGTGGCACAGTGGTTAGGACTCTCGCCAACCATGCACATGGTCCGGGGTTCGATCCCCTGCCGACGCACACTCGATATCAATGGTCGGCCTGCAAAATTTGGGCTACCGATATCACAGGCTGAAAATTCCCTACTTGTACCAAAAATACGGTGTGGAATCAAGCTATAATAAAAAAAACACTACAATATATTTCAACAGTAATTCGCCTGATTCAGCGGCAGCAATGAAATTCCGCTCGCCTCTATAGACGATCTAAACAGTATGATATTGATTGCGGTCTAGTTGCTGACCGACTAGGCATATTTTCAAAGGAATTTTCAGTTTCCCTTAGATGTTTACATTTCCCTTTCTCTCTGTCTTTAGTTTATCGCATTTGTTATTGGAGTTAGATGAAGAGTGTTAGATAAGGAGGGTAAGTCAATCGATGAGATTGTGAAGCCAAATCGATTGAGATGGCATACGTTACGCATATCTAACCATAGCCTTCCTCCACGAGCAGTGCTATCCAATTTAGCATCACGTTGGAAAAGAGTTAGGAGTGATCAAACCAAAACCTATCGTCAATCCATGAAGTCTCTGGTTTGAGCGAAGTACGGAGGTGTCTGATTGGTCTCCTGGAAATTCTAAGGACCAATAGGTGGAAAGTACTAGTGATATGGCTAAAAAATCATTGTGATTGGAACAGATGCACACTCTTAGTAATCTTTTATATCCATTAAACCCTATTTTCCCATATTAGTATTCTGTCTCCCTCATATTTCTGTTTAGTATTACTTCTTTTGAATCTCTTTTTCCCTTTTTTGTCTACCTTTGTGTGCTACACAGAGTGTGGCAACCTGTACAGCTGCACCTCTGTACAATGTCCTATTTTGAAACTCAATCAGTCTCATATTATTATGATTATCGTGACAAAACTTACTATCCTACTCATATTAATGAAATACATCACTTTCAACCTTGAACTTGTTTATTTGAAAGATGTTGAACGCATAACTACTGAGTAAAGTTAAAATCATTGTCAATCTTGTGTAGAATAACAGCTGAAAATATCTGGGCAATGGTAAATACACTTTTCCAGAGTTTTGGTTTATAGGGATTAGATTTGTTTATACGAGTTTGACCACGAATTGATATCAGTTAGAGAACCATTGAAAACCAGTAGGGAGTACTGCACAGTGGGTGCGTACTGCCGATGATTCCCAAACTAGTTGGATGGAACAGCTGTTCAGTACTGCCTGTGGCTGGTTTTCAATGGTTCTCTAACTGATATCAATCCGTGGTCAAACTCATATAAACGAATACACTTTTACTATACTCACATATTCATCAGTGTCAATGTTTTTATCACTGTCTAGCTATGCAAAACTGTGATAGAATCAGGACGTGTCATTGACTATTGAATCAGATTACGGACGCAGAACACACATGGTACAAATCAAAACCATTCGTTACAATACAGACATTCTTCTAAATTCTCAGCATTATTATTATTGTTCCCTTGGGTTCCTAGTGGAACAAAGGGCTTCAACTGCACGTCTCCACTTGTTTCTGTCTTCTCCTGTACTTTTCACCTGCATCCGTGTTATTCCATACTCTTTCAACTCCTCTTCACACGATCTCCTCCATGTCACCCTTGGACGTCCCACTCGAGGGCCTGACGCGTGATGTCACCCAACGGCCTCCTCAGCGAGTGTCCAATCCATCTCCACTTTCTCCTGCATATTTGTTGAGCGATTGGTTCTTGTTTTGTTTCTTCCCATAGTTTCTTGTTGGTGATTCTTTCCGGCGGCCATCTGATCTTCAGTATAGAGCGAAGACAGTTGTTGATAAAGGTCTGCAACAGGCTGTTGGAAATATTCGTTGTGACCCACCAAGTTTCTGATCCTTATGGAAGAACTGACTTGACGTTTGTATTGAAAATCCAAATTTTGTTGTTGATGCTGTGTGACGAAGATTTCCAGATTGGTTTCAGGTTGATGAATGTGTTTCTTGCCTTTCCGATTCTCGATTTGACATCTTCGTCCGTTCCTCCTGTAGTTGAGACAATGCTCCCTAGATAAGTGAATGAAGTAACCTCTTTCAAATCCCTCCCGTTGATGGTGATTGGCGCTGGATGTTGCTGCTGCTGTTGTTGTTGTTGTTGGTTCATTATTTTCATAACCTCCGTCTTGTCTATGTTCACCTGGAGTCCTGTCTTTGCTGCTCCTTCGACCAGTTTGTCGGTTTTCGCTTGTAAGTCTCAGCATTATGTTATTCTTTATTCATTTGTTCATTCCTAGATATATCCTCTAGAAGTTGTCTATTTCAATGATGTTATGATGTATGGCAACGTAGAAGAGTTACACATTTGTGAGATTCTGCGACGTTCTCTCTACCCTTTTATTGTTGCACCTGAAGATGTTGTCCAGAAAGACGACGAAAGCTTCGCAACTAAACAAACCAGCTCAGAGAACACTTCTAATCGCACCTGTAATCTTTCAAGTTGATCATGATTGTTGTTTCTACTTTTTATTTCTTTTTGAAAAATACGTTCTGGGGATCGGATGATAAATACTGATCATAGATGGAATTTTCGAAGGCTCTAACATAGTTGTGCATACCGGTTAATCAGTTACTTACTGAACTTATAAAGTATTTGTAAATGACACAACAATTACAGATACTCAGATTTAAGGATTGATACATACCACTTTTCTGGTGTGTCAGAGTATTTCTAACAAGTTTTACAGCAACATTAGTTGACTTTTTCTCCTTACACTCTACAAGTAACCTTAGTATTAATGTGCACATTGCTTCACTTAACATAAAAGAGATTGAATAGAAGAAAAACAACAGATAGACAGGTATAAGATAAACACTGTAAACACCGAATTCAGTACCACTATTTACTGACTAATGTTCTAATTTGTCACACCTGAACTCTGAACAACAAGTAGAAAGTAACATAAAGGGATGAACATAGATAAGAATAAAACCCTCAAAAGTGGTAAAATGTAGTAAAAACCAAGTGATAAAACTCGTAAATACTAGAATAATCAAAATTAAGTTAAAATGAAGATATAGTATGAGTACATCTGTAACACAACAGACAACTTTAAGCTATGTCGCCAGGATTCTTTAAACACATCAGTTTTCTTTAACATTTTTCTCGTTCCTTTGCGTTCCAAGTGGAACATTGAGCTTCGAGTCTTAAGCTTTATAATTTAATTGGCGCTTATGGTGCTTTTACGGGATAGGGGTTGCTAGCCTTATGCCTAACTTTCCTCCTTTCCTGGGCTTACTACTATTGACCCGGTAAGGTTTTCAAGTATGTCAGCCGGGAATTGAACCGTGACTGTGTCTGTGTGGTTAGCGAGCATTCCCACTACTCCCACTGTGAAACCATTAACACAAACCTCACATGCTACACAATCGAAACTCCCCTACATGTTGTTGCCAGTAATTTCATGGATTTGTATATTATGTATATAAATCCGACTTACTTTGGCTTTCCTCCAACATACAGTGCTACTATAGACATTACATCTTAGCACTCTAGGGAAAGCAGTGAGCGAAAGATATATATATATATATAAACATACATTCTATGCATTCCTTATGTCGACCAACAGAGGTGTTTAAATTTTTTTAAAGAATCCTATCATCGATTGTGGTGGATTGGATTATACGTCAGACAGTGGGAAACGAGAAGAGAGGGATATCCTGGACCGACGTGAAGAATCTAGAAGACCTAGATTTTGCGCGTGGATGATTTATGTTTGATGTCACACAAAATCGAAGACTTACAAGCGAAAACCGACAAACTGGTCGAAGAAGCAGCAAAGACAGGACTCCAGGTGAACATAGACAAGACGGAGGTTATGAAAATAATGAACCAACAACAACAACAACAGCAGCAGCAACATCCAGCGCCAATCACCATCAACGGGAGGGATTTGAAAGAGGTTACTTCATTCACTTATCTAGGGAGCATTGTCTCAACTACAGGAGGAACGGACGAAGATGTCAAATCGAGAATCGGAAAGGCAAGAAACACATTCATCAACCTGAAACCAATCTGGAAATCTTCGTCACACAGCATCAACAACAAAATTTGGATTTTCAATGCAAAGGTCAAGTCAGTCAGTTCCTCTATACGGATCAGAAACTTGGTGGGTCACAAAGAATATTTCCAACAGCCTGTTGCAGACCTTTATCAACAGCTGTCTTCGTTCAGATGGCCGGAAAGAATCACCAACAAGAAACTATGGGAAGAAACAAAACAAGAACCAATCGCTCAACAAATATGCAGGAGAAAGTGGAGATGGATTGGACACTCGCTGAGGAGGCCGCTGGGTGACATCGCGCGTCAGGCCAGTGCTCGAGTGGGACCCGAAAGAAAAGCGGCGGGTGGGACGTCCAAGGGTGACATGGAGGAGATCGTGTGAAGAGGAGTTGAAACAGTATGGACTAACAGCAGAAGACAGAAGCAAGTGGAGACGTGCAGTTGAAGCCCTATGTTCCACTAGGAACCCAAGGGAACAATAATGATAATAATCATTGATTAATTCCCTTGGAAATAACTGATTATGATTAAAGTTATGTTAGGAGAAGAACAACTGGATGCTGATGAATTTGGTTAGGCAGCAAAAATCGTCATTATATATACGCATTATATCTATCATTGACTTTACAGCAGAGAATCAATCTAGTTACAAATATTAAATTATTAAAAATGAATCTGTTACTTTGCAATTAACAAAATATCACCTTATCGAGAGAGAGAAAAAAATTCTTATCACAAATTAGTTTTCTCAAGGAAACTGAAATAAAAATAAAACTGAAATACGCCCCCGACAATCAATTAAAATAGTGAAAAAAAATATTTTGAATAGGAATTTGAAGGAGAAGAAATACTTAATAAACTAACTAACTAACTAGCTCAACAATAATATTATTAATAACGAAAAAAAGGATGTTAAACAAAAATTTCGTTAGTCAGTAATTTTAAGCAACTGGTGGTCACAGTTTTCAAGATTTTCAAGGAAAGACTTCGTATAAAAAAAGAAAGTTAATACCGCCGCCTTATTCGAGGGTTGACAACTCTACTCTCTTTTTTTAACTTTCTGTCAACCGAATGTGAAAAATAAAATAAACAAAAAAAGATAACTTAGATAAACAATTTTCACACAAAATCCTTCATATATTACTATTATTATTATAATTATTATATTTGTTATAAGGTAAGTACTTACGAGGTTTATACATAGGATTAGACTCAGGGTTAAGATTGTGATTAGAATTCAGTATTGAATTCATCTTGTCAGCATCTTTCAACTGTCTGTTCCCAATTGTAGATACACCGTTGTTGTTATTATTATTATTGTTACTACGATATTGAGGAAGATGATGATGTTGGGCAGGAGGTGGTGGTGGTGGTGGTGGCAGGGGCGGGGCAGGAACACTAGGACCAAGATGATAGTTATCTTGTAAATCTAATGATTCCAAATCATGATTAAACGGTAGTTCACATTCATTGAGAACAGTTAATCGAAGATTATGAACACCATTGCACAGTGCATGACCTGATTTCCGATAGGCTTTTTCATCAATTGACTGACCAGCAGCTAAACGACTTAGTGTATTACGAGCTGTATTCACAAAATCTGGTGTATACTAGATATTATTTTTTTTTCGAATTAACAAAAGAAAAAATTTGTTTATTAAAATAAAGTGATTAGGGAACACATTTATTCATAAGTTGAATGAATAGCGGAAATACTTTTAAACACAAATGCCTACTACACATTATAACTGTACTCAGTGTAAAATGCTAGAAATGAAATTAGAATAATATATTAAGTTGAAATGAAAGCATAAACAAAATGACCTTAACAACTGACCTTAAACAGTCAATAATAATAATAGTAGTAGTGGTATATTTTAAAGAAAATTCTTAAAACCAAAAGTGTACTTTGACACATTTACATTCATTTTCTAGTATTGATGTTACTTTTTCAAAAAGAAATTTATAAGTATTCTGTATTAGAAAACTTTAAGTATTGGTAAGAGGCCTTCTTTGCATTAGTAGTTAAGCGGTCAAATAGAGACCAACCATGCCGCACGTGATCCCCAGCCGATGTACTCTTTAGCCTGGCTTAGCCAGGTACTAAGTCCGGTAAAGAGGGAAGCTTGGGTGTTCAGGTTTGAAACCCTGTGTTTCCTCTCAGAATGCAAAGGATTAAGAAAACAGGCCTTGTACATAAACATTCGGTAGACATTAAACTCCTCATCCATTTCAGTGACAATACATTTCTAATCGTTACGCTGAGTAGTAATTGGCAAAAGTTGTTTGGAGACATAATATGGAGATTGATGTTCGGTCGGTCGGTTTTCGACATAGAACTTTGCACCGATGTGCAACAGTTCAAGTCGCCACACTCCCTCCATGTAGCACACAAAGCAAGAGAAGAAAGTAGAAGGAATGCATATTAGAGACAGTTAACAGAGGTGTGAGACAAAGGAATAGTAATAACGAAGAACAAAACAGTTTCATCGGAAATCATAAGTCACAAGGAGTGGATGCATCTGCACCAGTCATTGAGAACGATTTTGAGCCATACCACCAATTGTTTCCAACCATGGGTTTTTACCGTCCCGAGGACCCCAACCGGTCAGGGAGTCTACACCTTCCTACGTGGTTTAAACTAACTGTTGTGGATTTCATTGACTGGTGCCATGTTTTGGTTTGACCATCACTGGCTCTTTTCCAACCTGGTCGTATGCCAGCTAACATTGCCTATTGTCGAGCTAGATGATGGGTAGGCTAGGCATACGTAACACGTCCTAACCATCTCAGTCAATGTAATTTCACAGCTTCGTCGATTGATTTCCCCTCCTTACCTAGCACTCGACCGAAGCCTAACCTCAATATTGCTCACCTTATTATACCACTTCACGCGGGAGATAGAACGCAGACACCTATGATCGAAGACAGCTAATCTTTTCATGTCTTCTGCTCTCAATGGCTAGGTCTCACAGCCATAAAGGAGGACGGAGCAGACTGCTGAGCAGTACATACGCCCTTTTGGTCGATAGCCGGATATCGCGTCTACGCCAGAGACGGCGTAAACTGGCATATGCGAAACTAGCCCTCTGTATTCTTGCTGAGATTTCGTCGGAGATCAACCCGTTGGGGTTGATGGTACTTCCCAAGTAAGTGAAGCGGTCAACGTGCTCTACCACTTCACTTCCTATTTCTAAACTAAGAGTCAGTGTAGTCCAGTCCTGTAACATCATCTTACATTTGGCGGGAGCGAATCGCATGCCAAACATTCGTAGATTGAAGCTCAAGGCGTTCAGAAGAACCCGTCGTGTATAGAGAGATATGGCTCAATGTGCTAACCCCTCAACTTTTATACAATGGGCCACGGGTTCCAGTGCTGCTACAACTTACTTCAGTCCCACCCACCCCCATACGATAAGTGTGACTCTTAGCCTGGGTAACTAGGTTAACAGAAGAAATACGGTCCATCATAAACATAAATATAACAGGCGTCGGTGGCATAGCGGTTAGGACACTCGCCGACCATGCACATGGCCCGGGGTTCGATCCCCGGCCGACGCACTCCTTTACCTCGCTAAGCCAGAAATAATGCTGGTGAAGAGGAAAGGTTGAGCATGAGGCTAGCAACCCCATGCTGTAAAATAAACACTGCTACAGAAACTTCAAGCCACTAGCTTGAAGTCCTATGTTCCACTGGGGAACGTGACGGAAAAAAAATAAACATAAATATAAATTTATACTTTCGTTTAAATACACCACAGAAAAGTGTGTTCGCATCAAGTGAAAACAAGTAAACACTTTTTCTAATCTACATACATACTTACTTGATCACGTATAAGTGTAACTTTTTCCATTACTTGATCTACATATTCTGTATTTTCAGTTCGTGCAATCATTTTATTCAACACCATCTCACAAATATACGCTGAACGTTGTTGCATTGAAGTTGATGTCTGTTGGACGTTCAACTCATCTTTATCCTATTGATTTTTGAAAAAAATATATACATATAATGTCATGACTATTGAAAATGTTGGTGGGGGGGGGGGTGAAATAATTGGAAAGTCGAGTAATTACCTAGTTGAATAACAATAGTATTAGTAGTAAATACAACCTAGAGATTTGTTTTCAGTGTTATTTCATGTTTGATGACTAATTGACATCAGTTAGAAAACCATTGAAAACCAGTGTCTCGTGATTTTTAGCTCCATCACCAGCCAATATCATCGGCGAGTGTATATGTCTTCACCTCCGATCTGGTTGCCCCTACTTATCATTCGAATTAACAGTTAGAATCCATGAACCACTGGATTCCGTCCTAGTAGCTTCCTAATGGTACAATGTGCTTGTCTCGTAACCTGAAGGTCCTGGATTTGATCCACGGTGAGGTGATGGCTACAAATCACTGAAGAGTGCCAAACCAGGACGAAACAGATTGTCCAATACTTCCTAGTTTTCAGTGGTTCTCTAACTGATATCAATCCATAAACAAACTTGAAACCACAGATTTGTGTTTTAAGCTTTAGGCTATCTTTATATCATGTAATGGACAGTATCCGTTATTTCTTAGATAGACATCCGGATTCGAAATAAAATATCGACTGATAAAGAAAGTCAAATGTTTACACCAATGAACTACAGCTTTATGATCTGATTACTGATGATCTCAAAAAGCTCATCTCTGATCGTCTCATCTACACATATCGTAAATACTTAATATCAGTAGTGAAAATATGCTGAACAACTGGCAGTTTGAATGAGAAGTATGAACCGAGTCTAACTATCGCAATTTACATTAATTATTAAAAGTAATTCACTCTCAAAATTACTTAACTAAACTTAGATATGACTTGATTCAGTAATGTGTGGTTCTGTGAAGAGAATGAGGTGAATACACACCTAATTAACAATTAACAGTGAAAACTGTTAAGTCTTCATAACATGAAAAATTCTTTGGATGGAAACATAAAACTTTTTGTAGTAGTTTTTGTGAATAACATCAACAACAAAAAACTTACTGATAAGGCACGAATTGACTTTTGATATTCCATCATCATTAGATCATCAGAGACAGCTAGAAAATCATGCATACCAGTTAAATCATTGACACAAGTGTACAATAAATTCACAGCTTCTTCATATGCCTTACGAAATGCTTCATAATTTGATTCAACAGACTATATAATATAAAGAAATAATAAAACGGCATAATGAAAATAGTCATCAAAAGGAGACAAATTTATGAACACGTTAATTATTTGAGCAATGTTACCTTCGTAGTATGACTTACATTTGGCAGAATTGTCATGTGAACAACGCAGAAGTTAGGCGTTAAGGTCCAAGATAAAAATATAAGCCAAGTTATATACTACTATCTCATGTATGTGTTGTCGCACCTACCTATTCACTGTCGACCTCGACATGTTATGTTAGTGAAAGCAGGATGCAGTTAGAAAGACATGACTACGCTATGGTTGTTCATTATCGAAATCCAGAATGAATCCTACAAATTTAGCCGAAACTCAAAAACATGTTGCTAATCTAAAAACGCTTAGCAACAGGACCTTATAGTTGGACTTCAGAGGCTTTTAAGAATAGTGATAATGACAATAGATAAAGCATGAAGATGTGAGATATCCCATGCCATATTGGTATTAATTGTTGATGATCCCATTAAAATAAGGATGGGGGAAAATCTTCTTGTAATAATCACAAGAGGATTAACTTGACTAGTGGATGATCTAACATCTCAGGGTTCATAGACATACGAAGATTATGTGGGACCCAGAAAAAGTGAGTACGTGAAGACCATGGAGGTTTGAGGTTTTTAAAAGGGTGCATTAACCAAGTCTTAATCATTAAATAGATTCTTGAGCACAGACATACTCCCAGATGCCCAACGCCTGGCCCCTATTCAGGTAGGTATTTACCTGGATTCTAGTGGAGTTGTGTCCAGTGAGGTACAGCACGTCGGGTGTGAGGACAGATAGTCGCCGATGACATTAGCTAGTGGTCGCATTATGTCGTGAATTGGCAGAAGTTGGCATACATGGACTGGCCATCGGATCGGGTACCAGTGGCTTAATAGTCTACAAGCTCGCCTTATAACCAGAAGGTGCTGGGTTGGAACCATGGAGATGAGTGCGGAATGATGAAGAGTCCCAAACTAGGCTGACGAAACAGCTAGCTGTCCAGTACTCCCAGCTGGTTTTCCAATGGTTCTCTAACCGATATCAGCTCATGATGAAATCCTGTAACCAATCAAATCAAATCCCCGCAAACCAACACTTGAACTTGCCGTATTTCTTGACCTGAAAGAAGCGTTTGATACCAACGTTCGAGAGGTGTTGTAGCAATTTCCGGTTGTTAGAGAAATACTAAGAAAGTGTACTCAAATTCATGCAACCATGTAAGAGCTTTTACTTAGTTTTCACCTGAAATGACGGTAACTCCTAGTGTCCAATACCATCATTCTAAGTTATTTTTACTGTAGATGTACAGGCCGTAGACGTAACTCTGTCTTCTACTTTTGTTTTGAAGCAATCAACAATCAGCAATCTTGTTTTGTTAATCTTTTTTCATTATTACTTTTCTTCTTGACGTGTAGACAAAATATGTGTGAGAAATGGGATCACTACACAATTACGCAAATTTCTATGTTGATAAGGAGTTGCTCAATGATAAATTTGAAAAAATGTAAAGAAAACCTAACATTTTATTGAATGAAGTAATAATTAAATTAAATAATACAGATATCGACTCATGCTTTCTATCATTACTTATATCTAAACTATGGAAACAATACCAATAATAATACAAAGTGCGTTCTATAGTTTCGTATTTTCAAACAAAACAAAAGAAAGAACTGTGTGCTCGTCAGATTTTGAAAGAATAGATGGGATTTATAGCTCAAGTGGATGCTTTAGTACCGCGTTCAAAATCTATACGATGTTTCAGTCAAAATAGTGTCTTTATTTGTCCACATGCACTGACATAAGAAAATACATGTCATGTCTTTGAACGCAGGAAATACTAAGAATGCCAAAGAGTTTCTAGGAGACTGATACTCGGATCAGTCTACACTTAAGAAACATTCTGATATAGATCAACTTTACTGATCAACCAATAACAAGTTGCATAATTAAATACCAAGTCAATGAAACAAACAATTAACACCGACTCGAAAAAACACAACGGTAAGAAATTTACTGAAGATAACTAATCACAATCAAGGTTATGTGGTTCCAGTTTTAGCTAAATAATAGGCGACTGAAGGACAGATACAGATTACTCCCATTATCCATCAAAACTTGCCGCCTGGTATTTAAACAATCAATTCTGAAAGCCTGTAAACGACTCATCTTTTACAACCTCTGTTCAACTAATCGAGTTCATTCTAAGAAACAGCTCAGTACTAAATATAACAATAGTTATGAAGACATTTTTAACCTATGGTACACTACTTGTCATTACAAAACTTATAATAAAAGCAGAAATATTCAAAAAGCAAAAAAGTTATACACATGTATAGCTTTTACCTTAGATGAAGGATATTTGAATAGTAAATAAGCCATATTAATAACTTGTGGTACAAGTTGTTCCATTTGTTCACAGGCTAACTGAATTTTACTAGACGATTCTTCATCCATACTTAATGAACAGAGTTGATAAGCTGATGATATCATAGATACAGAACGTTTCTAAAAGTGGAAAAAAAGAACACAGAGACAAAAAAAATCGCTGGCATCTTGTGTATTCATAATAATACTTAGTTAGGTGTAGATTAAAAGTAGTTTTACGAGTAATGAAAACCGCTGATTTTCAATTATTATTATAATGGCTATTACAATTGGGTTAGACTTAAACCGTTGAACGACATTACGCACACACACGCAATGCTCTTGAATGGAACCTAAGTGGGAAGCGACGGGTTAGCCATCCAAGGGTGACATGGAGGAGACCGTGTGAGTAAGAAATGAAATCTTATGAGCAATCGTGGAGTGAGCTAAGAAAGGTTGAAGTGAACACAGTGAAATGGTGACATGCTGCTGAAGCCCTATGCTCCACACGGAACTGTTTTAAAGAAGTGAAAGTAGGCGACAGATGCATGATATCACCCTGCCTGGTTAAGCAAAGGTCAAACAAAATCTATTCGCAGCGCTATTCTATCTCATCTTGTGGAGACAGAACACAAGATTGACGTTAATCATGCTTTCAGGGTCATTTACCGCATACCTACGAATCTCAATTTCGCCTTAAGAGTTCGATTACTAAATATTGCTGAGGCTGTGGGGATCCATATTAATAAGCCTAATTTATGCACCCAAAAGAAGTTAGTTCAGTCATTATCATTACCTTGACCATCCAGGTTTGAATAATTCAGAATTTTTGTGAAATTTCCCTAATTTTAGTTGATATTCTATTCGCTATTATATCTTTATTATTATTATAATTTAAGCATCGTTAATGAACTGTAATAGCATTGATCATACTTTACAAATCGATATTATTTTAAAAAACGCTAATATTGTTATTAACTACTAATTTAAAATATTCTGTGTATATAAGCATATCTATAATTGTAGAGCCTGGAAGAGGAATTTATCGAAAAGAATATTCTTTGCTCGATTATTTTGTGTTTTATAGATGTCTGAATGAATATTTTTGCTATATCACTCGATGTCAAGTCACTCTTCACAAACGTCCCAATTAGGGAGACGATTTGCTTCCTTTACAAATAAATGGAAGACACAACAACTTGAATATTCGATTACAGAATCCCAGAGTGAAAAAAAATTCTACTGAGATGCATTCTGAAAGTCTAATTCACAGACAGTAAGACGGTGTAGCTATGGGTTCACTATTAGGTTCAGTATTTGCAGATATTTTCATGGCAAGTTTGAAAAACGGTCCACTGAAATGGAGCTGAATTGTTTGTTCTCATTTCTATGTCTGGATGAGTTCTTTTCGTGAGTAATAATAATAATAACATAGTAATTCATTTAGTATCCATAAAACAGGTTTGAATTCAAAAATTCTCTGTTAGCATAAATATTACTAGTCAATAAGACATAGCGGTTAGGACGCTCGCCAACCATGCACATTGTCTAGGGTTCGATCCCCGGCCAACGCACTCCTTTACCTCTCTAAGCCAGAAATAATACTGGTGAAGAGGAAAGGTTGGGCATGAGGCTAGCAACCCCATCCTGTAAAAATAAACACTGCTACAGTAACTTCAAGCCACTAGCTTGAAGCCCTATGTTCCACTGGGGAACGTGAGGGATAAAAGAAAGAAGAAGACAAACCTTGAGATATTTATCGAATTGAAATCTAAAGATCTAATCTAGTAACGTTGTGAACTACAAAAGCTAGCAAAGTGGACGCACATCTGATAAAAAAACTGACATGAAGGAAAAATATATTGACAATTTCTCCATAATGGTTAAGATTTTATTTTGATAAATCACACAGTGTTGTACAGTTATATTAACTGATGACGTTTCGAGCACAAACTATTGCTCATAATCATACAAGTTGACAATTTCTGTTTAGTTATACAGAATTGAGTGCGTCAGTGGTGCAGCGGTAAAATGCTCACCAACCATGCTCGTGGTCCGGGGTTCAATTCCCAACCGGTGCACACCTTTACCTCCCTTAGCCAGTTACAAGCTCGGTAAAGAAGGAAATTTGGGTGTGAGGCTAGCAACTCCACCCCGTAAAAATAAACACCATTGTTACTGAAACTCCAAGGCTTAAGCTTGAGGCCCTATGTTCCACTCGGAATGCAAAGGAATGAAATAATAATAATATACAAAATTGAAACAATAAAGGATAAATTACCTGAAATAGTTGAGATGCAGCATCTATTCGTTGTTCAGACCCAAATTTAGTTGCATCACTTAACGCCATTAAACATTCCTCTTTAGCCATGAAAGCATTTGAAGTATAATCAATAGCACAACGTATAAGTAATTGTTTTAATGAACTTGTTGTTTTTAACAACTTTTGTATAATGTCATCCACATGTCTACTATTGACTGGCTAATATAAGAAGAAGAAGAAGAAAGATATATTATAGGAAACTCTTGAAGTATAAATTAAGCTACACTTAATATATCATCAGTGAGATAGTTATGGGTTTACATTATGAAAGAATCGAAACATTGATACAACAATTTACCAGTTTACTAATGCTAATATATTCACCAATACACAGAAAGCTAGTGTTGCATACGCCGATATTGATTAAATTGTAGATAATGAAAAACCTAGAAGGGAAAAAATAACTATACTATATACTACTGATTGACTGAGATGAGTAGTTGTCAACCACTCACATCAACCAGTGGTGTTCACTAGCCAAATCGAAGTTATCTAAACAACGGATGGTCTTTACACTCGTTTGGAGCCAAGCTCAACACTGGTGTACCAGGTATGATTCAGCCAGTCAGAAATCGGGTGATCTGAACTGATTGAGCCATCTGAGCTGAGTCAAACCGGGCACACCGCTGATGAGCTCGACCCTAAACGGACGAAACGACAGTCCAGTGTTTAGATAACTTCAATCTGGTTGATGTGAATGGTTAACAACTACTCATCTCAACCACTCAGTAGTGTATAGTTTTACGCATTCACGCTTGGTTTCTTGATTACCATACACGGTATCAAGCAGGTCGTATATTGAGATTTGAATAATCTCAGTTTCTAAAGGAAACTATGGGGAAATAATCACCTCGAACTGTGTGAATTGTGAATTAATTTGCAAAATACGAACTAATTTGGAAATTTAGAAAATTAAGAAAAATGACTAGCTTTAATTATCGCAGCTATATTCGAAAAGAGTCCCATTGTTTACAAGATTTCATCATGAGCTGACATTGGTTAGAGAACCATCGGACAACCAGCTGGGAGTACTGGACAGCTAGCTGTTTCGTCAGCCTAGTTTGAGACTCTTCATCACCACGCATCCACCTCCAGGGTTCGAATCCATGACCTTCCGTCTACAAGGCGAGCTTATTGACTATTAAACAACTGGGACCCGATCCGATGGCCAGTCCATGTATGCCAACTTCTGCCAATTCACGACATAGTGCGACCACTAGCTAATGTCATCGGCGACTATCTGTCCTCACGCCCGACGTGCTGTACCCCACTGGTCACGACTTCCCACTAGAACCCAGGTAACTACCTACCTGAATAGGGCCAGTCCCATTGTTATTATTACTATTAGTCAGATTCAACGAAGTATAGCAATTTCATGAAGTTAAAATTACACCATATTGCTGATAAATGTTTTTCAGACTTTTTCTTTAACTTGTTACAGCTTACCTCTACATCACTCTACAATAATTTACACCCAAAATGTTAAATCACCACCAATTCATCACTTTTGTAGCCATTATCACAGGATCACACTGTTAGAAATTATTTAACTCCATCAATAAAGGTGGAGTGGTACACAGCAACAAAAATCTAACAATTCCTAAAAAGGTATTCAACTCTTCCCTTCACACTCTCCTGCAGTCAACTTGCCACTGATTTTTCAAGAACTCACTTTCTAATAAGATAGTCAAAGTGAGAAATGAGAAGAATCCCTATAATTTCAGGATTTCTGTATATATCATGATTATTATTATATATTATTGTTTCCTTTAATTCCTAGAGGAACATAGGGCTTCAGCCGTGCGTCTCCATTGCGTTCGGTTCTCTGCTAGTCTTCACCTGGCTCCAAGTCTGCCCACATGCTTTCATCTCCTCTTCACATGACCTCCTCCAAGTCAACCTTGCACTGACGACCAACTCGCCGCTTCCCTTTCGGGTTCCACTCGAGCAATGGCTTGTCTAGTAATGTCACTTGATGGTTTCCTCAGAGTATGGCCAATCCATCTCCATTTCTTCCTGCCTATTTGTTTCACAATCGGTTCCTGTGTTGGTTCGCTTGCCAGAGATCTCTGTTGCTGATCTTTTCTGGCCATCTGATCTTGAGTATTGAACGAAGACAACTGTTAATGAAGGTCTGTAGTTTGTTTGAGATGCTCTTTATGACGCGCAGTGCAAGTCTCTGATCCGTATAGTAGCACTGACTTCACATTGGAGTTGAAAATCCGGATCTTATTTTTGATGCTGAGTGCTGTTGACCTCCACACAGACTTGAGAGTAGTGAAAGCTTGTATTGCTTTTCCGATTCTTGCTTTGATATCCTCGTCAGTTCCGTTAGCCTGTAGTTGAAACGATGCTTCCCAGGTAGGTGAAGGAGGTTGTTTCTTTCAGGTTCCTTCCATTTATGCTGATTGTTGTCTGTTGTTGTTGTTGCTGTTGGTGGTGTTCCCAGGAATCTTCATCACCTCTGTTTTCTCTATGTTCACCTGAAGTCCTATCTTCTCTGGATGCTTTTCTGCCAACTTGTTGCTTTTCACTTGCATATCTTCCAGTTTGTGGGAAATCAGACATATATCATCGGCGAAGTCCAGATCCTCAAAGTTTTTTGTGTGAGTCCATTTTATGCTTGTTTCCTCATTGCCCGCTGTTTGTCACATTATCCAGTCTACTGCAATCAGGAAAATCATTGGCGATAGTAGGCAGCCTTGTCTTACTCCTGTCCTCACTTCGAAGGATTCCGTAAGTTTCCCGTTGTGGATTACTTGGCATGATTGTAAAAATGAAGTTTTTTCATTAGTCTGTCTGGTGATTTAAAAAATCCAACACAATGAAAATTTGAAAAAAAAGCAACGCCTTCAACTATAAGAACACACATGTAGGCATTCCAATAAATTGTATCGAATTTCATCACTTTTTGATATGAGTAAAACATCAGTTTATCCATCAAAGAAGGTTGGTAAAAGGTAACCGTACACAATTCTTCATGTAGCGGTGAGGCATTTGTTCAGAGCAAATATCCAGTTACTATCATTCTTACAGTACAAAGATATTAACACAATGAGTAAGTTGAGGACAAATGGTCTAAGAAATATGGAAAAATTCCCTCCACTTTCATGTCAATGGAATCCAGTTACAAACCAGGTAAAGGTTAAAGATACATAATATTACACTTCCTTGAAATGACAAAGATTTATGCATAGAGACGACTATTAGGATGTAATTGGTGGATGGTGACTAGCAGTGGAATCCAGGATGCGCATTTCGTCCTATTTGGGACTCGTCATCTGGATGTGCCTACATTCCCCAGTGAGTGATGATGTTCCCACCGAGGCTCGAACCCAGTGACCAGTGCCAAAGCGTTATCCACCAGACCACTTGGGCCACGAGAGCCGCCTCTTGTGCGACGGGTCATATTAATGATTTAATTGAATTTTAGATTTTCCCATCGATTGACTGGACCGAAGTGCTCGGTCTCAGGTTAATTCAATTAAATGACTATTAGGATGGTTCGGAATCGATCTAAGCTTTCCATAACCCGATAATTTCAAAACCAACTTGACCGTATCAAAAATACTATTTTAAATTCATTCTAACAACTGTAATACTCTTATTTATTACTTTACTAATACCAGACTTTTGATTGGAAAACGCTTAACCTGTTATGTAAACTTACAATAACAAAAATACGCTTTTCCTAACTTGTGACGTTTACTGTAATTTTCACAGCTTAATTAAAATGATACAGGCAGTGGCTTGCTTTGTCTTATTACAGCTTGTTTTATCACTTTTTCAGTCGAATGGATAAAGTAACGAACCAGTGAAATAAAATCTCACATTGACTTCAGCCAAACAAAATTATCAATTACAAGGACATCCACAAGGAGAACATAGTATCTAAGATCCTCGTTACATAAATTTTCCACCATCAACAGTTATGAAATTTCCAATTTAACTAGCTAAATAAACAATCATACAAAACAGTCATGATTTCACTCACACACACTAGATTTAATTCCATAGCATGCGACTGTGTTAGTGCATATATGGGTAATATATTTTGCCCGGAATGCCATTCACTAAATTACACTACCGTATGAAACATACATTCAATGCGAGATTAAATTCTACCACAATGACAAAATTCCTCCCTCTCTCTCTCTCTCTCTCTCTCCTTACACACACACACTACTCTTAAATGAAAGCGTACCACAGGCGCTCTGGTGATGTACTAACATAACAAGAAACAACAGTAAGTTACAACTATTAAAAAATGTTAAGAAAAAAAGAATAGACAAAAGAACTACACTTACTTCCTTAGAATACGCTAATACTAATTCAGATGTAACATTTTTAAGCTGATTACAAAGTTCATCGACAGTGGAACGGCGTTTTGAACTGATTTTAGATGAATCAACCAATTTATAAACTAGTGGTATAAGTTTTCTTAAAGAAGACTGAAGAAATTCACCAACATTAGCAGTAGATTTCTCTGTTGGATTAGTAAATATGCTATTCTAAAATGAAAGAGGTAATAAAAAGCCACAGTAAACAATAGCAACGTAACTTACAGAACTACACAATTGTAATCATGATGAGAATGTACACCATATATAGGGGTGCCGAACTAATTAAATGTGCACTACTACACTTAACATTTACATTATATCAAATAACTTGAAAGTTTATGTGATATTCGTTACATATCTATCGATTGTGCAACTGTAAGATTACAGTAACACTTGGAAACAGGGTGGACACTCAGAAATACATTACATAACAACCATCTTAGACCGATAAAATGTTAGGATGTAATCCCATCAAGCAGAAATATTAGGATATACCTTAAAACCATCTATCATAAAAAGCGTTATGTTCTTATCTACCTAGAAATTCATTATATATATATATATATATGTATACGTAATAAGAATTTTCAAGTATTCATTTTTGTAGGGATTTAGTTTGAGTGGTTGGAGGATTTCATCATGAGCTGACATCAGTTAGAGAACCATTGGAAAACCTGCGGGGAGTACTGGACAACCAGCTGTTTCGCCCTAGTTTTGGGACTCCTCAGCGGTACGTATCCACCACAGGGGTTCGAACCCAGTACCCTCTGGCTACAAGGCTAGCTAGCTCGTAGACCATTAAGCCACTGGGACCCGATCCAATGGCCAGTTCATGAATCCCAACTTCTGCCAATTTATGACATAGTGCGACCACTTCGCAATGTCTTCTTTGATGAGTTACTGCCTCACCTTCAACCTGCTTCACCCTACTGGTCACGGCTTCCCACTAGGACGAAACAGCTGTCCAGTACTCCCAGCTGGTTTTCCAATGGTTCTCTAACTGATGTCAGCTCATTATGAAATCCTCCAACCAATATAATAAGAACTTT
The DNA here is from genome assembly GCA_944472155.2 of Trichobilharzia szidati. Lineage (NCBI taxonomy): Eukaryota > Metazoa > Platyhelminthes > Trematoda > Strigeidida > Schistosomatidae > Trichobilharzia > Trichobilharzia szidati. The sequence continues at coordinate 80,244,066 of OX235274.1, forward strand.
TTAACTGCTGGAACTCACTACACCTTGAACCAATGCATATTCATATTACAGTCTAACAACACAAAGAGCATATAATCAAATAATGCGTAAGTTTGTCCTTTTGGCCTGCTTGTACTTGTTGGAATATTATCTTGAAACTCCATTTTTTTTTATTACAGCTTGATGCCACACTGTATTTTCAGTACAAGTATGGAATTTTCAGCATGGATATCGGCAGCCCAAATTTTACAGGCCGACCATAGATATCGGATGTGCGTCGGTAGGGGATCGAACCCCGGACCATGTGCATGGTCGGCGAGAGTCCTAACCACTGTGCCACCCTAACGTATTGTTCATGTATCAGGTTATGAGCCATAATTGTCACATAGGGGCTGAGAATATGACACAGTCACTTCTTCTACTACAGACAGACAGTCACTCAAGTTGAAGTAGTTGAAATGACATTCAAACCTACGACCAACTGGTTGAAAACCAAGTGCTTAAACCACTGAACCATATCTCGAAAGTTGGAACACAGTAACCTTGAACAATACTATTAGACTGTTAAAAGTAAAGGGAGGAGAATAATGTGTGAAAACGTTTAATTACTCTACAGAATAACAATTTTATATCAGATACTAATATCCCAATGCTCATAGTATATGGTTGAATCGTAACACTAAGTTGTTTATTTGATAGAAATAGAATCAAGAATGCGCGCATTGCCTCAATCGGGTTTGTTAGTTGAATGAACCTGCATCTCAGTGCAGTAGTTTTCAAACTAAGACCAGGGAGCTGCACCCATCATTTAGAATGCCAAAGTTTTACCTGAATACACCCCTAAACCGCCTGTCTACATTGAGGTCGCGACTTTTGTTAACTTATACACTTAAGAAATATTCCGCGAGTACAACATATAAACATAAATACAACAAACTGTTATACAGTATATAAATAAAATGGTTTACCATAACCACAGTAAACTTTGTATAGAAATAACAAAAAATACATTACTTCGAACCCATTTAGAGCTTCTAGAAGTTTGCCAGAAGTTGGTAATCGAATACCATTAGATTTGTGAACTCCATTGAAAACTGATTGAATTATCTCTACCGAATCCGATAAGGAATTCGAAACAAAACTTCTTGAGTCACGTGCGATTGGGAGGTCAGGATATCGTAAACACACCTGAAAATAACGGAGACAGAATTTTCCTTGATCAATAAGTCAAAGAAGCTATATGAGCATATCCTAAAAATTAAACTAGAGTGGGTAATTTCACGGAATTCAACTGTAGCCATCTAATTATTTAATTACCTAAAACTTACTTGCCCAAAGCATTTTTTGATGTACCAGTTTTTGAGCCACACTAATTGTGTGAGGGCTGATTATACTACCCGGATGCCTACGCTGAAGTGGAGTAGGTTTCAAGCCGGTAGCTTATTCGCTCAACGTCGTGCTTTTATAACTTGAAATCCATTAAAGTAAATAAATTAATTGCTAATTCAAGTGACTTAACGACTTCACATTTGATATGAGATGCGTGCAGGTGGTTACACAAATTAAAACCAGAAGCCCCAATAAAGTAGTGGCAAACCAATACACCAAGAAACACACGTAATACACTACACAAAAGATACTACTCGCTTGCTAAAATAACTCGATAGTTGAAATGGCATTTAGAATCATGATTCTCGAAAAATTCAGAAACTGAGAAAGTTCATGTGCACACTTGTCTTACCATAAAGTTAAATGAGCTCGTTAATCTGCATAATTCATTAAGGTGACTTACTTTACAAGATGTATGTAATAATGGAGTATTGTTTTTTAATATGTAGTTGGAAGATTCAATTCTTCTCCGGTCTTCAGGATCAATTAAATCAGCTGCACGTTTACTTGACAAATTGATAAGTTGTAATACACGAGGGTGGAAGTTATTCCACAAGCGGTTAAGCTCCTAAATTATTTAGGAAAAATAGCAAATAAAAGGACATGTGAACGAAATCCAATCAATGTTTCAAATTTGAAAAGCATAATGGTTACTAAAGACATGCCATTTCTAGGAATAAGGAAAGTTGGTTTTTAATACCGTTTCTTATACTGAAATGCCTCTCCACTTGGCAATCAACTCACTGGTGTTGAGTGAAATCTACCAATAAATTTTGGAATTCACAAGTACAGAAACAGTATGACATATTAAGGAGTATACAGAAAGAGATTCGTAAACATACTGGTACCCCTATCAATATAACACCTTGAAAAAGGTTTCCATCTCAAAGCACGTGTTCTTCAAATTCCGAAATAAAATATAGGAACCATTATTTAAATACTTGAATAACTTTTCAAAATTGGGTCACGATTTTAAACTTCACTTTACCTACTATAATTAGGATAAGTAAGTGGCACCATTAGACTGCATATGATATAGTTCACCGCTTTGAGCACTTGACTTTTAGCTATTAGGTGCCAGTTTTGAATCACGCCTCACCTACTTTAACCTAGACAGCTAGGTGGCCCCACCAGTATTCACTACAAAAAATAGTAACAGACTATGTGCAATACATGCGGCTCATTCATACTCATAGATTTGTATTGATTTTCTTGTACATGTGTGTCAATTGCTAAATAAAATCAACCTATCAAAGCTGTTTATATAATGGTCACTTGGGAAAGATAACAGTGGAAGGGGATCAGAAAACAAATAGATGAGAATAGATTCCAGAGTTTTCAAAGTACTAATTTTAAAATACTACTGCAGGAAATATGAGTCCAAATTTAGCATCTGATTTCCATTTCCAAGGTGAATAGGTTCTCAACGCAGAACTTAACACAAAAATGCAACAGTTTCAGTCACCACACTTCATGGAGCATACAAATGTAGAAACAACGTAAAGGAGCTATAACGAAAGGAAATGCACGATATGAAGGGTGATGAAGATGCAATGTATCTGGAATATATGAAGAGTGAATGTATCTGCCCTATTTAGAACGATTTTAAGCAATTTCACCGAACGTTCCCAGACAACAGTTTACATCTCCCCACGTGTCTCAAACCAACAGTCAAAGATTTCATAGGGTGATGCCACAGTTAGGTTTAACCAATCCTAACTCTTTCCCTATGTCAGATAACATTCCTCAATGAGGAAGGCGATTATTTTCCAATTATCACTGATCAGACAGACCATGTTAAGACAGTAAATCTGGATTCAAGTGCTAGATAATAAAACGTGTGATTCCAAAATGACGAGCGGTGTTTGGTTTCACAGAGCTCTCTACACTGTCTGTGGATTATACTTGCAGTGGTCATACTGGTTCCATTTGAAATATCTTCACCATTTGATATCCTTTAACTATCAGAGCCTCAACAGCGGTAACAGCTTTCAATTAGATGGCAATCATATATTTTCCGTCAATGACCAGTCCAAAAAACTGTAATGAACCAGGTAAAATTTTACATATGCTATGCTGATTAGAATTACTTTAACATCACACTTTAAGCAGAATAACTGAGATCCTGTACGTTTAACGCATTCCACCTGCATCATATTCCAAGGTGAATGAAATGCTCTTAAATCCGACTTTTGCCATATTCATAGCATGAGGCATTAAATGATGCTTGAAATCATCAAAGTACTATGCCGCAAAGTACAGTTCCTGAATCCAGAATCTTACTTTTTTTCAAAGAGGTGTGTACACTGGGATGTGAAACAGGAAATCATTTTATGAAGAGTTAATAACATGATATCTAGTAACCGTCCAAATTGCAAATATACGAAAATAAAAATAAATAACATTTGTATAACTGGACATATTCTACGTAAAACAAACATCACAAAAACACACCACCTACTCGGTGAGATGCAACCGTTTGAAATTCTGTTATTCCGCTAAGCACAACCTCAAAATGTTGGTTGAGAATCAGAGCATCAGCTATATCGGCCAAGATAAGTAGTCTACTCAGAGCAGCAAGAAGGGTATTGATGGCTCGACACACGTCACCTTGATACGACGTGTTCACTGGGTCGGAAAGGAATTTGGAGACTGTGGAATAAAAGTACTCTCCTGTATCAAGAACGTCTGTCTTAGCAGTTAGAAAGTCCGATACCAGCGATGGAACACTCTCAGTAACGCTAAAGTTATCGCCTATAGATTTTAAAACCTGAACAAGAATATCTTAAAATCTTCATCATAAGTTACTTCTTTGATCTTCGATAAAATCTCGTCTTGTGGTTTGGACTTGGGCTGGTATGCTCCAGTGATGTGTCTGTTCCGTGCAAAACTCTTCACCTTTGCAATCAGTGGTTCTAAAATGCATTCCACAGCCTTTGTGCGTGTCTCTGTACCGTATAATGGCTTGAATTCAATAAATTCCATCAACTCACACCGTAAACAACAACAATAACCTTAAATTTGACTTCGTACAAGGTTAAGCAACAAAGGTACAATGTCCAACATACATTCACTACAAGATCTACAAGATGCAATGTCCTCTTCTATGAACTATTATAGATAAAAATAATCTCTTGACATTCACTTCTGATATCTCTTTTCACCAGTTAATCTCTTCACATGTTAGTCGTCCAGTGTGGTCGGAAGGGAGATTATTATTCAATTAGTGGAGGCTTAGAAAGGAAAAAGAACAATTTAATATTCAGATTCAGATGATAAGGATAGAAGGCTCTTGTGGCCTGTGTTAATCCTTGCAGAATATATCTCTGCGGAGATCTAACTTCTCTTTGAAAGCGTTCACCGATGGAGCTGATACTACTGAATCAGATGAGGAGTTCCAATCGTTGACCACTGTGAGAGAATCTAAATTCTGCACGTATTTTAATCGTCCTTGGTTTGAGCACCTTTCTGCGGTGACTCCCTCCCATCCTAAATGGGGAGTAAAGTTTAGAAAGGTCAGTTCCTAAATCACCCTTAAGTATACGGTATGCTAAAACTAAGTCGCCTCTCTTCCTTCGGTATGACAATAGGAAGAGATTTAAATGCTCCATCCTCTTATCATAAGGAAGATGTGAGATACCACTAACTAATTTTGTTCCTACCCTCTGTACTCTTTCCAGGATATATGCCTCCTTTTTAAGCATGGACTAGCCGCTTGTATGCAGTATTTTTAAATGAGGCCTGACATATGTTGTGTGGAGTATTTGGAACATGCCATCGTCTAATCGCTTGAAAGCCCTTCGAAGTGCCCATAGCATTCGAAAAGCCTTAGCTGTGGCTGCATTGCAATTTGCAGTTGTTTTCAAATCATTGCTGACAATGATTCCTAGGTCCTTCTGTTCGTTAACATCAGGTAGTTTTATGTCCCCTAGGGAGTACGACGTATAAGACTTCTGACCTAAGTGCATTACCGCGCTTTTCCTAGAATTCATTTCCAAACTCCACAGGTTCGACCACTCAGCTAATTTATCTAGATCAGTTTGTAGGGCCGACCTATCCTGGTTATTATTTACAGTTTTCCAGATCTTAATGTCGTCCGCAAATAATAATGAAGATGAAGTAAGAATCCCCAGTAGTTCATTAACGTATACTAGGAATAGCAAGGGGCCTAAAACCGTTCTCCTTAGGCACTCCACTGGATACTGCTTTACACCCTGATAGTACACCGTTAACTCTAACCTTCTGCCTTCCATCCATTAGGTAATTCCTTAACCACTCACATAGGCATTGGTCTAGTCCGAAACCTTAAAGTTCACTAAGGAGACCTAAGTGGCATACTTTGTCGAATGCCTTGCTAAGATCGATAAAAACCACGTCTAACAGAAGGTTTTTATCTCTGGCCTCAACCCATTCTTCCCTAGCCAATAGTAGGTTTGTCAGGTATGATCGTCCTGGTCAGAATCCATGCTGTTCCACAGCCAACAAACCGTGTTTTTCAATATAAGCTAATAGCTGATCCCTTATAATAGTTTCCAATACCTTTGCCATTATGCATGTCAGACTCACTGGCCGGTAGTTAGATACCAATTGCTTGTCCCCCCCCCCTTTGAAGGTAGGGCTAATAATGGCACCCCTGGGTAGCTAAGCCTGGGTCAGAGACATTTTGAAAATAGGTGAAGTGACACAATCTAGTGTATTCCTAAATCTCACCCAAGCTTCCTCGACAGTCAGACTCGTATCAACTAACCAGTCAACTGCAGTTGCTGCGTTCCGGATTCCCCGTATATCCGCTTTCCAAATGTTTGGACGAGCAGATTTTGACCTGTGTATGAGAGAATGAATCTTCAACGTAAAAGCAATGACTATGTGGTCACTGCTGCCAAGCGGAAAGCACCTAATGTTACCAACGTCCTCCTTCTGGTGTGTTAATACCAAGTCTAGAGTAGAGGATCATGTTCCGGGTGATACCGTATTGGTGCATGCATTTGTTGCACGAGTGCACATTCAAGCACTGTCAGTGTGAGCTCCCTATTGAAACAGGTATACAAACTAGTGGAGTTTAATTCCCCCCAATTAATATGTGGAGCACTAAAGTCGCCAGCAACCAGACACCTATTTCTACTACCCCACGCCCTCAAGAGATTTAGAACGAAGTCATCAGCTTGGCGAGTAGGACTTCTGTAAATAACTCCAATCGTTAAGGTGTCTTTGTTCAAGTTAGTGACGCAACTTGTGGCTTCACTGGTGCCACAGTCATGAGCTTCTGACAACGTTGACCTAATCTCTATGTCATCCCTAATGTATAGAGCAACCCCCACCTTTCCGACTACTTACTCTGTCTGCTCGAATGCAGATGTGCTCAGGTATCAGTGGAGTTAAGTCTACACCCACTAACAACCATGTCTCAGTGATAGCAATCACATCAGGCTGTAGTCTTTTAGGTAATTCTCCTAATTCGGCGAGCTTATTCCTAAGACTACATGCGTTTGTATAGCACACCGAAACACCCACGTGTCCATCCGGCTTATGAAGAGGGGTCTTGGCAGCATCGGTTTCTAAAACCTCACCACCCGAAAACCCAATAGCTTGAGGTCTTTTACGCCTTCCTCTAGCCTGGCCTTTAGTTCAGCCACGGCTTCTCTTCTTCTGATTCTATCTTCTGAAGGCCAATTAGGCCTTATTTTTAAACTTTTATCGTTGATTTTCAACGCGTTTTTGAGGATGTTGCTTCTCTCTGTTTCGTTCCCTAAAACCACCTTAAGTAGTCATCGAGAACTTTTCGTAGCGTCAGGGTTTTTTTCCGATCCTGATGGCCTTTCTTATGTGAACTCCAATTGTTTTTTCAGGAGGTATTTCTTGGATAATGCAGCTAACCGCCTTCAGATCATCTGCATATCGGGTACCTAGATCTGTGTTCTCAGATTCCTCTGAATTCCAGATAATTACGCTGTAACTATTTTATTTTTTTATTTTTTTATTTATTTTTGATTTACAGCTTGATTCCACACCGTATTTTCAGTACAAGTATGGAATTTTCAGCATGGATATCGGTAGCCCAAATTCAGGCCAACCATAGATATCGGGTGTGCGCCGGCAGGGGATCGAACCCCAGACCATGTGCATGGTCGGCGAGAGTCCTAACCACTGTGCCACCGACGCACAGAGTCTGTGAGTTTCGGAGTTTGGCTGGTATTAATGGCCGTCGAGACCTTGTTGGTAAACTCGGTTACTGTTTCTTTCTTACGTTTGTTTAGCTTCTGACCTGTCGGCACCAACCAAGTGGAGTGGGTTTCTTCCACTTTGTTTTCGCCGCGACTAGAAGCCATTCGTGCACGCTGAGCTTTGGCGTGGCAATTTCACAGGCTGGTGTTACCATGCTGGCACTTCTTGCCCTTTGGGATTTCCTTTTTTGCACTTTGTCGCAACAGATATTTGAGCCCTTTGTGCCTCTTTTCCTCTGGAGTTTTAAAACTAAGTCCTGAACCGCCATTCTTGGTTAAGATTTCTGGTGCAAGCTCTTCGATTATATTTTTCGACAATTTCTTGGACATCAGGAGTCCTATTGCCTCTTGGATGAGGACATCCAACGGGTTACTGCGAAATTTGCACAGCCATGGAGATGATGGCTTGCAACATCTCTTATAGGCTACTGGTGATAAACCAGTACAAACTTTGTGGAACCATAGGCTGCAGTTGTCACACTGGATCCAATCATCCACCGGAAAGTGGCAGTCCGGTCGTCCACAGTTGTTAGTCGGGCCCATAACTCTAATTTGTTAAAAACTATACAAATATATGTACGTGAAAACAGTGAGGTTACTACCAACCAAAACACAAAATGTGAATAAAATGAACAATACTTCAACTAAATAAATCAGTTAAAGTGAACTAAAAAGCTTTTGATGCGGTTTAAACAACAAAAGCAGAATTTACTTCACAACGTAAAAATGCTACTATCCTTTTTCAAAGCGCACGCAGTATATGAATAACTTGATTTAATAATCAGAAGTTAGCGAGCGAATTGGAAGAGTGATCATAAGAGTGAAATCTTGGAGAATGAACAAGGCTAAAGGACGAATATATCCACTATATATATCTCAGTAGATAGTTCCTATTTTTCTTCATGATTACTTGAACTCCACTTGAAGCTCTCCATCGAAGGTGAAGTTGCCACATCTGCCGTTATATGGTTATTGTGGAGGTGAATTCGAAATGAGGAGAAATGGGAGACCACTTGAATCCTCAGCCATTTGATGCTTGAAGTTCGTGTCCGCAAATGGCCTCATATAATCATCCGGGTAACATTCTCCCACCCTGATGCTCCACAGAACAGGTTGTTGTAGTACGGGGATTAATTTAATCTCTGTGTCGTCTGGGCAAATAGTCACACTGCTTTGCGTCTTATCAGAATAACATACGAATGATTTTTGTCCGGTTTCCCAGAGCTTCTGTGCATGCCTGCAATGAATGCGTGTGTTTCAAATGTTTCATCGCTCTGCAGATGCATGCCTAATTGACATAAAGAAAAGCCATGCATTTCAGATGGTATAGCACACTAATGAAGAAAATCGAAGACATGAAGTGCCTTAAGATAGAACCCTGAGAAGCTCTCGTGACCGAGCAGTGCCAGTGAGACAGGACGTGGTTGGTCTCGGCATAGGATTCTTTTCTGTACGTGTAATCCTGTTCTGTGTAGAACCTTGTCACATGTCTCGACAAATTCGGAAAAAATCACACGTAATGGAACGCTTATATCCCAGCCTGATATCCAATCATTCCACGCCAACAAAAGATTTGTTGCGCAGAATCTACCTCTCCTGACACCATGTTGTGGTTGATGGGGTCTCGGCAGGGATACTGCCTGAAATGGTCGATAGTCAGTGCTAATGATACAGTACCATTTTTGGATGAATCAAATCATTGTTATTTCCCATATTTTCTATACCACTGGAAGCAATGCTACTGGTCTATAGCTCAATCCAACTTGCTGATCCTTGAAAATGTAATGAAGTGTGAGCCTCCTCCAATTCTGTGGCAGCTGCCAGAACCAATGCTAACATACCGTGATAACCTGAAGACTTTCCTGGGCTGACATTTGTAGTTTTGCACAGAACCATTGCAGATTGATGTGGATTGTGACCATTCGGTTTTCATTTGATTATTTGGCGGAGAAATGAATGTCTCAGCTATTTCCAAATTAATGAGATATTGACCACTAATATCGCTTGAGGTAAGTGTCCCCTAGTTGGTGGATTTTCCTTTCAATATGAGCTTCTGGAGTTTCCCAGGAGTTTTCCGGCGAGATCCGCCAGATTTTACCTACTATCAACTCGGACGTCTGTGTCGTATCCGTCCCTGAGTTCCAACTAGGATTCATGGCCGGTCTGACTAGTGGGGAGTCCACATGTAAGCCAGGCTCTTCACTTGGCTTGTATAATACTCCACTTTGTCAAACCACCAAAGAATGGTTACATAGGCTTTTTGAAAAACTGGCGCACGAACGTTCTTTTGCTCGCACCAAACAAAATGTTAAGCTGCGTCGCTATGAAGAAGCCAGGAGATGCAGTGAGTGCAAGTGTCTGCTCGGAACAATCGGGATTCGGGAAAGCGAACTATCTGATTATCCAATATAAGACCTACGCACCACCATCGAACAAAGCATTGAACTGCGGTCGAGTGTCCATTCTAATTTAAGAGCCTTTGCAGAGATATTCGGGCATCTTTGAGTGCGAAGTAATTTGGAAGCTACTTAAAACTACGCGTGCCGAAAACTTTTACCAACCTCATTCAATGGTTAAACGAAAATGTCACGCCTCATACGATCTACGATGTAAAACCCAGGGAAGCGTCTGAAGTGAATACAGGAGTAAGATGAGGTAGGCTAGAATCGCCGATGATATTCTTAATTTTGATGGATTGGATAATGTGTCCAACTGTGGAAACGAGAAGATGGGAATGGGCTGAAACCATAGGAAGAGTTTGGAAGATCTGGACTTCGCGGGTGTTATATGTCTAATGTTAAACCCACTCTAGGTCTTACATGTGAAAACCACCAAAATGATATATAACCAGCGAGGACAAAACTTCAAGTGAACATAGGGAGGACGGGTGTGGTGAAGATAATTAACCAACAACAATAAGCACCGATCATCGTCAGAGGAAGAAGTTTGAATGTGGCTGCTTCTTTCAGTCATTTGGGAAGCATTATTTTGTCTACAGGTATGTGGCTTCCGAAATCAATTTCGGAAAAGCAAGACGAACCTTGATTAATCTGAAATAGGTGTGAAAATCTGCTGCGCCAACATAAAGAATATAATTTGGTTTTCAGCAAATAACCAGGTCAGTTCTCCTATATGATTAAGAGTATTGGTGCATCGCTTAAAGCATTTCTAACGGGCTGCAGACTTTGAGCAGTAAACTGTTTCGTTCCAGAAAGGATTGGCAAAAGGGAACTCTCACAACGAATCAATCAAGAAGATACTGCCTAAAGTTTTGTCGAAGGAAATGGAAATAGACAAAATACACATTGAGAAACCCGTTGAGTTATACAGCAGATTGGGCTTTCAAGTGAAACCCTAGTGAGAAAGGGCGAATGAGGCAGCGACGGCAACATGGAGGAGATCGTGTGAGGAGGAGATGAAGGCCTTTGGTCGACCATTGGGACAACTAATGGGGACCGCAGAGAATTGTACAAAATGAGAATAAGCTGTTGAAGCCATATGTTACACTGGGAATCCGAGAGAATAATGTCTTATGCATGATATATATATGTATATATATATATATGTAGGAAGCTGATAGTGAGTCTCACCAACACGTTAACGCTGAATCGGCTACTGAGTGAGGATTTAGCACTCAAACTAGTTGTCTGGTTCCAATGAGTCCAGCTTGTTATCCTTTTTTATTCAGGTTCCCTTAGGGCACACGTGTGACTCTGGTTGCTAACCTCTTAACAGTTATACCCCCTTAGAGTAACTTAGACGTGAGGACGCATAGTGATGTATATCGGATTTATCACACAACGATATTAAGCGACTTTTCGAACACAATTTACCATTCGTCATCGGATAAATTGTAGCGAGCCAACTTCTTGAATTTATATGAAATTAAAAACTGCACCAATGGCCGATTCGTACCAATAAGTTAAATCTTATTATTATGTGTTACATTTTGTCACAGGTTCAGTAAACAAACTCTCTATCATAGGAGGCCTCAAAATACCTATCGTTTTCAGTAGAACTGAATTGTTGCATAGAAATGTCTTCAAATTGTCACAAAGTTGTAGAAAAAGTTTATTTTCCTATATTGGACACTAATAATGCACGCATCAGACGAACCGTGCGCTACTCCTGAAGCCAAGATTTGTCTATAATGGCATTATTATTTTACCGTGCATTGTTGCATGTGTAAATGGAATGCTATTGTACTCCATCTATAGACAACTGTGGTGCGAATCGGAGAAAGAAATGTCACCGAACTGCTTCTCACTGCCTATTGTCACTGAGATGGGAAAATGAGTCGAATAGATATGTAGAACATATCCAGGATTGTTGGTCTTGGTCACCTGATGTAAATTTATCATTTAGTTGATGTATTTTAAGGATCCGGAATGTCCCAGCGAGCCTGGTGTTTGCTATCTTTTGTCAAAGTCCACGGAGAAGTTCACAACATGCTGTTGCAAAGGCCCTCTTTGTAATGGTGTTCACAATAATACCATTATTTCCCCACCAAGTAAGCTGAAGTTTTATTTTAAAAATTAAATTTGTTCAGGATTTTATCAATAAGACCAGTATCTAAGTGTTCAAATGATAGCCCCTTCCCATACTGTTTTTTCGTTTTTAATTATTCCAACTGTGTCTTACTCCTCAATATAAAATTATTTTGCATTATGAAAAATAAGATTGAAATTTTCCACATAAGTTAATGAAAACTAGTAATTACAGGAAAATACTGAATTGTTGAAGAAAGAATTATTTGATCCTAATTGACAAGAGTTTAAATACTTGTTTGGGCCCATGGATTACTATCTCTGTGGCAAAAACCTATTATTGGGCTACTTGGCGATAAAATGGAGTCTCATTCAAGTTTTATTCCTATGTACAGTTCACTACTGTCTTCGTTAAGCTTAATTGTTGAGTTTTAATCTCAATTCGCTGGTATTCTATCACTTTAATCTCAGTGGTTTAATACAAGAGGTATTTATACAGGTTAATATGCAGCTACTCTACATCCTACTTTGGTTGTTTACCATTCAATGAGCGAAGTACTGATCATACATCACTCTCTGAAATTATTGCCCATATGGAAACTGTTCTCCTGAATAACCATATTCTCAGTAAATTATATGAGAGTTTAATTTTGTTCATCTATCTTTTATTTTATAGATCAATTTAACAAATCCGTGATCACAACGAGATCACCCCCATTTTCGAGCACTCCATCACCCAGTTTTCATGTGCAACACAAAGATATCTCCCTTGCTTTGATAATCACTATTCCAATAATTGCCGGCTTAATTTTGATGTTAACATTTGCTTGTATTGTCTTTTATTTACCCCGTTATCGTGTTTGTCGTTTAAAGCAGGTAAGTGATGTTAAATTAGTTAATCTGTTGTATGACTTTTAGAGCATGAGATTTCCAAGGAAGCAAAAAACTTGTTCACATTGTAAAAAATCATCCAGTTTGACGTTTAACCCTTTCCACGGTCTATCTGTGTGTACATGTGGTCATTCTGTCAAAGATGTCATTTCAGACGAGTCAGTCGCACAAAATAATTACTTTGGTTTGAATAAGATGTCTAAAAATCCGATAACTGGTCTCCAATGGTTGTCTAATGAGTGTGTTGAGGTGAGTTCATTTTTCAGAAGTATGATATTTATCTATAGTATCCTACTGATTTTACTCTTGTATTAAATCACTGAATTTTTTTGGTTAGAGGTGATTTGGAAAAGACGTGACACCAGTTCATAAAGTGCGTCATTGTCGGTTTGACTCCTCAAGTAAGGTATGGGGCACACATCTGGGGCCTACGGTATACTGGTAGTCTCAGTGACATGCCTTAAAACCTTTTGTACCAACTTAAATGCTTCTACACGTTATGCCCGGAATTCTGGACAGAACTGGATTTGACTAATTTATTTTCCCATAAATGTTCGTTATTTTAGTGTCATTTTATTTCTGTTCCCTTCTGTCTAAGTGCTATTTTAGTGTGGCAACTCGAACTGATTCACCTATATGTAAAGTTCGACGTTAATTTAGCAACCTATTTTTTTTTTAAATTTTATTCCTTTTCTTTCCGGTTGGAACCTAGAGTTTCAAGCTTAAGCTTTGAAGTTTCAGTAGCAGTGGTGTTTTTTTACAGTTTGGGTTTGCTAACCTCATGCCCAACCTTCCCTCCTTGTCAAGCTTGCAACCCGCTAGGGGAGGTAAAGGTATTCACCGGTCGGGAATCGAACCCCGGACTACGTTCATGGTTAGTAGGCATTCTACCTCTGAACCACCGAAGCCAATCACCAATTAGTCTACATTTATTCTGCAGTCTATCAATCTATTTAATGCACATATATTTATTGAAATCTGACTTTTTTGTAAAGCAAGAACAACACACATTGTAGAATAAATTGAGTTCACTTTATTACTTGCTTCGCAGAAATTTATAAAACAAAAACTTTACGAAATTTAATTGATGTGAAAAACTATCTATGCGTGTTTTTAAATAAATGGTTTCACGGCCCTTACTAGTTGAAAGCACTATGTGAAAATTGAAGTTTTAGGTATAAGGAACAGCATCCTTCAGGTTCAGAAACATTCACAAACTAAAATGTTCAAGTCATTTGCATATATACTAAGTGGTAGCCTACATAAACTTTGCTTAATAAAGTTTTACAATTTTTTATATATTAAAGTCTCAGCTAAAATTCAGCTTTGTATTTTATCTGAACCATTCCAACATCTAATGGATGTTTTTCTGAAATGAAAGCCTTAACTTGCTCATCGAGCGTATTGTGCGTGAATACTTCTCAATATAAACGAAATATTTAACAGTGAAAGTATAAGCAGCGAAAACAGCGTCAATCTTGGAGAAGCAGTTTGAAAGCATTCAAAGTCAAAATGTCAGTCATGTTTGCCGAACATGATTTGATTTAATTTAGTGTGATATATTAAATTAGTTCCTAAGTTTGTTTTATTTATCAGCTAACTGTTGTGTGTTTTTGTACTCATATCAAATGTCATCACTTAAGGATGTTTAGTTATGTAAATGCCAAATCGTTATGGTAAGCCACTTCTACTGCTGGTTAAAATGGCATCGATTTGTAAAATTATTATTGGCAGTTGGGTCGAAACACTTGTATTTCATGAAGTAACTCGACGCTAATGTAATGTTAGCTTAAACTATTTGAAATGTACCATTGAACTCACCGACAGAAAATCTAGTCATGAAATTGCACCTGCAGACACTACGCCAAAACACTGTCTGCAATCTCATATCTAGTTTCAACTGTATTTATCTCATGGTGGCTCCTTTATCATAGGACTTATTGATAATCCCATAATTTTAAACAGTTTCCGCTGTCATCTCAGATACTTCCTTCCACTGAGTCTTTTCATCACGCTTTCTCTTTGTGCTGTTGTTAAATATACCAGATTATACCTCTCCACTTTTCTACATTGGTCTGTCGCCTTCACTTACTCATTTTGTTTGATTTCGTTTCGTTTTTCACGTGGTCACTAACTCTTTATTTTTTATTTTTTTTGGAGTTTCAGTTATGTTCTGTGGTTAAAAAGGTTGAATTAAAAGCACATGGACGTTTTGGTCAAGTTTGGCTTGGTCGATTTTCACTACCTGTCGATAGCCAGAAGAATTCAATTCCTAATGCATCAATGTCATCGTTGGATAAAAATAACAAAGAGGTAGATGTAGCTATTAAGATATTCACTTCAACCGAGAAGCGTAGCTGGGAAGCAGAGGTAGCAATTTTCAATGTATCAGGTTTAGAACATAACAATATTTTGAAATATTATGGTGCTGATCAGGTCAGTTGAAATGTCAGTTCCCAATGTATATTGATATATCTTTCCAATAAATAAACTATAGGCATAATATTTATATTTAGTACAACCACCATATGAGAGTTAAGTGGATAGGTCAAAGTGGCTGCAAAACTCTTAGTCTTTTAGTTGAGACTGTGATATCTGTCTGCCTGTCTGTTTTCGACATAGAACTTTGCACCGATGTGCGGCAGTTCAAGTCGCCACACTCCATGTAGCTGTGATATGTATACCAATAAGCTACATCATTTTTGTAACCGTCTGGTTGTGGTTAGTAGACAGGAAAATGGCTTCGTATAAATTTAAACGTTTACTTAACAGATAATTGTTTCCACACTAGTTGTATATATTGAAAGAGAGCTTAGGTTTTAATTAAGCCTCAATTTTAATTCTATCAGTGATTTTCTCACATTTGTTCTTTAGTTCATATTTATGATAAAAAGTTTTATAACAGTCAATAAAGGTGAATCCAAAGTATAAATATAAAGTAGATCAAGTGTCTTCTGGGTCCAGTATTTTGATTCAAGTTTGTCTATAACAGTATGAGTGATTCGATTTTACAAAACACAATGCACAAGAGGCAGTTTCCTACAGAACGGGGTGATTCAACTTCTCTATTTATTCGGTATATATTTATCTAATCACAATAGCATAAATAATTATTCAAATCAATTACATAGATTAAGTCACATCTATACATGATACGTAAAAGACAAGTTAAAATACCTATAAAACACAAAATAATTGAGCAAAGAATATCCTTTTCGATAATTTCTTCTGTCTCTACAATTACATATATGTTTATATACATAGAAAAATTCTAGATTAGTAGTCAATAGCAATATTAGTGGTTAGTAAATAATATCGATTTGTAAAGTAAGATCAATGCAATTACAGTTCATTAAAGATGCTTAAATTATAATAATAATAAAGATATAATAGCAAATAGAATATCAACTAAAATTAAGGAAATTTCCACAAAAAATTGAGGATCATTCAAACCTAGATGGCCAAGGTAAGGATAATGTCTGAACTAGCTTCTTTTGGACGCATAAATTGGGCTTCTTAATGTGGATCCCAACAACCTCAGCAATATTTAGTAATCGAACTCTTAAGGTGAAATTAAGACTTGTTGGTATGCGGTAAATGACTCTGAAAGCCTGGTTAACATCAATCTTGTGTTCTGTATCCACAAGATGAGACAGAATAGCGCTGCGAATAGATTTTGTTTGTCCTTTACTTAACCATGCAGGGTGATGTTCGGAAATCCGACGAGAAACACGCCTAATTGTATGGCCTATGTAACTGGCTCCACAGGAGCAGTTAAATTGGTAGATACACATGGAAGAGGCGAAATTAGGCAGTTTATCTTTTACTCCCGAACGCAAAATAGGAGTGGTTTTGAAGACACAGCGTAATTCAGCAGCAGGGAATTCTCTTTACCGCATTTCTAAGGCGTTGTGTTAGTATCTTGCTGATCTTGTCTCCGAGGAACTGAATTCGTAAGAATAAGGCCTTTTTAGGAACTGTTGGTACCTTGGGCTGCTTTGATTTTAGATTCATATTCTTATCAATAAACTTTTCCGGATAACCGTTTTCACTCAACAACCGATTAATATTTTTAAGTTCCTCATCAAGACATTCATCCGAGCAGATTGCTCTTGCTCTGTGAACCAAGCACTTTACCAAATTGCGTTTGTATTTTAAGGGCACGAAGCTGAAAAAATGAGTATACTAACCCGTTGATGTAGGTTTTCTATTTACACTTCTTACTGTGCCATCCTCTTGTCTGGTCATAAGGACGTCTAGAAATGAAATACTAGTCTTTTTCTTTCGCAACAGTAAAATTTATTGCAGGATGAACCTCGTTAAATTTATGCAGGATGTTGTTTGCTTCCTCCTCACTTTTCATAATCAAAAATGTATCATCCATGTACCGACAATAGAATTCAAGTTCATCAATAACATCTTTCAAAGGCCCATTTTCTAGTTTCTCAAGGAAAATATCGGCTAGAATGGGTCCTAATGGTGACCTCATTGCCATTCCATCGATTTGTCTGTATAGTTCCTTATTAAATAAAAAGTGGACATTCATTGTGCATTTCAAGAAAAGCTCTTTTATAAAAGATATAGGAATGCCAACATTGAGTTTTTGTCTTATGAGTTCTTCGCATACAAAGTCCACTTTTTCCATAAGTGGTACATATTGGTGAATAAGAAAGATACGTCAAATGATATCATGAATCTATTGTCAACACTTCGAATATTATTGTAGACAGTCAATAATGTGACTGCTAGTTCTTATTAATTCATAATCCTAATGCTGTAGACCCTGGATGTAGCGTTTTCAGATCACTGATCTCCTATTTTATACCACTGCCTTCATATGACTTATTAATAAGAAATTCAGACTTATTTCCGTTTCCTTTCTTTTTAAAAACAAATTTTTTTTAACGTATAGGTTGTTGTAGACAATTCTATTGGAGAGGATAAATTAGAATATTGGTTAATTACGGAATATCATCATTTAGGAAGTGTATACGATTATCTTCATGTTCACGATATACAGTGGGCTGATTTATTAAAAATTTGTATTGGAATATCTCAAGGATTAGCACATTTACACATGGAAATTCCAAATTTATCAAAGCCAAGTATAGCTCATCGTGATTTAAATTCTCGTAATATATTATTAAAGGCTGATCTTACAGCATGTATTGCTGATTTTGGTTTGGCGATTCGTTTTGAAGCTGGTCAGTGTATGAGAGATGCGCACCTGCAAGTAAGTGATATATAATAATAATAATAATAATAATAGTGAATGTAATAATTAAAATAATGACTATAATAGTGGTGTAACTCATTCTGTGGAATATTTTTTATCTACTAGGCTACGAATCACACTTAATGTCTAATGTCTTTTGAACTCATGAGCCAGAGGTAAAAATGTCAAGTGTTGAAGCCGATGAGCTACAACTGTTACCGTCTAGGTGGATCATAAAGATATCATTTGACAGGTAATAATAGTCGACTGGTAGAAAGCACTGAAATAGTGCTGCTATTGCATGTGTATGTTTCTTATCTACATTTATTGATCAACCAACCTGAAATATTGTGAAGAAGATGGTGGAGACTTATAAGTTTCTCTCGACCGTTTCAAAGTTGTCCACTGTTTTTGGTAGTCTTTCTGACTTGATAATGTCTTAATTGAATCCGTAACTATGGTACAATAACAGTCGACGAAGAAGTTGCAACCATGCTTACTATTTATAATACAGTGTTTAAGGAGGGTTTTTATAAATCCAGGCAAACATCTAAGGAGAGAATAGCGTGTCTATTGACTCACATGACTATGGTCTATTATTCTGGGTTTTCGAGTTAGTTATTACTTTTACAAGCTTAGATACATTTGATAGTGATATGTTTACAGGATTTCATCATGAGCTGACATTGGTTAGAGAACCATTGGAAAACCTGGGAGTACTGGACAGCTGTTTCGTCCTAGTTTGAAACTCTTCATCAGTACACACCCACAGGGGTTCGAACCCAGGACCTTCTGGTTACAAGGCTAGCGAGCACGTACACCATTAAGCCACTGGGACCCGATCCAATGGCTCATGAATTCTAACTTCTGCCGATTCACGATATAGCGCAACCGCTAGCCAATGTCTTCGGCGAGTATTTGTCCTCACACCCGACCTGCCGCACCCTACTGGTCACGACTTCCCACTGGAACCCCAGGTAACTACCTACCTGAATAGGGCCAGGTCGGGTGTGAGGACAAATACTCGCCGAAGACATTGGCTAGCGGTTGCGCTATATCGTGAATTGGCAGAAGTTAGAATTTATAGGCCATTGGATCGGGTCCCAGTGGCTCAATGGTATACGAGCTCGCCTTGTAACCAGAAGGTCTTGGGTTCGACTCCTGGTGGGTGTGTACTGCTGAAGAGTCTCAAACTAGGACGAAACAGCTGTCCAGTACTCCCAGGTTTTCCAATGGTTCTCTAACCAATGTCAGCTCATGATGAAATCCTGTAACCAATCAACCAAATTACTACAAACCAATACTTGATAGTGATATAGTTAGCTCACTGTTTACGTGGCTAGTAATTAAGATTGAGAGCTGATGTACTGACTTTGGAGTTTATCTTTATTGAAAAGCAACAACCATTTCACTGATGCGAATTCATAACTTGATTATGACTCTTATCTATTGGTCAACTTGACATATCATGCCAACTCAGTTGCTGGTTTGAGTTTTATCATAACCTATTCTTTCTAACACAAGTTACTTCATTGCTAAAGTCTCTGTCACGTTTGTTTATAATTTCATATCTATATACGTTTATGGTTTAGCTGATTATTAACTTCAATATTATCGCCGATGTGGAGAAGTTCATCTTTCCTTTTGTAGTATCTGTACAAGAACTTAAGCTCTAGATAATCTATTCGGAGATGTTTCTCCGAACCTACTATCTATCGTATGTTTCACAGTTTTCCGTTATAGTAATGTTTTGTACAAGAAAACAAATAACTGCCGAATTTTTGATTATCTTCTGGAAAAAATATTCACTTTTTCAATTATGCGTATAAGACAAGTGCTTTTGTTAAGCAATATTAAATATCGAAGTACTCTATTATTACTGTTTAGATAGCTATAAATGGGTAAATCAATCATTTAACCCTTGTTTCTCAAAATTTGAGCATAGAAACAAAAAAACCTATCACTTAATAACTATGACTTATAGCCTAGTATAGTTGTATTACTTTGTTTACTTTACTTTGTTGCACTTGTAACCATTTACTCATCTTTTATCGTCTATTTCTAGTTGGGTACTCGTCGATATATGGCACCCGAGGTTCTTGATGGCGCTATTCAATTCTCAAAGGATGCATTTCTACGTATTGATGTATATGCAATGGGTTTAGTGTTCTGGGAATTGATGATGCGATGTTGTTGTGGTTCTGACAAGACTTCAGTAATTGACATTACAAATTATTTAGCACCATTTGAATTAGAACTTGGTCCACAGCCATCAATGGAAGGTCTACAACGTTGGGTAGCGCATGCAAAACAACGGCCAAAGTTCAATCCTCAATGGGCCTCAGATCTAGTAAGTAATATCTCTTTCGGTGTGTTGTAGTGCGATTTTCTGTATTACAAATGAATTAACATCTACTTCTGTCAAGGTTTATACCAGTTGTACTATTGTTCTTAGGAGTGATGTGGTGGATTTATCCAACGATGGAATCGAATATTTAATTCACTTCACTTTCGTCATGGCTAAAATGCATGTTTTACCCTCGTCAAATAAATCTCGTAGTAAGATTTTCGTGGTGCATAAAGATGTGTTTGTGTGTATGTATGTGCGTAAATCATCTAGTAGTTAATCTATTTTATCATTTTGTGACTTATCTATTTATGAGTGAAGCTGATCAGGCATGACTGTTTATCTCTTAATGAGAACAACTAATATTTGACCATTTCAAAGGAGAATCGATACAGTGTAGTCTGTCTGTCTGTCTGTTTCCGACATAGAACTTTGCACCGATGTGCAGCATTTCGAGTCGCCACACTTCACTTAGCGTACAGAGCAAGAGAAGAAAGTAAAAAAGAAATGCAAAACAGAGACAGTAAACAGAGATATGAGGCGAAAAGAATAGTAATATCGAAGAACGATATAGTTTTATTGGATATTATAAGTCACAAGGAGTGGATGCGTCGGTGGCAGAGCGGTTAGGACTGTCGCCGACCATGCACATGGTCCGAGGTTCGATCCCCCGCTGACGCACACCCGATATCTATGGTCGGCCTGCTAAATTTGGGCTACCGATATCACATGCTGAAAATTTCATACTTGTACCAAAATACTGTGTGGAATCAAGCTATAATAAAATTTTAAAAAATCTGCGCTGTCATTGAGAATGATTTTGAGCCATGTCACCAATTCCATTATGGGTAAATTTTATTTTGATAAAGTCTCACAGTGTTATACAGTAATATTTACTGATGACGTTTCGAGCACAATTTATTGCTCATAATCATATCATATCATGTCACCAATTGTTTCCAACCATTGGTTTTTACCGTCCCGAGGACCCCAACCAGTCAGGAAGTCTACACCTTCCTACGTGGCCTAGACTAACTGTTGTAGATTTCATTGACTGGTGCCATGTTTTCGTTTGATCGCCGCTAGCTCTTTTCCAGCCTGACCCTATATCAGCTAACATTGTCCGTCGAGGAAGGTGATGACTAGGCATACGTAACACATGTCCTAACCATCTCAGTCGATGTAATTTCACAGTCTCGTCGATTGATTTCCCCTCCTTACCTAGCACTCGACCGAAGCCTAACCTCAATATTGCTCACCTTATTATACCACTTCACACGGGAGATAGAACGCAGACACCTACAATCAAAGACAGCTAGCCAGTTTTTCATCTTCCACTTTCAATGGCCAGGTCTCATAGCCATAAAGGAGGACGGAGCGGACTGATGAGCAGTACACACGCCCTTTGGTCGATAGTCGGATATCACGTCTACGCCAGAGACGGCGTAAACTGGCATATGCGAAACTAGCCCTCTGTATTCGTGCTGAGATTTCGTCAGAGATCAACCCGTTGGCATTGGCTGATGGTACTTCCCAAATACGTGAAGCGGTCAACGTGCTCTACCACTTCACTTCCTATTTCTAATCTAGGAGTCGGTGTAGTCCAATCCTGTAACATCATCTTGCATTTGGTGGGAGCGAATCGCATGCCAAACATTCGTAGATTGCAGCTCAAGGTGTAGTAGTAGCATGAATATGGGAAAAATTTACATGCATAAGTTGATTAACATTCAACTTATCGAGTGTCTATGTTTTAATTTTCTAAGCTTGCTTAAAAGAAAGTGACTAAAGCTTCCATTCGTTCTTATAATAACCACTAATTTTGCATGTCATTGAGTTTCAAACCTGATATTTATTGGATTGGAAGGGATTTTGAAGTACGAAACAGGGTGGTGGTTAGCAGTTAGCAGAATTCAATGACTGACGAACTGATGTATTATAACTATGCACAGGAGCGAATCTGTTCAGGTGGCTATACACAAAGTAATAGAAAAGAAAAATAACGATATTACAATAATCAAAAATGAGAGTAGCAAAGGAAATAATGAAATGAAGATTAGTGAAAATACTCCACACCACCATCAAAAGTCTAAAACTATCCGGTGTACGTTTTAAAAAAAATCCAATATTACGGGATTACAGTGACTTTCATGAATACATACAGTTCTAAGCACAACTTGCTTGTATACTGAAATCCTGAGGTTACTACTAATGATGTGATTTTCTTTTCAGGTTAGTAAAATGTTAGAAGAATATGCCATACTATTGTGCTTAAAACAGTTAAAGTGGACCGGTATCAGCGTCGAGTGCTAGGTAACGAGGGGAAATCAGTCGACGAGACTGTGAAATTACATCGACTGAGATGGTTAGGACATGTGCTACGTATGCCTAGTCATCGCCTTCCTCGACGGATGGGCAATGTTAGCTGATATAGGATCAGGCTGGAAAAGAGCTAGCGGCAGTCAAACCAAAACATGGTACCAGTCAATGAAATCTACAACAGTTAATCTAGGCCACGTAGGAAGGTGTAGACTTCCTGACTAGTTGGGGTCCTCGGGACGGTAAAAACCAATGGTTGGAAACAATTGGTGACATGGCTCAAAATCGTTCTCAATGGCTGGAGCAGATGCATCCACTCCTTGTGACTTATGATTTCTAATTAAACTGTTTTGTTCTTCGTTATTACCATTCCTTTGTCTCACACCTCTGTTTACTGTCTCTAATATGCATTTCTCCTACTTTCTTTTCTTGCTTTGTGTGCTACAAGGAGGGAGTGTGGCGACTTGAACAGCCGCACATATGTGCAAAGTTCTATGTCGAAAACCTACCGACTGACGGGAATGGCATCATTTTATACAATCTTAAAGTATATATAACATGTCGAGGAATAAGATCGATTGTCAATGTTCACTGTCAAAAAATTCCCTTGGATAAATCTAGATTTTCGGATTAATATTGTGTGAAAAGCTAATTATCTGCGATAACTATAAGTACTATGTGTTTGTGGAAGTGTCAGGGGTTCGAACCTCGTTCCATATGTGGACATCCCTTGATTCGGACAGTACTGTTAATGTTCGCCGAATGGCATGAAACTTGAATGTTGATGAGTTCAGTTGAGTAATGTTATGTGTCTGTTTGCATCAAAAAGTTTATCTTCATGTAGTATACCACTTTTTACTAGATTACCCCTGCATTAAACTGTATTCTAATTTCAACTTTTATCAAACTTTATTTATTATCTCTACCCTACCTCGATGGGCAACGTTAGCTGACATAGGGTCAGGTTGGAAAAGAGTTAGCTAGTGGTGGTGAAACCAAAACATGGCTTCGCCAGTCAATGAAATTCACAATAGTTAGTTTAAGCCACGTAGGAAAGTGTTGACTTCCTGGTTGGGGTCCTCAGGATGGTGAAAACCAATGGTTGGAGACAATTGGTGATATGGCTGAAAATCGTTCTCAATGACAGCGCAGATGCATCCACTCCTTGTGACTTATAATATCCAATAAAACTATATCGTTCTTCGATATTACTATTCTTTTCGCCTCATATCTCTGTTTACTGTCTCTGTTTTGCATTTCTTTTTACTTTCTTCTCTTGCTTTGTACGCTAAGTGAAGTGTGGCGACTCGAACTGCTGCACATCGGTGCAAAGTTCTATGCTGAAACCAGTCAGTCAGTCAGTCCCCGTTATACAATTCATTTTAACCTCCCTAGTTTAATAACTCATGTTACTATTGTTTTTGCATTTAGTTTTTCGTATTAATGGGTTATTCAGTACGCTTACATTTCTATGAACTTGGTTATTAGGTCACATTATTACCATTTTGGTTGTTATTATAACCCTTATCTCAAGATGCCGACGTGTCAACCTGAGACCGAGCACTTCGATCCAATCAATCGATGGGAAAATCTAAAATTCAATTAAACTTATCTCAATTAGTATCATTACCCATCTGTACGTTAGACAATGATGTAATAACTGTCTGGTAATTTTGTCCTTCAAACTGTCTAGTCTGGTTTAAATGTTGTTAATTTTAGACCAGTCTATGTTTGACCTAAGGTCAACTCCTAGCTTTGTTCAGTCTTAGTAAATCAGTTCATTGTTCCATGTAAAAACATATTAGCGACTTAAAAAGCCTTTTGAGTTAATTAACATTTCCCGTTGGTTGATTATTTTGGACTGAAATGCTCAGTCTGTGTTGATGTGCCGGTTCCTAGTACGGTCGCTTCGACGATTTCTTAGGACTCACTTTAAGCCATTTCCCTCGATGATGACTAGCCTTGGCGTTTGAAACGATGGGTGCAGAGTTCGGGTTTCAGTGGGAGCACCATCACTCATTGGGAGTGCAGAGTGCATCCGACTTAAAGGAGATGTTGATAAGTAGAGGAGGATTTCAAAAGTGATTTGTGTTATAGTGTTTTAAGTTGTCGAGAGGATAAATAAACTTATATTTAACTTGTAGTATACCCCAGTCACTTAGTGCCATTTAATATCAACTTTAGTCGTCTTATATAACTGGTTGTAACATTAAGTTAGTGCTTCCCCACTGAAAAAAAGTCATTACTCTCAGTTGTATTGTATCCTTTGCGTGTACTACTATATTCATTTCTTTATTCTATAAAGATTACGACTTACTTAGCTTAGTGGTTACATTGTTAACTTTGATTAGCCTAATGAATTAACAGCTACATTTGTTGATATATACGGTCATGATTAACCTATAATGGTATTCTCTACTAATTTTCTCGTTCATACTGTGCTAATAGTAGTCAGATTAAGCCTATTTCTGCACTCCAGTGATTAGTGTGTCGTTGGTTCAGAGGTGAAATGCCCACACATGGTTCGTAGCTCGATTCCCAGCCCCGACACGCCACATAAACCTCACCTGACTCGTAATAAACCCGATGAAGAGGGAAGGTTGAACGTGAAGCCAGCAATCTTAACACGTAGAAACAACACATGCGCTACTGGAAATTTCAAAGCCTGAAGCCCTATGTTCCACTTGGAACGCAGGAAAATGAATGAATCCACTACAATGGTTCGAAGAAGAAACAGTTTTAAAATCTTATTGAAACATTTCTGTCTTACATAGTTGAGAGAAACGTCACTGAGCGTTTTCAGACGGAAGCATTCGCTTTTGCAATATGAATAAAATAGTTTCGTATTTCATTGTGAGAGAGTAATTTGGTATACTTGTGCATTGTGGAATAATAGATTAGAAACAATTCCAACAGTTGGATGTGATCATTGGTAGTAATTTTGCTCGAAATACTACCAAAATATTTCATACATTTGGTTCCCTTGATAAATTTCGATGGGGAAAGAAAGACCAGATTTGCAGTATAAATTGATATCATTCTATTTCACAGGTTCTCATCAGCTGCAAACTAGCTGAAATTACAATGGTTATAAATAATAACATTTCATACTTCAATGTTTGAAAGATAATAGAGCGAACATTATAAGATGAACGCATCCAGAATATAAGTATTACAGTTATTTTTAGTTTAAGTTACCGTCTATTTATATGCTATCAAACTATGAAAAAAGGGGGGATGAGAGAAGACAGAAAAATCAAATAAACACTGTTAAGCTAACAGTTGAACGTCAACATGGCAACTCAAGAAGGTTTTAAGTTCATCAAATTTAAAACTTACTCAGTGAGCTGAGCTCACTAGTGTATATGACTATCAGTGTAATGAAAATAATACGGTTACTAAGGGAGTGAGAGATTGACTACACACACTCTCTCTCTTTCTGTGTGCATAAGTTTGGTCTGAGACGTTTGATTGCAATTGCTTCAGCAGTAAATCGTAGTAGAGTCGCTGTCCTTTGTATGTTTAATATTTTGAAGGATTTGGAAATCTCGACAAAATGACCCGTATCCACAAGGTATCTGGTAATTGCACTTTGTAAATATCTGCTTCCTTTTAAGCATAAGTTTCTTGGAATATGCCATGAAAACCGGATAGAAGCCTTTCTTTCTGTCCTTCCAATGTACTTGCTGCCGCACGTGCATGTATCTCTTTATTGCTACTTTCATCCTCTTGTCAATCTTTTGTGATACTGCTTCTCCTTTGTGTGGGAGGCAAATGAACACTTTCTTCTTTTCAACTGTTGGATACTTCTCTTTCTCATCTTTTTCTTTGCTGTACTTTAGGATAAATCCCTTTGGATACCCGTTTTCCTTTAAGCATTTTTCAACAAAGCTTAATTCTTCCTCTACCTTGTTAGGTGAACATAACTTCCTGGCTGTGTCGTACAGTGTCCTTACTAATCCCCGCTTATAGCTTATACCAAAATTTAAAAAAAACACAATGTGTGTAAACTGTTGAGATATAGTTATAATTAATTTAATTTAGTATGCTTAATATGAGGTGACAATCATCAGGTAGTCTCATCTAATTTAAGTATCGTGTCTGTTGACATTTATCAATCAGGTATATCTGAAACTCTGTGCATAAATCCATTTCCCTTTGATGATTTAAATATTCTCCATTCAACTACCGTAGTCGTTAATTTCATAAATTTATGTAATTTTAACACGTCCCGGCCGACAACTGCTACCTTGCCGTGGTGATCGGGCTTGAATGCCGCAGTGACTGCGGGCTGTCTTGCTCTACCCTGTGAGACCTGGCCTATCCGAGCTGAGGATGTGCGGCGACTCTGCGTGTTCGATCATCGCTGTCTCCGCAGGATTGCTTGCGTTCGATGGCATCATCGCGTGAGTAATTCTGAGGTTCGGCGGCGTGTGTTTGAACACAGTGGAGATCACCATTCATTGAGTGTCGTCATCTGGAAACACCGGCTCCGGTGGCTTGAACATGTGCTACGAATGTCACCCCAGAGTCTTCCGTACAGGTCTCTGTTCGCTAGCCCTGGGACGGGATGGAAAAGGCGGAGGGGTGGTCAGTCCATGACGTGGCGTCGTGGGATGAAGGATATTTGTGCTAGATTAGCATCGGTTGGTGCGTCACGTCTCCCTGGTTGGGGTCTGCGAGATAGTTCGAATCGATAGCTCGAAACGTTATCGGATATGGCCAAGAATCGTAATCAATGGCGAACGTGTTGCAATTTCCTTCTTTCTTCCCTTCCTGATGATAGTTAACGAATACTGTTTGAACTTGTTAAACATGACTGTTTTCCTTCCAGATGAAGTTCTTTACACGTTTTTTACTTTTAATCTATGTTGTTTTATTATTATTGTGTGGCGCATCTTTCTTGGTGCCATATTGCACCAAGTTTTTCTGCGTTTAAATAAATAAATAAATAAATTTTAACACGAAAAGAAAGAATGCATCCTATTCGATAACCTCTGATGCACTGTTATTATTACCTAAATTTTACAAGTATGTTTATCATTTTGTAATTTATAAAAATGAACAGCAAAAATCACACTTGATTTACATTCCCGTCATGTGAATTGTGCTCATACATTTCGATCGCTAGACAGTGTTGTCACCTATTTTTGTCTAGTGAATTGTAATCGTATTCACAAAATCTGACGGAGTGGGGGGTGGGTGGGTGGTGAGAAAAGCTTTAAAACACTTTTGGTTTGACTGATTAATACTCGTGCTGTACAATTTGTATTTGTAGACTATCTTTACTAAGGTGTTATTCAAAGTGTCGAATTACCATTTATAACCCTTTATATTTCTATAAGAGATCACATCATCGGTATTACTCCCAATGACCTTCATCCTCTAATGTACTTTATTTTTGTAAACAAAGGTGGGATAATTTTGCATACTTGACACACTGAAATTGATTGAGACATTACATGACTGTCTAGTGGTTCAGGAGTATGATGCAGTTATCTTTATGGTTGAAAGTTACAGGTTTGCACGCATCATTTAGTCCGTATAGCTGAAGAGTGCTAAACACTGTACCTTTTGAAATGACTATATATATATATATATTAAATATTCCCATAGTAAAATTTAGAACAACACATTTAAGCGAACAATATTGTTTTACAATTAGATCTCATCAGGCTTAACTCTAATATATGTAAGTTAACAAATAAAATTCAAATATAAACCAATCATGATGTTTTGTCTATAGGATAATACGATGGTGAATATAAATTGTGCAATTAGTCATGATACTAGTAATGATAATAATAATAATAGTAATCATAAAAATGGTCTTATCAATAATAAGGATGAAAAAGTGGGGCAATCTGTGATAACACGAATAATGAAAAACAGCATGATTAAACAAACAACTGTTCAGGTGGAAGTAGTCGATAAAGGCTAGTAAAAACAAATGAACCGATTAAGTAATGTTAGATTGTAAGAGAAGGAAATGAAACACGTTTATAATGAAGATAAGATTAAGGGAAGATAAGAAAGGGGTTGAAAATATAAACAAAGGGTGGTGTAGAAGTCATTAGTTGGTTATGTCTTAATAGGCCAAGGGAGGGATAATGGCTGCACGAACTTTTTTGAATACATAGTTTAGGTTGAACAGTTCGAATGCCTATCACCTCAGCTGTGTGCAGTAAACGAATACGAAGTCTATTGGAAAGATTCGGTGGGATACGATGAATTACTTTCAAGGCTCTCGTTTTCTCGATTACATGACCACTATCAATTAAGTGTGACAAGATTGAGCTATTTATATTCACCACCGTATTATCCTGTGCGTCGGTGGCATAACGGTTAGGATGCTCGTCGACCATGCATATGGTACGGGGTTCGATCCCCGGCCACAGACACACTCATTTACCTCGCTAAGCCAGAAATAAAACCGGTAAAGGGGGAAGGTTGGGCATGAGGCTAGCAACCTCATCCTGTAAAAATAAACACTGCTAAAGAAACTTCAAGCCACTAGCTTGAAGCCCTACGTTCCACTGAGAGCGTGAAGGAATAAAAAGAAATCGTATTATCCTATAGACAAAACACCATGATTGGTTTATATTTGAATTTTATTTGTAAACTTATATATATATTAGAGTTAAGCCTGATGAGATCTAATTGTAAAACAATATTGTTCGCTTAAATGTGTTGTCCTAAATGTATATATATATATATATATATATATATACAGCTGGCGTGACTCAGTTGCCTAATGAGTAACACTTTGACGTTTGAAACGATGAGTACTGGTCCCGAGCCTCTGTAAAAACAACATTCACTGAGATTCACACGTTTATCCACACCATAAGTCCTAATTATAACAAAACTCACTTTTCATGCTCTACTACTGTCTTACTAATGACATTGATTGGCGGTCACGCTTTATACATTAGATGGGTCATTGGATTCCGTCTGATTGACTCGATTGTATGCGGTCTCGCCTTGTAACCTGAAAGTATTAGGTGTTCGATCCCTGGTGTGGTCATAGGTACTTGTTGCTGAAGTGTCATAAATTAGTACGAAACAGCTTTCTAGTACTCCTTGGTTTTTAATAGTTCTCTAACTGATATCAATCTGTGATCAAACTTGACACCTACCATTTATCTAATGATAATTACTTTGACTCTGTGCTTACAAACCATGTGGTAATATAGTAATAATAAAGCTTTATTTCATGACAATACGTGAACATATATTACAGAAATTTTCAGCGTAGTTAGTTCTAAAATATTTCCTCTTCATGCAAGATTTATATAATAAAGTAATTATCTGATGTATATCTTGTGACCGTACCGTTGTTGCATTTGACGAGAGAACCAATTCTTTAAGTTTTTTCTACATTTCTTTCATGAATTGTGCAGCGTCGGTGGCATAGCGGTTAGGACGCTCGCCGACCATGCATATGGTCCGGGGTTCGATCCCCGGTCGGCGCACTCCTTTACCTCGCTAAGCCAGAACTAAAAGGCTAGCAACCTCATCCTGGAAAAATAAACACTCCTACAGAAACTTCAAGCCTCTAGCTTGAAGCCCTATGTTCCACTGGGAATGTGAAGGAATAGAAAAAAACAGCCATTAGTCGGAAGCCAATTAAATAGGCGCGCTGGTTCATGTAGTAGCCTTTTGATATAATTGCACAATTAAAACAGTAAGAAATGTGGGAGAGTTTAGACATTTTGATGGATAGAAATTTCGGTTGCCGCAGTAACTTAAGCAGGCCACCGGTTATGTCTCCTGATTTATGTTTCAAGTAGTGTTGTGGTGAGAGCTGGCTGCTAGCCAAAGTTGGTAGACAGTAATTGACGTCAATGTTTATGTCTCAAATATTAGTCATGTGAAAACGAGATCAAAGATGGACAGCAGGCTTTACGTAGGCGGATACAGTTAGCATATGGATGATCTGACACAGCCACAAAGAGATGCAAGGTTTACTTTCTGTGAGAAACAACGAATCAAAAGACTATATTTTCTGCTAACAATAATCTACAATAATGTACATTAAAATCTATAAATATGTGTTGATTTTCCTTAATAAACGATCTGTTGCCTGACCCTTATCTTCTGTTGTTACAGTGTTATGACGTGTAACTACATAAATGAACCCACATTTGAATAAGGTTCTACAGTTTATTGAGAAATCAGCTTTTGTGTTTAAATTCATTCAGTATTCTGTTCTGTTTGACAGTCGTCTGATAAGGAAATAGGCTGACCTTATGATGTACATTATTTTACCATATCACCATTCCAGTTGAAAAGAAAATTATGACATCAAAATAAGTAATTAACGTGGTTTTTCTCTCTATGTTTTACTAATAATTAATGATTAAATATGAAATTATACTTATCAGTCAGATTCTAATTCAACAAACTTTGAGTCAGAGCCGCCGACCTTTTATACACTGAATAATTTAGTTCATATAGATATGTACTTTATTTATGATATGGTTGTTTTCTCTGAGTGAGGTTGTTTAATTGTAAAGCTCAAGTATTGGTTTTGTAGGGATTTTGTTTGATTGCATGGAGGATTTCATCATGAGCTGACATCAGTTAGAGAACCACTGGAAAACCAGCTGGGAGTACTGGACAGCTGTTTCGTCAGACTAGTCTGGGACTCTTCGTCAGTACGCACCCACCGGAATTCGAACCCAGGACCTTCTGGTTACGAGGTGAGGTTTTCCAGTGGTTCTCTAACTAATGTCAGCTCATGATGAAATCCTCCATGTAATTGTAAAGCCTTTATTGTCTTTCTGAACAACATCTTCAACTGACTAACTGACTAGTTTCAACGCAGAACTCTCCACATAGGTGCAGCAGTTTGAGTTGCCACATTCTATGTACCACACAAAGTAAGAGAAGAGATTAAAGAGAGATAATAAACAGAAAAATGAGGCAAAAAGAATAGTAATATGTATTTTAAATCACAGTGAATGCATCTGCGCCATTGAGAACGATTTTGAGCCATATTACCGATTGTCTCCAGCTGTTGGTTCTTACCTTCCCGAGGATCCCAACCAGTCAGGAAGTCTACACTTCCTGGCATGGTTCTAACTAACTATTGTGAATTTCATTGACAGACGAAGCCATGTTTTGGTTTGACCACCACTGGCTCTTTTCCAACTTGGTCGTTTGCCAGCTATTATTGCTTATTGTCGAGGTAGACGATGGCTAGGCTAGGCATGCGTAACACATGTCCTAACCATCTCAATCGGTGTAACTTCACAACCTCGTCGATTGATTTCCCCTCCTTACCTAGCACTCGACCGAAGCCTAACCTCAATATTGATGACCTTATTATACCACTTCACACGGGAAATAGAAGGCAGACACCTACGATCAAAGACAGCTAGCCAGTTTTTCATGTCTTCCACTTTCAATGGCCAGGTTTCACGGCCATAAAGGAGGATGGAGTAAACTACTGAGCAGTACACACGTCTTTTGGTCGACAACCGGATATAACGTTTACTAAGGCAGAGATGGCGTAAGTTGGCGTATGCCAGACGAGCCTTCTGTATCCGTCCTGAGATTTCGTCAGTGATCAACCACACTGGCGTTGGCTGTTGCAACTTCCCAAATAAGTGAAGTGGTCAACACGCTCTACCACTTCATTCGATATCTCTAAGCTAGGAGTGAGTCAATATACTCCAGTCCTGTAGCATCACCTTACATTTTACAAGAGTAAATCACATGCCAAACATATGAAGATTTGTGCTCCTCATGGTGTTCAGAAGACTCTGCATTTTGTCAGCGTCTTCATCCGCATATTCTAAGTCAACGAGATTATTCCCTGGTGGTAACAAGTCAATCCCTGAGTCGCTGAAATCAGTTAGAGTTAAGTCTATATAGTACATCTTTGATGAAATTAAACAGAAACAGAGACAGTGGGCATCTACAGCGCGAACTTCAATCATCCACTTGACATACACGTTTCCTCTATGTACTTAATAAGTGTTTCATAGGACTCTCAACTGTTAAAAATCGAACAGTTTTGCTGATTTCAATGTATATATATTTTAAATCATTGGCAGTAGTATATATTGAAAATGATCTTATCAACTCTCATCATTGATTAATCACGCATATAATTTTAATGATATTTATTTCCCTATTCTCTTTCTAGGGTTTGTGTACATTATGGGAAACTGTCGAGGAATGCTGGGATCAAGATGCAGAAGCACGTCTTTCAGCTGGTTGTGTAGCTAAACGTCTTACATTATTACTTCATCAATCTGCAATACTGCAACAACTCAATGAGAAAAATGTCAACAATAATAGTAATAGTAGTGGTGAGGGTGGGGGTGGTGGTGGTTGTGAGGATAAGGGTAAAAATTCTGCAAATCCTATCAATAATGTTTCTCCCATATCCATATCGAATGATATAATCATAAGAAAACAGATTCTAGACATCTGTTATCCTCCTCCGCCTCCTCCTCGTCGTCTTCACATTCACATTCTAAAAATGTAAGTAATACACGTGATATAAACTTGTGGAATGGTTCTTCGGCATTTAATAATGTCAATGGTGCAACTGTTCCTACTTCTACTGTCACCACCAATAGCACACACACACACCTATCTAGCATAGGTTTACCTCACTCACTTAATGATGCTGTCTTCTCGTCTACTGATGATGGAGTCAATATGAAAGCTATTCAACAACGAACAGAAAAAGGAGGTGATACCAAAGCAGGGCTACAACAAAAACGACAAGAAATTAATGAAGAATGCACAGAACATCAAAAATTATTGTCTCCTAGCAATTCTAATTTGCATTGATTCGTAACTTGCTTACTCATTCCTTTCTCAGTAGTATTGTGTACATGTATGCGAATAATATAGGAGACAATTTACACATATATATATGTATGTATGAAATCTTCTCTTCTATTTTATTATTACCTATTTCTTATCTGTTGTACAGTTGTTTTTCTTTATTGTTTGTAACCAGTGTAATCTGTATACCTGTATAATCTCTATGCTTGAGTTATCCAACCAGTAGCTATCTTGTTAAATATATATATGTATATCCATTATAATAATAAAGGTTTTTGTATTTCCCAATGTGAATGAAAAACAAAACGATATTGTTTTTACTGACGTTTCGCTATTTAATGCTAATAGCTTTATCGAAGTATTATATATATATATATATATCCAGTTATGATTTTATCATGGTTTCTTCCTTCTACTGTATGTGATGTCTATGCTTATTAGTGTGGTGGTTTATACTCTTGGACACATGACATTATTTCTTCGGAATCCCTTTGTCACAATGTAAAGTGTTTAACTTCTTAACTTTATTCATAATATCCAGTGGTTACCTAGTTAGTTAGTTAATTAGTCAGTTTGCATTACTGTTATTTATCAGCATAACCTTGAGTCTTTGGGATTATGGCATGACGATTGAATACGCAATAATAATAATAATAGTAATTATGTTACTGATGTTTATTTGCCCAGTGTTCCTTCCAGTCGTAAATTTATCGGGTATTATTTCACCTTTTTCTTATTTTATATAAAATAATAATAAATCCCGGTGAATTTGACTATCTATCTGCATATATATTTTAAATGGACAACTTATCACTAACACTACAACTACATCTACACATACTACTGAAGTACCATTGTCAGTAGCACTGTGTGTGTATCTGTGCGCGCCTGGTGTACAAGTATAAATGTCAATATTTTGTGATCTTGTTTTATTATCCAAGGGGTTTTGAATTCCCTCTTCCTTGGTATATATTCAATTTTCTTTTCTTTTTTTTTTGAAATTGATTTGGAAGTTTTCTTTAAAACAATCTCCATTTCTTTTTAAAAAATTCCTGTTTCTCTTTTCTTTTGTTTTGTGGCTGGTGTTCTCTACTTTTCTCATATTTATCATCATTTCTTTCTTTGAATTATTGAAGATTAAATTAGCATTATTACTATTATTTTTCCTTCTGGTTTGAAATTAAATGTCTTTACAATTTCTGTCTCTGTTGTATCAAATTGAGTGAAAAGAAACCCAGTAATAATAACAACAATAAAATAAAAATTCCATTCGTTCACTGTTCCTTCTTCTTTCCAATGCGTGATTTGATTGTATGGCTTTTTTTTATATATAATTTCAGATATGACGGCGGGTATCATGCTTTTATATATATATATATATATATATATATATATATATATAGTTTTGTTGTTGATTTAATTTTGGATGAATTTGACTAAAAGTATATTGTAGTCTATTATTGAGTAGTAAGGGGAGGGTGACATACTAAGATATAATTACTCAGAAGTGTCTTTAGAAGTAAAAAAGAAAAGAAAATTTGTAAATTACTTAATACTCAATGGACTTCGCCGATGATATATGTCTGATTTCCCACAAATTGAAAGATATGCAAGCGAAAAGCAACAAGTTGGCAGGAGAAGCATCCAGAGAAGATAGGACTTCAGGTGAACATAGAGAAATCAAAGGTGATGAAGATTCCTGGCCAACACCAACAGCAACAACAACAGACAACAATCAGCATAAATGAGAGGAACCTGAAAGAAACAACCTCTTTTATCTACCTGGGAAGCATCGTTTCAACTACAGGCTAACGGAAGTGATAAGAATATCAAAGCAAGAATCGGGAAAGCAAGACAAGCTTTCACTACTCTCAAGTCTGTGTGGAGGTCAATAGCACTCAGCATCAAAAATAAGATCCAGATTTTCAACTCCAATGTGAAGTCAGTCAGTGCTACTATACGGATCAGAGACTTGCACTGTGCGTCATAAAGAGCATCTCAAACAAACTACAGAGCTTCATTAACAGTTGTCTTCGCTCAATGCTACTCGAGATCAGATTGTCGGCCAGAAAAGATCAGCAACAGAGATGTCTGGCAATGAGCGAACCAACACAGCAGGAACCGATTGTGAAACAAATAGGTAGGAAGAAATGGAGATGGATTGGAGGCCATACTCTGAGGAAACCATCAAGTGACATCACTAGACAAGCCATTGCTCGAGTGGAACTCGGCCGAAAAGGAAGTGGCGAGTTGGTCGTCAGTGCAAGGGTGACTTGGAGGAGGTCATGTGAAGAGGAGATGAAAGCGTGTGGGCAGACTTGGAGCCAGGTGAAAACTCTGGCAGAGTACCGAACGCAATGGAGACGCACGGTTGAAGCTCTATGTTCCTCTGGAAATTAAAGGAAACAATAATAATATAATAATGCAATGGCACAAAAGAAGAAAGTGTAAAAATTTTAATAAGGTTAAAATTGCTATTAAGTAAGAAAAGACTAAAAGTAGCTGAGTGTCAACTTAACACGTGTGAAGAGGGTGTGAAAATGTACATATGAGAGTGATAACAGTGAATTAATTATTAAAGTAAAATTGAAAGTTAAAAATTTTTTTCCGAGAACGACTGGCGAAGAGGTTAAGACCATGGTAGAATAAGAGGCTGAACAATCTTCTTGTGTATACAGAATTCGGGGTTGTATAGACGAATTGCCGATGCCTCCGCTATACACAAATGTCGAAAGCTGACGCCCTTTGTACCACTTGGCCTCACCTTGTAGATGATTTTGAAAGACGACCGTGGTGGAGCTACGTGGCTTGCTCGAGAATTGAGCTGGTAGCTGTCTTGCATTGTCCTTTTGTTAACTAACCATGCGGCATAATGTTCAGAGATGCGTTTGGAAAGTGTGCACATTGTGTGGCCAATATAACTGGCTCCACACAAGCAGGTGAAGTTTGTCCAGTCTCTCATTTGACCCATGGTCTTAACCTCTTCAGTAGTCGTCGTTCCCTGTGAAATTTGTATTTTTCATTTTTAATGATTGCTTTGCTTTTGCTGTAATCATTAATTCACTATTATCACTCTCACATGTTCCTTTTGTATGTTTTCTCATCCTCTTCACACTTGCTAAATTGACACTCAACTACCTTCCTTCTCACTCAATAACAATTTTAACCTTATCAAATTTCTAACCCTTTCTTCCTTTTTGCCGTTGAGTATAACGTAATTTACAACTTCTATTTTTTTTTACTTCTGAAGTGACTTCTGAGTAATTAGTAGTAGTAGTAGTACCTTGAAATGTATTATAAACTGGGTTAATTATTATTATTATTATAAGTAATTATTTCTATACGGACAAACTTCACAAGTGTGTGTGTGTGTGTGTAGATCTTGTAGTAAACAAGGTTGGCTTTCGTTGAACATTAGCAACAACTGAGTGTGAAACTTTATTGATCATGTTAGCTGAAGGACTTTTGAATGATCTATATAATCTATTAATTTATTTATATATGTTGGAAAAGCACTGTATTCTGCGTGATCTTCTTCAACTTCTCAATAATAATCAGCATAAAAGTCTTTGTAATGCTTTCAGTAAAATTGTAAACTTGACGTTGAATATATATATTTGTATTTAAAAAAACAAAATTGTACAATCAATTTGTCATGATAAAAATGAATATTAAACACTGTATACAATTTTAATAGAATAGAAGAAATTTAGTGTGAAATAAGTTCGATGATATTAAATGGTTTGAGGCAATCGGCCACAGGAAGCCTTGCTTGACCTAGGTTTCGTGCTAGTTTGCACTCAACCAGTCAGCAAGGCGTATCTGCAACTCTCGTCCCTTCTGAGGTTCGAACCCGCGTCACCCAGTGCTGCAGTCGGAGACGTTACCACTGAGCTATTCAGTCTCGCGATTGACCTCCTTCCTGTAGGACTGTATTGGATACTTTGACTGGACGCTAGTCTGTAACTAGTGTGGTGTGTCTAGTCCTTTGTTTGGTGCAGACTGAACTTTGTCAGTGAGGTTTGCAATGTGGCCACCATTCTAGGTAGGTTGCCATCAAGGTTACAGGTACGTCTTGCTGACTGGTGAGTGCCAACTAGCACAAAGTCTAGGTCAAGCAAGGCTTCCTGTGGCCGATTGCCTCCAACCATCTGATATCATCAAATCAATTGGGCACCGTAATGGGGAGCCACCTAGAAAATGCTGGTCACATTGCAGACCTGACTGACAGAATTCAGTCTGCATCAAAGAAAGGACTAACCAGACACATCAAACTAGTTACTAGTATCCAATCAAAGTAATTAAAAGTTCATCAATTAACTTCATTGTCTTATTTGAGATAGTAGAAACATTCAATTTACCTAAGTATCTTTTGATGCTTACATTATCATAAGCTATGTGCATTGTTACGCACGCGTAAGGAGTAGCTAATTTCTGAATTACAACTGACATTTATTCAACTAGACATTTGTGTTCTAACAATGCTAATATTATTTCTGATCTACTGTGTATAGAGGAGATAACTACAATGAAGTCGGGAACCATCAAAATATAATATGGTTGTTACTGTAGCGTACACATGATTCTATCTTTTTAGTTTGACGAAAGTCGAAGAAGTTGAAGAGGTGACATGAATCATCTGTTGAACTGTCAACTGTTTGTTGAGAGGTGGTCCAAGTGACTGCTGAGATTGACAGATAAAATTAGGTGATATAACTAAAAAAACATTATGCATGGTAACTTGGATACCTTAATATTGACGTGCGTCGGTGGCACAGTTGTTAGGACTCTCGCCGACCATGCACATGGTCCGGAGCTCAATCCTCTGCCGACACATACCTGATATCGATTGGTCGGCCTGCAAAATTTGGGCTACCGATATCAAATGCTGAAAATTCCATACTTGTACCAAGAATACAGTGTGGAATCAAGCTATATAATTTGAAGAAACCTTTTCTTACTCCTAATTTCTACTGTTAGTCTTTGTTTAACTTACAAAGATTTCGAGTGCTCTATCATTTATGATTGGTGCACATACATAGTCTAATCTTCATGTTTTATGTTAACAATATTCCTCTAATGATTCATCCTACTTTTTTTTCATTTAGAAAAATGACTACATTTGATAATACTGATCCTGAAGAGGAGATTTATGAGAAAACATCTTTAGATAGAAATGACGATAAAGATAATAAGAATACTGATGGTGATAATGATGATGGTGATAGCAATAAAGATCAATCAATCGGTCATATGCGTGATGAAGCTTTAAGACGTAAAGAACGCTTGAAACAATTACGTATGAAGAATGCATCACAGAAAAGTATCATACATGTACAAAATGATGATGGGGAATTGCCTAAACCAATATTTCGTAATTATAAACCACAATCAGAAGAATTAAAAGATGGTGAACTACCAGCTGGTAAACCAGTTGACTGTAAGTTTAAAAAATAAAACTTTTGAATTGAAAAGTGTCTGAGTGTCATTAAAACAAAAACGATTTCAAAATATTCATATGTTGATTGGTTACAGGATTTCATCATGAGCTGATATCAGTTAGAGAACCACTGGAAAACCTGGAAGTACTGGACAGCCAGCTGTTTCGCCAGCCTAGTTTGGAACTCTTCATCAGTACTCACCCACCGGGATTCGAACCCAGGACCTTCTGGTTACGAGGTGAGCTCGTAGAACGTTGAGCCACTGGGACCCGATCCAATGGTCCTTGAATTCAAACTTCTGCCAATTCACGACATAGCGCGACCATTTCGCAATGTCTTCTTCGATGAGTTACTGCCTCATCTTCAACCTGCTGTACCCTACTGGTCATGGCTTTTCAATAGAATTCCGGTGGGTGCGTACTGATGAAGAGTATCAAACTAGGACGAAACAGCTGTCCAGTACTCCCAGGTTTTCCAGTGGTTCTCTAACTGATGTCAGCTCATGATGAAATCCTCCATGCAATCAAACAAAATCCCTGCGAAACCAATACTTGAAAATTAGAATTTATTTATCAATAACTCTAAAGTAAACACTAAAAACTAAACTAAGTGACAGGAATCTGTTGTTCACGTTTTCCTTCCGCTATAATTTTCATATATCTGATATTTCAATTTGTATGACATGTTGATGATTATCAGAATTTCTATTTCTCTTCATAACACACAGTTCAGTTTATCATAAACGGAAATACTTTGTTTGATTAGTAAATGTTAAAGTAAACTCAGCGCTAAAGTTTACAGGATTTCAGTTGATATTATTTTTACCTAACTAATTTATGAAATTTGAAAAACTCAAACATAAACTCAATTGTATGCTAAATGATAAAGATTATGAAATTGTGATTGAAAAAAAACAATAAAGCTAGAGAAGCAAGCAACCATAAAGAAATCGAAAATCACGCAAATTAAGAAATTCAACAAATTATTATTAGAAGAAAAGAAAGGCATAGTAAATGAAAAAGTTGACAACAATATTCCATCTTCTATTGACAAAACAAAGTGGGTAATCAACGTCTATTCAAGAGAATTAGGCTTTAGTGAGTGAGTAAAACTACTTGAAAAAGGATTAAATTTAAATGTGATGGTTAGCAAACTAAAACCAGAAGATGTCATCCCTAACATAGAAGTAGCATTAAGTTCAATAGATATGACGACAGCAGAAGAGGTTCGAACTCAATGTGCATTAACTCTTAAGAAACAAAAGAAGGCACAGTCAAACTTAACAAAATCGGTAAGATTAGCTCTAATTAATCTTAAAAAGGATGAAAACATCGTCATCACAAAAGCTGGCAAAGGAAACTCTACAGTAGTTTTGGATAAATCTGATTTATAAAGAAATCATGAACACATTGAAACGGGTCCAAATGAGGAAATTAAGAAGCCTGTAGATACAGTAATGAATAAGATTAAGAAATATACATCGAATTTAATATGTAGTATGAAGCTGTCACTGGGTGAGTCTAAATGGTTTCATTTAATGCCTAAAACTAATAATGCTAGTAGAATGTATGGTACTATAAAAATACATAAACCAGGTTATCCCATACGACCAATAGTAGATTTCAGAAATACACCTACATATGAATTATCAAAACACTTATTTCTAATGTTATGTCCCATTAGAAATCATTCAAACTCTAGACTAACTAATTCATATAAGATGAAAAAAAACTAAATGACATTCAACTAGAGAATGATGAAAAAATGATCAGTTTTGATATAACTAGTCTTTATACTAATATACCAATCAATATGGCCTTAGAAGCAATTAAAAAAGAACTAACTGCGGATCCTTAATTCACTCATAGAACGAAGCTGCCCATTATGGAAATTATTTTAGGAATTCAGTTATGCCTCACATATACTATCTTTAAATTCCAAAGCAAAATATATAGACAAACAGAAGGTGTACCAATGAGATCACCAATATCCCCTATTGCAGCAGATATCTTTATAGAGAGAATACACTTAATCCTACTCCAAAAATATGGTGGAGATATGTGGATGACACTTCCACACACAGTGTTAAAAACAGAACATATCTCTACCTTCTTCACGCAAATAAACTCACTAGTAAAGGGAATAAAATTCACATTTGAATCGGAAAATGAACAAGGAGAATTAGCTATGTTAGGTTGTAAAATAAAATAAAACGTTAAAAGCGAAATAAAGATAATAGGGAAACTAATAATGATAACATAAATAAGAGAGAATATAAGGCATCTACAGTTTTACCATACGAGGAGGGGACATCTGAAACTCTACGTAGGATTCTTAATAAAGCATGAATTAGGGTGGTATTTAAACCTACAAACTCACTCAGGGACTAACTTTGTAGAATAAAGGACCCAGTGGACCCGATTAAAGAAAATAATATAATTCACAAAATACCTTGCAATGACTATGAGGTCAACTAGTAGATTAGGAGTAGTCAGACTGTCAGAACATAATAATTTAGCTAAGTTTAGAATGTCTGATCCCACGAAGATAAGTAATTTAGAAAAAAGCTCAGCTATTGCACTGCATGCATTAACACACAACCACACAATAGGGGTGGGAGAGGGTTAAAATTCTAAAGAGTAATATAGGCAGGTGAAGAGAGAGGTGGTTGATTACTGAATCCTGCTTGGTTCATCGAGTCTACACCCAACACAGGTAATAGAAGTGACTCAACGCAAATACAAGAGATTTCAAAGATATTATTACCAGTCAAATCAGAGGAGGATAATAAATAATCTTAAAATTCTATTTCAATTCACATACATGATAACATTCTAGCAAGTTATGTATTTTACTATAAAAACACCTTATTTCCCATCTATTATTATTATTGTTCAACTGCACGTCTCCACTTGTTTCTGTCTTCTGCTGTACTTTTCACTTGCATCCATGTAAATCCATACTGTTTCAGTTCCTCTTCACACGATCTCCTCCATGCCACTCTTGGACGTCCCACTCGCCCCTTCCCTTTCGGGTTCCACTCGATCTATGGCCTGACGCGCGATGTCACCTAGCGGCCTCAGCGAGTGTCCAATCCATCTCCACTTTCTCCTGCATATTTGTTGAGCGATTGGCTCTTGTTTTGTTTGTTCCCATAGTGTCTTGTTGGCGATTCTTTCCGGCCATCTGATCTTCAGTATAGAGCGAAGACAGTTGTTGATAAAGGACTGCAACCTGGAAATATTCTCTGTG
The DNA here is from genome assembly GCA_944472155.2 of Trichobilharzia szidati. Taxonomy (NCBI): domain Eukaryota; kingdom Metazoa; phylum Platyhelminthes; class Trematoda; order Strigeidida; family Schistosomatidae; genus Trichobilharzia; species Trichobilharzia szidati. The sequence continues at coordinate 80,286,416 of OX235274.1, forward strand.
ACCCGCCAAGTTTCTGATCCGTATAGAAGAACTGACAACGTTTGTATTGAAAATCCGAATTTTGTTGTTGATGCTATTTCCCATCTGATTGTATTTTATTGATAAGACTAAAATTATTATTTCCGAAGGTACTTCATCTTATATTGATTTTATTCAAATGTCTAATCAAGTTTTACTCATATATATAAATGAAGCAAGAAAGTTGTTTGAGTGAGTGGCTTGATATGATTATGAGCGGCAATAATTTGTGCTCGAAAGGCTGTCATCAGTAAATATTACTGTGCAACACTGTGTGACTTTATCAAAATAAAATTTTATCCAAAATGAAATTATACTCTACCACAGGGTACAAGTTTTATCCTGAAGTTAATCATGTGGGCTTCCTATTGTACATATAAAGTTCAAATAATTTACCCTAAGTTTGGTTACTTTCGATACTGAGGAGTGAGTAGTATTCCCAAGTGTGTTTGTTTTACTGGTATTTGATTGATTTAAACTTGGATCACGAACTGGCTTCATCGACGGGACCATTGGAAACCAGAGTGTACTGGACAGTTATTTCATTCTAGTCTGGCACTAACCTTTTGTACCTGAAGGTACTGAATTCGATCTCTGGTAGTGCCATGGCTGTGAGTACTGCTGAAGGATCTCGAACTAGGATGAGATAACTAGCCTCTGAAGTCAGTTTGTGATCTAACATGGAGTGGTATTTCATTACCTGAACGATTTGTATATTCACATTTACACATGGAGGATCTGGACTTCGCCGATGATATATGTCTGATTTCCCACAAACTGAAAGATATGCAAGTGAAAAGCAACAAGTTGGCAGAACAAGCATCAAAGATAGGACTTCAGGTGAACATAGAGAAAACAGAGGTGATGAAGATTCCTGGGCAACACCACCAACAGCAACAACAACAACAGACAACAATCAGCATGAATGGGGGAAATCTGAAAGAAACAACCTCCTTTACCTACCTGGGAAGCATCGTTTCAACTACAGGCTAACGGAAGTGATGAGAATATCAAAGCAAGAATTGGAAAAGCAAGACAAGTTTTCACTACTCTCAAGTCTGTGTGGAGGTCATCAGCACTCAGCAGGAAAATGAATAAAGATCCGGATTTTCAACTCCAATGTGAAGTCACTGCTACTTACTATACGGATCAGAGACTTGCACTGCGCGTCATAAAGAGCATCTCAAACAAACTACAGACCTTCATTAACAGTTGTCTTCGCTCAATACTCAAAATCAGATGGCCGGCCAGAAAAGATCAGCAACAGAGATGTCTGGCAATGAGCGAACCAACACAGCAGGAACCGATTGTGAAAGAAATAGGCAGGAAGAAATGGAGATGGATTGGCTGGTCATACTCTGAGGAAACCATCAAGTGACATCACTTGAATAACCCTCGAGTGGAACCCGAAAGGGAAGCGGCGAGTTGGTTGTCAGTGCAAGGGTGACTTGGAGGAGGTCATGTGAAGAGGAGATGAAAGCGTGTGGGCAGACTTGGAGCCAGGTGAAAACTCTGGCAGAGAACCGAACTCAATGGAGACGCGTGGCTGACGCCCTATGTTCCTCTAGGAATTAAAGGAAATAATAATGATATATAATAATAATAATTTACACATGCTTGTAAAAAAATACTCACAGCCTATATTTATCAATCTATTAATGACAACAACACTAGAAAATTCATTCTACCATACATGAGGAATATCTCTGAAATAACAGCTAGAATACTGAAACCGTTTGATATAGATATGGCACACAAGCCAGTAAAATCGCTTAATTCGATATTATGCAAACTGAAAGATCCAACAGAAAAAGAAGATAAAATTAATACTATTTACAAAATAAATTGTATGAACTGCAACAAGCATTACATCGGCCAAAGTGGGTGTCCCCTTCGAATCAGAATTCAAGAACACAAATCAGCCGTGAAAAGACATGATATATATTCTTTAGCATCAATGCATATATACAATTATGGACATCAATTTGATTGGGATAATGTTGAGATCTTAGACAGAGGAAACACCAAAAGTGCAGTCAGGGAATTCCTATAAGCCTGGTACTCAAACGGAAATGCAATTAACAAACACGTTAATATAGACGAAATATACCAACTAATAAAAAGTAAATCAGGTGACCAGAAAGTTTAAAATCCAAGTCAATAGAAAATGGTCAATACATATGCAAAGATAGTTACCAGGAGACGCAATTATATCACTCATGAAGAAATTTAAATCATTTCACTTTGTGCTAAATATTGCGCTGAAGGGGGATGTTGTCCAGAAGGATGACGAAAGCTTCGCAACTAAACCAACCAGCTCAGAGAACACTATTAATTGCAAATCATCCACGTGAGCTACAAATCTTCTCTATTACTAGCACTCTTTCACAACATGGAATCACTAATACAATAGAAATATATTGTGTTGTTGCATTTCGTGTAGCATTTTTTAGTTATTGATTAACTCTAGCAGGTTAATGTATATGGTTATAGATTATATCTACTGTAGTAATAGTAGTAGTACCATTTTACGTGTTAAATCTGAGTTGTTTTTTTTTCCGTCAGCTATTTTATTCATTAATGTGATCTTCAAAGGAAAGTGACATCAATTAATTCCGACAGTGTAAAAAAGTAATTTTCTTTTTTCCTTAGAGAATATAATAGTCTGAATAAATACATTTTTGTACAAGGTTATAATAATACGTTGATCTATGTGATCTATGATCGTCTGTCAGTTATATCACAACAGCTTTTCGTTGAACGAATTTCAAATATGACGTAATATGTATGGCGTATAATCCTTGAGGCATGCAGAGTCTTCTTATATTTTCATAGAGAAAGGAAAAAAACAACTTTTGATGTTAAATTCTTTTTTATTTTGCAGTGAACAAACATATCATATCACAACTTGAAGCTGCAGACGCTCCAGTTATTGTTGATGAAGTTGTAAGTTGTTGTTATGATTACTACTGTTGGTGTTGTCTATGCTAACATCGTTGTTCATCTTACAATTTTTGTAAAGTATATGAACTCTGTAAGCTGCATTACAGTCATTATTATTTTTAAAGAGTTGCTTTGTAGAGATTCGATTTGTTTCAGATTTGGTCACGTATTGATGTTAGTTAAAGAACCATTGAAAACCAGGGATTACTGGAGAGCTATTTCCTCCTGAATTGGGACTCTTCAGCAACAATCACCCACTGAGGTTCGGACCTATTCAGCCACTAAGTCGTGATCTCAATGGCCCGTGAATCCCAACTTCTACCAATTCGTGATTTTAGTGCGACCACTAACCAATGTCATTAGCGAGTGTTTGTCCTCACGCCTGCCCTGGTGGTGGATCCCGCTGATCACGACTTCTCACTAGAACTCCAGGAAACTTCCCCAGTCACTAGCGAGAATCAGATAAATTTTCAAGACATATTTTGTAGGGATTTGATTTGTTTCAAGTTTTATCACGGATTCTGAGTGACCAGGTAAGGCTTCAAAAGTACTTCTCCATTTCATCCTGTTTCTTGCCATCCTTTTTAGTTGACTCTAAGATTGCCTATACCTGCACTCACTCTTGCGGATGAACCGCTTGAAGTTGTTGATAAGTTTGTGTATCTGGGTAGTTGTGTGAGTGCTGGCGGAGGAGGGGTGACGGATGAGATTTCCAACCGTATAATGAAGGCTAGAGTGGCATACATCAACTTGAGCCACCTCTGGTGCCGTCGCAACGTTAGCCTGGCTGTCAAAGGTCGGGTATACAATGCTTCGGTGCGGGCTGTCTTGCTCTATGCCTGTGAAACCTGGCCTCTCCGAGCTGAGGATGTACGGCGACTCTGCGTGTTCGATCATCGCTGTCTCCGCAGGATTGCTTGCGTTCGATGGCATCATCGCGTGAGTAATTCTGAGGTTCGGCGGCGTGTGTTTGAACACAATGGAGATCACCATTCATTGAGTGTCGTCATCTGGAAACACCGGCTCCGGTGGCTTGGACATGTGCTGCGAATGTCACCCCAGAGGCTTCCGTACATGTCTCTGTTCGCTAGCCCTGGGACGGGATGGAAAAGGTGGAGGGGTGGCCAGTCCATGACGTGGCGTCGTGGGATGAAGGATATTTGTGCTAGGTTAGCATCGGTTGGTGCGTCACGACACCCTGGTCGGGGTCCGCCAGATAGCTCGAATCGATGGCTCGAAACGTTATCGGATATGGCCAAGAATCGTAATCAATGGCGAACATGTTGCAATTTCCTTCTTTCTTCCCTTCCTGATGATAGTTAACGAATACTGTTTGAACTTGTTAAACATGACTGTTTTCCTTCCAGATGAAGTTCTTTACACGTTTTTTACTTTTTTACTTTTTTTACTTTTAATCTATGTTGTTTTATTATTATTGTGAGGCGCATCTTTCTTGGTGCCATATTGTACCAAGTTTTTTTCTGCGTTTAAATAAATTTAAATAATAATAAATAACTATCAGTTCGCCTGTCACCCTGGGACGCCTAACTTGTCGTTTCCCATTTGGGTACCACCCTATTGTCTTTAGCGTGACATCACTCAATGGTCTCCTCAGTTTTTGTCCAATGTATCCCCACTTCCTTCAGCATATTTGTCAGACAGTAGGTTATTGATTGGCCTGTTCCCATAGTTCCTTTTTGCTAATCCTTTCTGAGGGGGTCATCTGACCCTCAGCATGAAGTGAAAGCAGCTGTCGAAAAAAGTCTGAAGCTAATATGTGCACCAAGCCTCTGAACCATATAGAAGAACTGACTCACTTGACATTGGTGTTGAAAATCCTAATCCCGTTTTTTATAATAAGTGCAGCAGATTCCTACATTGTACATTCTGCTTAACCTGTAGAAACACTGTAGTGGTTTTGAACAAAGTAGTATTTGGTAGAAGAAGAATTGTTTATTTGGCAAAATGATGTACCATTACAGCAAAATGTAGAAATCTTCATTTGCACATGTTCTTCGTATTTCGCTTCTTTTGTTTCCCTATCATGTTTTCTATATTGTTTCACGAGGATCTTTTATTTCTCCTCTTTGCAATTGAATCCATCCCTCCATCATTCAATATTCTTGTCACACGCAATATACTACTTACAGAATCTTGTCAGTAACACACATACACACACCACAGTACTTCACAACTATCAAATTTGGACTAAACTGTTGATCTAGCTGTATAAAAAGCGTATACATAATGTCAAAGAAGAAATACACGAAATAGGCGAAGAGTATTAGAGAGGAGAGAGTAAATTCCAAAAATTTTGGGGAGTGAAAACGTTCACACCATCCTTTTTTTTCTTCGGTTTTATTTCCAGGATCTTTCAGTTCAACTGATGTTAATATAGTGTACCATTTATCAGAGTTTCAAAATAATAATATTTCTTACTTTGTAATCATCCATACCTTTAACGTAAATCGAAGTAAGAGGACTAATTCTAGGCTTTTGAAAAAAAGTGTACAATGTGTCGGATTAACTTAATTATGTCGTGAATTTGCAGAAGTCAGAATTCATGGGCCATTGGATCGAGTCGCAGTGGCTTAATGGTCTACGAGCTCTCTTGCCTTGTTACCAGGAGATCTTGGGTTCGAACCCTGGTGGTGGGTGCGTACTGATGAAGAGTCCCAAACTAGGCTGACGAAACAGCTGGCTGTCCAGTACTCCCAGCTGGTTTTCCAATAGTTCTCTAACCGATGTCACCTCTTGATGAAATCTTCCAACCAATCAAGTGTAATTTACCTTTTACCATTACTTACCGTGACGAGTCCCAAATAGGACGAAATGCCCATCCTGGACCACCTCAGTGTTAGCCACTAACATACAAATTATAACTTTCAGTTATTTTTTACAACATTTGTTGCATCTCATTTGTATCAAGTAAGTGTTAATTTAGATTGTTTCTTTCTACTTCCTCTTCAAAGCTAATTCTTCTTTCATAATATTTTTCCAGAATTTAATGAGCCTTGCTCCGCGTAAACCGGATTGGGATTTGAAAAGAGGTGTTGAAAAGAAACTGCGTAAATTGGAGAAGAGAACACAACGTGCTATTGCTGAAATGATTCGTAAGTTGTTTTACAAGAAGAATGAGTTTTTTTAACTTTTGCGAGCTGTGTTATCTATTATTTTAAAAAAATGAAAGTATCATTTTTGATTAGATGATTTTATAAAGGAATTGTTTGAATTCTACGTAGTATTCGATATTATTCTGAACAAACCATAATTTAATTATGGGAATTATTTTATATGATATGATTTGCATCAAAATTTCTATTAAAGAATTCATTGAATGTCATTTCAAGTAATAAAGTTGTTTCATTGGCTAGCAAGTGGACTTCAAAACACGTTTTTTTCAGACAAAGTATCTTCATTCCGATGAATCTTAGTGTTCTGTTTGAGCTTAAAATGATAAAGCACTGCTTACTGGGCCAAGTGAGTCGTGTAAGAGGCTATCTGTACAATGGACGGACTTCAGCCTTTATTTATTCATTATTTATTGTAGAATCTTAAGTTTCATTGTCTCATGGTGAAGATTTCTGTTTAGTCTTAGGCTCCAATATAATACCTACCACCTCAACTTAAAAATAGTTATTAAGCAACGGCGAACTGACTTTTTTAATGATAGTGGCAACTGCATTGTAGCTGTGGGCCGATCAGCCTGTTTCTTAAAGCGTTCTGAGCTACACTGCATCCGTCTTTCCAGAGAAGTTAATAAAGTTTCATCCATCTCGGAGATCACTTCGATTATCATAGTTTTTCAGAAAAGTCCACCAATAGCATCCCAAGAAATGCGAGTGCACGAGTGACCTTGAGCTGACCAATCATAAAAACGAAAAATATTTGCACAAAATTATTGTTATTATCCCCCTGCGTTCCGAGTGGAACACAAGGCTTGACCAACACATCTCCACTTCGTTCTGTTTTCTTCCGTCTTCTTCAGCTGGGTCCACGATTGACCAAACTCTCTCATCTCTTCGTCACACGCTCTCCTCCATGTCACCCTCGCACTGACGACCCACTCGTCGCTTCCCATTGGGATTCCGCTCGAGGGCCTGGTGTGCGATGTCATTCGGCTGCCTCCTCAATGTAGGCCCGATACATCGCCACTTTCTCCTACATATTTGTTGAGCGATCGGTTCTTGATTAGTTTGTCCCCATAGTTTCTTGTTACTTATTCTTTCTGGCCATTCGATCTTCAGTATGGAACGAAGGCAGGTGTTGATGAAAGTCTGCAACCTGTTGGAAAGCCTTTTCACGACACGCTGGTCAAGTTTCTGACCCGTATAGAAGAAGTTACTTCACAATGGTGTTGAAAATCGGAGTCTTGTTCTTTATGCTGGCTGAGTGCAGAAGGTTTCCGAACTGGTTTCAGATTGATGAAGGCGTATCTTGTCTTTCCTATTCTGGTGGCTTTGACATCTTCATCTGTTCGGCCTGTGGTTAAAGCAATGCTTCCCAGATAAGTGAAGAAGGCAACCTCAGTTAAATCTCTTTCGTTGATGATGATTGGTGCTGGTTGTTGTTGCTGTTGATTGGTTATCTTCATCATCACCTCCGTCTTGTCTATATTCACTTGGAGTCCTGTTTTCGCTGCCTCTTCAGCCAGTTTGTTGGTTTTCGCTTGCAAGTCTTCGAGTTTGTGTGACATTAGACACATATCATCTGAGAAATCCAGATCTTCTAGAGTCTTCTTATCGGTCGTCCAGCCTATTCCTGTCTCCTTACTTCCTAAAGTCTGACGCATAATCTAGTCCACCACAATTAAGAATATCATCAGAGATAATAGGCAGCCTTGTCTTACTCTTGTATACACTTCGAACGTACAAAAAATGATGTATATTTACAAGAAAATGCATGAAAACACATTAAACAGGGTATCTTTCTCTGACATGACTTAAAAATACGTCCCAGTTATAATGAGGAGTATCAGTTGCTAAGTTAGACTAGTTTCTCTACATGTATTCACCGAGGTGACTGAAGATGAGCTGTTTTTGTGAATCGTTTATCTCACTTATACTGTTGTGCAGTCTTCTCCAAAAGCCCTCGGTTGAATTACTATGGTTTGCAGTAAGAGGATCAACGATCACTTACCAGGAAAATGTGGATAATAAAAGAAATTCAAATAAATGACATTAACTCTAAATCTATTCCTAATCGTAACCCTAACCCTAAACTACTGACCCTAACGCTAATTACAACCCTTATCCTAACTGTAAACCTAACCCTAATCCTTATTATGACCCAATACTTACCTTCACCCTAATCCTAACGAGCTATTAACACATTGTCCAAACAGTACTTAAAAACGTGATCTGGGTGAAATTTGCTCCTTATTTGATATTTCAGCCTTGATAATGACAGGTGCCGTTAGCCAACGACTAGTATGCATTCAAGGTCATTGGGGCGTTCGCACTCCTGGGACGCTATTGTTAAACTTCACCAGTTTTTCTATTGTCTATTTCTTGATAGAAACAACACAAATAGTTTCCTAGTTCTGACACATTTTCCATTTCTTTTGTTTTTACTACTCACCTTTGCTCAGAGTTTCTGCGATGTCTTTTCGTTAGTTCACATGTAGAACACTTTCATTCTTCGTCATAATTGGCCTCCTTTGAAAGCAGCCATTTCTGCATACAGAGTTCGAGGTCGCATTGATGAATCGCTAACGCCTCCTCCAAGTATTGAAGCATAATAACCCTTGTACCATTTCGCCTTACTTAATTTTTTTTCCTTAACGTTCCCAGTGGAACTTCAAGCTAGATGCTTGAAGTTTCTGTAGCAGTGTTTACTTTTACAGGATGAGGTTGCTAGCCTCATGCCCAACCTTTCCTCTTTACCGGCTTTTTATTATTGGTTTGGCGAGGTAAAGGAGGGCGTTGGTTGGGGATCCATACCCTGACCATGTGCATGGTCGGCGAGCGTCCTAACCACTGTGCCACCGACGCACGCCTTACTTAATAGATGACTTTAAAACAAAACGACTCCAATGGAGCTGTATGGTCTGAGTTCACCAGGTACTCAAGAACTGAGCTAGCTATTGACTTACAGTATCCTCTTGATAACTTTGCTGGATAACATTCAAACATGCGGTTGTAAAGTGTTCTCTTTGGGTAGCCAATATAACCATCTCTACAGGAGCAATTGAATTTATAACAGTTTGCCCTTCAAACATCCATTGCGTCATTAATTATTAAGTAGTTCCCTTCTATCTTGAGCAATCATTTCTGAATAATTATTTCAATCATATTACACACACACAAACACACCTCTGTGACTCAGTAATAGGCTGCTACACTTTTTTTTTAGTAAATATAAAGAAAAATAACTTAATCGATAAGGAAAATTTTCTTCATTGAATTGTTTCTTTTAAATTTCAATACTTTAAGTAAAACTTGACTTTCTACTAGCTTACCCTACTCAAAGTTGAAATTAAGCGTACATTTAAGCTTAATCTAATCTAAGCAGCGAAAACATGACTCCAGGGGAACATAGGGAAGACGGAGGTGATGAAGATAAGCATCAATCAGTATCAACGGGAGAAACCTGGAAGAGATCACTTCTTTCACTTATCTAGGAAGCATCGTTTCAACCACGGTCCGAACGGATGTAGATGTAAAAGCTACAATCGGAAAGGCAAAATACACCTTCGTCAATTTGAAATCAGTTTTGCAAATGTTATGCACTCACAGACAGAATTAAGAATAAGATTCAGATTTTCAACACAAATATCAAGTCAGTAGGTGCTTCTATATATGGGTCAGTAACTTGGCGCGCGAGTCACGGAACGTATTTCCAACAGGCTGCTACAGACTTTTATCAACAGCTGCCTTCGATGGCTCCATATCGAAGATCAAATAGCCGGCGAGAAAGAATTAGCAGCAAGAAACTCTGGCAACAAACCAAGCAAGAACTGACCGATCGACAAATATGTAGGAGAAAATTAAGATGGACAGGTCACACACACTTAGGAGACTGTCGAATGACATCGCGCGCAATGCAGGCTATCGCTCGAGTGGAATCCCAAGGGGGAAGCGAGGAGTTGGTCGTCAGCGCGAGGGTGAAATGGAGGAGGAGACGAGAGATTATGGTCAATCGTGGACGCAGCTGAAGAAGACGGCAGATAATAGAATAAAGTGGAGGTGTGTTGTTGTTGTGGCCCTGTTTTCCACTCGGAACCTAAGGGAACAATAATAATAATAAGCTTGATCTAGGGTTACGTTATCTTATCTCTACTCTGATTTACGCAATTAGCACTAATTCAACCAATGAGTTAGATACATTTAGAGTTATGTGTTATTTTATTTCTGAGATTTTTTTAAAAACATTTTTTATCCACAGTAACATTTTCTTTCTTTAATTTTTCTTTTTACTATATAGGTGAACGTTTTCTTGGAACAGATTCCTATCTATCTGATTCACTTGTAAATCATGAAAAATCGATTGAATAATTTCTTCATATTCTCTTTTTCTAACCTGTATATTAATTTGAAATAAATACAATATATACACACATATAATAGAATTGTATGGTTTATTTTTTTCATATAAAGTGGACTTGAACATATTGCAACAGTTGTAGTTATCATGACATATGCATGCAAAGATGATTAGTATTCTGTTGAAATGAAAGATTAATACACGTCATGGGGACACAAAAATGCGTCACACAAATTACTATTAAAATCTAAGGAAATATAGTTGAAGAGTTTCAGAATGATTATGCTGAAGCATCATTATTTGAGCATATTCACAGGGATTTTCCATTCATTCACTTGCATTACTTACTGTGAGAGTTGTATGTGTGTTAACGCTTTGACCCACTTAGTCACATAACCTTTCAGAGCAGTCTTAGTGTCGTACTGCACTAGTAGTTTCCTGTCCAGTATTATTATTATTGTTTCCTTTAATTCCTAGAGGAATATAGGGCTTCAGCCGTGCGTCTCCATTGCGTTCCGTTCTCTGTTACAGTCTTCACCTGGCTCAAAGTCTGCCCACACGCTTTCATCTCCTCTTCATATGACCTCCTCCAAGTCACCCCACCCTTGCACTGACGACCAACTCGCCGCTTCGCTTTCGGGTTCCACTCGAGCAATGGCTTGTCCAGTGATGTCACTCACTTGATGGTTTCCTCAGAGTATGACCAGCCAATCCATCTCCATTTCTTCCTGCTTATTTTTTGCACAATCGGTTCCTGGTTGGTTTGCTCCCAGAGATCCAACCCTGTTGCAGATCCTTTCTGGCCGGCCATCTGATCTCGAGGATTGAGCGAAGATAGCTGTTAATGAAGATCTGTAGTTTGTTTGAGATGCTGTTTATGACGCGCAGTGCAAGTCTCTGATCCGTATAGTAGCACTGACTGACTTCACATTGGAGTTGAAAATCCGGATCTTATTTTTGATTCTGAGTGCTGTTGACCTCCACACAGATTTGAGAGTAGTGAATGCTTGTCTTCCTTTTCCGATCCTTGCTTTGATATCCTTGTTACTTCCGCCTGTAGTTGAAACGATGCTTTCCAGGTAGGTAAAGGAGGTTGTTTCTTTCTGGTTCCTCCCATTTATGCTGATTGTTGTCTGTTGTTGTTTTTGTTGCTGTTGGTGGTGTTGGCCAGGAATCTTCATCACCTCTGTTTTCTCTATGTTCACCTGAAGTCCTCTCTTCTCTGGATGCTTCTTCTGCCAACTTGTTGCATTTCGCTTGAATATCTTCCAGTTTGTGGGAAATCAGACATATATCATCGGCGAAGTCCAGATCCTCCAAGTTTTTTGTGTGAGTCCATTTTATACTTGTCCAGTATAACCATCCTTTATCTCATGGTAAATCACCTTTGTTAGATCTAAGGTTATGCGATGGCACACTTATTGAGTGATGTTCTCTACTTTCTCCTTAATTCGCTATCAGATCTCAGAATTAATCATATTGTAACAGCAGAAGGCAAGACACGGAAGCCAAGGTATATTTTCTCACGATAACCATGTATAGTCTTCCCCACTTTGGAAGCAGTTTGCATGACCTTGGCTCGTATTCGCAGGTGTTTCGCCTCACACTATCATATGCTGCCGTCGTCCGACCTCCCAGCAGCGATCCAAGTAGCAGCCTCATCGCTGTCGGATCTTGAACGCCACTCCACTGCACAACAGCGTCGAAACCCTGCCCGAAGATCCATATTAATAATAATAATGATTTATTTTATAAATTATTTACATTAATCCCAGCGTGTTAAGAAAATCAAAACAAGATTTTTCTGAACGTTTCACTGTGTAAGCCACAGCTTCTTCGGCAGATTTATTCGGATTTTTATTCAATAAAAATAAATCTGTCGAAGAAGCTGTGGCTTACACAGTGAAACGTTCAGAAAAATCTTGTTTTGATTTTCTTAACACGCTGGGATTAGTTTAAATAATTTATAATGAATCAATCTGACTCGGCGCTCAAATTATTCCAGGAAGTTCGTAACACCAACGTCCTGGAAACCTATAATGATTTACTTTATTCCAAAAACAGTACTTGTGATACAGAATGGAATTTTCAGCATTAATCACAATATTGCATCTAGTTTCCTCAAATTATAAATAAAATTAATCAAACAGAATATTTTTCAAATTTTACAATAGGGGTAATGTAAAAAAGACATGCAGCATATAAAATGGAAATATTAATAATGATAACAGCTAAGGTAATAATAATGATACAAGTGGAAATTGCCGTGGGCTTGTTTCACACAGTATTGTCGATGCGGTATACAAATCCTTGCATGATTAAAAAATATTGAATATAATGTTCTCTTTACATGATATGGTGAGGGGAAAAACAAAGATTACAGCAGTCATAGAGATAAGTTGGTGTTTGTAGTTATGAAAGTAAAAACAAAGAAGCGACAGGACCATAAATATAATAGAAATAATAAAAGTAAAACTTGAAGGTATATAAGGATGGATGGAGGAGATTGTCTCCTACAAAAACTGCAGGACATAGGCTTTCCATTTTTTGGCAGGCAGCGAAACCATATGTAACAACAGAAGGCAAGATACGGAAGTCAAGGTATATTTTTCATTGATCAAACCGCTGTTTAAATGTATATACGGTTTTATATTCTCTACCCAATCATTGAGCGTGTGATTTTGGCTTACATTAAACGACATGAAATAGAATGTTCAAATACATAGTATTCTGCTGCTAACGCAGTAGTGAACTGTGAGAATAATATTCCGTTGGAACACATTGTCTCTATCACACCACCACAATATGTTTTCGCCATCACATGCAAGAAATGCAACAGAGGTCGAGGTTATGGATCACAAAGAAGTCAATGTTCTGCATCCATCTTATTTTTAATTGTCAAACTATCAATACAATGTCGTCGGAGGTTATGTGGATTAGCATATATGGCTTAGGAATCTAACCTACGTCACCTTCACCAGCGCTTAAAAAACTAACTAGATTTACAAAATATCTGTTTACTTATAACGGTTCACTTGATTATTTGAATACGAGCACATTTTGTTTGCAATCTTGTGAAACCTGCTGGCACTTCGATTGTCCAAACCACATTTCATACTCACAAACAATGAATGTCAATTGATTTGGTGCAATGTAGTTGACTTGTATAATATTACACAGTAAACTAAAGTCGAGCGATATTTCTACGTGCACATTCTTTAAATACTTAACGTAAACACTACAAGTAGGCTCTTTCTCCGCCTTCACAGTATTCTAAAGCTGCTATGCATATTCGTTTATATATTCACGAGGATCTCTTTCTACGCTCGAAGTTTTTTTTTGATTTGGTGGTAATACTATTATTCCCTTGGATTCTCAGTGGAACACATAGGGCTTCAACAACACATCTCTACTTTGTTATATTTTCTGCTGTCCTCTTCAGCTGGGTCCATAATCTCTCATCTCCTCGCCACACGATCTCCTCCGTGTCATCCTCGGACGGCCCACTCGTCGTTTTCCATCCGGAGTCCACTCGAGCAATGGTCCGGCGCGCGGTGTCACCCGATGGTCTCCTCAGGACATGCTCCATCCAACTCCATTTTCTCCTACATATTTGTTGAACGATAGGTTCTTGGCTAGTTTGTTCCAATAGTTTCTTCTTGCTAATTCTTTCTGGCCGGCTATTTGATCTTCAATATGGAGTCATAGAAGGCAGCTGTTGATAAAAGTCTGCAGTGGCCTGTTGGAAATGCTTTCCGTGTCTCACGTGCGAAGTTACTGACCCATATACAGAAGCACCTACTGACTTGATATTTGTGTTGAAAATCTGAATCTTATTCTTAATTCTGTCTGTGAGTGCATAAGATTTGAAAAACTGATTTTAGAGTAATGAAGGTGTATCTTTCCTGTCTGATTCTGAATGGTAATACTAGGTGTAACTAATTTACTTCACTCTGTTTATGACAATCAATCATGTTGGTTGCAAAAACAAAGTACTAGGTATAAATCAGAGGCCAAACAAGTATTTCAGAAGGTGATAATTGTGATATGATCTATTTGAGGTTGAACTCAACCTTCAATGGCAATCTCAGAAGATAGATTCAATGTCAGATTGGCTGTATGAGGTACTATAGCGGAAGAAAACTTCGTGTAAGCATCTATTTGTTGACTTAAATGATACTATAAAGACAAAATTTAATTGGTTTATGATAGAAATAGAATGCAACAGTTAGTAAATGAGAATAACAAGCAGAGTTTAGTGATAATCTGATTGTCTTTATATACGTTTCTTAAACACAATAATTCATTGATATTGGAGGCGTTAAAATGGGTTGAAAATTCTCGTCACATTTTGTGTAAACGTTGCATTACTACTCTGATACCCCAAGTATGATGGCTATAAAATAACATCAGTTAGAGACCATCTAAAACTAAGGAGCTCTGGACAGCTGTTTTTTCCCAGTGTATGACTCCTCCCTTTATCTCATACCCACAACACCACCAGGGATTGAACCCGGGACCTACAAGTTACAAAGCCAAGCCCGTTGGAATTTAGTTCCTGACCAAATCTACTACTGAGATTAATTCCTACAAAAACCTATAATCAATATAAAAAAGCAGTTTTTCCCTTTGAAATTCTTTTCACTAGGTCTTTAATTCTGTTGAATTACGCAAGGAAAAAAAATGGGCTACTTATATATTCATGCAACTTTTAAGTAGAGTTAAAGATTTCATCAAGTTTAGCAATGAATTGTCCATGACCAGATATGACCAATCAAAGTTGAAGAACTAACTCTAAACAGTTTCCAAATGCGTTTTATGATTAGAAGTTGTCGGATGTCATGCGTCGGTGGCACAGTGGTTAGGACTCTCGCCGATCATGCACATGATCCGGGGTTCGATCCCCTGCCGACGCACACTTGATATCAATGGTTGGCCTGTAAAATTTCGGCTACCGATATCAAATGCTAAAAATTTCATTCATGTACCGAAAATACTGTGTGGAATGAAGCTATAATCAAAATAAATGAAAAAAATATGTACATATCACTACGAAATAATTGTTTCCGCACTCCAAATGTTCTATTTCCTCCCTGAGATGGCTAGGACATGTGTTACGTATGCCTAGTCATCGCCTTCCTCGACAATGGGCAATGTTAGCTGATATAGGGTCAGGCTGGAAAAGAGCTAGCGGCCGTCAAACGAAAACATGGCACCAGTCAATGAAATCTACAACAGTTAGTCTAAGCCACGTAGGAAGGTGTAGACCTCCTGACTGGTTGGGGTCCACGGGACGGTAAAAACCAATGGTTGGAAACAAATGGTAATATGGCTCAAAATCGTTCTCAATGGTTGGCGCAGATGCATCCACTCCTTGCGACTTATGATTTCCAATGAAACTGTTTTGTTCTTCGTTATTACTATTCCTTTGTCTCACACCTCTGTTTACTGTCTCTAATATGCATTTCTCTTACTTTCTTCTCTTGCTTTGTGTGCTACAAGGAGGGAGTGTGGTGACTTGAACTGCCACACATATGTGCAAAGTTCTATGTCGAAAATAGACAGACAGACAGATTTCCTCCCTAGTTATGTTACTGTCTATTCTTCATCAAAGAAACTCATTTTTTTCCCTTTACCAACGTGATGTATTAAAACTAAATTAATTTTCTGAAATGACACAAATGTGTGAAGAAAAAAATTGTGTAAGACAATGCGCTAGTGCTTTAAATATTTGATTTAGTGATAGCTAAATAAAAATCCGATGATAAAGTGTGTATAGGCTATATATATATTTGAAGCTGTAGAGGCATGCAGTTTAACAAGTTGAGTTGTGTATAAGAAATGTGCTTCTGATTTTCAATCAATATGACTGAACTGATCGCTAAGCTATATATATATAATTCGTAGGTATAAGTGAACATGTGATATGGATTAATTTCATGCTTAGTGGTAAGAGTAACTCTGAGAAGTCATGTGAATGCTTATGCAATTGGCAATGAGCCAAACTTATCGCGTGTTATAGATTATGATAATGTCTGATATAAGTGGGTTTTTATTTTTTTTGTGTGTGTGTGTGTGTGTACTTGAGACGGACCCTTGAATTAAAATATGCATAGTTTTTTTTACTTCCTTTTGAATAATAAAACTTCCTTTTAACAATTTGAAAAAAATTTGGGCATTGGGTATATGATATTCATTATAATAAGGGAGTTTTTTCCATTTCCCAATGAATGAAAAACAAAACGATATTGTCTTTACTGACATTTCACTATTTAATGCTGCTAATAGCTTTATTTCAGCATATATATATATATATATATCTGTGGATTGATTGCTTAAAGTTGAGCGTCTTGACCAATTATTGTTATTATTATTATTATTATTGTTTCCTTTAATTCCTAAAGGAACATAGGGCTTCAGCCATGCGTTCGGTTCTCTGCTAGAGTCTTCACCTGGCTCCAAGTCTGCCCACATGCTTTCATCTCCTCTTCACATGATCTCCTTCAAGTCACCCTCGCACTGACGACCAACTCGCCGCTTCCCTTTCAGGTTCCACTCAAGCAATGGCTTGTCTAGTGATATCACTCACTTGATGGTTTCCTCAGAGTATGACCAGCCAATCCATCTCCATTTCTTCCTGCCTATTTGTTTCACAATCGGTTCCTGCTGGGTTGGTTCGCTCATTGCCAGAGATCTCTATTGCTGATCTTTTCTGGCCGACAATCTGATCTTGAGTAGTACTGAGTGAAGACAACTGTTAATGAAGGTCTGTAGTTTGTTTGAGATGCTCTTTATGACGCGCAGTGCAAGTCTTTGATCCGTATAATAAGTAGCACTGACTTCACATTGGAGTTGAAAATCCGGATGTTATTTTGCAGGCTGATTGCTGTTGACCTCCACACAGACTTGAGAGTAGTGAAAGCTTGTCTTGCTTTTCCAATTCTTGCTTTGATATCCTCGTCAGTTCCGCCTGTAGTTGAAACGATGCTTCCCAGGTAGGTAGGTAGGTAAAGGAGGTTGTTTCTTTCAGGTTCCTCCCATTTATGCTGATCGTTGTCTGTTGTTGTTGTTTCTGTTGGTGGTGTTGCCCAGGAATCTTCATCACCTCTGTTTTCTCTCTATGTTCACCTGAAGTGTTATCTTTGGTGCTTGTTCTGCCAACTTGTTGCCTTTCACTTGCATATCTTCCAGTTTGTGGGAAATCAGACATATATCATCGGCGAAGTCCAGATCCTCCAAGTTTTTTTGTGTGAGTCCATTTTATGCCTGTTTCCTCATTGCCTGCTGTCTTGACCAATGAGATAGTTAATTATCTGAATCTCAGGAGATTATTAATTCCATGCATACTTATATATATATGTACAATTTTCAGAAGGTCATCTATTAGAATATAATAGAATATATATTAATTCTTCCATAGAAAATTCATATAAAAAAGGAAATTGTAGAGTACTATCCAAGTTTTGCATTCTGAATGAATTTAGAAATGACTTGTATCAGTGAAAAGGTGAATATAGAGGCCCAATTAAATTAAGATTGTGAATTTTTATAGGGATTTGGATTAATTTCACTACAGACTCTATCACGAACCGAAATCAGTTCGGGATCACTGAAAACCACAGAGCACTGGGCGGAAATTGGTACTTTTTAGTAATACACACCCACAACCCCATTAGGGATCGGACCCGGAAACTTCAGGTTCCTGGACAAAGCTCGTCGACCATTCACCAACTTGAGTTGGAATTCAGTGACTCGTGAATTCATGACAGCGTCATCCTCAACCAGTGCCATCGATGCGTCTCCAACTGCATTTTGACATGATGGACCCCACTGGCCAAAGCTCAGTGGGCTGAAGATTGATATTTATATCATGTATCTCTAAAGGGATTTGTGTTAATTTCAATTCCTAGGATGAAACATTTGCCCAGTGGTACCTTATTTTCTATGATCTCTAACTGCTCTTGGTTCATAACGAAGTCCACATTGAAACTAATGAAACATTTTTCCACAAAACTATTAGTCCTTTTAATAAATTTTGATAGGGTGAATAAATGACGAAGTTTATCTGAAAAATGCAATATAACTCACGTAGTTTATATTTCAGACAATTCAATCATACTTTTTAAATTCAATTTTAGATTTTCCCATCAATTGATTGGACCGAAGTGCTCGGTCTCAAGTTGACATGTCGGCTTCTTGTGCTGATGCTTCGACGATCTCTGGGCATGTGATTAAAAGTTAATTGGTGGATGGTGACTAGCAGTGGAATCCGGGATGGGTATTTCGCCCTATTTGAGACCCGTCATCTGGATGTACCTGCATTCCGCAGTGAGTGATGATGTTCCCACCGAGGCTGGAAACCATTGCCCATAGTTTCAAACGCCAAAGCGTTATCCACTAGATCGAGCACTTCGGTCCAATCAATCGATGGGAAAATGTAAAACTGAATTAAATAATTAATGTGACCCGTTGCACAAGAGGTAGCTCCTATGGGCCAGGTGGATAACGCAGATGGATGACGCTTTGGCGTTTGAAACTATGGGCAGTGGCTTCCAGCCCCGGTGGTTACATCACTCCCTGTGGAATGCGGGTACATCATCATGACGGGTCTCAAACAGGACGAAATGCTCATACTGGATTCCACTGCTAGTCACCATCCACCAATTAACTGTGTATTTTCTCACTATACTTATTTCTGACAATAATACTTCTTTTTTCACATACAAATCAATGTACTGACTGATTAATCTAGTATAATCCAAATTTTGTTTTACATTCTTATTTGTTAATTGTCAATGTGGAATATTTAATTTAAGATATGAGGACAGCAGTTCCAGTGGTGCTGGAAATAATCCTTGTTCGTGAATATCAAAAGATAAGGCATCCCATTAACTACCTATAATCATATCATCTCCAATACACTTCTGACTTGACTTATTGAATCACTCAGCTTTATAACAATATTATTACAGAAGTTGGGATTGCTAAAAATAACCTTTTTCACTGTGCTTACTTTGTTAATGAATATCTTAGCTTTATGACAGTGTCGCTGAAGCCTGTCTAAATTAATTATTATTAATATTGTTTCCTTTAATTCCTAGAGGAACATAGGGCTTCAGCCGTGCGTCTCCATTGCGTTCGGTTCTCTGCCTATATTTTGACCTGGCTCCAAGTCTGCCCACACGTTTTCATCTCCTCTTCACATGACCTCCTCCAAGTCACCCTTGCACTGACGACCAACTCGCCGCTTCCCTTTCGGCCGGGTTCCACTCGAGCAATGGCTTGTTTAGTGATGTCACTTGATGGTTTCCTCAGAGTATGACCATCCAATCCATCTCCATTTCTTCCTGCTTATTTATTTCACAATCGGTTCCTGCTGTGTTGGTTCGCTCATTGCCAGAGATCTCTGTTGCTGATCTTTTCTGATCATGAGTATTGAGTGAAGACAACTGGCTGTTGATGAAGGTCTGCAGTTTGTTTGAGATGCTCTTTATGACGCGCTGGCCAAGTCTCTGATCCGCATAGTAAGTAGCACTGACTGACTTCATATTGGAGTTGAAAATCCGGATCTTATTTTTGATGATGAGTGTTGTTGACCTCCACACAGACTTGAGAGTAGTGAAAACTTGTCTTGCTTTTCCGATCCTTGCTTTGATATCCTCGTCAGTTCCGCCTGTAGTTGAAACGATGCTTCCCAGTTAGGTATGTAAAAGAGGTTGTTTCTTTCAGGTTCCTTCCATTTATGCTGATTGTTTTCTGTTGTTGTTGCGCCGTCTAAGTCAACAGTAAAACAATGAGGAATCTGGGACATTTAGATGAATCTGAATCAATAAACTAAAGATAAAATTCTAAAGAATTGATATAAGTGTATGGCAATATTATATACGTTTTTTTATCATTATTCTTGTATCGATTGCCAATAAAAAACTCCTCATGTCACGCAATAGTTAAATGGTTGATTCGAAGAAACTCCTACAATCTCTGCATAGTGAATTGGTAAAATAGTTAAAAAAAGGGTAGTTTGGAATTTTTCGGAGGAATAAGACATTTAAATGTGAATGGTGAATTCATGATATTTCATACAGCCGGTCCGGTTGCCGTTTATTAGTTTGAATAAAAACAAAAGAAGAAACGCATTCGCAGGATAATACGAGCTTGTGTTATTTCGTGGATTCTCTTCAACTCCGTACATCCTAAATAAAACGAATTATACATTATAATAAAGGTTTTGTATTTCCCAATGAATGAAAAACAAAACGATATCGTTGTTTTTACTGACGTTTCGCTATTTAATGCTGCTAATAGCTTTATCAAAGTATTATTAAACCGGAATTTAAAAAATCTCAGCATATATATATATATATGCTGAAATAAAGCTATTAGCAGGATTAAATAGTGAAATGTCAGTAAAAGCAATATCGTTTTGTTTTTCATTCATTGGGAAATACAAAAAACCTTGGTTATTATAATGAATATCATATATCCAATGCCCAAATTTTTTCAAACTGTTAAAAGTGAACTTGTTTTGGACATATAAAACGAATTATATGTTGCAAAATTTCTGAACATACTTTTTACAATGACTTCAAGTTATAGATTGATAGAAATTTCAAAGATGATGTAAGCAGACAATTATTCAGTGTTCAAAGAGTAACTGTCTGTCTGTCTCTCTATCTGCATTAAACATAGAACTTAGCACCGAAGTGCAGCAGTTCGAGTTGCCACGTTCCAAATAGCACACAAAGGTAGACAAGAAGATGAGTGAAGAGAATCAATAGAGTTTTGACAAGTATAAGAGTGAAACAGAATGAGTAATGGTAGAAAGGAATATGAACGATTACAGAGACTGAATACATCTGCGTAAGTTATTGACAACGATTTTGAGCCATGTCACCAATTGTATCCAGCCATTGATTCTTAGAGTCCTGAGGGCCCCAACCCGGAAGTCTGCATCTCCCTACCTGACTCAGTTTAACTGTTAAGGATTTCATGGATTGATGCCATGTTTTTGTTAAAAGAGTAACTATTTATATAGCAATTAGACAAAGGGGTGGAATCCAGATTTCTCTTGGAAATAAGGATGGACTAGAGACAAAATACAAGATAGAACAAGAGAGTAGTTAATTTATGGTGGAGAGTTCAGGAGGGTAGGGGTGAATAGTGAAGTAAAATTGTAAATTCGGTTAAGCACAACTGCCATACACCTAATTGACACGGGACATACAGTGGAAATTGGAGAGGCTTTCAAAATAATCAATACACAAAGTAAAGCATAGTTACTTCGGATCACAGAAACCATTGTCATCAGGAGACTTTGACCCAGCCTATGCATACAGAAAGAGAGTGTGACTAATCTTTCACTACCCTACCTGGTAACCATAATTGTTTTGTTCGTGTGTTTTTGTGTTTTGTTCTGTTGCATAACATTCCACTCGATCTTGATTTTGATTTTCACTCAATGAGTTCAGCTCACTATTGAGGTTCCAAATCTACTAAATTAAATTTATTTTATCTGTTTTATAATTTCACCTCACTATTCACCTCCACCCTTCTGAAATCTCCACCATAATATGTATAAATTCACACTGTTGTTCTATCTTCTATTTTGTCTGTAGTCTACCCTGTTTACAAGCTAAATCTGACCTCTAGTCCCTTGTCTAGTTACTATATAAATAGTTACTCATTTAACACTGAATAATTGTCTACTTACAACATCTTTGAAATTATATTCCTTATACTTTCTATCTATAGCTTGAGATCATTGTAAAAGGTGTGTTCAGACACCATATTTTAAACATATAACTGATTTATGTATGTCCAAACCAAGTTCACTTTTAACAGTTTGAAAAAATTTGGGCACTGGGTATATGATATTCATTATAATAAAGGTTTTTGTATTTCCCAATGAATGAAAAACAAAACGATATTGTTTTTACTGACATATCGCTATTTTATGCTAACAGCTTTACCAAAGTATTATTAAACCGGAATTTACAAAATCCACTCAGCTTATATATAACAAAGAGTTAAGAGGTGAGAAAATAGACAAGTTAGGTCAAGTTAAAAGGACATATTGAAAGTCGAAATAACAATGAAGATCACTAAACCACATAACAAAGGTAATAGTACGTCTGTTATGATATCAAAATAAACTTTACTAACTTGATCATCGTTCATCAGTCTGGGGTCATTTTTCGTTGTCAAGTTGGTCATTTGGTAAAGATAACAAAACCAAGTGTAGATTGTTGGATTTGATCAGTGTGTAAAATTATGAAAGCAGTGTGTGTTTACATAGTGAACTTGCTTATGAGTCACATTCGAGTTGATTTTGTCACTTCATGGGGGAGGGGAGGGAGGTGTTGCAACCAGGTGAGATTCTGTTTTATTCCATCATTCCTATTCAGTCAATTTGGATTCCACTTGATATGAAGTTCCTCTGATTGATGTGAGACGTTCTTTGTGATTCCTGGAGTTTTTCTGGATTATTTCAATATTGTCAAAATCGATTTTGTGGCCTGATTCTATAGCGTGTAGAGGAGCTATGGCTGATGATTTTTCAAGTTTTCCAGTTCAATTGGATTTCTCGGTGGTCGAACAGAGGCTCTACGGTGTTCATTTCTTCTGATTACCTTGATTTCTCGAGATGTTTGTCCAATGTATATCGCATCACATTCCAAGCATTCTTTGTATAGATACAATTCGATAGAGAATCCTTAGGCATTTGGTCTTTTATATGGGCAAGGTTGCTTTGAAGTGTATCTGATGTTTCGATATCATAACAGACGTACTATTTGGTTTATGATTATTATTATTATAGCTTGACTCTATACAGTATTTTGATACAAGTATGGAATTTTCAGCATGTGATATCGGTAGCCCAAATTTTGCAGGCCGACCATTGATATCGCGTGTGCGTCGGCCAGGGATCGAACCCCGGACCATGTGCATGATCGGCTAGCGTCCTAACAGCTGTGCCACCGATGCACATTGTTACTTTGACTTTCAATATGTTCCCTTTAACTTGACCTAAGTCTATTTTCTCACCTCTTAACTCTTTTATATATATATATGCTGAGATTTTGTAAATTCCGGTTTAATAATACTTTGATAAAGCTTTTAGCAGCATTAATTAGTGAAACGTCAGTAAAAACAATATCATTTTGTTTTTCATTCATTGGGAAATACAAAAACCTTTATTATATAACTGATTTATTAAGAATGTATGCAGTTGAAGGGAATCCATGAGATAAAACGAGCTGGTATTTTTCTGCTTGTAAATATGTTTGTTCTTTCTTTATTCAAAAAAAAAAAAGAATTCGTGATATCTTTTCGTGTACCTTCGTTTTCCACCGTTGTATAAAACAGTGGATTTTATAGGTGAAGATATTAGTAAGCAAAATATCGAATTCTGTATTTCTGTTTCCTCTATGAAAGAACTTATTTTGAGATGCACAATGAATGCTCGCTTCTTTTTCAACAAAAAGTTCTACCGACAAATTGATGGTGTGGTTATCGTTTCACTACTAAGATCAATCCTAGTTGATTTTTTTCCTTGAAAAATTACAGAATGAACCATTAATTGCGAGGAATAATTAATGAATTGAAATTCTCTTGTCGATAGATAGATAGATGATACATTTTTCATCAAAAAATGAGAATGAAGCAATGAAAACCCTTGACGATTTTAATGATGTGCATCCAGCAATAATCTTTACCATGAGGAAAGGATTATAAAACAAGCAACAAAAGTTAATAAAGCAGGATTTAATGAATTCATCGAATTTCGGTAGAACTCGTCATACACGGATATATATACTTTTGAAATTACATTGGGAGATATAAGACTGATAAGCAAATAAACTACATTGAATTAGTCATGCAGAAAGACAGGTGCGAATGTTTTCCAGGTCATGTTCAAACAGATAAGGGGAGAGGGAGTACGAGAGATTAAAATTAAGATAAAATGCATTACGCTTCAATTACATCACTTAGATAAACAATTAGTCATTAGAGAATATATCAAGAATTGCAAACAGAGTAATATCAACAGTAATAGTTAGAAAAATAATACTAACAATAATTAATAATATTGAAGTGAGCTAAGATAATGCTACTGACAAAAGATAGTTTCAAATGAATCAAGAATAATAATAATAAGAGGTAGAATAATAAGTAAAACGTATTACCATGGTAGATTCAGAGTGACGACCATCTCCTTTTGTACACAGAGACCTGGTTTATAAACTCGAATTGCACAAGCCTCTGTAATTGCAAGCATCTTCCTGTTTCTTTGTCTGCTGACAACAGTGAATAACTTGACAGCGTCGATATCATGTCCATAGTCCACAAGATGTTTTGTTATTGAGGTTTTTGGCACATTGCATTCAGCTGTTTTCAACCATTTTGACGAATGCTCCATCATGCGAGTAGACAATCGCCTTTCTGTACGACCTATGTATTTGCTTCTACAAACACACTCAAATTGATATACGCAGTTTGAAGTGTCGAGGATTGGCGACTGGTCTTTCCTAGATTGTTGAAGCACTCGCTTAGTGGTGTTAAGGAAAACAAGTTTTGCAGCATAATAAGTTCTCTTGATAGCTTTATCGAGTCTTCATTTGACTACTTCCTGTACATCATCTCCTTTGAATGGCAAACTGATATAGACAGATTTCTTCGGAACTGTTTGGATAGTTTCTCAGGGGCTAATTTCTTTAGAGTATTTATTAACGAAATTCTCAGGATATCCATTGTTAGATAAAATATCCTTCAGAGCTTTTATTTCATGCTCAATTGTACTGTCAGAACAGTGTTCTGACTAAGTTCTTTTTATACTGGATTGGAACAAAGCTCTTGAAATGCATGTACTGTCCTGTCCATGAAGACTTTCTAAATATAGATCTTTCGATTGTGCCATCAGTCGTTTTCGCTAGAAAAAAATCTAGGAATTTAATAGTATCGTTTTCCTCGTGTTCTATTGTGAAATTGAGATTCGGGTGGCATGAGTTGAATTTTATCAACATGTCTTCAGCTTTTGATCTGCTTCCACAGACAATAAAAATGTCATCAACATATCTTAGGTATACATCCGTTTCTTGTATATGTTGCTGCAAGGTACCGGCTTCTAGGCCTGACAAAAATAAGTCTGCAAAAAGTGGTCCCAAGGGGCTTCCCATTGCGACACCATCAACTTGACGGAATAGATGCCCATCGAATTGGAATTGGACATTCTTAGTACATAAAAGTAACAATTTCCTCAACTCCGAAGTTGGAATGGGTATGTCTTCAGCTTCTCTACATATGGAGTCAATAGTCTCAACGACTGGCACATTTGTGAAGAGGGAGGTAACATCGAAAGAGACCGGATGCTTATCAGATACATTGAAATCTTTAATTTGCTTGACAAACTGAAATGAATCAGAAACTATATACGTTCCGAAACGTTTTCGCAAGGGCTGCAACAATTCACATAGCCACTGTGCTAATTTGTGGCATGGTGAATTTATCACTGAGAGTATAGGTCTTAACGGCGCTCCTGGTTTGTGTATTTTAACGCGTCCGTATAATTTTGGGATTTGTAACCCAATCGGTTTGATATTCCTATATATATTTTCATCAATGTATTTCTTTTTGAAGAGTTGCCGTAGATGGTGCACAATTCGCCTTTCTGTCGATAACGTTTGATCTTTTGAATGATTATCCAATTTGAATTTAGATTCATCAGAGATAATTTGATGCATTTTCTCGGTATAATCTATCTTATTCATTAGTACTACACTTTGTCCTTTATCAGCTTGTAAAATAACAAGATTATTGTCTTTTCGGAGCTTGTTTAGAGATCTCCAGTGTTCTTTGGTGATATGCGACTTTTGATTGGTCGGCATGATTCGAAATTGATGAGCAATATCAACCACCTTAGACTTCAACCAGCTTTCGCTGTCACTGGAAGTAGCATGTAGCCCCATAAGTTGGTCATAAAGATTTTCAAATTGGCATTCGATATCAATTTGCGTTATCTTTTTCATGGGAACACAGAAGTTGAAACCCAATGACAGAATTTCTGTTTGTTCTTTTGACAGGGAAACATCAGATAAATTATGAACATAATTAGATATATCCACTGGTAAAATGTCATTTAGCGGTTCCGGAAAAAGTGACCTCTTCAGTTTCTTTTCTTCTGATTCTTTCGTCTTTTCCCAAGTGGCATGCAGATATTGAATGAATTTCAGACAACATACCAAGTTCAAGTCATTTTGTACACTGATGAGTTTGCTTGATAATACGCATAAATTACTGATTTCATCTGTTTCAGAGCACAAATGTGATTCAGCAAGACGGTAAAGATTTGGCCGTGTAGGTCTCAAATGATCAAATTAAATTAAAGGATTAAATGACAATCCTGCATTCCTAGGCATCTTTATGACTAGGAAAGAGGATGGTTCAATAGGGAGCATGCACAGAAAACCTACAACGAAAGGTCAGTACACATTCATTTTTGGAGTTCGCAACTTTTTAAGATATCAACGCTCAAACGATTGTCTTAGTGAGGAGCTTAAGATTATTACAGAATTACTCAGTAAAACTGATTAGCCAGCTAAGCTGACTGGTAAAAGTATGAATTTAGCGTTAAGGCGAGTCAGTATGCAGCAGGTCGAAAGAAACCCCTACTTTTCAAGACTGCAGTTTCTTCGCAACAACTTCAGTGAAATAGTAATACGGAGCTTAAAGAATGCAGTAAAAGCAGCATTCAAAGCAGCACGAGTACACTCTGTCTTAACAACCACTCTAATTTCATGTTCGAGAACAATAGTTATCACTATTTACCTTATTCTAAAACAGTACTTGTGATGCAACATAGAATTCTCAGCATTTGGTACTATATTGCATCTAATTTACTCAATAAAAAACATTACATGGTATAGGTAAACGAAAGTGATAGTAACAACCTTTTGACGTTCACAGTAACAATAAAGTCAGAATGTGCAAAAAGTATAAATAATAATAATAATGACTAAAATTATTCAAGCATTGGTTTGTAGGGATTTGATTGATTGGTTACAGGATTTCATCGTGAACAGACATCAGTGAGAGAACCATTGGAAAACCAACAGGGAGTACTAGACAGCTGCTTCGTCAGCCTAGTTTGGGACTCTCCAGCAGTACGCACCCACACCATGGGGCTGGAACCCACGACCTTCTGGTTACAAGGCGAGGTAGCTCGTAGACCATTAAGCCACTGGGACCCGATCCACTGACCAGTTCATAAATTCTAACTTCTACCAATTCATGACATCTCGCGACCACTAGCTAATTTCATAGGCCACTATTTGTCCTCACACCCGACCTGCTGTACCCCACTGGTCACGAATTGCCACTAGAACCCAGGTTACTACCTACCTGAATAGGGCCAGCCGCTTCGCAAATAAACTATTCAGCTTAGAGAATACAAATACATCAAAATGCAATCTATTTATTGCAACTAGATAATTTTAATTGTCCTACTGCATCTGTATTGATACTATCAACCTGCACAGCTTGTTATGAAAAGTGTTCAAGAGAAAACCAGTTTACTATCTCATTTTAGTATGCGTGTGCGATTTTAAAAATCGCATCAACTGAGGAACGCTGTACATTTAGCAAGTTTCCTGTTGTGTTTATTTTATTAACATTAATATGACTCATTCACGTGTGTCTACCTCAGAAATCTTAATTTACAATCAGAATTAAAAACATTAGGCTCCACGATAAGGAGACAACAACATAAACAGACGGTTGTTTTCATGAAAGTGTTTTTGATTGGCATAAAAAAGGTTATGTATATACCTTTCTTCCTGAATGGCTCCATTAACATCTAACATCGAAAATTTAGTGTGCTGCAGTGCAGTGTAACTTAGCTTACTAGTCAAATTGTAAACCCGTTGAACAGACTTCATTTAGTACTAAGAAGTTAACAATTAAATGGTATTCATGAAATTTTAGTTGTTTTTTTTAAAGGTTATAAGTTCCATTTATTACTGAGAACTTAAACACCAACTATCTTAGGAGTAAACTTACCATCTAGATGATTCCATTCAGGTAGTCTAAATCTTTTCCTGGAGTTTAGACCAATCGTCAATGGTCGGTGGCACAGTGGTTAGGACTCTCGCCGATCATGCACATGGTCCGGGGTTCAATCCCCTGTCGACGCACATCTGATATCTATGGTCGGCCTGCAAAATTTGGGCTACCGATATCACATGCTGAAAATTCCATACCTGTACCAAAAAAATACGGTGTGGAATCAAGCTGTAATCAAAAAAAATAATAGTGGTCAAAAACTACTTATCTTTCCACAGCTTCCAAAGTCATGACTTACTACTGTAAAGTAGAGAAAATCAGACTGAGTATCCGGATATCAAGCCTGCACCAAAGATGACACAAGATGGAGGATACCGAAACATCTTCACGGGATTTCGCCAATAACTCCTACATTAAGTAAAGTGGTCAATAAGTTTAACCATTTCACTCTGTAATCTTAAACTAAAAGTCAGCGCAGACCAGTAGTGGAACATCACCTTACATTTAATAGTGGCAGACGACATATGAAATGTATTCAGAGCTTTGTTCAGAAAATCAGATTTTGTCAGTGTCAGCGTTTCTACTTATAAGGAATTTATCATCCCTACGACATTGCAGTCAATCAGAGTCAAATAAATCCGTACATTTAAAGCGGATTTAAATAGGAAATGTAATAGTGGGCCACTCTGGAGGAAACTGATGACTAGCGTCACTTCTGATAGCAACTCTTCATAAGTTATCACATGGCTTCATGGGTTCGAGTAATTTGCTTTGGTAGGCACTGCATGTTTTCTCGAAAATATGTTCACGACCAGATATCTTCAAAGTACCCCACAATCGACGTGGTCGGTTGTTGACTTCATTTCAAGTTAGACGAAAAGTGTCAGACGCCAGAGAATGTCTGTCTCAGAACCTGTTGGAGGCTGAAGACCCTATCAATGAATCCTCGTCTGGGTCCGAAACGTGCCTGGTTTTAAGATCCCTACTTATTCTTCACAGAAGTATGAAACGTGGGACCTTACATACAGTGTCAGTCAAGCCGTTTCACTTATGATTATCACGGGGAGAATTGTGTCATTTCGTACAGAGTGGTGAGACTAGTGATCTATTTTGGCCAGATGGAAATATTTTGGATTCCAATACACTAGCCAACACCTTAGTTAAGCTAGTCAATAATTCATCACCGCCACTCCTAAACACTTCGACAGTTAACCTTAGAGGTCTTGCTATTCCAAGCGAAACAGTAGAAGTCTGACGGCACTTGCCAACGCTTGGCTGAGTGTGATCAAAAGCCTTCCCTATTGCTTCTGCAGAAGACTGGATATTGCACCAGCCTTTTTTAGAATCAGTATTGACGTCGTGTTCTGATAAATGTTTTGCGATAGTTTCTATGAATACAGTCCTACAATACAAAGGCTATATAGAGAAAGATTTCATGGCTTCTCGTTTTCAAAGTTCGTTTGGTTGCAGGTAAACACCTACATGCACTAATGCATGACCAAAGTCCACTCAGACTACAAGAAAGCTTCCAGGAATATCACGATGCTCCTTGTACTTATGTACCCATTCAGTTTGATAGCTTTATGGCCTAATGTCCACCGAAAACACAAACTAATCGATAGATGTGTTTTATACTCTAAATAACAATGCTATACTTGCACAAGGTGCTTTACAAGAGTTTGTCATAGAGTCTCCACGCTCATGGGTTGAATATTAAAGACTCACCATGCTGACTTGGTGTGGTTAAATGAGTGACTATAGCTGTGTCTTGTATGCATATTTCAGAGATACAAAGTATACACTGTGTCCAAGATGCCGGAATTTCGGCTAGTGAGGCCCACTTTTAGATTCTGCATCGTTCTCAGACGTTAAAATCTCAAATATGAATTTGGAAGCACTGTCCAAAATGTGTGGAATAATCCCCCTTCCGACCTAAATCGTCAGGGATAGTCTAAGAGTTAAGAGAAGATGAAGAGACTACATAAGGAATAGTATTAGAAGTGGGAGGAGATAAATCTTTGCGAAAGCAATTAGATGAAATGGTTAGGTGGTAAGTAGAGAATATTTTTGTGTTGATGGAAGTTTGAGAGGTTTCGTATGCATTCAAAATTACAGACATAACATACCAGAGTTTTAAACTATAAGATCCTGTATCTGACTTTTCGTAGGGTTTGGATACTGAAAACTGCAAAATGAAGTTAGAGGAGTAGCTTAAATGAGACTAACAACCGGATTCACTTTATAAAGATGCTCACAGAGTCAACAGCAACTGAAGAAACGTTCTCGGGGACTAGTGCTACCAGCGAAAGGGAGGCAAGTAAGGGGCGGCTGATTAGCAGAAGAATCCCACTGGCTTACGAAAGCATGTGGATGACTGGCACTCCCTGACTGCCCATTACCAAGGATTTTCACTTCTTCTTGAAGTAATCCAACAAAAAATGGAAAGATATTGAGTTGGTATGACCAAACAGTCTACAGTACAATATGTTCCACTGTAGAGTTTTCGGAAAACCTTAATACTGTCAAGGAACAGCTGCAGTGTAAATTGAGATATAGAATCTTCGCTGCTGACCTTATTTTAATCCCTCCTGTTTGCACTGAGAAGGTAGAATATTTTACTTACTCGTTGTCATAACTGCTGTTAAATCTCCATAAACGAACAGTATAACTTCCTCCCTGCAAACTCATATGACATTGCAAGCAACTTATCCTATTATTCTAACTGCTTTTAGTCAAACAGCTATGTCTCTAACTTTTATAACATTTCAGAACCTGAAGGTATATTTGTTTCAGACATCATAGCTGATCGGGTCACTGCTGTATGCAAGCTGAAACATCACTTTAAGTTGATACCTATCGATTCAGAACCCCTGTTTTTTTTTTCAAACAATACAAGACTTATCCTTATTGAGGTGTAGAAAATGTGTTTGATAAGCAAGTGGTTGGGTTGTTTCTACCACTCAAAATTCACACAAAACAATTCAGTCCTAAAGTATTCACAGTGTTACAGTAATTCAATTATTATTCATTTACGTTCCCAGTGGGACATAGGGCTTCAAGCTAGAGGCTTGAAGTTTCGTTAGCAGTAATGTTTATTTTTACGGGGTTGGATCGCTAGCCTTATGCCCAACCTTCCCTCTTTGCTACTCTTCTTACTGGCTAAGTGAGGTAAAGGAATATGTCTGCCGGCGGTCGAAGTCCGGACCACATACATGGTTGGCCAGCATTCTACCGCTGTGTCACAGACGCTCACAGTGTTCCAAAAGATAACATTAAAAAATGATGACATCTCCATTATTAGGTAATGTAAACTGTGGACTTTTATTTCAACAGTACTGCCTATAACCCAAAGACTAATGGATGTAAAGGCAAATTAGAATCATATCAGAAAGTGTATTGTGGAACAAGTATAAGATGGGATGGAACAATAGTCAGATAGTTTTTTTAATATGCATGGTCAATGAGAACATGGGACAAAATGAGATGAAGTAATTTAATTCTATGATGTCTGCATATATATAAATATAGTCAACAGAAAATACGAGTTTCGAGAGTGTGTGTAATCAGGGTGTGTGAGACAATATGAAAATCAACCAACGAATGGGGCGGACTAGACATAAGTTCAAGGTTGAAAATAACGACAGTAAAATAATAACGATGATATGGTGTAGAATTACAAGCACTATTGGTGAATGATTATCAAATAATAATAATGATGAATATAATGAAGTGGAATGAACAGGATTTTGTAAATACGATAACAAGTTAGAAAAGCACTGCTTAAACCTAAGGTAATAAAATCATAAGAAAGGTCTTGAAAGTCGAAAATGAACGATTGTCAATGAAACAGAGGAATAGAAGAAGAAGAAAAGAAAAGAAAATTGTGAAAGGAATTTGTAGTGTTAATGGAGGATTTGTTGGCTTTATTGTAGGCCAAGGTAAACATAATGGTTGAACATACTTCTTCTGTATGCAAAGAGATGGTCTTCTGGTATTAATTGCCACCGCTTCAGCTACTGATAGAAGACTTCGTCGAGCTCCTCTAGATAAATTACTAGGAACGCGGTAAATAACTGAGAACGCCTGGTCAAGTTTTATCTGGTATCCAGTATCTACCAAGTGGGCTTAGACTGCACTATTTACACATTTGGTTACTCCTTTACTCAACCATACAGGTACATGTTCACGTGCACGCATGAATAAAGCCCTCTGAGTACGGCCAATGTAACTAGCTCCACATGAGCAGTTGAATTCATAGATGCACATTGATGAGGCCATCTTTGGTAATTTATCCTTTACTTGCTGTGTGAGTACTGGTTTAGTTGAGAAGTTGAGTACCAGTTTAGCTGCAGGAAATGTTCTATCTACTGCTCTATTAAGTCGACATTTTAGAATGTCAGCTGCAATTTCCCCTTTGTAACTTAACTTAAGATACAAAGGTTTCTTTTCTACGGTATCCACCTTACCTTGTCTGTAGGTATTGACATATACTTTTTTAGGAAGCTCTGTGGATATCCATTTTCTTGTAGTGTGAGTTTCAGTTTATGCATTTCTTCCTTAATGCATTCGTCTGAACATGTACGTTTTATTCTATAGCTTAGACACTTAACTAAGTTTCTTTTGTACTGAATCGGTGCGAAGCTATATTGTCTCACGCACCCTGATTACACACACTCTCGAAACTCGTATTTTCTGTTGACTATATTTATATATATGCAGACATCATAGAATTAAATTACTTCATCGCATTTTGTCCCATGTTCTGATTGACCACGCATATTAAAAAACTATCTGACTATTGTTCCATCCCATCTTATACTTGTTCCACAATACACTTTCTGATATGATTCTAATTTGCCTTTATTGGCTAGCTATTGCATGCTTAAATTAATGGATTTATAATTGTAGAGCCTGAAGAAAAATTCATTGAAAACAACTGTTCGCTCTAAATATTTTGTTCTGAATAAATTATGGGAATATTCAATTTACTAATGGATGTGTTTGCATTTTATCCAGTAAGCTTTTTTTTGTGTTTACAACAAATTCTTTGATAGTTTGGCATGTTGTGAGGTTTTGTTTTCAATTATTCGTTTAGTACGCATGGCTTTTCACCTAGGTTCATCAATGAGGTATGTTTGTATTCCGTACCCTCCTTCTCGGTCTCATCAATAAAAGAATTAAATGATGAAGATAAAAAGCTTTTGAAAGTTCTTATAGTGAAGCAAAACGTTGAGTAAATGAAGTCCTCACTAAAAATAATCCTTAGTTTTAATTGAAAAGATTTAATGTTTTAGTGAATGTTGTAAAATCCCGGCCAAATTTCTTCTGAGTATATTACACAATAAAAGCTGAGTATGGATAATTTACTGTTGAATATTCTACTGTATCAAACGTGAACAAAATGTGTATGTGTGTGTGTGTGTACGAAAACAATGGAACCATAGTCAAGAAGATAAGAATTTGCTGACTTTCAAAACACCGTCACTTTCTGTTATCTGAAAATTGATTATTATGTAAAAGCAGAAGACAAGGCCTAGGTAACAGATAGTTTATTGAGAAGATCAAGACGTATTTATAGATTCTTATGTTTTTTTTCCTTCACGTTCCCCAGTGGAACATAGGGCTTCAAGCTAGTGGCTTGAAGTTTCTGTAGCGGTGTTTTACTTTACAGGATGGGGTTGCTAGCCTCATGCCCAACCTTTCCTCTTTACCAGCATTATTTCTGGCTTAGCGAGGTAAAGGAGTGCGTCGGTCGGGGATCGAACCCCGCACCATGTGCATGGTCGGTGAGCGTCCTAACCGCTATGCCACCGACGCCAAGCCTGGTTCGGCCCTGGTACGAACCGGGGACCTTCTGCGTGTAAAGCAGATTCTTATGTACAGTATTGTTAACTGAGAAGCAACCTCATCTAATTGGGTTTTTTTCTTGCTGAAGGTTATTCTATACTGCTTGTGACCGTTTCTCAGAAAATCAAACCATATATCTTTAAATCATATTTCCACACGTCAACTCCGCTGTGACTGGATGGCAATTTTCCTAAGGTTAAGCTATATCATTGTTTTTCTCATGACCCTGACTCAGGACGTGAACATTTACGCAAACTGTTCTCCGCAATTTTGGCTTGCAGCCAGCTCTCACCACAATTAGACGACTGAAGGCAGTCGGAAGGGAGCCCTGGACCTGGGTTTGGTGCTTATTGCCACGTATTAGCAAGGTTTGTCTGTAGTCTCGAAGGAACTCGTGTCCGTCTATGAGATTTGAACCCGCATCACCCAGTGCTGCAGGCACAGACGTTACCACTGAGCTATTCGGGCTCACTACTGACCTTTAGCCATCTAATATCAATTCACAATGTACGGTGATGATAAGTCACCTAGCCTGGTGACCATATTGCAAACTTTACTGATAGAATACAGTCTGTAGCAAACTTAGTACTAGACACATGACAGTGATTGCTACCTGGTGACCCATCAAAGTGAAATTAATTATTTTTTAAATTTGTATACAAAACATTTGACTTCAAAATAGATTTAGAGTAACATAATGAATTAAAGAGTCTACACTGTTACATCTAGTCTCTTTATAAGTGTTCCTTGCTTAAGCAGCTAAACATCTGCTAACATTTATTTTTTACTATTTTTATTTCCTTCACGTTCCCCAGTGGAACATAGGGCTCCAACCTAGTGGCTTGAAGTTTCTTTAGCAGCGCTTATTTTACAAGATGGGGTTGCTAGCCTCATGCCCAACCTTTTCTCTTCACCAGCATCATTTCTGGCTTAGTGAGGTAAGGGATTAATACCTTAATTCTATAAATTTCAAATAAGATTTTGTTTGAAAAAAACAAGATGATTAAATCTTCTACTAAAGTTATTCAGTTCACAGTTTGTTCTTAATTTAGATACTTTGCTTCCATTAGTATTTAGCTAACAGTTAAGTTTATCACTTTGAAACTAATAAGATTATAGGTAACTGTTTAAAGAATTCATTCATTTATATGTATGGTGTGCGTCGGTGGTATAGCGGCTAGGATGCTCGCCGACCATGCATATGGTTCGGGGTTCGATCCCCGGCCGGCGCACTCCCTTACCTCGCTAAGGCAGTAATAAGACTGGTAAAGAGGGAAGGTTAGGCATGAGGCTAGCAACTCCATTCTGTAAAAATAAACACTGCTACAGAAACTTCAGACCTCTAGCTTGGAGCCCTATATTCCACTGGGAAGGTGAAGGAATAAAAAAATGTGTACAAATCAGTATAAATAGGAGAAATCTGAAAGAAGCAAACTACTTTACCTACCGACCTGGGAAGTATTATACTTTCAAGTCTGTGTGGAGATCAACAGCACTCAGCATGAAAAATAACATCCGGATTTTCAACTCCACTGTGAAGTCAGTGCTACTTACTAAACAGATCAGAGACTTGGTGCGTCACGAAGGACACACTTCGAACAAACTACACACCCTCATCAACAGCTGTCTTCGCTCAATACTACACAAGATCAGATGGCCTCCCAGGAAAGATCAGCAACAGGGAGAGATCTCTGGCAATGAACGAACGAACCAACCCAGCAGGAACCAACTATGCAACAAATATGCAGGAAGAAATAGAGGTGGAATGGATTAGCCATACTCTGAGAAAACAAACCATCAAGTGACATCGCATGCCAGGTCATCGCTCTAGTGGGACCCGAATGGGAAGCGGTGAGTTAGTAGGTCGTCAGTGCGAGGGCGGCATGGAGGAAGCTATGAGAAGAGGAGATAAAGTCATGTGGGCAGACGTGGAGCCAGGTGAAAACACTGGCAGAGAACCGAACTCAATGGAGACGTGCGGCTGAAGCCCTATGTTCCTCTAGGAACTAAAGGAAACAATAATAATATATCTACAAATAGTAAGTTGTACAATTGGGTTATTAAAAAATGTAAGGATATCATTTATTTTACGCAGAATTTCCACTCAACATTGTTTATTAAGGTCTCTTTATTACATACTGTTTTAATTATTCAGTTACATCGTTGGGTCGCAAAATGTACTCAAAAACATTTTTTATTGACTTTCAACCCACTACTGTGGATTTCTTGAAAGAGACAGAGGAAAAATATTGCAAGGGATTGCTTCAGATTGAATAGGATTATGACAGACGATATCCTATCGATTACTGATTTAACTGAAGATTCCAGACGAAGAGCAAATATTATAAACTATAATATGCTGAGAATTCTGAACAGTGTGTCAACATTTTGTTAAGGGGTGAGAAAATAGACAAGTTAGGTCAAGTTAAAAGGACATATTGAAAGTCAAAATAACAATGAAGATCACTAAACCAAATAACAAAGGTAATAGTACGTCTGTTATGATATCAAAACAAAGTTCACTAACTTGATCATCGTTCGTCAGTCTGGGGTCATTTTTCTTTGTCAAGTTGGTCAGTGGGTCAGGATAACAAAACCAAGTGTAGATTGTTGGATTTGATCAGTGTGTAAAATTATAAAAGCAGTGTGTGTTTACATAGTGAACTTGCTTATGAGTCAGATTCGTGTTGATTTTGTCACTTCATGGGAGAGGGGAGGAAGGTGTTGTAACCAGGTGAGATTCTGTTTTAGTCCATCATTCCTATTCAGGCAATTCGGATTCCACTTGATATGAAGTGCTTCTGATATTATATATGCTGAGATTTTGTAAATTCCGGTTTAATAATACTTTGATAAAGCTATTAGCGGCAGCATTAAATAGCGAAACGTCAGTAAACACAACAATATCGTTTTGTTTTTCATTCATTGGGAAATACAAAGACCTTTATTATAATGAATATCATATACCCAGTGCCCAAATTTTTTCAAACTGTTAAAAGGGAACTTGGTTTGGACATATATAATGTGTCAACATATTGTTCATAATAAAGATATTGTGATGAGGAAGAACAGCAGCAGCTGCGGAATGACCTTGAACAATCACTTCAAATAAAGAACTGTAAAATCCCTTCTGATTATTGATAAATTTTATACTTAAGTAGCTCGACTATTTAGTGAGACGGTCCTGCGCCACCCTAACCTCTTGTCTTAAACTAAACTCTTAACTATAAACGCAGCCCGTATTCTTGATTCCTAAACCTAGTCTAGCCTGTAACCTTAACCCCTACATATTAAAAGTGGACAAATCAGATCAGCAGAAAGTTCTTGAACCAAAACTTGCCCTACAATCATGACTAGTAACATGACAGTTTGCTGAAGGTCATTTGGTGATTGCTCTAGTGTTGACTTTCACTGGTATTATTAAATTATTGACAAATTTAAATAATAGCGATCCAACATGGCCATACTACTTTTTTTTTAGCAAATGTTTTCCATTTTCTCAATATAGTCTTTCTTGTCCATAAGGACTAGGCCAGCTCCTTTATGTGGACGGGTTATTAGGAGTTCTTTGTTTTGTTTAACCTGATTTAATTCTTCTCTATGTTGTCTTGTTATGTGATTGTATACTTTTGGTTTTGTATTCAGATACTGATAACAGCAATCAATTATTGTTGATTTGAATCGCTGCATTTCTTGTTCGGATGTTGGAGTTAAATCATTTGTTTGGGTGATTAAGTTTTCAAATTGTACATGAGTATGTAGTCTGTTGGCTTTTAGGTTGACGTCGCGGAATTTCAGACCCATGGATAGGGCGCTTCTAACTGCAGGTTGGATAAAACTACTGAAGAGTAGTTAAATACGAATTTTGAGGGGTCTTCAGGAAACTGTTTGTGTGCTTTGATGGATTTGAGGCTTTTTGTGAGTTGCGATATAGTAGATTGTGCCCGTTTTTCAGTGACTGAATTGACGTATTCAGTAAACCTCTGAGTTTCACTAGGTAGCAGATCGTGGAGGGCAAGTTGTTGGCTTAGTGAAGATTGTATTCATATTCAGGTGAAGGCTTCTCTACAATCCATTAAGTCTGGAGTTGGACAATATGCTAATCGATGGCATTCCAAAGTGGTGATACAACGTCACAAGTGTTATCACTGTTTGAAGTTTAATCTCATCTTTATTATTATTATTATTATTCAACTCTTCAGTTAATCAGTTTTATTTTAGATAGAAATGTTTTATGAATGTGTTATTTATGAAAAACTATTGAAAAAGTAATCAATTCATATCACCAGTATAAACTCAATTTTATAAGTATGCATTATTATTATTATTGTTCCCTTGGGTTCCTAGTGGAACATAGGGTTTCAACTGAACGTCTCCACTTGCTTCTGTCTTCTACTGTACTTTTCACTTGCTTCCCTTTCGGGTTCCACTCGAGCACTGGTCTGACACGCGATGTCACCCAACGGCCTCCTCAGCGAGTGTCCAATCCATCTCCACTTTATCCTGCATATTTACTGAGCGATTGGTTCTTGTTTTCTTTGTTCCCATAGTTTCTTGTTGGTTCTTGTTCTTTCCGGCCATCTGATCTTCAGTATAGAGCGAAGACAACTGTTGATAAAGGTCTGCAACAGGCTGTTGGAAATATTCTTTGTGACCCACCAAGTTTCTGATCCGTATAGAAGAAGTAACTTGACGTTTGTATTGAAAATCGGAATTTTGTTGTTGATGTTGAGTGACGAAGATTTCCAGATTGGTTTCAGGTTGATGAATGTGTTTCTCGCCTTCCCGATTCTCGATTTGACATCCTCGTCCGTTCCTCCTGTAGTAAGTTTGCATAAATAATATCAAAATATTGTAGTAATGTATTGCCTTCTAAACAAGATAATCGTATTTTCATTTCATTATTGTTGTTGTTTGATTCTCATTTACTTGCCCCTGCCTAACTCTCTTTACAATTATTATTATTAATACTTGCATGTGCTCAATATGGCTACTGGCGTCTGGGGAAATCAATTTACGCGTACAGTTACCATAGTATTTTTGCATTCAATATGTAGAATATTTACAGATGAGTTTATTTTGTATATGCCTATTGATGAAAAAAAGGTTTCTGTATTTCCTTTTATTGATGTATATTGATATGTATTCATTATTGTATATAGGCATTTAATGAGGAGAAAAGAGTAGAGAAGTAGTATGCAATCAGTTTATCTGATTATGTAATGCATAAATAGCTAATCATTGCAATCCTGTTGTATTTATTATTGTTGTATTATTACTGTCATGATGAGCATGTATAAACTTCTCGTTAACTATGCACATGTCAGTAGAGGAAAGAATGACTACACACAGTTTAGTTGGTAAACTTATCAGACGTATTTGTGTTAACAACTCTGTTAATTTCACTTGACTTTTGCTTGTATGCTTATTTTTCTAACTACTTAAAACTCTATTTTAGGTTGTTTCCAATCGCCCAACAAATATGCAGGAGAAAGTGGAGATGGATTGGACACTCGCTGAGGAGGCCGCTGGGTGACATCGCACGTCAGGCCATAGCTCGAGTGGAACCCGAAAGGGAAACGGTAAGTGGGACGTCCAAGGGTGACATGGAGGAGATCGTGTGAAGAAGAGTTGAATCAGTATGGAATAACATGGATGCAGGTGAAAAGTACAGCAGAAGACAGAAGCAAGTGGAGACGTGTAGTTGAAGCCCTATGTTCCACTAGGAACCCAAGGGAACAATAATACAATAATAATTAGTTTGTTTATTAGATGTATCACACAGTGAAACAGTATTATTTACTGGATGACGTTTCGAACAAAATTTATTATGTTCATAATCATATCAATTATAATTACACAACTTCGAAACTTGAGTTTTATAGTTTTCTTTGTCCTCTCCTATTTGTCGTCGTCGGGGTAGTAGAATTTTCCAGATATCTGGGACAGGTGTTGAATCATTCCTACTACACGTGCTTAAGTGATGTTTAAGTGACAGAGCACAAAAACTAACTAGTAACAAGGAAAATCTAAGACAGGAAGTGATACATATAAAAGAAGCCTTGAAACTTAATAATTACCCTGATAAATTAGTCAGGAAATATGTAAGGAAATGTAAAAATAAAATAAATAATGATAGTAGTGATAGTGATAATAATAATAATAATAATAATATTAATGAGGACATGCAGGTCAAATGCGCACAAGACAACGCCAAAAATAAGGAATCTAAATCATCAGTAGCAATTCCATACAAGGAAGGAACCTCGGAAACCTTACGCAGAATTCTTTACAAGGCAGGAATAAAAGTGACTGGCATTCAAACCCACAAACTCAATTAGAAACAAGCTTTGTCGGTTAAAGGATCCTGACAGTGGAGCCTTTAAAACAAAACAATTTAGTTTATCTAATACCCTGTCTGCAATGATTGTCAGGTCAAATACATAGGTCAAAGTAGTAGAACAGGGGCAGTCAGACTAGCCGAGCATAAAATCCTAGCAAAATCTAGATTAGTTGACCCGAATAAGATAAGAAATCTAGAGAATAGTTCAGCTATAGCACTACATGCAGTTACACACAACCATACAATAGGATGGGATAGGATGACAGTTTTAAAATCTAATGTAACAGGGTGGAGGGGGAGATTGATAACAGAAGCTTTGTTTATCGAATCAACTGCAAATACATGTAATAGGAATGATTCAACACCTGTCCCAGATATCTGGAAAATTCTACTACCCCAACGACGACAAATAGGAGAGAACAAAGAAAACTATAAAACTCAAGTTTGGAATTCGTGTGATTATAATTGATTGGTATGATTATGAACAATAAATTTTGTTCGCAACCTTGTCATCCAGTAAATAATACTGTTTCACTGTGTGATACATCCAATAAACAAACCAATATGTAATTATTTACTACCACAGTGCCCACGTTTTACACATATATTCATACTTAAAACTCTTACGTAACTCCGTACGTTATTTCGTTTTTCCATGTACATCCTGAGCACAACTCTTTCATCAAACTATTCATGTTATTACGTAACTCTTCTTTAACAGTCGTTTGTGATAACTCATCAGTTTTGTTACAACCCTCTTATATCAACATCCAATTCATCTGAACTTACTAATTGTATTTTCGTTTGGCAAATTTAATGTACACACACATACAAAACAACCATATATATATTTGCGATTGTACAACTATGAAAGTGAAATCGCCCAAAAGAGACTCTTCTCTGAACTACTGGTCTTCTGTCTATTAATATTCGAATGGGGATTTTTCATGATTTATTTCTTCTGTTTCTTTTTTTATCATATAACATTTCATCTTGTATTTACTGAGTATTTCTCACAGATTTTGTCAAAAAAGTATTATTTCAATATAAATTTCGTCAGTAAACGATATCAATTAGCGAATCGTTGAAAGGTAAGAAGCACTGAACTGCTGTTTTCTCATAGGTTAGTACTCTCCTTCACAGTGATGTTAAATTGCCTATCTTCTTAACCATAACGACGTACTCATCAGTGTCCAACGTCAACGATTGTTAGACGGTAGACTAGAGTAGACTATTCATCTAAGGAATCACCTACTTCTTTCAAAGCTCATCGTCGATTAACAGAATAAAACCAAGTTCTAGTGAATTTTCGAACATATCGTTTGATGAGTAATTTGCCGTGATTAACTAACAATGTTATGCAATCTAAAAACTCCAAAGCTCGACAACGAGCACCTTATAAGCCAGTATTGGCCATAAATGAACCGCGCCGATACTAAATCTCATGAGTATTCAATCATCGAATAGTTCATGGGCATTCCCGCCCATGGGGGAGGGGCTCTTCGACAGTTCTCACCCATGGCCATTCATGTTTATCATGTCACTATGTCTCTTTTTAACTTCTAGTTGCGTTATCATGAAGCACGACAACTCAAATGTGATGTTTTTAAACACAAGAGTCAACTGCATATGTGTAGATCGTTTCTACTTCCAGTATGATTGATATTTATCTCCCACCACCCATTCAAATTTTCATATCAAGTTGAAGATTATTCTACCCATTTAATCTACCTTCGTTACTATGTTAAATTAAACTGTAATTATGACTAGAATAACATTTATGTATAAAAGTGAGAGTGTACTCCATCTTCCTAATCTAAAACTGATTAAAATGAAGCGCAATAATGATCACTTTATGAGTTGATGTCACAAAATATTGAGGATTTTCACTAATAGTTGCTCTTTGTAATATTCATGAAAAATCCCCATTCGAACATTAATAGACAGAAGACCAGTAGTTCAGAGAAGAGTCTCTTTTCGGCGAATTCATTTTCATAGCTGTACAATCGCATATATATTATATATATGGTTATTTTGTATGTGTGTACATTAAATTTGTCAAAAGAAAATACAATTAGTAAGTTTTTGGTGAAGTTACGTAATACAAAAAGCGTTCAGAGGAATTGGATATTGATATAAGAGGGCAGTAACAAAAGTGATAAGTTATCATAAACGATTGTTAAAGAAGAGTTACGCAATAACATGAATAGTTCGATGAAAGAGTTGTGCTCAGGGTGTACATGGAAACAAAATGAAATACGAAATTACGTAAGAGTTTTAAAGGAATATATTTGTGCGTTGAAGTTTCTGTAGCAACTTGGTTAAATTTTGGAGGTGGAGTTGCTAGCACCACGCCCCAACCCCTCCTCTTTATCCGGGCTTGGGACCGGCTAGAAAACTAGTGAGGTAGTAATCTAGGCGAGATGTGTGAAGAAGAGCTGAAACAGTATGGACTAACATGGATGCAAAAAAATACAGTAGAAGACAGAAGCAAGTGGAGACGTGCAGCTGAAGCCCTATGTTCCACTAGGAACCCAAGGCAACAATAATAATAAAAGGAATACAATAGTTTTAGTAGTTAGAAAAAACCAGCAAAAGTTAAGTCAAATCGACAGAGTTGTTACCATGATAGTAGAAGTGGCTGAATAATTTTCTTTTGTATACATAGTTCTGGTTCTTCTAACTGAATGGCTAGGGCTCCTGCAATGCAAAGAAGACGGAAACGTATTGTCTTTGGCAGGTGGTTCTTCAACCTGAAAATGAATTAGCCGAAAAGAGACTTTTCGCTGAACTATTTTGTAATATTATCAGACCGAGTGAGGTAAATAAAATATCTGTTCAACGTATTTTGATTATATATATTTATTACAGATTCCTAATGTTCTCAAATACTCCAAGAATTTATGGACGTCCTTGCAAAATGCGTATCCATATTCAAACAAGGGTATAGTGTTAAAATGTTGACAAAATAGCACTGCTTTTGGTAATTGAGTTCAAAAGAAATAGGTGGTTTGATGTTGCGGCTAAGTTTCACTCATTTTAGCTTTCCAATCAAACCAACATTGAAACAGAAGGTTGTAGACAATTGCCATTAATAATAATAATTGTATGGACGCCAGTTTAACGCCTCTTTACTGATTAGTTAATTAAATTCAATAAGTGACTTTGTTTTTCTCACTCATGAACACTTTCCAGTTTCTTTTAAACAGGAAAGAGAAATAAAGGAATCCGTTAATGGTATCGTTTTAAGCCAATAAACAATACAGAAATAATATTAAATGGGGAATATCTTGCATTTGAATTCATATATGCATTTTTTATATACAGCTGAAGCAATCGATGTCGATGAGAAACAACAGGAGTTAAATGTTACAAAGACAAACTTTCTGTGACATCTTTGATCTAAATCACACTCAGCTATCATGACAGCGTATCATTCCATTCCAACGCAGTTACTATGATTATTATTATTATTTCCATCACGTGGTACTGACTTCCCTCTAAGACAAGGTTGTCATGTTTCGAGACTGTTTAATACACATGATTTTTCACGTCACTGCTTACAACTCATCCTCACAACTGTATCTTCTATTACTACAGTTTCACAAACAGCCATTCTGTGTTCTTGTCATATTCGAATATACTTTGAGGAGTCAATAACTACGTATT
Organism: Trichobilharzia szidati; assembly: GCA_944472155.2. NCBI lineage: Eukaryota > Metazoa > Platyhelminthes > Trematoda > Strigeidida > Schistosomatidae > Trichobilharzia > Trichobilharzia szidati. The sequence goes on from OX235274.1 coordinate 80,330,778, forward strand.
ATTCTGTCTTCCAATGTAATGAAATTAGGTTGCACTTATCATCATACTCTTTATGTTTCATACTGAATATGAATGAAATTATATACATGGATCTCTAAGTGTAGAACCTGATCAGGCAGTTGGTCAATAAGAAATGTTTAGAGACTGAGGGTGTTGACGCTAACGGATTGTACAAAGTCTACTAACGCAAGATCTAATACCCACAACTTCTACGGCATTCGTCCAGCGTAGACCAAAGGCAAAGCGGAACACCAAAACTGATTGTCCAAATTACGAAGTATATTTCCGGACCAAATCGTGGTGCGAGGTTGACTGCTTAACTAGCTAGGGATCGTGCACGAACAAACGAATGTAACACGACGGTGCGCTAAGTGGTGTGGATGCTTGACCATTTGCCTTCAGCTAGACAAGTCGACTCAAACAGTGAGGGTCAGCATCCTATGTTCATTGATGAATGCTGTGGCTAATAATTTTGGGGAATTACCTACCACTACAGTTCACTCCCCCTAGTGGGGTGGGAGGATCCCGAGACGAAACCAGCCGGAAGTAAAACCCAGTGGTGTTACCATTAGTAAAACACTTCCAATCAGCTTGATGGATTGCCTACTGGTCGTCTACCAATCCTGAGTGAGTGCAGGTACATTGCATTGCTGATGTTTGTCCGTTGGGTCTCGTGCTTCATTTGCTTACTGTCCAGTGCCCGTTGGACCTGGAAAAGAAAGCAAGAGTGCTGAGAACCTCGTCGAGGAAAGTGCACCAAAGATAAATTTTGAATTATGGTGTACATCTACCATATGGGAAGTATTGCGAAAAATAGAACATCGAAAAAACATAAATTTTTCTTTGCGGTGGATGTAGTGTGTACCGTCGTAAAAAAATTTGATTTATGATGTAATGAAAAATAATTTAGATGCCTGAAAAAAGTGTACCACAAGCGTGATAAATTGGGTAGGTCGCGTCAGTCTTGTTATAATAATAATTATTATTATAATGATTTACTCTATTCCCAAAACAGTACTTGTGAAACAGAATGGAATTTTCAGCATCAATCACAATATTGCATCCAATTTCCTCAAATTATAAATAAAATTAATCACACAGAAAATTTTTCCACATTTACAAGAGGGGTAATGTCAAAATAAAAACATGCAGCTTATAAAATGGAAATAATAATAATGATAACAGCTAAGGTAATGATAATAATACAAGTGGAAATTGCCATGAGCTTGTTTCACACAGTATTGTCGATGCGGTATACAAATCCTTGCATGATTAAAAATATTGAATATGATGTTCTCTTTACATGATATGGTGAGGGGAAAAACAAAGATTACAGCAGTCATAGAGATAAGTTGGTGTTTGCAGTTACGAAAGTAAAAACAAAGAAGCCAAAGAACCATAAATATAACAGAAATAATAAAAGTAAAACTTGAAGGTATATAAGGATGGAAGGAGGAGATTGTTTATTTACTAGATGAAAAAAGGTTAGTCACTTCTTGCCAGACACTATTTTCATCACATAAAATACGTGCCAAGTATGGTATCATGGAATTTTTATACTTAGACGTGCGAGCATACAGTTTTCTGAAGTTAATTCTTGTTCTACCTGAGGAGATGCAAGGTGAAAGCTGAGGGTGAAGTGGATGTTCCAAGTCAGACAAAATCCCCCTAGCAAATTTATTGCACGAAGTCAAGTGCCTATCGACAACGACGTTAACTATGTAGTCCGATGGGATACCACTAATCCTACTGACATTGTTCAGCATTCTACGAATTGTGACATAGTCCTTTTTAAGCAAACCAGGAAAGAATAAGGTGAAGACTCTAGCAGAGAACCGAAAGCAATGGAAACGAACGGCTGAAGCCCTATGTTCCTCTAGGAATTAAAGGAAACAATAATATAATAATAATAATATGCTAAGAATCTCACTGTTCGTCCAGAAGGCGTCTTCTTTGGGGTCTCGATAGACGATTCGGTCACCTTCGCCGTCCTAGAGATTTCTTCAAGGACTAATGGGTATTCGGTTACTTTGGCTTCTCTGGTTGCACACAACTATATGGTACATATGGTATCTGCATTTAGATCTTTAAATGAAAGTATGACAAAGCTAAAATAAGGAGAAAAACATTATTCTTTTAAGACTGTGTTTTGAAAAAGAAAAGGTATATAGAAAGCACGGATTATTCCATTTTATGTTCTAGACTAATCAGATTATAATAATAATAATAATAATTTGCTTTATTCCAAAACAGTACTTGTGATACAGAATGGAATTCTCAGCATTTTTACTACAGTATTGCATCCAGTTTGTACATTATCAATAAATAGAATTCTACATAGATTGAGGAAACCGCAGTTCATTATTACAACAATACATTGGCATGTCAGTAGCAAAGGTAAAGCTGAAACAGTGTTTGAAGGTGTTAGAAAAGTGGGAGCTGTCTTTTTAACTGGCGTAAGCGAGAGAAAGAGACAAAGCAGCACATAACGGAAAAAGAAGAGAGAGAAAAGGAACAGAAAGAAAGAAAATGTTGTACCTATTGGTGAAGCGGGTTGGAAAGATGAGATCCAGTTGTACTAATGACTATTTAATGAATTATAGGTGTCACGCCTGATGCTTTCTTTATCACACAGAACACGAGCTAAGTAGGGTATGGTTGAGTTTTTGTATTTGCTGGTGCGAGCATATAGTTTTCTATATTGGCTTCTTGTTTTACCTGTAACTCATTGAATTAGTGTAAATGAAGAGTGTAATTTTGACTGTAATCAAAATAAAACTATGAACTTTGAAAGGATTTAATTCTCAGTCAAAAAGTGTATCGATTAACAAATATCATTCACGTATTGGTGTTGTAGAGATTTTGTCTGATTGGTTGCAGAATTTCATTATGAGCTGACATCAATTAGAGAACCATTGGAAAACCTGGGGTGGAATCCTCTAACCAGTCTAACAAAATAAATACTTGAAAAGTGATCTGATGCTCACTAGCTACTGGCCCTATTCAGGCAGTTACTTGGGGTTCTAGTGGGAAGCCGTGACCAGTAGAGTACAGCAGGTTGAAGATGAGGCAGTAACTCATCGAAGAGGACATTGCGAAGTGGTTGCGCTATATCGTGAATTGGAGGGGTTAGAATTCATGGGCTGGCCATTGGATTGAGTCCCAGTGGCTTAGTCGTCTACGAGCTAGCTCACCTTGTAACCAGAAGGTCCTGGGTTCGAACCTTGGAGGTGGGTGCTTACTGATGAAGAGCCCCAAACTAGGCTGAAGAAAAAAAGCTATCCAGTACTCCCAGTTGATTTTCTAATGGTTCTCTAACTGATGTCAGCTCATGATGAAATCCTCCAACCAAATATCGTTCAGTCATGAAATATACATTTAAATTAACAATCTTTATTGAGACATTAAATAAATATTTCAACAAAGACTATCGTCTCGTTTCCTATTTCATTTTCAAAGCAGTACAGTATTATCTATGCTATGGAATATAGCAGATAAGGGGGAGTTTCTTTGTGGTGATTATGTAGTAAAATATTGATAATCAATGAAAATATTGAAGTATGATAATGTTGACTGAGATGATCATGAATCACAAGTTAACTGAAGATATGAATGAATAAAGGCCAAAACAAGATACGATAGATAAAAGCAAATAAATGATATCGTTAATTTCTATTGAAAGATAAAGTACATTCGAAAATGGAAAATGTGACTTGGTCAGGTCAAATACATCAAGATGGAAAGCTAGAGGACTGAATTATTTTCATTAGGAGTTGAGTGGATTATGTGGCTAACGTGTAAAACTAAAACCTAACATAATATAATGAAAACGCATTTTTACGGCAATGAATTACATAATACTCTAATTTCTGTTTCCTAAAGGAGAAGCTGTAGTGCATGTTTAGGTCTTTCATGGAAATTCGTTGATTATACGAAGTTCCAAGTTGAAGGATTCGTGATTTGTATTTCCACCTGATTATCCGTAGTAAGAAGAGCTGTTGAATGGAACGAGGGACTTTATTTTGTGAAGAACCTACCAATCTAATTGCACAATAGCAGATGGACGCAGAAGTACAAATCTTACCAGATAACCAAGTTAGCCTTTTCTTAAAATCAAGATTCAACACTTGCTAATAAAAACGAAATCCAGTAAAAACGCAGGAGATCAAGCCCGATATCCTTGTTCACATTCGTTCTCCAGAAAGACCCATCCATGGTGACCACTTTCGTTCTGTTACTCATTGTCATCAGCAGTTTGTGGCGCATTGACTTGAGCACTTCACCTTCAGCTAATACGTTCTGTGTATGAATTCTGCTCCACCTAATTAACCCTAGGAAATTGAGTGTGGCTCATAGCCTAGTACATGAAAAATATGATCTAGGTAACTGAGACATCGAAATATAATGTCAACAATTGTATTTTGTTGAACTAATTTGTATTACTTTTATTCTGTTATAAGTAGTTTGTGGTTTCAACAAAATTTCATATCTGTGGGAGATTGATACATATTAACACGCAAATAAACTGAACATATTCCACAGGTGATTTATTCCTCATCTGTCACTAACTTGGAGACATACAAGAGGAAACCAACAAGTTGACAAAAGAGGCAGAGCTTAAGGTGAACATGGAGCAGACAGAGGTGACGAAGATACGCAACCAACAGCAACAACAAGCACCAATCATCATTATTTGGGAGAAATCCAAAATAAATTACCACTTTCAATTACCTGACAGACATCATTTCAACTACAGATGGAATGAATGAGGAAGTTCATTTCAGGATAAGGAAAGCAAAACAGGCGTTCATTGTTCTGAAATTGGTGTAGATATCTACGGCATTTTGCAGGAAGAACAAGATCTGAATTTCCATTACTAGTGTCAAGTTAGTGCTTTTATATGCTTCTTATACATGGCACGCACGTCACTAAAAGCATTTCCAACATGCTTTGAACTTTCGTCAACAGTTGTTTAAGCTCAATAACGAAGATCAGACGAACGGTCAGAACCAGTCAAGAACCTACCTGGTGTTCCTTGACCCAAACCGAACCTTTCTTCTTACCTGGTTAACTAGCGGCTTGTAAGCTCGGCGAAGTTTGAAATGGAATCGACCGTTAATCGAATCCGTATCTCTCCCGTGTCTGATGAGCATTCCTCCAATGAGCCTCCGATGTCCAGGATTACTGAGTCATTTATAGGCACACGATATGAAATTCTTTCTGCTAATAATAATGAAGGATGATTGAAGGCTTACCTATTAATACTGTAATGTGGATCATTTGCTTAGGGGCACATGTTCAGCGTTGTAATTTCCATTTTCGAATAGTTGATGAAAACTATTCTTCGACCATTAAGCTATCTACTTCTGAACAGTTTTACAGCTCGAAATATAGTGCTATTTTGGGGTTAAATTAACAGAAGGACAGACTTATATGTACACTGATAATACTGGCGGACTATATTTGCTTCTTCGTAAATTCACATGTTAAAAGAAAACTGAAGTATTAATAAAACTGAATTCTATAGGATTATTTATTCTAGTATTTCCTTTGGAATCCATATATCAAATTATAATTTAGAGCTTGTTTTCAACTTTTGACTGAGTAACTTCAGTGTCTTTTTTAGACATACATCTATCTGTTTAGCTCATATACTAACACCAGGTTATTTTAGATGATTCAGATGATGTAAAACAGTTGAGAATGTCAATAATAATTATACATTATCAATTTCATTTTAATAAACGGTTGATTCCAAATGGAAGACTTATGTCTCAAAGATGTAATCATCTGTGTAAGTTATCCTGTTTAGTTGATTCACGAAATGAAGACAGTTCGTGTAGTGTGAAGTCATAGAATCAGTTTTTGTTTCATAATGGAAGTAAAGAAATCAATAAAAAATCTGCTGAGCCTCTTGCATATAATCTAAGTAAGTTAATTATTCCTTCAAACAGACAATTTAACTATGCCTTATTAAAGTCGAAAATAAATTATCAAATAATTCATATTCTTTACAAAAGTCAGAATTCATAGGTTTTTGGATTTTGGACCAAGTGGCTTAATGGCTGACAAGCTTACTCTCGTTACCTGAAGGTCCTGCGTTAGATCCCTGACGGAGTAGTGGATGCGTGCCGCCGAAGAGTCCCAAACTAGACTGACGAAACAGCTGTCCAGTACTTCCTGGTTTTCACTGGTTCTCTAACTGATATCAGTTCGTGATCAAACTTGAAAATCCAAAGCATTACATTGTTTGTCATATATAATAATACATATATATATATATATATACATATATATAAGGGTTTTTTACTTGCAGTCATAGTCTCAGGTCTTCCCTCTGATGTTTTCATATTTTTCTTTATGAAACTACTCGGATAGCCCATCTCCGTCAAGGAATTGTGAATATATTCAAATTCCTTTTGTAAGAGGTCATCCCTACATATTTTTCTTGCTCTGCTCGTAAGACACTTAACAACATTTCTTTTATATTTAATGGGCACGTAACTAAGGTAGTGTGTGTACTGCCCCGTGAATGTGCTTTTTCTATACACGCTTCTCCCAAGTGACATATTTGTGACACGCTATACTGACTGAAGGAAAATGGAAGAAACCAAAATATGGCTACTTCAGATGACAGAACCACCTCTTCAGAATACAAGTCCTCAAACCTCTTTGAGTCATGTACTCTAATTGTAAGAATTACAGAAGATGATCCAATGGCTAGAATCCGTCTTTTGTAGCTAAAATTAAGTGACCATGAGTTCTGATGAACATGACTTCTATTAGAAATGGCGCGAAATTTAGTTAAAGCAAGTCACATTAATTTCCAACAGACAGAGGAAAGAAGACACATTTTTCCCACTAAGCGCAAGATAATAATGGAATTATTAAACATGATTCTATAGTTATTAAAGAGATTATATCAGAGTTAATCGTTTAGATTTTTATAGAGAAGTTTCTTATTTTTCGGAAAATTAACCGACTTCTTCACAATGATCTTACCAAATGTCTGGTAGTTAGAATGTGTTAGGAATTATTAGATGAAAATACTGGTCGTTAATTAGTTTCATTTTGAATATTTTTTTCTCTCTTCAGAATCAAGTAGAAATGTTTGACTTTTCAGTGTATGTTAACAGTCTTATTCTAGACGATTTTCTCGTAGTATCAAGCTTCTTATTACAACATTTTCGGACGAAGTTCAACATAGTAGGTGTAAAATAACGTCTTCATCACATTCATATTTGTATCAATCTAGTAAAAACCAAGTGCGTCGGTTGTCCAGTGATAGAATGCTTGCCAGTCATGAACGTGGTCCGCAATCCCAAAACCTCGTCTAGTTTACCAGTCAGTAGTTAACCCGGGAAAGAGAAAACGTTGGACGTGAGATTACCACTCTCACTCTGTAGAAAGAATATCACGGCTACTGAAACTTCGAGGCCTCAAGCCTGAAACTCTCTGTTCTACTTCGAACTCAAGGAATCAATAAAAGGTCGAAGCGAACTCAGGTAAAATATTTTGCTACAAATAATAATAAAACTGAGCCCTCAAGCCATTATGACCAATACAACTGGCGAATTTTAGGAGTGTACAACATCGAACCGATAAACACTGAGAAACCGAAAATGATACAAAACCCTGCAGTGAAACTTAAACTAATATTCAAATCGTGTTCAGTAACACATTTTTTAAGTGTTGGTTTGCAGGGATTTGATTGGTTACAGGATCGATAACGAGCTGACATCAGTTAGAGAATAACTGGAAAACCAGCTGAGAGTATTGGACAGCTGTTTCGTCCTAGTTTGGGGCTCCTCACCAGTACACCTCCACCGGGGTGAGCTCGCAGACCATTCAGCTATCGAGACCCGACCCAGTAGTCCATGAATTCCAACTTATGCCAATTCATGGACAACTGGGTTGTATCCTGGTGACTGAATGGTCTGCAAAGTCACCTCGTAACTGGAAGGTCATGGGTTCGAACCCCGGTGGATACATACTGGTGAGGACTCCCAAACTAGGATGAAACAGCTATCCAGTACTCCTAGGATTTTCAATGGCTCTCAAGCGGATGTCACTTTATGATGAAATCCTGTAACCAAAAAACTTTCAACTAGAGGAAAAACTAAAGGCAATCTAACACACTTTTACATTACATCGGATTAACGCGAAATTTATGCGGGGAAGTTAGAAGATATAGATGCTGGATACGATGATTATTTCTGTAGCAAACACGATGATGAATTAAACATAGGAAATAAAATAATATAACTGAGTCAAATGATTGATTAGGAATTATTATTAACGCTCTTTAGAGTCAGAAGATGAACTACCTACTTATATTTGTTCACATAAAATTATACAACCTATGAAGGAAGATTCAGTCACTGCCTTAAATAAATTCAGATTGTTTACAAAAAGCAAGACTTAACTGTTTCAAGATTTCTAACAAAAGCCATTCAGCCTCCGATAGTTTGAAATCACTTAAGGCAAAGAAGAATAATTTCTTAAACATCACATGGAAACTAGTAGATACCATAATAATTAGAACTTCTTAGCTGTACATGTTAAATTTATGTAAGATTTCGCTGTTCGCTAAGATGTAGTATTTATTTGTAATCGGCAGCAGCTGAATACCAGTGATCCAGACAACAATGTGAAGAGACTTAAAGTTAGAAATTCGTATTGGTCAGCATTATTTGTAATGCGTATTGAGTACAATAAACAGAAAGTAATAATGAACATTGCGTCGGCAGCACAGCGGTAGAATGCTCACCAACCACGTATGTGGTCAGGACTTCGATTGCCGGCCGACGGACTCCATTATCTCGCTACACCAGTAATGAAACTGGTAAAGAGGGATTGTTGGAAATGACGCTACCAACCTCATCCCGCAAAAATAAACACCACTGCTAACGAAACTTCAAGCCTCTAGCATGAAGTCCTATGTTCCAGTGGGAACGTAAAGGAGTAAAAATTGTCAATCACCACACGTCAGATATCTCCGTGTGTTTTTAATGAACTCCGTGTTTGTTTGCAAGCCTGTCAGATCTCCTGACTGATACTATCCAGGGATTTTTCATAGAAATCACTCGTATTTATTTCAAAATTATCTACAAAATTAGGATTATTTACAGAATGTCTGAATTTCCATCGGAACGACCTACTTCATTAATTTTCACCTGATCTGTATGTCTGTTTTGAAAAGGATGATTTTCGAGGTGAAATATCTTCACCATTCGATTTCCCCTCTTTTTTAGTATGATTCCTACAGAAGGTTGATAGTTATTTCTCCTATAGTAATAATAATGTACATAAGACTTCGTTATTTTGAAGTCTCCCATAAAGTGAGAGCAGGTGATTAAACTAATTATATCCCATAAATATCCATTCGGAAAATTAAACAAGTCAGCTGTGAATTTGCGAAAACGTCTTTTTCCATTAGCCACTGTCCATCCGTGTCTATGTTCCACTAGGAACAGAAAGAATAAAAAACTTGATTGTTGGTGTGATCCTTGTAGGGAAATACAGGTCGACTAACTCAGGTCATTGGAACGCTAAAAAGTAGTGGCTAGAGATGCATAGTAACTTGTCTTAGAATCTTTGACTACAACGTAGATGCATTCACTACTTGTCATCGTCAGGCTTTCACTTAATTTTCATTCACAACTGTGTTTTCCTACTATAGCGGAAATCTATTCCTGTCCCCCTCTACCTTACTTTTTAATGTAGTTGTGTTCTCTGAGCTGGATGGTTTATGGCCACGAACATAAACTAGCCGTCAAAAGACATGACATCCACTCCCTCATATCTTTGATTGCACACTAGTCAGTAACTAGTGTAATGCGTCTAGTCCTATCTTTGTTGCAGACTGAATTCTATCAGTCAAGCTTGCAATGTGGCCACCATGCTAGGTGGCTTGCCATTACGGTGCACTGTGAATTGTTGGTAATAGATGGTTAGAGGCAATCAAAAATATCCAATACAGTCCTACAGGAGGTCAATCGCGAGCCTGAATAGCTCAGTGGTAACGTTTCTGACTGCAGCACTGGGTGACGCGGGTTCGAATCTCAGAAGTGACATGAGTTCCTTCAAGGTTGCAGATACGCCTTGCTGATGAGTGCCAACTAGCACGAAACCTAGGTCCAAGGCTTCCTGCTGATTGCCTCCAACCATCTATTACTTACTCATATCACTGCACACAAACAACCACGGACATCAATTCGACTGGGACAAACAACGTTCAAATATTAGACACAGGAAACACCAAGAATACTAAAGAATTTTTAGAAGGCTGCCTGGTATTCCACTGAATCGCCAATCAATAGACACATCGACAAAGACAAAATTTACCAATCGATAAGAAGGAAATGTCACAAACAAAGCGTCAAACTTCAGGTCAAGGAAACAATCAGTACCAATACAAGTAGCCTAGAGGGTGTGAAAACACACAAAAACAACCAATCACCTTCAAGGTCACCCACCAGGAGAGATGACTAATGAACTCGTGGAGAAATCGAAAAGCTCACTTCAAGAAATTGAAGTATGCGCTGAAGATGTTGACTAGTGTTGGGGCAATCAAAGCTTCGCAAATAAACCATCCAGCTCATAGAACACAACTACATCAAAATCATCCACCTAAGCTACAAATCTTCTCCATCATATTTAAATCTTACTTTTTACAAGAATAGCAACGTGAACCGATGATTATCAGCATGCTGAGTTCTACACTGATCCATTAGCTATTCAAAAGTTGTCGAGTAAATGTGATTATTTTTCTAAACACCAGATAATAAGGAAAATCTTGCGTATGATGTCACCAATTTTATATTTTGTCAACACTTTCGATGGAAATAGGGACGCCGAGCTGAATAGAGACGTGATGATCACGAATACCCCTTGACTACACCAACAACATTATACGTCAGTTAGCTGTTTCCCCCAGCCTACTCTACTTAAGTGAGAACACACAACGACGTAAGACTAAAAGTCTGTTTCAGTATCAAAATAAGTATATTTACAAAAGGAAACAATGGTGCATATACATCGCCTGTGAATATTAATGTAACAGTAAAGGTGGTAATTGACGCAGAAATGTATCAGTATCTTTCCAAAATATACATTAATTTCAGATAGAAATGAAAACTGAAATAGTATAACTGAAATTATAAATTGTTCTCCAGAAAGTATTGATTTATAATGTTCTTCTTAATACCAGAGTATGAAACTTGTTGCTATGAATACTTGTAACACAACCGAGTTTATTTCGAATGACAGTGGCATTGATTCAGATGTTTCGAGGAGAAAATTCAGCAGTAGTTCATCGACTCAACTACCGACTGTACGATGGAATTACCTTGACTAAGTGACTCAATTTCAACATAGACCTTTGCAAAGAAGTACAGCACCTCGAGTTACCAAGCTCCACGAAGCACACAAAGGCAGAAAAGAAAAAAGGTGAAAAAAGGACTAAAAGAAAAAGAAAACTGAAGGGGAAAGAACAGTAACATGGAGGAAGATTCGGGTTTAATGAATACGTGGTATCATAAAGAGTAAATCCATCTACGCCAATGGCAACAGTTTTGAGTCATATCACGAGGACCCTAACCAGACAGCCTACATCTCCCTGTCTGGTTCAAACTAGCTGTCAACGATTCCGTGGACTAATTCCACGTTTTGGTTTGATCACTTCTAGCTCTTTTCCAAACTAATCCTATGTCAGCTGACATTCTCCTTCGAAGAAGGCGATGGCTAGGCCTAACCTCAAAATTACCAATCTTATTATACCATCTAGCATAGGAGATAGAATGTAGACACTTATGATCAAGGACAGTTAGCCTTTTCATCCAAATTACTGTCAGATCTTTCAAGATCCCAAGCAGTTAAGTGTACATCGTATTTTTAATGGTCTACTTTCTGAAAGAAAAAAAGGAAAACCGACAACTTCTCATTGGAGAATATCATGCACTTGAAAATTAATGTTATTATTCCAATGCCTTATTGTCAAAATGCGGATCAACTTTTTCTCCGGAGATAATAAATATTTACTTTGATACTTTTTGTTGTCAGATTACGAAAGATTGGAAACGCTGATACACAGGCACAATAAGAACCATGGTATTAGTGATTAAATGTATGTGCTTACAAACTAGTAAAATGATGAACATTAGTTACCTGTTGTTCTAGTGAGAAGTCGTGACCAGTAGGGTGCAGCAGGTCGGGTGTGAGGACAAATACTCGCCGAAGACATTGGCTAGGGGTCACGCAGAAGTTAGAATTCATGGGCCATTGGATCGGGTCCCAGTGGCTTAATAGTATACGAGCTCGCCTTGTAACCAGAAGGTCCTGGGTTCGAATTCCGGTGGGTGCATACTGATGAAGAGTCCCAAACTAGGACGAAACAGCTGTCTAGTACTCCCATGTTTTCCAATGGTTCTCTAACTAATGTCAGCTAGTGATCGATCCTGTAACCAATCAAATCCCTACAAACCAACACTTGAATTAGTCGAATAGTTTATGTGCAACGGAAATAAAGCGGTAAAATCTACTGGTAACTGGTAATTTTATCACTTCATTGTACGTAACAACTGCATTATTAATTCCAGAAGTAGCATTAAATCTCATCAAATGGAAATAGTATTCAGACACAAAGGATACTACGAAACATATCAGTAAAGACACAAGCCGTTGTGCACCATCAGATTATAGTAAGGCAATCCCGACCGAAAGCTGCTACCTTGACGTGGTGGTCGGGCTTGCATATCGCAATGACCCAACGAGCTACACTGGCTGGAACTTAAGTTCATGTAGGTCCTGCCATGCCTGAAAGGTTGTTTGGATAGTGGTTAGACAAAAAGCAGCTACCCAATCCAATCCTATGACTCAAAATAAATCACAAAATATCATGCCGGATCGGTCGGGGCCCGGATTAACAACGACCGCGCTTTCTGCTGCCGTGTCACAGGGCAGAAGTGATAAATACGCTACTGAGACACACCAAATAAAAAAGAACAAACAAAAACAGGCCATGTGTGACCGGCCTCAAGCAGTTGTCCCCTGGGCTCTGCGGTCACGCAACCAACTTCCACGGTGTGGGCAGCAGGGAAGTAACAATCGCCCTCACAATCCGAAGTGCACGCGAAACCTCTCTAATCCTCACTCATCTTTGTATTCATCTTCATCTCTATTATCTTGCCTTCCTTCTACTAATGCAACTCCTCTAATTAATGGCTCTTCACTTCCTCTTCACTCTGTGTGCACTGATAACGATGGAAGCCAAAAAGCCACCATCGATAGTCTCCTAAAGCCACGCCACCAATTTCATATAGGAGCATTCAATGTTAGGACACTTTGCCAAATAGGACAACAAGCATTGCTAGTCAAGACTCTGGCATCCCGAGCCATTGATGTATGTTGTGTTTCAGAAACACGCATACAAGACCCAAGTGTGGTTATTCATCTAACCCCACCTGGCCAACAGGATGAATCTGCAAAATTCACCTTGAGGGTGTCAGGAGATGCGACGGCTAGCTCACGAGGATTAGCTGGTGTTGGGATAGCTTTGAGTACTAGGGCAGAAAAGACATTACTTGACTGGATCCCGGTAGATAGCCGAATGTGTGCTGTCCGTCTGAACGGATCAGTGAAAAGGAGAAAGGACTGCACTACTCGCCGATGCCTTTTCGTAATCTCCGCCTACGCCCCCACTGACTGCAGTTCGAATGAAACGAAGGATGAGTTCTACCAAAAGCTGTCTAGTTTGCTGCGAAAGGCTAAACGCTCAGATATAGTCGTTTTAGCTGGTGACTTTAATGCTCAAGTAGGGAAATTGTGCCAATCTGAGAAGAATGTCGGTGGCACATACGGAATTCCGTGCCAGCGAACCGACAACGGTGACCGGCTCCTACAGTTCTGTTCAGATAATCATTTGTTTCTTGTAAGCACTAACTTCAAACACAAGGAGAGACACTGTTTGACCTGGCGACCCCCATCATCAAACCAACGCTGGACACAAATAGACCACATAGCAATAAGCTATCGTTGGCGTGGGTCGGTAGGAGATTGTCGCTCCTTCTGGAACACGTGTGTAGATACCGATCACGCACTGGTCCGCGCTCGTGTGTGCTTACGACTGAACGGACGTAGGAAACAGCTGGCGGTAAACCCATCACGTCCCCAGCTCGACCAGGGAACTAAGTCCCTATTTGAGGAAGAACTAGCTAAACACATATCTGAGTTCGACAGCTGCGCTCACCCTGAAGAAGCCTGGAAGAATATTCAGTCAGACATAGATACAGCTGTAAAAGCTGTGAATAAGGTAAATCCAAAAGTGAGTAAAAACCATTGGATTTCGACTGCCTCATCCGAACTGATAGATGCTAGAAGACTTATTCCGGTGAGCTCCGAATTCAATGAGGAGCGAAAGCTGCACAAAAGGAAACTTACGAAAAGTCTCCGCAAGGACCGTGAACAATGGTGGTTGACAAAGGCGAAAGAGATGGAAAAAGCATCGGCGATAGGCAACACCAGGCAACTATTCAGGCTTATCAGGGAAACAGGTGGTAAAAGGCAAATGATAAGCGAAACAATCTCTGAGAAAAATGGCACCATAATTAGCTCCCAGGATAGACGTCTGGAGCGCTGGAAAGAACACTATGAGGAGCAGTTTAATTGGCCCACAGCCACACTTAACCTGCCGGACATCCAACACCTCCCTGAATGGGATATAGACACAGGTCCTCCGTCCTTAACTGAGGTTACTAAAGCTGCCACTAATCTGAAACAAGGCAAAGCAGCGGGACCTGATGGATTGACTCCAGAGGTATTTAAGTACGGTGGAGACAGTTTACTGTCTGCGTTAACTGAGGTTCTAGGCAGCGTCTGGGAATCAGAGGAAGTCCCATCGGGTTGGTGTAAATCACTGATCATCCCGATATACAAGAAGGGAGACAAGTCTTCTTGTGATAATCACAGAGGGATTAGCTTGACTAATGTAGTATCTAAAATCCTAGGCTCAATAATACTGCGTAGACTAAGTGGTGCTCGGGAGACACAAACACGAGAAAACCAGGCAGGTTTTAGGCCAGGTAGAGGGTGTATTGATCATATCTTCACCCTTCGACAGATTCTAGAACATAGGCATTCCTACCGGCGTCCGACAATCATTATTTTTCTTGACCTAAAGGCGGCATTCGATTCTGTCGACCGAGAGATTCTCTGGCGATGCTTGGCTGTAAAGGGAATGCCGAGAAAATACATTGCACTGATTAAGGCACTCTACTCGTACTCATGCAGCCAGGTGAGGGCCTATGGCGAGTTGTCATCTGAAGTGGTGACGACTAGTGGCGTCCGTCAAGGATGCCCATTATCCCCATTCCTATTCAACTTCATCATAGACGTACTAATGGACTTAACCCTAACACACTTCAGCGACTCAGGGATTGACTTGCTACCAGGGAATAATCTCGTTGACTTAGAATATGCGGACGATATAGTCCTTCTAGGCGAGGACTCTGACAAAATGCAGAGTCTACTGAACACCTTGAGCAACAATCTTCGTATGTTTGCCATGCGATTCGCCCCTGTAAAATGTAAGATAATGCTGCAGGATTGGACTTCACCGACCCCTAGATTAGAAATAGGAAGTGAAGTGGTAGAGCACGTTGACCACTTCACTTACTTGGGAAGTACCATCAGCCCCAACGGGTTGATCTCCGACGAAATCTCAGCACGAATACAGAGGGCTAGGTTCGCATATGCCAGTTTACGCCGTCTCTGGCGTAGACGGGACATCCGACTATCGACCAAAGGGCGTGTGTACTGCTCAACAGTCCGCTCCGTCCTCCTTTATGGCTGTGAGACATGGCCATTGAGAGCAGAAGACATGAAAAGATTATCTGTCTTCGATCATAGGTGTCTGCGTTCTATCTCCCGCGTGAAGTGGTATAATAAGGTGAGCAATATTGAGGTTAGGTGTCGAGTGCTAGGTAAGGCGGGGAAATCAGTCGACGAAACTGTGAAATTACATCGACTGAGATGGTTAGGACATGTGCTACGTATGCCTAGTCATCGCCTTCCTCGACGATGGGCAATGTTAGCTGATATAGGGCCAGGCTGGAAAAGAGCTAGCGGCGGTCAAATGAAAACATGGCACCAGTCAATGAAATCCACAACAGTCAGTCTAAGCCACGTAGGAAGGTGTAGACTTCATGACTGGTTGGGGTCATCGGGACGGTAAAAACCAATGGTTGGAAACAATTGGTGACATGGCTCAAAATCGTTCTCAATGGCTGGTGCAGATGCATCCACTCCTTGTGACTTATGATTTCTAATGAAACTGTTTTGTTCTTCGTTATTACTATACCTTTGTCTCACACCTCTGTTTACTGTCTCTGATATGCATTTCTCCTACTTTCTTCTCTTGCTTTGTGTGCTACATGGAGTGTGGCCGCACATATGTGTAAAGTTCTGTGTCGAAAACCGACCGAGTTAGGCAATGTTCATGAAGTAACTGCCTATTGTGGTCTGAGCCATGGAAATAGATGTAGACTGAGTGACCGAGTTCCGCAGAATACTAAAACCCAAGGATTATAGACGTTTACTGAAATGGCTCAACATTTTTGGCAATGGTGCAGATGTGATGTGTTCAGACTCGTTGTTATATCATTGAGATTCATCTGATTATTCAGGATCACAGACGTCCTCATCAACCATAATTTCACTGAATTTCTTTTCTCTGCTTTTATTTATGTTTTCTCAGAGTTTAGGAATTTGAACTGATTCACTTTTATTGTAAAACCAAATTTACTTATTCAGTGAACAGTATTCGGTGAAACAAAATTTGTTCAGTTATCTGCTGTTGTATTAGAAGTCACTGAGAAAGAAAACTTTTTCTCAGAAATGAGTATTCACTAGGTTGATGTAAGAAGATGCAAACTGTATTGTAGGCGTATATTTTTGAATAACACCAAATTAGGATCTGGATTTCGTCAAATCGCTTTTTATTAATTATGTTAAGTATGAATAAAAGCATCAGAATGTTTAGAATATTTGGGACAATTACAAAAAATTTATAAGGATGGCTAAATGATTCAGTTACCCAAAGGACTTCAAATGGATAAATGGTACTTAGATGAGGTATATTTTACCATGTAAACAAATATCTTTTAGAAAAAGTGAATTAATGTAATACTGAAATTTGTATTCAATCATACATCACACACATGTCTATGATACACAATATTGCACTGATATATAAAATGTGTATTTTTTAAATCAAACAATCTCTTCAAGAATAAAGTTAACAAAAAAAAGTAAAACGTTCATTTGTAAGGCGTTATATACATATACAGTTATATTCACTTATTTAAAAGCCTCGACCACGAGAACTGTAACCGCTTGGGCGACGATAACCACCAGTACCCATCGAGTTACCTCGACCTCTTCCTCCTCCTCCTGATGAGCCTTGGTTTCGAGAGGAATATCGGGCATTCGCATTATACTGATCAGAATAGTAGTCACTGCGAACAGAATCCCCTCCATAATCATAGCCACGACCAGAAGTTTCTCTTGGATGATGTTGTGACCCTCTTATTAAAACACGAAAGGAAAAAGTAGATTTAAAAGGCAGAAACAAAACGCTTGAACAAGAAGAAAATAGAAATATATATGTCTTACTCTCTGGTCTGTTTTCGTTACTCTAATTTATGTGAATATTAAATCATTAAAGATAAGAAGCCATAATTGTTGATAGTTTTAAGCTTTGATAAAGAGCTTGATAGGACTCAGGATAAAATAGTATATCATCCTTTATCACGAATTGTGTGATTTATCTTGTGATGGAGTTACTATGTTAATGTATCATTTCTCACGCATATTGTGATTAATTCATCGCCTTTTGTCTCACCTTGGTCTCTGTCGGATCGTCAACCAATCAGGATAGATATTTCCAACCAGTAAGAACAATACATTCCCACGGTTGTGAGCCGACTTTATTATGGTTAAGAAAATGTATAAATATCATGTTTTGTTTCCTAATAAATGTACAATACAATATCTTACAGTCAGCAGCCAGCCTTTGTCTTTTGATATTTCCGTGGCTCAGGGAATCGGAAGGTACAAAGGACAAATAGACGTATCAGCGTACCAGTCGAGTTATAGTAATTAACAGGCGCAGACATACATAATAAAATAGCGACGGATCTATTCAGTTCAGTTATAACAAATTGGCAACGGAGTTATAACACAGCTTTTACAAATAACCACAATAGACATATTCATCAAGACAATTTATTCTGTCAAGCACAAAATACTCTAGAAAAATTGTACGACCAATCTCCAGTGTGGTGAGATTTCTCACTATTTATCATCAATAGTAAAGACAGGTGTACTCTTTGTCTTTCTTATTCTTTCGACTAAGAGGCTAAATAGTTTATATTAAACAAGTTTATCATACAAATACATAGAAAACAAAAGAATGAAGAAATAATGCCAATTGTTGGGATTTAACGTTTTAACTTGACAAATGAAGTTAAAAACCAAATACTTTCTTCTGTACAGGATGAACATTCGTTTGTTTCCAAATCCCGTAAACAAATAAGACAAAATTATGCTTCCATTTGGCATATTTTT
The DNA here is from genome assembly GCA_944472155.2 of Trichobilharzia szidati. Lineage (NCBI taxonomy): Eukaryota > Metazoa > Platyhelminthes > Trematoda > Strigeidida > Schistosomatidae > Trichobilharzia > Trichobilharzia szidati. The sequence continues at coordinate 80,349,402 of OX235274.1, forward strand.
CGTCATTCAAAAAAAGAACTACCAAGACAATAGACTTGATGGTATAAATTTTGTATTAGCTTTTTTAATTCTTTCTTTTACTCCATGAATTGAGTTAAATTAACCTAAATGATTGCTAAGCTAAAATCATTACGGTGGGAAAGTACTTCTAAGAATATCATGTTCATATGCGGATGATGAAGAACTGAGATGTTCACTACCCAGTTACATGAACAATAACTCATTTTAACTTCATTAAAAAAATAATCAGCATCTTCCTGACAGATATTACCTGTATGAATCTCGAGATGCATTGGGATATGTTTCATGACTGCTGGTCATACCACGCCGACTATCTCGACCTCGACTTCCAGACTTTGAGAAACTTCCCAATCGATCGTAACTAAATTCATTTTCCTGATCATCGGCTGGATAATTCCCTGAACCATAATTCTGCATACTGGTATCCGAATCATGTCTACCTCTCGTAGATTTGGAGGATGCTTTGCGTATTGGATTCGCAGAGGGGTAATGGTTGCCTTTCTTAGATTTAGGTGTACCGTCTTGTGAAGAGCTGTATTCACTACATGTTGCTTCATTTTGACTGTTCAAAGCTTGTCCGGTTGGATTTTTTCCCGGTGATTCTTTAGCACCTAGGTCGACTACTCGCTCGTGTATCTTATTCCCCTCTGTTTGTGCACGGGATGACTTACTTTTGCTATCAGACACAGACTCTGAAGTCTTTGTACTGGTTCTTGAATCTGTAGTAGTGACAGAATTTTTCGACACCGGTGCATTCGGTTTGTCAAAGGTTGCATCTGAATTGTTTGATACCCAGGCTGAAGGTCGATCAGACCGTTGACTTGTTGGCTTACCTTGACGTTGGTCTAAATTAAATAAATCATTTCATTAGACATGGGGAAATGTAAAATTATTGTTTACGAGTGAGATTTCTAAGGTTTGACATTTCTAATATACATATATATATGCTGAAAAGTTTTGGATTTTGATAACATTTCGAGTAAGACTACTGCCCCTGATGACACCAATGGTTGGAATCGCTTTTGGAATTAAAAAGTTATTGTGTAAACAACTGTTAAATATAATTATAATAAACTAATCCTCTGCATCCGCTTAATAATTCTACTCTTTCTCAACGACTAATGGTCAGTAGGTGAGAACAGAATGCCCACAGAAAAAGTTGTTTCCATTGCTATTCGTAACTGAGTATCATTCTATTATTTTAATATAAATCAGTCCATCTGATGAAAACAGTATTTAAATTAGTTGTGGGTGCCCAAATTAAGCTTAGACATAATGGTATGAGAAAGGTAGCTTCAGTAATAATTATTATTTTGAGGTATTTGCAAAATAATACTTTACCACATATTCACTTGGGGAATACAGTCATAACAGTACAAGTTTATATACAAGCTACTGATCCTAGAAACAGAGACTAGACTGATGATAACCAAGTTTGTTATTGTATATTTTACCTTTCTACAGCTTAATCAGAAACAAACTAAACAAAGCTAAAATAGTTGTTTTACAATATAGGTAAGTCAACAGAATTTTGAAGTACACTGGAAACCCCAACATTCAGTTGAGATTTGTTAAGATTTCTTCATCATTCATCATCAGATAAAAGCATAGTCCTAACATTACATTGTGCGTCGGTGGCACAGCGGTTAGGACGCTCGCCGACCATGCACATGGTCCGGGGTTCGATCCCCGGCTGACGCACTCCTTTACGTCGCTAAGTCAGTAATAGAACTGGCAAAGAGGGAAGGTTGGGCATGAGGTTAGCAACCCCATCCTGTAAAAATAAACACTGCTACAGAAACTTCAAGACTCTAGCTTGGAGCCCTATGTTCCACTGGGAACGTGAAGGAATAAAAAAAAACATTACATTACTTATGTTGAAGCATTTTCTTACTAATCATTAAAAGACAGATAAAGTTAAATCTATTAAAAACGGACTGCGTCTTGACAGCACAAATGTGAGACTGCATGACAAACCTAAACAAACTTATCACATTTATTGCGTATGACTTTCTAGTACTCAAATAAACTTGCCCAACAAACGTCTTAATGTTGCTTGAAATCAATGCAAGCTTTATTTTTCCTACAACAACATAAGCTTGAAACAGTGACATCAGAAAAAACAGGCCGGCACACTTACGCACACTCTGCATTGCAGGAAATTCATCTGCATCTAACACGACTGACAACTTTTCAGATCTACTGCTCTTTTGTGTTTTGGAATCAGTTGCTGCCAAGTCCTCTTCTTTATTATTAGAAACTCCATTAGCGTTGGAACGGTCGATTGAGTTACGTTTGACATCATGTGTCCGTCTGACTGTTGGTTGAATCCGTGTGGGCTTGTCTGCCCTCGATTTCGCCTTGGCCACTGCAACACTAGCTGGTTTAAACTGTCTGTGACGTGATGAATCTTCGTCTTTGCGCCTATCTCCAACACGACTGTTTAAGTAGGCCAGAAGTGGTGTTATGGTCTGAGTCTGCACAAGAAAGTCAGAAATAATTATTTCAAACACAAATGGAGAAATAACTTAAGGTGCTTCATCATACTGGATGTATTATTTGTCGGCAAATTCTAAAACATTATTTTCCACTTACATCTAGTTGTATAGTACAGTAAGTCATATCGAAAATTATGTGGTCGGATTTTTGAACATAATTTGAATTCAGAATTTTCGAAGCACCATTAAGTCCTACTATTCAATACAGTAAGTGAGATAGTCATCCAAAACCTTGTCATGGCATATAATTTCTTCAAACAGAATGCGAAAACTAGTCGAGATAAGTTTAGCTACGAGGAAATCCCAATAGAAGTAAAAAGCGAAGCGGAAAAAGGCTACATTGGAACTGTGAAGATACTTCTCCATCATTTCAATGCCCATTAATAAAATGCGAAATTGCAGGTATGAAGTATATTTATGAAATCACTTTGAAGGCCATTCTTTAAGCTTTCTTTTTTTTAATTACTTGATTGTCATCCAAAAATTCTAGCAAATCAATCAGCTGACACTTAAGACGGACGAAAATATGAGGAAAAGATTATTTTATCATTTTAGTCTAGTAGTTTCCGATGGAAAGTTGTCATGCACCACTAAATTTATTGTGAATCAATCCAAAATTCCCAAAATAGATTCCTCAACGAACATATGTTTAAAAATCCTAACTTCTGATTGAAACTTCTGCTTGGAAGGCCAAAAGCAAATATCTGAGAATGCTTGAGAATCAGTTAGCTTTCGTTGAAAATGAGGTGACTGTCGACTTTCGTCTCACATGTGCAGAGTTAAATGGTTGAATGCATTGACTGTCTCACTGCTTTGACAACAGACATCAGCCGTAATGAACAGGTTTCCAACAAAATGACAGCATCCATAAACAACATTTATTTGACACTGGCTAGATCGAGTCCTCTTTGATTTAGGACCCTGGAGATGTGAAGGGGTGTGTTTACTGCGCACCAGTCCTCTCCATTGTGTCTTACAGCTGTGAAACAAGGATTCTGAAAGGTGACATGAGTAATTATGGGGTTTTCGACCACGACTGTTCCCGTGTGATGGCTCGCGTCAGATGGGATATGTTTGGTGATATCGAGCGAGACTGAGATTTCTAAAGTTGGATGTATATAAATAGTTGCAGTGATGAGGCAAGAGGAAGAATAATTAACATATCAAAAGTGGTAGATGATATTCACAACATAAGCGGACCATGTAAAACGTGGGTGAAATTCAATAAGGTAACCAAAAACACCTACACTGATGGACATCGATGTTCGAACTGTCCTACTCACTTATCACTTCAAAATTACATACGTTTATAACAGTGGTATGAGTAGGACTAATGCAACAAAATAAAAGGATATGGTGCAACTTGGAAGTATCAATGAGCTCACCTGCGTAACAACAGCTTCCCTATTCTGTATCTCATCTAAGATGACTTCCCAAGGAGTTTTCTTGGATTCCGTTTCTGAGGTTTCTCCAGCAGCTTCGGAAGCCTCCAAAGAGTTCAAAAACTTCAAGTATTGCGGATCATTCGACAGAGTATTTTGTTTTCTATCCACTTTAACTCCCTTATTACCGTCGGAAGATCCTTTACTACTTGCAAGCGCTTGACTAACAGCAAACTCTACAATTGCACATGACTCGTTACCCTAAAAATAAAGTTTCACATATTCAATAATTACATCACAGTCCACAAATGTGTAGCCATCAAATCTCTCCTTGAAATCAAACAGTGCATCGATATCACTAAAGGTTATATATGCCCGCGTAAGACCAAGTGCACCTAGGGAATCATCCGCATTGCAAAACCGAAAATAGTTATGTGCAGGTAAGGGGTCAACAATTCTGATGAAGTCATCAGCTTTTAATTTTGGCGGTAGTCTCCGAACAACAACTTTCGTCGGCAAATTTTTAGTCATCTTCGTAACGTTTCGTTGAAATTACGCGCTGGCAACCGATTAACTAGTTTCAGCCGTCTCCACCTACCAAAAGTTATTTACATAGAAATGCTGATATACCTCAGTAATAAATGTCGCAGTAGTCAACACTATTGTTTCTTCTTCTTTTTCCGTCCCTCTTTCCTGATGTCTTCACTGAGTAAACCAGTCTTCGGCTATTAAGGTTTATCTAACTGTTCCATTAGAGTATTCCTTACAGTCCTACAGGAGGTTAACTACGAGCCCTAACAGCCTAATGATGCAGTGGTAGGTAATTCCCTAAAAATCATTAGCCACAGAATTCATCAATAACATAGGATGCTGACCCTCACTGTTTAAGTCAACTTGTCTAGCTGAAGGCAAATAGTTTACAGTTTACAATTTATTTAGGATAGTAGGCTATATGCCTGTGTTAATCCTTTCGATTTGTTACACACAGGAGGTCCAATCTCGCCTTGAATGAATCAACGGATGGCGCTGATACGACGTGTTCCGGTAGGGAGTTCCAATGGTTCACAATTCCATGCGAAAAACGGATCTCCAGACGCAGACGATTCGACCGTGGTTTTTGAACCTTGATGTGATGTCTTTGCAATTGGTTGGTGCTAGAAGGAAGAAATAAATCAGATAAATTTGCTCCAAAATCATTTCTTAGGATACGGTATGCTAGTATTAGGTCAACCCTAAGTCGTCTGTATGACAGTGGAAATAAACCCAGTCGACTTAACCTCTCTTCATATGAGAGGGTTGAGAAACCCTTTATTAGCTTAGTTCCTACTCTTTGCACCCTTTCTAATAAGTCTATTTCGGGCTCACTGCCTGGATCCCATATTCCAAACGAGGTCTGATATAAGTCCGATATAATATACGAAATATTTCAGCGTCAAAATTCGCAAAAGGTTTGCGTATGGCCCATAATATTCGAAAACCCTTAGTGGCTGCAGCTCTACAGTTTGTTGCTGTTTTCAAGTCATGCTGCACAACCACTCCCAAGTCCTTGTACTCAGTGACCACTGGGAGAGTAATGCCATTCATTCAGTAATTGTTCACGTGACTATGAGATACATGCATAACTACACTCTTGCTTAAGTTAATCTCCAAGGCCTAGTGCTCACACCAATCACTTAACAAGTTTAAATCTTCCTGCAAAGCAAGTTGATCACTGTCATCGTGTAAAGCCCTCCATATCTTGATGTCATCAGCAAACAGTAAGCAGGATGACTTAACTACCGATGGAATCTCATTAACATAAATCAGGAAAAGAAGTGGGCCTAGAATTGTACCCTGAGGAACGCCACTCTTAACCGATTTTCATGTTGATAAAACCCCGTAAACTCGTACTCTTTGTCTTCTGTCCTTTAGAAAGTCTTGAATCCAGTCGGCAACCACTTTATTGATTCCGATACTACCTAACTTTACTAGAAGACCTGAATGAGAAACCCTGTCAAACGCCTTGCTAAGGTCGATGAATATGGCATCCACCGGTATATTAGCATCAGCTGGGCTTGCCCAACTTTCTCTGGCCAAAAGAAGGTTGGTCAAGCAAGAATGACCTGCTCTAAAACCATGCTGTTCCACAGCGAAAAGTTTGTTCCCTTCAATGAACTGAATGATAGCATCACGAATTATTCTTTCTAGTAGTTTAACAACAATACTGGTCAAACGATAGTTCTGAACTAAGCTTCTAGATCCGGTTTTGAAGACCGGACTAATGATGGCATCTTTCCAGTCTCTTGGACATTTAGACCGGTCTAGAGACATATTGAAGATTACCGACAATGGCTCGGCTATGTTTTCAGCCAATGCTGTTAATATACGTGGGTGGAGTTCATCAGGGCCACTGGACTTACCAGGATTGAGCCTTAGAAGCCACTTTAGGACAGTATCTTTTCCAATGTATAAGGGTGCCATTTTCAAGTTACCTTCTGGAAAAGTTACAAAGCTGGTATCAATATTATTAGAGAATACTTGACTAAAGTGCTTGGATAAAGCCTCAGCCTTAGTCAAGTTATCCTCAGCCATGTTTGTCTGGTCATCTTCAAGCATAAGAGGTGGGATAGCATCACTCCTACGTGTTCTTCTCTTGATATATGAGAAGAGTCTTTTCGGGCAGCCTGGTGAACTTTTAACTAACTGGGTTTCGTGAGGTATCCTTGACTGGTGAATCAAAGTGTTACACTGGTTTCTGGTTTCACAGTATTTCAGCCGGAACTGCTGTAGCCCAGTAGAAACAAAGAGATTCCAGACTCTTTTCCTCCGTCTTAGGAGTGTTATAGCTTGTCTATTTATCCATGGTGGCCGGTTTGTTGGTCTTTTAGGAAACCTCCAGGGAATGAAATCAGTGGTAACCCTCTCAAGTGTATTCTTAAATCTATCCCATTCATCTTCAATGGATGAGACAATATTGACTGACCAGTCGGCAGTTGAAGCACGCTCCTTTATAGCGACTATGTCAGCATGCCAAACACTAGGTCGGGATTTGGGTTGAAAACTGACTAAATTGCCAACCCTTAAGTTAAAATCTAACACCCCATGATCACTGTTTGCTAGAGGTGGATGAATAACTAGACCATCCACGTCGTCGTTGTCATGAGTAAGCACTAAGTCCAGCAAGGAAGATCCTTGGGTAGAACCGAATCTTGTACTACATAAGACATGTTGTGTCAGGGCATTTTCCATGGTAGTCAAGTCACCTAGAATAAGACAGCTACTGTGTTTACTCCATTGTTTGAGGTGATCTAAAATAAAGTCATCACACTGACAAAAGGGACTTCTATACAGAACACCAATGAGTAAAGTGCCAGCTGCAAAGCTTACTTCACAGCTAATTACCTCAGTTGTCCCACTGTCATGCGCTTCAGATTTCACGGAACGAACATGTAGGGAGTTGTTGATGTACAGAGCAACCCCGCCACCTCTACGACCCTTAATCCTGTCGCTGCGCAAGCAACTGAATCCGCGTAGCTCAGGTGTGTCATCTAATCCAGAAACCAGCCATGTTTCAGTAATGGCCACAATACTTGGGCTAAGGTCTTCCACTAATACACCTAGCTCGTGAAATTTGTTCCCGATACTACGTATATTAGTGTACACTACCTTCAGGCTTCCTATGCGGTCCGGCTTATCCACACAGGTCTTGGAAGCATACGTTTCCACGACCTGACTATTTGAAAACCCACCAGTTTAAGGTTAGTTTCACCGTTTTTACATCTTGTTTCTAGCCGGGACAAAACTTCTTTTCGTTTTAGTCTGTCTTCAAGAGATAAATCAGGTCTTACTGAAATTCCTGACCCGGCAAGGTTGTGTACATTAGCCAGCAGATGATTCCGTTCATCAGGAGAACCTAAGACTACTTTAAGCAATCTACGCTGATTAGAACATTCATCATCTCTTTTGCCTATTCTAATCAGCTTTTTAATCGATACTCCAGGGAAATTCGCTGGGAGCATCTTCCTTATAATACTACTCACTAATTTAAGGTCGTGATCGTGCCTTTTTACGGGATCAGATTCTTTGGACTCTTCTAAGTTTCCAACAATTATGTTAGAGTCTAAGGAGAGCTTGTCGTATTTAGCAGTGGCTACGTCTTTTCTCACCACTACTGATGCAGCCTGGCTACAGGTGACAGACGTTTGACTACCATCAATATTACTATGTTTCTTCCGATTGCTTACTTTCGTTACCCACTAATCATCTGCCTGCAGTTGCTTCTCAGGGCTGCTGCAGTTTTTGATGGTACAATCGAGATCAGTGTCTGCACCACCTTCATGATTAACTTCGCTTACAGTGTTCTCTGGTGCTGAGATGCTGTTTGCAGCTTCCGTTTTGTTACCCTTTCGCTTACTAAGACGCTTCGAACGCCTAGTAGGTTTTACTTCCGGGGTAACTGGGATAGTAACCGCCGGTGTGGTAACATTCATGATGGCGCTTGCTGCATCATCTTCAGACGGGCAGTCTGTGTCACTATTACTAGCCAGGTTATCATCAGGAAGTTCCATAGCCTTACACAGTAGTTCGTGAGCCTCCCTTATCAAAGTCATTTTTGCGGAGCAACACATTCTGCACATCCAGTGGGATGTTAGAGCACTACAACGTTTGTATGCAGCTGGACGTAATCCAGTACACATCTTATGATACCACTTTTTACAGTTATTACACTGCATTCCATCATCTACCAAAAAGTAACACTCCACCCTATTACATTTATGTGGTACTTTTGACATAATGAACTACTGGAACAGCCAAGACAATTTACACAATATAGACTATATAAATGTTTAAAATCAAAACTTAACAGACAAAAGTCAAGTTGAAGTTTTTTTAATGTTCTTGAGGTGAATAACACAACAAAAACACCGATTTGTCAATGCGTGAAAATACGTGAAAAAAGCACTCCCTTTTTTCAAACAGCGCGTACAAGACGTGGTCAAGCATCTACACCATTAAGCGCGCCGTCGTAATACATTCGTTTGTTCGTGCACAATCCCTAACTAGTTAAGCAATCAACCTCGCACCACGATTTGGTCCGGAAATATACTTCGTGATTTGGACGATCAGTTTTGGTGTTCCACTTTGCCTTTGGCCTACGCAGGACGAATGCCGTAGAAGTTGTGGATATTGGATCTTGCGTTAGTAGACTTCGAATTATCCGTTAACGTCAACACCCTCAGCCTCTATCGTTAACTTTATCAATGGTAAACACATAAACAAATCCGGTGAATTCGTCCCATTTTGTATTTGTTCTCGTATTATATTTACTATTTTTGAAATATATATTTCTTCATGGGCTACCATACGCCTAAACTCATCCGTATCCGACCAACTGGTAACACTATTCAGCTCATGCCATTTTGGCCAGATAATGTGGAATCATGGTTTCAGATAGCCGAGTGTGATTTCAGTGAACATGAGATCACTGCAGGACGTTCACAGTTCTTTGCAGTTAGCCACGTTCTACCGCGGGAATTAAGCAAATGCGTTATTGTGCAAATGTCTGGTCCAAAGGTAAGTAACCCTTATGAGATGCTTAAAGCAGCCTTCCCAAAGAGAAACGATCTCACGGATCAGCAGTGTCATGAGGAACTATTTCGCAATGTCGAGTTAGGTGGTCATTCAACTGTGAATGTGCTAACACAACTGTGGGAAGTTATTGACCGAAGTCAGTTCGATGGGGAGCTGTTTAGGGAGTTGTCCCTATCTAAGTTGTCATGGTTAGTGCATACTGTACTTGTGACACTTCAGAGAGCTGTCATCGATGACTGAGTTGCTTCGGTTGATAAAATTCTTGAAATAACACAACGCCTGGTCACGGAAATGTGCTCGATCAGCAAATGATCTTCGAGTAGCGACTCTGCAATGATAGCGTTATGTAACTCTGCTTAGCGAGTTCTTAGGTCAAGTAGCCCTCGTATTTCTCCCAACCAACAATGAAAGTCATCTCAATGCAACAACTCACATGTTCGCTCGAATCCTAACCTGCGCTCATCTGAGGACTCTTATTGCTGCTGGTATCATAATATCTATGGCCAGGAAGCTAAGTGTTGCTGAAAACCCTGTAATTTTGGCAATGATTGCAAGACTATGAGAAATTATCCCATCGGTAAGCGTCAGTGGCTAACATAGACGGTAACACTAGCTGGTGGTTAGTAAGGTATGGTAATTGGTTGACACAGGTGCCGAAGTCAGCGTCCTTCCTGCTACAGTGGCAGATCAACAGAAGGAACCTACCTTCAACTTTCAAGCAGCGGATGGAAAACCTATTGCAACCTCTGGTAGGAAATACGTCTATCTGAACGTAGGTTTGTGCAAACCTATTCTTTGGATTTTCCTCCTCGCTGACATCACAATGTCCGTTGTAGGTGTGGACCTACTTAGGCATCATGATCCATCCGTGGATGTCTGCCAAAAACGACCAACAGACGCTGCCACCGGACTGTCTCTTAAAGACATAACCCACATAGGTCACAGCTTGTCAATGGTTAAGAAGAAGGTGACCTCTGATCAAACTTTTCAACCGATTGTTGACAAGTACCCAAAACTTAACTGCCCGTCTAACTGTCTACCATGCATAACCAGCAATTTTTATGCATTACATCACAACTACAGGAAAACCCGTGATACCCAAAGCACGACGATTTGTTTCTGACAAACTACAACTTGCAAGAAATGAATTCGGCTGCATGCTAGCCCTTGGCATCATTTGATCATTGAATAGCCCCACTCTATATGGTGCTAACATAAGGTAGCAACGATTGGCGACCCACTGGTGATTACGGGTGAGTGAACACCAGAACGACAACTGAGTGCTATCCATCGTCTTACCAACATAGCCAAAAGGCAACACACTAAGGTGCGAATATTTCTTCAGAAAAAGATTTGGTTGAAGCATAAAATGGAATCCCGATGGTAAAAGGAGACATTCACAAAACAGATATCACTACGCCATTCGAACTGTTTGAATTTCTACGTATGCCATCGGTCTCCGGAATGCAGCACAAACATTCCAACGATTGACTGGTGAAGTATTTCGTGGTCTTGACTTTGCATACACATACTTAAACGACTACCACATTGCGAGTCCGGACAAGGAAACTCACCTCAGCACTTGGACGTAGCATTCGAAAGGTTACACCGACACAGTGTTACTATTAATGTTCAAAAGTATCTGGTGGGATTGGAATCACTCAACTTTCTCCGCCACACCGTTGACTAAAAGGGCGTCCGTCCAATGGCTAGTAAATCTGAGGCGATTCCGAGCTTTCCAGAGCCAAATACGGTGAAAAATCTTCGCAATTTTAATAGCTTGGTAAGTTATTATTGACGCTTTATTCCCAACTGTACTTCTCTAATTCAGCAGCTAACAAACCTTCTTCGAGGGAATAACAAGTCCATCGAACTTGACTCCTCCGCTAAAAATGCTTTCATTCAGGTTAAAAAAGCTATTGCGGATGCCACCCTTCTTATGTATCAGGATCCAGCGGCACCGTTAAGTGTCTCAGCTGATGCACCGGACACTGCAGTCGGCGCAGTTATGCAACAACTAGTCAATAAAAGGTGGTAACCGCCCACCTTTTCCTAGAGGCGCCTACATTTAGGAGAAACGAAGTACAGCACATTCACCAGAGAACTTCTGGCTATATACTGTGCTATACGCCACTTCCAGCATTCAGTGGAGGGTCGCGAATTCAAAATTTTCACTGACCGCAAACCCCTAATGTACTCTCTGGACTCAACTTCAGATATGTATTCACCCAGAGAATCACGACAACTGGACTACGTTTCACAGTTTAGACCGGATATTCACCACATATCCGGAGTGAACGACACCATGGCAGACGCCTTGTCGCGCATTTGTTCCGCCGTCCAAATGGACGGCATAGACCTTGTAAAACTGGCTCGTCTTCAAAAAGATAAGTCACAGTGACAACACTCTACATACAAACCTAATAGAAATTTTGAGACATTTCTACAGGTACTTCTTGACCCATCGTGCCTGAAAGTTATCTCCGTACGTTTCAATGCGTTGTTTGGAATACCCCACATAGGTATTCAAACCACCGTCAGGCACTGGTTGGTTTTGTTGGCGTGGTATTAATAAGGAAGTAAGGGAGTGGGCTCATACGTGCTTAGCTTGCCAAAGGTAAAAGGTGGTAAGACGCATCAGACGCCCTCTTGTCACATTTCTCATCCCAGATGCTTGTTTCAAACATGTTCATGTAAATCTGTCTGGACCCCTCCCAGAATCTGATGGATATACTTATATCTTGACCTGCATTGACAGTTTTATACCGCCACCTAAAGCAGTACCCCTCAAGGATGTATCTGCTGAAACAGTTGCACTAGTCTTTGTCGAACGATGGGTGGCAAGTTTTGGATGTCCACCCTCGTAACAAGTGATCGCCAGCGGCAATTCAAAAGCGGCTTATTCTTAGCCTTGACTAAAATCCTTCGTTGCATGCGTTTCAGAACATCAGCCTACCATCCCCAAGCAAATGGAGTGGTAGAACGTTTGCGCCGACAGTCGAAAGCTGCGTTATCAGCCGCGAACACTGTACATTGGACTGAATCACTACCATTAGTTCTCCTAGGAATGCGAAATGCTTTTAAAACTAATTCTGGTTGTACTGCTGCCGAGCTAGTATATGGCACAACATTACGACCACCAGGTAAGTTTATCTCTCCCTCTGGCTTCCTATGAGCGGTAGATCACGCCTCGCACGTCAGCAGGCTTACAAACGCAATGCGTTCAGCTTCCCTTCGACCACAGTCCATAGACATCGTTGTTCACCCACGTTTGAAAACGTCTTCACATGCATTTGTTCGTCGTGACTCTGTGTGTTGCCCCCTGTAAGCCCCATACGGTGGACCATACAAAGTCGCTAATCGCATGGACGAATTTTTCTTCTTAGACGTAGTGAACTGACAAGAATCAGTAAGCATGAATAGTCTGAAGCCGGCTTACATAGAGGGCAGTCTCATGGACTTTGAACGATTCATTCCTAATAATAAACAGATGATTGAATTCACGCCAGTTCTGGCTGAGGCAGCCCGCACCTCGAAGGCAATAGAGTTCTCTATCTAGACTCAACAGAAAAAGCGTTCTGAGTAAGCCATATGATTCCCAGAACACCCTCACACTTTTACTACTGTAACCAGCTATCCCACCTTTAAATCCATAAATTCCGTTCTACTTTTCTTGATCTATCCGACATCCGATTCGGTGTTATATTAGTGCGCGTCATCACTTACAGATGCTTTAGAACTGTAATCTGTCTATATTACTGATTCAGTGCAGTTCAAAACATCAACCCTGTTATTAAAAATAATTCTATAATTATTAAGGTCATACAGCCGTAGAATCTGATGATGATAGGAATCACTTAATTAATGGCATGAAATGTTGCTGAGAGCTTTCCGTGGGCCATTTTTTCAGAATCCAGCCAGCCCCGAGCAAGGTCTTCTATCCAAGGCATTCTCCAATCTTTTCGGAATGGTGCAACTTGGTATTTTGCTTAGAATTATAGAGGCATGATCCTGTGCTAGTTCTGGAGTAGGTTTAAGTCATCCTTCTTTGAAAGCTTGTGTCTTGCCTTTGATAATACTGGATTTGAGTTTGTTCTTACTGATACTGCAGCACAGCAATACACGAGTGTTCAGTCAACCGTTATTCCCAACAAAATTCAGCGATGTAACGTACGATCTACTTTATGGTCAAATATTGAAATTATGGATCACACGTGGAACAGTTGATCGTGGTGCATGCCATTTTGTCCTAACAGTTTGGCAAAGTAGCTCTCCTTAAAACCAAAAGGCATTTTCCAGAGGTTCCTGTATCTGTTTTCAATGCTTTCAAGTGAGTTCCCTGCCGCCTTTACAATCTTCAACACCTTTATGGTCCTAAGTACTGCTTTCGTCTGGTGGTTGATGTTCGGTGGTAGTTCAGTGCCATCTGATGATATTTTCGGACTAGCTTTAGGCGGCAGTCACCTTAGAAGTAGTTTGAAGTAATCGTTCCAGTATCTCCTGTGTTCCATCACTCTATTAACTGAGTTTAATTCACTGTTTTTCAACGGCTTCGTCTATATTGTTCTCTAACTGAATAGCGGTATGGCAATTCGACATAGTGTTGCGGGGTCTCTGTCACCAGCAGCCTGTCCTGATTTAGTTACCATTATGTTGCAAAAATATTTTCTATATTGGTAGCGCCCTCCCCATTTCCTTTTACAGTGATCTAAAGATTGTACTCAGCATCTGTACTCTTCCTTCGTTTCTGTACTCATTGACCTAACACCCAATCCTGCTTTACTCTATCAGATTCTGGATTCAGTAGTGAGTCAAGCTTCTTGTCTAAGACGTTTATATGGGTTGTTTTTCATGTCACTTTCAGAGACTTTCAGTGTTCTTCACTCACATTTCCTAAAGGGTACTGCTTCATTTTTTCGACTATTTCTAGACGGCTGAAACCAATGTGAATTTCGTAAATTTGTCCTTCATTTTATGAGCAGTGAACTGGAACTGCGGTTTACTTCTGGCCTTTTTGAAGCATTTTGACCTGATTCTGATGTTTCATTTCCATAGACAGTGATCATAAACTACATCTACCCCTTTTCTTGATCCAGAATCAAGCGTCTACACTTTCTTCAGACTGAGACGAGGTTTACATCACTTCTGATGCACCTGTCTGGTGTGATGCATATTGTCTTGTGTTTATCATTGCGCTTGTATAAGCTGTCCCCAATCACTTAATCATTAAAGGGCATAGGCGTAGGCAAAGAGTTCTTTGTATTCATTCATTTAACTGAACACCACTTGATGCAAGATGAGCTATTTTTCTGTGTTATCAGATCGAATTTTGGCTGGCACGCACATCAGCCATTAGACTTCTGGTGTTAAAGTCTGACTCACTTCTTGTCGGTCGCCGCTTACAGTTAGTTTTCAGTGGTAATCGTACTTCTTCCTTTGGTCTGAGTTGTTTGAAGTTGCGTCGCACTGCATAATTTCGATTTCTCTCTGGTTTGGATATGGCTATCACGATACCGGGGCAATTCACTCCCCCTTTATGAACGCCTACAGTATTTTCGTTGATGTCATCGTGATTTTCGTTGTCACTTAGTTGATAGGAGTAGAAAATTAAAAGTATGATAGTGAACTCCGATTCTGGCTGTTCTTACAAATTCCTAACACTCCTCCACGACATCTGATTTCCTCAGCATTCTGGTCAGCCATGACAGTCAGCCTCAAACTTTGTGCAGACATTTCATGTCCCCTTGCTCACTTTTCTTCCATGGAAAGAGGACACATTGGTTAAACTAGCTTCCCGAAATCTTCAGCCTACTGGCACCATTTAGTTGATGAGTTTTCGAGATTCCAGAGAAGAATAGGCAAAGTTTCTCTATGTTTGGAGGTTCCAGTTGTGTTGATGTTGTCTTGTTATGGTATTGGATTGCGAATCCTGCAACTATTGCGTGTTCTATTTGACTAAATGAGCGTACACGTATTTCCTAGTACTTCTTCACGTTTATCAATGTGCGCAGACGTTGTGGCTACTCGACGCCCACAACGTAAAATCAGAAGGCACTTGTGAAGAGTATAATCGTGTATTATAGCCGTAGTCAAATTTCGAAAAAGTATCAAGGTAACGTTCAACAGTAAATTGGCAAATGTTTACGAAGTACATATAAAATCGGTATGTGTAAACATATAATATGAGTATGCAAATTAGATTAAAAACGTATGTTTATAGTTGGTACAGGGGTACTACATAATTCCCCCACCAGAACACTGAAATATAAAAAAAATACATTTAAGTGTTCGACAATAACATGCATCAGCGTAATACGTAACAGCTACAGTACACAGAAAGCGATTTATTAAGCTGAAAAAATGAGCAATTTAATGCGGTCAATAAGGCCGATAATAATTGCGATAATAAAAGAAAAAATAGGATTGATGATCGTGGTAGAATATATAAGGAATGATACAATCGGCCGGGGATCTGTAGTCTGTATACGGAAACGATACGTGAATATTAAGCGCTATATGATTAAATGTAATAATACAGGGAATATCGATGTTAAAATAGTAGTGACGTGATTTACTTATGAAAATATTAATCAGTTAAATGAGTTGTTAAATGACAATTACGAATAAAGATAATAAAAATGAAAATTCGTAATAAGTTATATTTTGATGATTTGCACATAACGTTTAGGCCAATGAACTCTCCTACCAGAGCGTGTAGTTTTCATAGGCTTCTCTGGCGACGTTGAAGCTTGCGTGGATGTAGCTGTTGGCACGTCGTTCAGCTGGTCTTTATCGTTGGCTTCGAAATCGTCGATGAATGCTGGTTTGACTCTGTCGACACTGATGGCTTCTGCTTTATTCAGTCGTTCTATCGTGATAACTTTATCATTTCTATTTAGAACTTTGAATGGGCCATCATAAGCGGGTTGAAGTGGTCGTTGTACACCCTCTCTCCTGACGAAGACGTGAGTGCAATCTGTCAGTTGTGGTGGGATGTATGACGTTCGTTCCTGCTGGCGTGGAAGTGATATCTTGAGCTCGTTCATGTGTTGTTTTAGCTGCTGCACATAACCAGTCATATCTTGTGGAACTTGGTTACCTGGGGTGAAAAATTCTCCTGGTAGTCGTAATGTTGTTCCATAGACTAGTTCGGAAACACAGCAGCCAATATCTTTCTTTAGAGCAGATCGTATACCAAGCAGTACCAGTGGGAGTTTGGTTGACCAGTCGTTTTGAGTCAAAGAAGCAGCTAGCGCAGCTTTGAGTTGTCGATGAAGGCGTTCAACCATGCCGTTGGAACTAGGATGGTAGGCGGTTGTTCGTATTCGTTTGATGCCCAGTAATTCAGTTAGCTGTTGAAAAAGTCGACTTTCAAACTGAGCACCTCTGTCCGTAGTGATAATGGATGGGACACCAAAATTAGCTATCCAGTTTTCGAGCAAAGCTTTAGCTACCGTTTCAGCTGAGACGTCGGCTATTGGAACTGCTACAGGCCAACGAGTGAATCTATCGATGCAAGTTAGAATGTAGTTGCAACCATTGGAAGGAGGTAGTGGACCAACTATGTCTACATGTATATGTTCAAATCTAGAGTCAGGGTTAGGAAAGCGACCAAGTGGTGCATTGGTATGACGGTTGATTTTGACTCTTTGACAAGACAAGCAATTTCGTGTCCACTTCTTAACATCGCTATTAATGTTCGGCCATATAAATCTTTCTTTTATTAGTTTGATAGTAGCGCTGACACCGGGATGAGACAAGTTATGTAACTTCTCGAATACTGTATGTCTCATAGCTGCTGGAACGAAGGGTCGATATTTACCTGTAGAGGTGTCGCAGATTATTTTTGTCGTGCCAAAAGGAATTGCGTCTAGCTTCAAAGATGTTGTTTTAGAAGACATGATCTTTTTTAGCTCGGCATCATCTCGTTGTAGGTTTGAGAGACGTTCGTAGTCGATGTCTGGGCATACAATGTTGTCAATGTGCACACGTGATAAAGCGTCTGCCACTTCATTGTTTTTACCCTTTACGTGTCGCAGATCGGAGGTGAACTGAGATATAAACTCGAGATGTCGTAGTTCACGCGGAGAGTAGTTATCCTGTTTTGCTGATAAGGCTTTCGTTAGAGCTTTATGGTCTGTAAAGACAGTAAAAGCTGTACCTTCCAGCATATGTCGAAAGTGTTTGATTGCTAAATAAACAGCCAATAACTCTCTACCAAAAGTGCTATAGCGACATTGAGTAGGATTCAGTCGTTTCGAAAAGAATGCTAGGGGTTGCCATTCGCCGTGTACTTGCTGTTGTAAAACTGCCCCGATGGCAACGTCTGAAGCGTCTGTCATGAGAGACAGAGGAGCGTCATTTTGACGTCTGACCAAGAGTGTCTTGTCATTTAACAATTGTTTGACATTTTCGAATGCTTTAACAGCTTCTGCGGGCAAATGGAATGAACGACTGTGTCCACGTAAGCAATCGGTTAATGGTTGTAAAGCTTTAGCACAGTTGGGAATAAAACGCCGGTAAAAATTAACGAGACCCAAAAATCGTCGTAATTTCTTAAAAGAATCTGGTAATGGATAATCTTTGATAGCTTGTACGTCATCAGGGACTGGTCTGATTCCTTGGCTATCGATTAAATGACCGAGAAATTTCAGGGAGGTCTTACCAAATTCGCATTTGTCTAAGTTGATAGTCATTCCGTATTGGTTCAGTCTTTCAAACACTGTCTTCACATGTTTCAAATGCTCGGCTTCGTCTGCACTTGCGATTAGTAAGTCATCGATGTATGCGTAGACGAAAGGGAGACCACGGAGTACTTGGTCAATTAGGCGTTGGAATGTCTGAGCTGCGTTCATCAGTCCGAAGGGCATGCGTACGAATTCGTATAAACCGAATGGTGTGGTAATGGCAGTTTTCGGAACGTCATCCGGGTGGATGGGGATATGATGATACGCTCGGACCAGATCGATTTTAGAGAAAACTTTAACATTTGGTAAGTTGCTAGCAAAATCGTGGATGTGTGGTATTGGGTATCTATCAGGTACCGTTTGCTTGTTTAAAGCTCGATAATCACCACACGGCCGTATTTCACCAGAAGACTTTTTGGGTACCATGTGAAGCGGTGAAGACCAAGAGCTGTTGGACGGTCGAATAATACCAAGCTCTAGCATTTTATCGAACTCTGTTTTGGCAATTTTAAGTCGATATGGGTCAAGGCGTCGTGGACGTGCAAAAACTGGTGGTCCAGTGGTTTTAATATGATGAACCACATGATGCTTCGGTTCTGTTCCTCGAAAAGAAGGTTTTAAAAGGTCAGGAAACTGATTTACCAAATTGGTATATGGAGATGCTGGTGTGCGTGTGACCATCAAGTTCAGTGATGATGCACGGCTAATCGTACCAGCAATGTACGTTTTATTGAGCGAATCTATTAGCTTGGGGCTTATCGGATCAACTAACAGTTTGTGTTGCTGCAGAAAATCAATACCGAGGATTGGGGATGGGACGTCTGCAATGATGAAAGACCAAGTGTAGGTATTCTTTAAACCAAAATCTAAAGTCATTCGTTTAGTTCCATATGTAACAATACTGGACTGATTAACAGCTTGGAGCGTAACTGCTGGGTCAGGATGTTGACGTTCCTGTGTAGACGGAGGGAGAACACTCACCTCTGCTCCTGTGTCAACTAAGAATGTAGTACCGGTATTTTTATCTGTTACATAAAACAAACGACTGTTAGATCGTAGGTTGCCAACAGTATTTTTTACACATGACGATATATCTTTTGGTTTAGTCTGAAAATTGCAAGGTGAACGGCACCGTCGTGCTTTGCTTCCATAACTACGGTGATACCAGCAAATATTATCGCGATGTAGTGACGTGCTAGGGGATCGAGAAAGACGTCGACGAGACGAGCTTCTAGAACGGCTTGGTTGTGTGCGTGTAGTCAGTTTTGCTAACTGACTCAGTAAGGTGTCGACTTTGTGTTCTAGAGTCTGTATTCTATCGTGAGTGTCTGGTATTCTGCTGGTGGAAGCGACAGATTGAGGTGTTGACCTCTCGTACATGCGATCCGCGATTTCGGTGAGCCTTTCTATGTCAATGTCGTCATCTCCGAAAGCAAGAACCTGCTGGATGTTTGCGGGAAGTCGTCGCAGCCAGATTTGATAAAAGAGACGTTTGTCGATTTCTCTTCCGGCAACTAGGCTTTGCATATGCCTCATGAGTTGCGATGGGGTTTTATCCCCTAACTCAACATTGCTTAACAGGCGATCGAGTGCTTGCCTATCTGAAAGCGAAGTGCATCGCAGTACCTCTTCCTTCAACTTGTCGTAAGGTGCTTCCGTGCTGGGTTGAACGATGTATTGCCGTACCTGCTCGGCGACTTCGTCTGGTAGTACTGTACTCAAAATGCCAAATTTAGCTGTCTGTGACGTGAGCTTATTGCTAGCCATATAATGTTCCAGTCGTGCAAACCAAAGATGAGGGTCTCTGGGCTTAAAAACTGGTACAGTAAGAGAAATAGTACTAACAGATCCCAGCTCTAAGTTATCAGAGGTATTGGAAGACATGTTACAATTCGTAAAAAAATGGTTTAAGAGTAGGAAAATGGCAAAATTTGTGCACAATAAGAATATGGCAAAACAGAAAAAATGCAATGCAGGTGCTTACCACAAATTACTGCAGGTTGTGCTATGAGCAAACACAAAAATGAGTTCGAATTGTTTAATAAATATATAAATCCGCGAAAGTTAGAGTTTTAATAATCCAGTAAGTGTAACAACGCGTCGAGGTCAAAAGTCGTCGTCGGAGTCAGCAATTTGTCGTCGGGATCAGCAAGTTATCGTCGGGGCTCACCAATTTATTGCGTGTTCTATTTGACTAAATGAGCGTACACGTATTTCCTAGTACTTCTTCACGTTTATCAATGTGCGCAGACGTTGTGGCTACTCGACGCCCACAACGTAAAATCAGAAGGCACTTGTGAAGAGTATAATCGTGTATTATAGCCGTAGTCAAATTTCGAAAAAGTATCAAGGTAACGTTCAACAGTAAATTGGCAAATGTTTACGAAGTACATATAAAATCGGTATGTGTAAACATATAATATGAGTATGCAAATTAGATTAAAAACGTATGTTTATAGTTGGTACAGGGGTACTACACAACCACCATTGCGTTTTCTCCTGCTTTATAGCAAATAAATAGAGATTTCGACACTTCTTGTCTCCCAATGCTTTGGTAAGTTTGTTACTGCATAACGAAATTCCGGTTGAGGTGAAGTGTGGTGAATTTGCCAGAAAATGATCTAAGACTGTCATGAGTAGAGTGATTGACATAATGAGGGAGGTCTGATGACAGATTTTTTGATTGAACATTGGGTATTAATTAACTAATGCCACCCGTTTAGTCCCTTGAATTGCGCAAACTGAATGCTACCAGTCAGGCTTAAAACGTGCTAAAATTCTAGGTGGCTAACCGTCACATCGCACTCTAAATTGTTGCTAGATGTTTGAAAGCAGGCGGCATGAGGCGATAGAGCTAGGTTTCGTGCTTGTCAGAACTTCTCAGCCAGCTGTATTTTCAGCCCTGAAGGAGCTCTTGTCCCCTCTAAGATTTGAACCCATGTTACACAGTGCCACAATCACAGACGTCACTACTTCAGAGGCTAAAGATGTTGACGTTAACGGATAATTCGAAGTCTACTAACGCAAGATCCAATATCCACAACTTCTACGGCATTCGTCCCGCGTAGGCCAAAGGCAAAGCGGAACACCAAAACTGATCGTCCAAATTACGAAGTATATTTCCGGACCAAATCGTGGTGCGAGGTTGATTGCTTAATTAGTTAGGGATCGTGCACGAACAAACGAATGTAACACGACGGCGCGCTAAATGGTGTGGATGCTTGACCATTTGCCTTCAGCTATACAAGTTGACTTAAACAGTGAGGGTCAGCATCCTCTGTTCATTGATGAATTCTGTGGCTAATAATTTTGGGTAGTTACGTACCGCTACAAATGCTTGCTCAGATACTTTGAGTAATAAAAATCATCCAATTACCAGTCACTCATGATCAATGTACTAGATTAATTAGTAAAATAAAATGACAAAACAGAAGGCGAAATTTCAGTCAACTTTACTGAAAATTTTTAGCAGATATATTATAGTCGTTATAACACATGAATGAATTAAAATTTTACTGAATATAATGGTTTCAGTAGTGATGGTTGTTAGCTGGGAAGTAGAAGTTATATTGATGTTTGTTGTACGTCCTAGATGTACATAAATCTGTTGAAATTATGGAATTTTAATTCACAGGTGTAGTATATTGATCACCAGTGATTATTCAAATGACTAAGAGTTTGTGCACAACAGATGTTGTTTCGTTTGTTGAGATGTTTGGTGGTGCATGGAATTTTAAGCAAGATAGGTTGAGTGAAATTCTCACAAGTTGTGTAGTCAGGCAGATGAGATTATTCAGCTTGAATGTAGATAGAGATAAGTAAATTTTATTACTTTTGAAAGTAATAATAATAACTTGTGTACGGATTTTGCAAGTACTGTGTGTTGCAAACCTTTTTTTCGTGATTATGTATTACACTACTAATGTAGTTTGAAGATAAAACCATCAAGCGCTGGTAGAAATATGTTAAAAACATAAAGATTTTCACTTTTTGCTCCAAATTTCTTTTATCATATATTATGAACCGTGCTTCAACTTTATTTCACTGGTAATGGTGGCAAGGTAACTTTACCTCTGCCAACTTGATGATACAACTGATGACCACGTTCATCGTAACTCTGAAAATTAGAGAAGATAAAGAAACGATTAATTTAAAAGATCAAAGTGCATCTTAGTCTCCACTGATTTATTATAATCTAAGACATTACCTTTAGAAAACAGCATTAGTTTTAACTGAATACTTTAAATTTAAAGCGCGTAGTTTGACATGAAGTCTAAGACTGTCGGTTCAGTTTCTAAGTAGAATTCAAATAATGATGAGACTATTTGGATTGACTGTACAGAACATGCTGCTACACAATTTAAAAATATTAGAATGTGTCTGAATTCTATTTCACTCATTTACTTATGTGCTCGAATGATTTAGAATCATGTCTTGTAATTTCAGCTGTATTTATTTCCCTATGGGACGCATAATTTGGATATACTCACTCAGGCGTTTGAAAGTATAACTACCAGGTTCAAGTCTCAATGGAAACCACACCAATCATTGGAGATGTGCATGCATTCATCCCGTTGACAAATCACAAATGAATATCGATTCAGCTGTAATCTATCAATATTATTGATTTGATGTTATTTAAACATTAATGTCATTCATAACACTAATTCATTCATTAACTATAATGTATATATAATTGTAGAGCCTGATGATGAATTTATCGAAAAGAGTACTCTTTGTTCATTATCCATTCTTTTGAAAATCACAAATAGAATGAAAAAACACATCCTGGATTCGATTGCTACCCATCATCAAACAAATAATGAAGTAGTTAGTCAATAAACTACAACAGAACATTATATAACTCACATTAAATTGATATCCATCTGGACTAATTTGTTCTTGATTTAAAAATTGTGCTGGACAACATGGACAGATAACCTTTGGCACATATTCTGTACGATAGTTTGTTTGATCATTGAATGGACCAGTTGGTGCTATATTCACTAATGGTTTGAATGGTTTCTCTGGCTGGACACAACTATATGGTACATATGAAATCTGCATTTGTACGTTTAAAGGAAAGTTTTCAAAAAAAAAAGAAATTAGGAGAAATATTTATCTGTTGAGATTGGACAGAAAAGAAGATTCTATTTTCTGTCACTATTCTAGGATTACTTCATTCCTAAACTAATCCGATTATCAATGAAACTATGTATAGGTGTTTAACACAGATTCACTTAACTAACGCAAATGTAGAGTTGAATATTGACTGAAATGGAAGCAAAATTATGAGTTAGGAAGGAACTTTAATTATAGTGAGTTAAACCTGAAATGTCGGTCGGATAGTAAAACACTGAAACATAATTTAGAGATTATATATCAGGACAATAATATTAGTGATCACTTCATATAGTTTAGAGGGAAAAAATTGCATGGAGGATTTCATCATGAGCTGACATCAGTTAGAGAACCATTGGAAAACCTGGGAGTACTGGACAGCTGTTTCGTCCTAGTTTTGGACTCTTCGTCGGTACGCACCCACCGGAATTCGATCCCAGGACCTTCTGGTTACAAGGTGAGCTCGTAGACCATTGATTCCTTGGATTCTAACTTCTTCCAGTTCACGACATGGAGCGTACTGCTGAAGGGTCACAAACAGGGACGAAACAGCTGTCCAGTACTCCCAGGTTTTCCAGTGGTTCTCTAACTGATGTCAGCTCATGATGAAATATTCCATGCAATCAAACAAAAATCCCTACAAAACCAATAATGGAAAAAAATTCATTTTAAAATGTTTACAGTTTATATTTAAAGATTTCGAAATTCAACTGGATGATTCGTTAGGAAATCGATTATATGACTATTTCCAGTTAATAACACGACGTATTCCTTGAGTACGCACGTCGGTGGTGCAGCCGTAGAATAATTTCCAACCGCCTACTTGACCTGGTGTTCGATCCTCTTAACCTCTCCTGGCTGGTAGTAATTGTAGTGAGTTTAGCAAACCCACCTTTGAAAAAAATAACACCACTGCTGCTTAGAATTCAAAGGTTAGAACTGATACTCTATCCTACATTTGGAACTCAAAGAAATAAAAAGAAAATAATAATCTCTTAAATACAGCAAGATTTCAAAGCCAGAATCGGAAAGGCGAGATACACCTTAATTAATCTGAAGTCAGTTTGGAAATCTGCTGCACTCAGCATAAACAACAAGATTAGGAGTTTCAACACAAATGTGAAGTCAGTAGGTGCTTTTATAAGGGTCAGAAACTTGGCCAGCGCGTTATGAAAAGCATTTCCAACAGGTTACAGACTTTTGTCAACAGTTGCCTTCTCTCCATACAGAAGATCAGATGGCCAGAAAGAAATAGCTGCAAGAAACTCTGGCTGGGAACAAACCAACCAAGAGCCGATTGCTCAACAAATATGCGGAAGAAAATGCAGATGGATTGGGAATACGCTGAGGAGACCATCAAATGTGACATCACGCACCAAGCCATCGCTCGGGTGGAATCCTAAAGGTAAGCGACAAGTGGATCTCCAGTGCGAGGTTGACATAGAGGAGATCATATGGCGAGAAGGATATGATAGACTGTGGAGAATCGTGTACCCAGCTGGAAATGATAGCAGAAAATGGAACAAAGGCGAGATGTGTTATTGAAAACCTATATTTCACTCGGAACCTAAGGAAATAATACTAATAATAGTAATAAAAGTATGACAAATAATTATTACAAACTGTTTATTTGCAAAGCACTGTGCTAAGAATCAGAGCATGTTGATTATCCATCCTTGTCATGTAAAAGACAAACAGTTCAACTTTCAAAAGTTTTGCTAGTATTGTTTAGTAGGAGATCCAGTGTTTTAAAAAATTATTAACACACATACAAGTTTCAAATTACTTAGCAATTGTTTCATATTTTTTTCTCTTTGAAACATTATCATTAGATAATGGCGAGAATAGAGCGAAATTATTTGTAAGATGTATGACACATAGTTTAGTAGTGGGTAGTGTAGATAGTGTAACACCACTTAAAAGGTCATCATAAACTGGAAAACTAAGACGTATAGGTTCTTAAGAAATGTTCACCACCGTAGGTGACAAAAACTATATCCAAGAGGCTTGAACTAATTTTTGTTTAAATTAAAATCAAGTAATAATAATAGTAGTAATAATCAAGTAAGAGCCTACTTCTGAATGTAAAGAAATGAAATTGATGGGCGAGAAGAAAACTGTTTAGCGGATTTTTTTTCTACAAATACTACCGATAAACACAAAATATCAACAACAGAGAAGGAATGCCAGCTTTATCGTTATTTCAAGTTAAGCCTGAAATTTATTGTGATATACATAAAGGGACATTATTTTAACTTATTTTCCGATTACAAATTCGGTTATCAGCATTTGTTTGTTTGTTTCATAATTCAGTGCTCAAGATGCTGTGTGTTTATTTCAGTTTATGATAGAAATTACACATAATCTTTTTGATTACGTAATGTATATATCTTCCGACTAGCTAACAACATTTCATATCATTAAATGTTGAAGTATGATCTTTCTGATTCTGCTTCCTTCAAAAATTGTTTGATAGATCAGATAACTATGTAAAAATTCATTGATGATTCGAAAAGACCTCCTTACCGACGATGATATTAGGTAATGTATGTGATGTTTTTTAATATTAATAATTTGCTTTATTCCAAAACAGTACTTGTGATACAGAATGGAATTCTCAGTATTTTTACTACAGTATTGCATCCAGTTAGTACATTATCAATAAATAGAATTCTACATAGATTAAGGAAATCTCAGTTCATTATGAAAACAACACAATGGCATGTCGGTAGAAAAACCAAAGTTGAACAGTGTTTGAAGGTGTTAGAAAAGTAGGTGCTATCATATTTACTGGCGTGAGCGGAAGAAAGAAAAAAAGCGGCTCATAACGGAAAAGAGAGAGAGAGAAAAGGAAAAGAAAGAAAGAAAATGTTGTACCTATAAATGATATAAGTTGGAAAGACGACATCCAGTTGTTCTACTGACTATTTAATAAGTTATAGGTATCAGGCCTAATGCTTTCTTTATCGCACAGAACACGAGCTAAGTAGGGTATGGTTGAGTTTTTGTACTTCCTAGTGCCACCATATAGTTTTCTATATAGCCTTCTGATTTTGCCTGATGAGATGCAAGGGGAGAGTTGTGAGTGAAGAGGGTGGTGTGAGTTAGATAAAATGGATTTGGCCCATTTTTCACATGAGTCCATGTGCCTGTCGACCAGAATATTAACAAGCTGATTAAGTGGCACGTTGCTTACCCTGCTGACAACCTTTAACATCCTGCGTGATAAGGTATAGTCTTTTTCAGTAGCCCTGGAAAAACTAAGGGGGAACAATAGAGAATAATAGGCAGAATGTGAGAGTTAACGAATTGTAGGAGTAAGGGTTGGGTTTTACCAGAATGTCTTAACTTCTTGATGTAGAAGGTAAGACGGAATATTTTCTTAGAAATCATCAAAATATGAGACGACCAGGAAAGATCAGCAGATAGAATGACACCTAGGTATTTAATTTCCGACTTGGTTTTATTTCAGTGCCATCTATGTTGCACACCTCGTTGTTACAAAGCAAACTATTAGACTTCAACCTCACTGTCAATCCTTTTAACTCTTAATAAGTTATCTACTTACATCAGCCCATACTTATATCACTCCTTCTCAACACGAATAAGAAGTATGTTCAAACCTATTTTGTAATTTCTAATTTCTTGTATTGTACAGCTTGTTAGAACTGAGCACTGCTTATCGTTCAACAAAATGGACGAAAAATGATTCATGAGTTATCAAATGATTTACAAAATCTGCAATATCAAAGGTCAAAATCAAGAAAAATAAGTAGCTAAATGGACACAATAAAACCCTTAAATAAAAATCATAGATAATTAAGACATGTACACTGAAATAAGATAAGATGAAATAAAAAGGTATAAATGTTATTGAGGGAAATCCACTGAAATAAGATAAGGAGGATAACCTTAAACTAATAAACATCACTAAAATGTTAAATAAAGATATCATAGGAGGAAATTCTTTCATTTTCATAGCAGTACAGTAATATCTATGATATGGAATATAAAAGATAAGGACGAGTTTCTTCGTGGTGATTATGTAGTAAGATTTTTCGATGATCAGTGAAAACATTGAAGTGTGATAATGTGAATTTCTACCAAAAGAAAGTTGGGATGATAATCGAACGATTATTAAAACCATACATTGAGTGACGCGTAAAATCCCAAAACACAGGATTTGTCTAAAATATGGTAATATATTAAACATAAAGTATAAAATATAATATACAGGCCTCGATTGTGAAGTGTATGTGGCTGAATGCCGTCAAAAAAGCACAGTCAATGTGTATCAATAAGTAAAAACAACAGAACTGTGTCAAAGGCCATCCACGTGCCATTTAAACAGAGCGCGAATGCCAGACACATAATTAAAGGATACGAATAAATAATTTTCGACAATAACAAGTACATAAGTAAAGCATATAAAGCAGATAATGTTCAACTAAAAAGATAATTACTATACATCATTAATACATTAAGTGAGTTAGACTTTAATAACAAACAAAGTCGTCTTTAAAAAGTGAAAAATACATTCATAATACTTACTACTGGTCAGTAGTATAAAATTGAAACACAAAAGAAAGAAAAGCAAAGGACTGATGAGGTAAGAATTGACAGGTAATGTTGACTGAGATGATCATGAATCACAAGTTAACTGAAGATATGAATGAATAAAGGCCAAAACAAGATACGATAGATAAAAGCAAATAAATGATATCGTTAATTTCTATTGAAAGATAAAGTACATTCGAAAATGTAAAATGTGAATTGGTCAGGTCAAATACATTGAGATGGAAAGCTAGAGGACTGAATTATTTTCATTAGGAGTTGAGTGGATTATGTGGCTAACGTGTAAAGCTAGACCCAGAATAATATAATGAAAACGCATTTTTACGGTAATGAATTACATAATACCCTAATTTCCGTTATCTGGAGGAGAAGCTGTAGTGGATGTTTAGGTCTTTCATGGAAATTCGTTGACTATACGAAGTTCCAAGTTGAAGAATTCATGATTCGTATTTCCACCTGATTATCCATAGTAAAAAGATCAGTTGAATGGAACGAGGGATTTTATTTTTTGAAGAGCCCACCCATCTAATTGTACAATAGCAGATGGACGCAGAAGTACAAATCTTACCAGATAACCAAGTTAGCCTTTTCTTAAAATCAAGATTCAACACTTGCTAATAAAAACGAAATCCAGTAAAAACGCAGGAGATCAAGCTCGATATTCTTGTTCACAATCGTTCTCCAGAAAGACTCATCCATGGTGACCACTTTCGTTCTGTGACTCATTTTCATCAGCAGTTTGCGGCGCATCGACTTGAGCACTTAACCTTCAGCTAATACGTTCTGTGTATGAATTCTGGTCCACCTAATTGACTCTAGGAAATTGGGTGTGGCTCATAGCATAGTACGTGAAAAATATGTTGTTGGCAACTGAGACAAATCGAAACACGGTGTAAACAACTGTATTTTGTTGAACTAATTTGTACTACTTTTATTATGGTATTAGTAGTTTGTGGTTTCAACGAAATTTGATATCTGTGGGAGATTGGTACATATTAACACGCATGGGCTGGCCATTGGATCGGGTTCCAGTGGCTTAATAGTTTACGAGCTAGCTGACCTTGTAACCAGAAGGTCCTGAGTTCGAACCCTGGTGGTGGTTGCGTACTGCTGAAGAGTCCCAAACTGGGACGGAACAACTAGCTGTCCAGTACTTCCAGGTTTTCCAATGGTTCTCTAACTGATGTCAGCCCATGATGAAATCCTCCAACCAATCAAACAAAATCCCTAAAAAAACCAATACTTTAAAAAATATAATGACTAAACCAAGAGTATATGATGATAACTTCAGGCAGGCAAATAATAACGTTTCAGATGAGTCAAAGAAGATGAATGCACATAGAAAGAAGAAATATAGAATTCGCACTGCTTTGTTTTTGATGACCTGTTAGACTTACTTTAATAACAGAAATGTATCAAAGAACTACAGTTGTTTTGTAGATTAATTTGGAAACCTATGAGTGGTAAAACCTGAAGATTTTGTACACTTAAAATAACATAACAAAGTTGTTAATTATTCTTAAAATCACAAATATTCATCACAAACTCATATGACGAAGTATTCTTTAAACAAAATAAAAAATTAATCATATTGCAGTAAAATGGCTTACTCTATTTGTTGTATCCTTATCCAGTGGGATAGTTGGTGGTGTCCAAGTAGCGTGTTTTTTGACATGTTCAGCTTTAGTATTCCATGGGACATAATCATTACGATAATTTGTAGTATCATCAAATTTAGCATCACATTTTGGTATTTCAATTGGTTTAATTACAGTTGGCGGACAAATTGGTTTCTGTTTTCAATTGATGTATTATCCAGAGATAAAAAGAAATTTTTAAAAATGTTGCGTTATTCTAATGGATAGTATGTCACAACAGAAATCGATCCAAAAAGAATAAATTCATTTATAAACATCGAATATCACTGACCTCCATCTTCACAAGAGATACATTGATGATAATTTCATTATTTGTGATGAGAACCTGGACCTTCAAAACTTACTTCAAACATTCAACAATGCCCATAAAAAAATGACTTTACTCTTGAAGCTGAATCCGACGGAATGTTCCACTTCCTCGACGTCCATCTGAGAAGAAATGTCAACAACTCTCTGAAAAGGTCCGTATACAAAAAGCCTACATGGAATGGACAATTCATCAGTTTTCAAAGCTTCGTACCCCTAAGCAGAAAGAGGAACCTTATATATATATATATATATATATAGACTTGTGATCTGGATTAACTTTAAGATACCAAAATATCCTTTTTCATCAAGTTATTCTTATCATTTTTGTTGTTTTTTTTAATCTAGAAATATTCCGTTACGACAAAAAGTGAGCGCCAAGAAATCACAAGGTAAACACAAATTCTCCCCAAGATATTTGATTGGATTATAACCAAAAATATAAGAACAGAATGTTGATACTTTGGCTGTAAAGCATAATTCCATAATGGAGTTATTTTATTTGGTAAAAGCACACAGTGATGCAGTATTATTTACTAACGATGTTTCGAGCACAACCGATTGTTCATAATCCTATAGTGGTGAGAGCTGTCTGCTAGCCGAAATTGGTTGACAGCAATTTACGTCAATGTTTTCGTCCCGAATCCTCGTCATAAGAAGAAACAAGAACAAAGCCTAACCTTGAGGAACTCAACAACCAATCAGAGCAGACTTAACGTGGGCAGATACGATTCACAGACTGGACTGTCTAAGAAACGGCCACAAAGAGATGACAGAATAACCTTCAGCAAAAAAACAACCAACCAAAAGACGTTGCTTTTCTGCTAGCAATAACGAATAGTAATGCTCATAAAAATCTATAAATATCTCTTGATTTTCTCAATAAACGATCTGTTGCCTGGCCCTTGTCTTCTGTCGCTACAGTAACACTGATTATGAGTTCTTATCAGATAAATTTACTCTATGATGGAGTTCAAGATTTGCTCAGATCATACTATTTTTTATAATCACAATTTTAAAAGTATTTCAGTTTATTGCTTTTCATTTCCCCTATAAATTTTGGAGATGTCATAGAGGATGTCAGCTAGCAATGAAGTATACAAAGAAAAAATAAAAAGACAGTTTACAAATGGGTTGGCGCGAACAGTAAATTATGTGGGGATTTTCAAGTGTTGGTTTGTAGGGATTTGTTTGATTGGTTACAGGATTTTTCATCATGAGGTGATATCAGTTAGAGAACCATTGGAAAACCAACTGGGAGTACTGGACAGCTGTTTTGTCCCAGTTTGGGACTCTTCATCAGTACGCATCCTCCGGGATTCGAACACAGTATCTTCTGGTTACAAGGCGAGCCCGTATACCATTAAGCCACCGGGACCCAATCCAATGGCCCATGAATTCCAACTTCCGCCAATTCATGACATAGCGCGACCCTTAGCCAATGTCTTCGGCGAGTATTTGTCCCCACACCCGGCCTGCTGCACCCTACTGATCACGACTTCTCACTAGAACCCCAGGTAACTACCTACCTGAATAGGGATTCTGTAATTATTATGTTGCGATATGAAGAGAGTTAAAATTCCATTCAGGTTAAAATCATTGTTTGGTATAAAGTGATTACTATTACTACTACTATTAATAATATGATGACTATTATTATCACAATTATTTTCACAATTTGTATGCTGCAATAATTACCATGATTGGTGTATATTTACCATTAGTTTGTAAAGTTGTATGTTTCACAGTAAAACCTAGGAAGATTTGACTTAGAAAAGATGTTTTCAGGAGCTGATTTGTTTTTTCAAGTTCGATCACAGATTTATATCATTTAGCGAACCATTGAAAACCAGCATTGGAGTACTGCACAGCTGTTTCGTCAGCCTGGTTTGGGACTCATCGGCAGCATGCACCGACTGGGTTTTGAACCAGACTTTCCGGTCACAACGCGAGCTCGTAGATCATTCAGCTACTGAGACCCGACTTAATGACCCATGAATTCTAACTTCTACCAATTCGTGATTTTAGCGCAACTACCAGCCAATGCCATTGGCGAGAATTTATGCTCACTTCAGCCAGGATGGACCCCACTGGTCACGATTTTTCACTAGAACTCCAGGAAACTCTCTCCTGTAGCAAGTTACTGGCGAGAATAGATTAATTCTCAAAAGTTGATTTGTAGGGATTTTAACTTGCCTTGGTGGGTGCGTACTGCCGATGAGTCCCAAATTAGGCTGACGAAACAGCTATCCAGTACTCCAGTGCTAGTTTTCAATTTTCCTCTAACTGATATCAATCCGTAGTCAAACATGAAAAACAAATCACATCCCTAAAAGACAAATTCTCACCGATGACATTAGCTGGTGATCGCGCTGAAATTACGAAGAAAATATTAGTCCCTAATATGGTAAGTTCTAAATTTTACTACGAGAATCTTTTAATATAGTAAAATATCTGTTACTTAGATTGATTTCATTATTATTATTACGAGTTCCTGGTTTTAATTTGAATGATGCGTGTAAATTTAGATTTTCTGATGACATTTTCTGAGACTACAGTGTTAAATATGCTTTCCTCTAAATCATCCTTAAGTTTTCAGTCTTTCCATCAACTTGAACTTAATCCTTCTTTCGCATTTCTTCTTCTTCTGATTCATTTCTGCAAATGGTTCTAAATTTATCTGTCTTTATGTTTAATTTTCCACAAACTAATACTATGTTGTTAAAAAGGAATATGATAAACTACAATAAAAGTGCTAGTTTCACAGAACTACGTGAATTTGGATGAAACTAAAGAGCTGTTTCTTTAAATTTAAAATTCTTAGGTTTCTCAGATTCACCAACCTGTACGGAATTAAATTCAAGATGTGTTTAATTCTATATAACTTTGTTTATGAGGCATATTATGCAGTGAAATAGGATGATATTGTTTATAGCATTGAGTTCCACGGCTATTGTGCTACATTTTGAGACTCAGTAAGGCATATTTCTCATATTCGGTCATTTTTTTAACGAAAAATGACAGTTATCTAGTGTCATTGGTGAGTATTCACTCTTACTCTCTGTCTTTATTACTGAGCAATTTCAGATCATCATCTGTGATAACAAATGTGACCTGAATAATGTCCTTCAAGTTTTTAGTAGCTTCCATCAAATTTACAATTGAAGCAGAAACCGGAGAGACAATCTCGTTTCTGGACATCCGACTAACAAAGAAGACTGATAGGACCCTAAAGAGATCAGTATATCGGAAGCTTATATGGAATAGCCAGCTGACAAACTTTCACAGTTGGGTACTCATCAATCGCCAGTGGAAACTGATAATATCTCTTGCGACTAGAATCCACAGAATATGCAGCCGGGAATCAGTAGAAGAGGAGACACTACTTGAGAATGGCTATCTATCATGCTTTATAGATAACCATATAAAGCTGAAAATCAACAAAGAACAACCTGTCTCTGCGCCGAAGAAGATGCTATACATCAATGTGGCGTTCAAAGGCGACCTTCTAGCCGACATCTTAAAGAAAAGAATATCCAATCCCTGGAAAGTACATTCCCTGCTGCTACACTACGATTGATATTCTCAAGCCGCCCACTGTTCTTCAACAACTCCGAAGATAAACTATCGCATTTGACCACTAATATGTGTATCTACCAATTTACTTGCTCATGTGGAGAGAGATATATAGGTTGTTCGATGTATGTTCTACCTAAAAGAGTCTAAGAACATTATCCCACTTGGCTATGAAAAGGTAGCAGTGGATCAATAAAGAGTGTTATAATTGAACATATATTCAACTCTGGTCACTCAGTATGCACGGAGAATTCATTCAAATTCATCTAAAAAGTCAAATGAAGCCTCCCGAAAACGGTAAGCTTCCGTATACTTTGCATTACCGAGGAGGCCTTAGAGATAGATAGAACCCTGATTTATGCGCACAAAAGAAACTTCTCCACCCCTTTCTTCTACCTCGGGTATACTTCCAAGTTCTACTACTTTGTTAATAATGTTTTTTTTGTTTTTTCAATTTTTGCATGACATCTTAGTAACATCTTCTCCTTAGCCAACCCTTTATTTACTCTTTCTACC
This sequence comes from Trichobilharzia szidati, assembly GCA_944472155.2. Lineage (NCBI taxonomy): Eukaryota > Metazoa > Platyhelminthes > Trematoda > Strigeidida > Schistosomatidae > Trichobilharzia > Trichobilharzia szidati. The sequence continues at coordinate 80,383,313 of OX235274.1, forward strand.
TATTACATAATTCATTTTTTGGACACGTGTCTCCATTAACATCCTATTTCACATTAAGCAACCCTTGCCAATACTTACCAATTTTAACCCCCCCCCCCCCTACTTACAATTCTGATTACTCATCACATTTCAGAAACATTTTGATGAAGTAAACAGTAACCCTAACTAATTTTTATTTTTGCTTGAAAATCCTAATGTACACACACATGCACAAAATAATTATATATAAATGCGATTGTACCGCTAAGTGAATGATTTCGTCGAAAAGAGACTCTTCGATGAACTTTGTCGCTCTTAAATTTCAGATTAAGACGAAATCATTCCCCGGAGCATCGTGATTTTAAATGTCACTTTATAGCTCGAATCAATTAAGAACAGATATTGGCTTGAAAATTATTTTACCCCTATTTTTCGTAAAATGTGGGAGGTTTTCCCCTTTTAACTAATACACATGTAGTTCTTCGCAGACACACACACAACACACAAACACGTAAACGGCAGTACAGTTTCTTCTGATTTTCCTTTATAATAAAGTTTTTAATGAATGCAACTAACTCATACAATTATTATCATCATGGAAATTCTTGAAAAATTAAACTTACTTCAGAATAATCACTTCTGTATGTACTATCAAGATATCTATCGCCTTGCATTGGTTGATATGGTGGAGCTGCAGTACGCTCTGGTGGTTGACAACCCCAATCTTTAAAGTCGATACGATTTGTTGTTAATTTACTTATTGGATCTTTAGAGGTGACCAGTTGTTGACTAGGTTTATAAGATGGATTTAGACCTGTTAAAATTAAGATATATATATATATGTAAAGCAATAAGAAGACGTAATTTGTCTGAATCTTGTAGTGTTGTATTTGCTCAACACATTTCGAATAATCTGATCACACTCCACGGACTTGTCATAGGAATATTTTGATTCCCAAACTAGGATGAAACAGCTGACTGTCCAGTACTCCCTGGTTTTCAATGGTTCTCTAACTGATATCAATCCGTGATCAACTCGTACAAACATAACTAACCCTTACAAACCAAACTATAGGAAATTAATCTGATGCTCGTTAGTAACTTTCTACAGGATGGAGTTTCCTGGAGTTCTAGTGAGAAGTCGTGACCAGTGAGGTCCATCCAGATGTCCCACCTGCGACAATGGTTGGGGTCGTGCTAAATCACGAATTGGTAGAAGTTAGAATTCATGAGTCATTGAATCGGGTCCCAGTGGCTGAATGGCATACGAGCTTGCGTTGTGACCGGAAGGTCCTAGGTTCGAACCCTGGCAGTGGGTGCGCACTGCCGATGATTCCCAAACTAGGATGAAACAGTTGTCCAGCACTGCCTGTGGCTGGTTTTCAATGGATCTCTAACTGATATCAATCCGTGATCAACTCGTAAAAATTAATAAAGAGTTAAGAGGTGAGAAAATAGACTTAAGTCAAGTTAAAAGGACATATTGAAGGTCAAAATAACAATGACGATCACTAAACCAAATAACAGAGGTAATAGTACAACTGCCCTGACTGGTATCAAAACAAAGTTTACCAAGGAAGGTAGGTTTAGTGTGATGACGAATTGTTTTTGATGAACTCATAAAAGTGCTTTAAACTTCCTAATTGCCAGCTAGGGCTTCCACAAACTTTAGGATACGCCCCAAACACCTTCTATAGATAGGTTTAAAAGATGTGTTAATGTCAGTTTTATGTCCTGTCTCCATAATATGTTTCGCAATAGAGGAGCTAGGTCTCCTGTTGTCACCATTAATGGGTTCTGAAGATTTTATTTATTTCTGGAGCTATTTAGGAATATGCTTTGAAGCCAGCCCTTACTTGAAGAGATCGATGAGTCCTCCCTCTCTATATGTGTCCACACGTACATTCAAATTGGTAAATACAGTGGGATGTGAAATCACCTTTCGCATATTCAAAGGGCTTAGATAGATATATTGGCTTCACATTCTCAATTATTATTATATTAGCTGCATAAAAGGTCTTTTTAATAGCAGCGTTCAATCTTTGTGTGGTTATCAAGCTGCTATGATGCCCCATATAGGGTAGCTTGATGTACACGTCTTTCTTAGGGGCGAGTTGTACAGTGGGTCTTCATGTTCGGACTACTTGATATCTCCTGATGAACATGCTTCGGGAATATGTGTAAACCGACAAGCACTATCCGCAGTCAATTTACAGTTCACTACATTTGCTTGTAATTCTACCAACTGACCACAATAAAAAATAAATGAATAAATGAATTCAGTCATCTCTGAGCATCCAACTGATTGGTGTATATCAATCAGTCTTAGAGTAGGGAAGTTGTTAGTAGAATAGCTTATTAAAAATCTCTCTAACTTTGTATTCAAACAATAGAGGCTTAAATAACAAAGATAACGTGGTCTCATACATTTTACAAGTAAATCTTTGCGACAAATACCATTAGATACAAAATCTAAGTCAACTGGAACTTACTACTGACTGACACTCAATGTATGGTAACATGGACATACGTTTTTTCTGCAACATGACAGGAATAAATGTTTAATATACAAATGAACTTTAAAAATATTTCAAATGAAGTATAATAAATTTGAAGCAGTTTTATAGAAAAGTTAACTTACATATTTCTTTTGGTGTAAAATCTTTACGAAATGTTGTCAAAGTATCTAATGGTACAGTTGATTTAGCTATTGTTTGTGGTTTTGGTGGTGTTTTTGGTTGGATTGGTTGAGTTACATATTCTGTACGATAGATTGTATCACCTTTAAATGGTTCATCGTATACTTTTGGTAAATTTACTGGTTTAAAACTCTCAGTTTTTTGCATACAATGTGGTATATACTCTTGGCGATAAGTTGGTTGAGCATCAAATTTCGGCAGTTGGGATTTTTCATATTTTGGTTTAACTGGAACATTTGGTTTTACATCCCATGGACGATAATCACCTTTTGGATAGACAAAAGTATTCACTGAGCAAAACTTTAGTTTATTACAGTAAGAAATGAAAGACAGAGAAAGATTTGTTTAATAGTGGAATATGCGCGGCATTAGAAATAAATATGGAAATGAGCGAGTTCTCTGACTACTTCTCCATCTGAATATCCCCTTAACTGACATTGTTGCTGGATAAGACAATTTTGAAAGTAATTATTAGGTTAGTCAACAGAGCTTAAGTCTTGTGCTATTATCTTTTTGCCAACAGTTTCAAAGTAATCTGAAACACAGTGGCCTGAAAATAGCAGCACCTTACAAGAATCAAATGAGCCAATGAAGTAAAAAGTAACTTCAGTATAAACTCAAAAAGAAGCCTACTTACACCATTCAAAGCACGCCCGAAAAACATTGTGAGACATCAGGTGCAAGAGTTTGAGGCTAAGAGGGGGACTGGTTACCAGCCAGCCACTTGTTCAAAATCCAACTTATAAAATGTCTCGAAATTGTGTGTAATTGACTCATAGTGTTACTTGGCGCTTAGTTGTTCCCTAGCTGGCCCCAGAATGTGACAGGGTACAACTCTAAGTAAACCTAATTTTTACAACCTCCACAGTTTAATTTTAATCCAGTGCCTTCTCATTAGTTATTTTGAAATGGGTTTTGCTAAAGCTTTAATGAAACATTGTGGCAGATAAGGTCAGATAAGCTAGATCTTAGGACACTTACTTACCAGTGATAGTAGGAGGCAGTTACGCTGTGAGGTAGATAGGAAAAAAAGCTAGAAACAGTAGGTCATCGTATTTTGAATAAATAACTAAGTGTTAATGTTTGCTCGGGAGAACCCTTTTATGTTACATTGAATGCTTAAGTTACAGTATAAACTCGGGTTGACACAGAATCCATACCAGTATATTCCTGGCGGGATTCGATTTATCTGTAATCACAGACTACTCAATAGGAAATTACCCAGTCATTGAATGACTCTTCTAGATAGTTTAATAAAACATATTGCTGCGTAAGCAAACCATATAATCATACTTCTATAGGTTGGATTTCCATCGAATTTTGCTGAACATCCCATTCGTTCAACTGGTTTAATTATTTCTGGTGGAGGACATAACTTTGGAATAAAATCATTTCGATAGCATGTTGTATCTTCCATTTTTCCTTTCGGTGGTACATATGGCGATGGCTTATAAACGCGTGGTGGTTCACAAATACCATGTGATGCATAATCAATCCTAGGAAAATGTGATTAGATAAAATCAACATTCACTTGATTTTCTTACCTATGAGTAGTTTTATCCGATACAGGCTCACTGCTAGCAAACAAATTATTTGCATGTGGCTTTATTGAACTTTCTGGAGATATACAATGGGGATGATACTGTGCTGAATATTCTGACATAACACATGGTCCCCAAGGTACTATTGCTTTTGGTCGGTGAGGACATTTGTGACGACTAAATTTAAGCAAAGATCATAGAATTTAAACACGAAACGGATTTGTCATTAATAACAGAAGTTAGTAAAATTTACGAATAGTTATAAGGGTATAATAATCAAAACTAAGCAACAAATTGGACATAAATGAGTTGTTTGATGTGGCTGTAATACTTATATGCAGAAAGGTTAAAATTTCTTCTAGTGGTATGAATCATTGACATGTTCATTGTCAGATATAAGATCTCAGATTTCACACAAACTTATCAAAAGTGAAAGTAACAATAAAACTCTCACTTATCTAGTTAAGACATGAAATTTCTAAAAGTCAGTGGCTTAAAAATTTTCGATTCAAACGCTGTTGTGTTTGTCTTGTGTGCACACTACATTCAGCTGATAGCTATTCATAAAATAGGTAATCCTTATGATGTTTTTATAGAAACAATTAAAGTTTAAAAACGAGACCATATTTACGCAACTTAAAACGCGGTCTCAATAAGACAACTTATAAAACAAGTTCATCGAAATGTGAACATAACGACATTACTACAACAAAAAAGGGAGCCAAATAATGACTTTGAAACAGTTATGATATCTATCAACTTTTAAGGCCCCGAAATGTTTAAAATCTTAGTAATTTTGAGGTTAACGTCTGGTCTTCTATCTGTTGACCAGTGAGTGAACATTCAGCTTAAGAAACATCAATTAAAAAACTCTTAAATTATTCACCGATAATCCTTAAAGTTAAAGTTGTTCTTACTCAAATATGAGGTCTCTCATTTTTATATATTATGTCTTACGTTTTGCTTGGATCAAGAGGATACTAGTAACCAAAGGACAAATATACTTCGTTGCACCTGGAAAGGGATATGCCCATTAAAGATAGGTAACTACAAACGATACATTACTATTAGGTGCTATAACCTTAATGCTAATCAAAGAATACGAGATAAGCACCTAACTGATTACAATATCATTTACTGCAATTGCTGTTATCCTAAAGGTTTCGAAGGTTTCTTTTCAAAAATCTGATTAAATATATGATCTATTTGCGAAACAGACGTCTGTAACACAACGTAGTCTAAACTACTAGAAGACCCAATTTCGCAGTGTATCGTCTCAAAAACAAATCATGAAGCAGAAAGAGTTTATGAACAAGACAAGTGAAATGGAAACTAGAAATACTCCACTCTCATAGAACTAGTGTTCACCTAAACTAAACTTATGGACAACGTGTTCAGCACTAAAAGTGCTCCCCATCTTTTTTCTGTTAGAAATGATGCGAATAATCACAGAGATTGCGCTATCAAATTTCGTACTGTCCAATATGAAATTTGACGAATTTCACCCATGGTTTCCTGAAATAATAAACTGACTGACTTAAGTTTGACCACTCGAGTATTAAGTAAGTAATAGAATATAAACCGAGGTGGAAGGTGAACATTAACCACATGTGGTTAATATTCAGTGAATGCATTCACTGAATTTAAATAGCGATTTCACATATTGTGATTTTTAAAAGTTACTTAGGCAGGCTTCATCTTTTGCTGACATCTCAGGTTCAAAGCAATCTTTGTGTTACTAAGCCACTCACCCGCAACAGCATATTTCACAAATGCACTGCAATGCTGGCGGCATATTCTATGTACCACGAATATAGGTAACTACCACAAAAATTTTAAATATTCTCAAGAACCATGTGAACTAGTAAAACAATATTCAGTTTCAAGTCTCAAAGTAAGTGAGAAGAGTACATATTTTGCTTCATAGAAAAATTCATTCATCTAGTAACTAAGAAAAATGACCTTCTGAAGTGATTTGTTCTTCTCAACAGGGCGTAGGGTAACCATCACAAAGACAGGAAATCATGCAGGGTTGTGGTAACGTTGCACCTTCTCAGTACCAAAATGAGAATAAATCTAAAATAAATAGATTACTGGTACAAATATAAGACAATGTCATTGTTTCATAGGCACATATCTGTTCAGTGAGTATGTGACCGAGCAACGTTTGCTCTTAACATCTGCGGTTGTTAAAAGCACAGTTTAGAAATCCCTTCTTCAGTCTTTTCTGACCACAAAATACAGCTGACATTTCACAATTTGATTCAAGGCTAAGAGTAAGATATACTGTTCCTTAGATTATATTTGCAAATAAATGAGTCTTGGTAATTATTGTTTAAGTTAGCTACGCAAGTGTTCGGTGTTTGTGAACATTACTGTAGAAAGCTGCTAATAATCAACTACCTGAACTGCGTTTTACAACGCTGGCGACTCTTCCAGACTTTAGGTTCACAATATTTTTACGAGGTGGAGAAAGACCAGTATATTGTCTGACGAGTGAACTTCTAGAATCTTTGTAAGACAAAATTGAATCGATAATGTATTCCTAAAGTTATTTGTAATGGAGCTCTAGAATCAAAGCAACATTTAAATTTTCCATTTCAAATTGAAACATGAACCTACTACTGAGGGTAAATTAATTAATTTCACTCTATATTCAAATGTCTTTGACACTATGCCTCTACCATCCCCAAAATCCGCTGTGCTACATCCTGCAAACGTTGGATTGGATTGATAAGGACGTTCAAACTAGTAACAGGCTGCGTTATAAGCAACCATACAAAGTCTGCTTGATTCCCCAGCCTACTACTTATGCGACAACACACAACGAGGTGAGACGAACAAGTTTATTTGCATAAGGAAGCATTTGTTTGCTATGGAAACAAATCAACAAGTGATGCATACACAAGCCAATCATGTAGATGTCCTTAAGAACAAATCCATTAAAGATGTGACTATCTGGTCAAAGAGACCTTTGATTAGTCTTTTTCCCAGAAGAGCTAGCGGTCACATATTATACTGCGTCTGAGCAATTCAAGTGACACACCACTGATAAAAGTTGTCGGTCCAATCCTAAGTCCCGAACTGCAAAATCGATGAGGCACTTATCATTCGACTTCTACAGTGAGCCCTTGCAACTACTTTTGACATGACTGTGCGCATCATTCCTTTCATACAGTAGGCGTTAGCTAGTAGTGGGACGCTAAGTAAGTGATTTTAGCCAAAGTTAATTAGTGTTAGTACCACTGTGTTTCGCAATGTGAAGTGTTGGTATCAAGCTGAATATTTCCAAAAGCTTTCTGAGGACTAGTTGCTGTTGTCTGAAGGCAGCTAGGAGATATGTTGTTACTTTTCCCTGTGTCTGAATGTTAAATTTACCAAAGTAGAAATGCCGAAAGCTTATTTATAGAAAAGTTGACTTTTATTTTCGGTGACAGATATCAACCCAAGTCACCTGTCAGAAGTCTCCAGAAATACATTATTCTGCGTGCGGAATTTCGGACATAACGGTCCGTCTTCAGGGTCTATACAACAAGGCATTATGTGGCCACTCAGGTGTCTCAAGTAACTGAGGAACTCAGAAGGACGGAACGAGTAACGAAATACGGAATATATTTTCTTAATGCCTTGTAAGGCTTTTTTATTGAATAATGAGTGCACTTCCGTTTGTTTGAATAGGTTTTCACCGCTTCACTTGCCCTCTGACGTGCTTTTGCCAATAAAAGTTCATAGACACCATCAGTCTTGTACAATATTACAGGTCATCGATCGGTGGTCTGAGTAATCGCTTGAATAGAAAAGTTGGTTTCTAAATTGGTGAACCCATTTTTGTCCATATTTCGCTTTCTATTCCGGCATCGTTGACTATAGTCTTTATCTCTATCTTGCTCTTGGTTGTTTGCCATATTTGTTCGCTTTCTCGCTACTACGTAATTTTTCGTTCAGTATTCTTATATACTATAATATCTTATTAGCCAAACATAGAAAGTGACTATAAAGAGTACTTCCGTGGAGGTGGATACTTTATTAACTGCCTAAGTTAGGTTACCTGAATTTGGTCCACATGATCCAGAACTGTGGTCTGTTCAGCTGGAGTACTGCTTTCACCAGTGTGGCATTAAATGCGAAACCACTAGATATTTGTTTGTTTGTCCCCATATACCTCATGAGACTAGCAAGGAGGTGCCGGACCTCATACTTCACCTCTCCCCCCTCAGAGAGCAGCCATGCATAGTGCTTGAGTTCGAGGTGATAAAAAGCCTTACCCTGTCAGAAAACCAGCGTATACAAAGATTGCTTCGAGGGGAGAACGTGAGAGATAGGTCCAAATAACAGTTATTGCACCACCTGCAGCTGCTTATAAGGGACAGTACTATGAGTAGTACTTGAGTAGGGTTGGCTGCAAGCCTTCCAGGAATATGTGCAACAAGCCCTAGGTGCATAGAATCCTGACTCTCCTCTCGAACAGTCAATAAACATCGCTAATAGGATTTTGGAGGGGATATGACTTACAGAAGAGCAGATGAACCATATGAGTACGAGTAAAGACCCAATAATCTCAGAACTAGTCGCTGAGGCTAGATCGCTAATGGAACAATCAGCGCAAATGCAGCTAACACAGGGCTGATTACGTAGACCACCCGATCAAAGAGTAGACCCAAGCAAACTAGATAAACAGACCAATCCTGTTGGTATCACTGGAGGCTTGGCGCACAATCAAAGAAATCCACACAACTATGCATCTGGCTTAAACCACTTCACAAGTGACGGCGAAAAGATTCACCTCTTCCCACGTAGCGACTTTTGGGAAGGGGCGCCCGGGAAGTCGCCTATCCTATGTCAAGGACAAAACTTCTGGCATAAACCTCTTGACTGATACAAGAGCTGCATCCATCACCATGCCAACATCAGAGGTAGAGCCTGAATGACAAAAGTCCCACATAACGCTGCAGGCAGCTAATAAAACCTAGGTTGTGTCACTCGGGCAAAAAACACTGACACTTGACCTCGGATTTAAGCGATAGCTATCATAGGTGTTCACTGTCTTCAATTAAAACCTGGTAACCATCGTCATCGACTTCCCAGAAAGATATGACTTATTATTGGATACTCCAAAGGGACGTTTAACAATCAAAAAACCTCCTGGTATACGAATGACCAACCAAACGCGTACCATTCGTTGAATCTAGTTCAATCTCCACCAGCATCAACCGAATGGTTCCGGAAAATACCAGCGAAATTTCCAACTCTTGTAGCAACCAACACTCAAGCTTTTGAGGCTTTCTCAAAAATTACTCATTGTATAAGTACATATAGCCCCCTAGTATTGTATTTCTTTTATGAATGCATATATTATGATACATTGCATTTACCTATTTCATTACACTTTAATGATTCACCTTAGCACCTTTACTTTTCTAAAACAGCTTACTATCCCTTGTAAACGTTGTACTTACCTCAATATTGGTTGGCTATCGTATGCCTACAAACACTTGTTGAAAGCGAAACGAAGTCAATTTCCCTGCGCAACCTGGAGGACTGCTGTTTAATTCAATAATGATACGACATGAGTCAGAGTGTATTTATATATATATCAAATATTTAGCTGTTCAAACATTAACTTGTAGACAATCTACTATTTGACATTATATCATACTTGATCGTGCCTGTAAAAATAGCATGCATTTTCATGTAAATTTATGTTTATATGAAAATATAAATTATTATTATTACTATTCTGAAGTCAATGAGGCTGGCTTCGGACAAGCTAAAAATAGAGAAAGCTGGATTCAATTACATTCTTCAGTTAAGGATTGTCCGGCCTCCGAGGAGACAGTGGAATTTGTCCATACAGGTGGTGTCTAAGAAAAATCAGACTGATTGGAGCCCTTGCGGTGATAATAGAGCCATAAGTAAGCAGACTGTTTCAGAGTGGTACCCAGCACCACATATTCTATACTCTACTACTAGTCATCAAGGTGCCACAGGATTTACTTAAATTGACTTAGTTCGAGTCTATCACAATCTTCCGGTGCCTGAGGAAGATATGTCTAAAATAACGATAACAACCCTATTTGGATTATATGAATTTGTTCAACTGCTGTTTGGTCTCCGGAATGCTTCACAAACTTTCTGAAGATTTGTGGATGACTTGCCACGTGAACTGCCGTTCGCCAACGCATAAATAGATGACCTTCTCATCACTAACCCGGGTATAAACACACACGAAGATCTCATTTGGGCAGTATTGCGCAAACTGGAAGACAATGGCATGACAGTTAATCATAGTAGGTGAGGTACTGGGGCAGAAGGAGTAGAATTCCTGGGTCATGTAACTGACAGTGCCGGGACCGCACCAATGCCTGAAGACGTAGGCTCCACAAAGTAACACTCCCCATCCACATCCCTTACGAGACTATTCAGTTTTCTAGGGTTGAACAATTTCTATCGATGCTTTATACCTAATCGTGCCCAGTATATACAGCCCCTGATCGATGCATTAAGAAGAAAGCCAAAAGACTTTTAGTTGTCCAGAGAGGCATCCGATACAATTTCACCCTGAAATATCTTGATCCAGATGCTCCTCTTACGTTAATGGTCGAACACTCAGGCAAGGCTGTGGGAGCAGCTCTAAATCAGTGGGTATAAAATATACGGGAACTGATGGCACTTTTCTCCTATTGGCTATTGTGCCTGTACAATCCAAACTGGGCTTGATGACAGCAAGAAGAATAAGTTTCCCAGATTTTTTTCTGATATAATAGCACTCTGAGTAGAGCCTAGCTATATGGACAGTAACCGTAAAATCGACAGATACCTAGTTAAGGAGAAGTGGCGAGACCTCGTGTGAGTCAATTCAATAGAAATAGCATCTGGTAATGTCTACTGTCCGGCCAGAGTCTTCCATCACCTACACCAGGGGGTATTTCGAAAGATTGCCAAGATTCCGTACACCGCAGCCTGCCATCCCTTCAACCACAACTGCTTAGAATATGAGTCATCAATTACGAATTTGGCAGCTAGCTGTTTTATTTGACAGAACACTTGTACGGACCTATTACCAACAAGATACATTGTTGTTGGTCTGTGAGCGAAAGATGTTTGCTAAAAGCAGCTTCGGGGTGATCGTAAATGTCTGGTGCTGGATCACACGAGACATCCACATATCGTTTGCAAGGACGTTCATAATAACCAAAGTGAACCTGGTACTTTGTATATTCCCCTCAAGCTAAAATGAGCTGCCGAGTGGGAGAAAACTATGGTTGGCGTATTTGTGTGAGAGGTAGGAAGCTTGGTTATAGGGGCCATCCACATAGGAAAGTCACTTTTCCAAGCCCCTCTAAAGAGATAGATATATTGGGTCACTATTATAAAATAACCCAAAGGTAGACAGAAATAAAGACATTTGCCCTTTTAAAATTCTGAGCAGAATTAAAAACGATAGAAAAAACACAACAGAAAAATGAGTAAACTATACACTAGATCTAGTAAGAAATTGATACTGGATACCACCCTTTGTAAGGCACCAGATTGCTGTTATTGGGTAAGGACAGGTCAACCTCACTAAATTATATACTCCGGTGCCCTCAAAAATTAAAAGCACGGAATTATTTGGTAATACGCTTGAGGCGGCAATATACTAGAATGTAATACGGCTGGGTTAAACCCTCCGACAAAGTGCGTATTTGTTAATCAATACAGACTACAGCGTGAAATGTCGTGGGAGCCTGGCCTGGTGGGAACCCGTAGAAACAAAACCAAATAACATCCTAAGAATACAAGATTCTTTGTTTGACATTTAGTTGACTTGGCTTGATTTGTTCATTTTGGACACTGTATTGCATCTTGCCGAGACTTTCTTCATATGGTGGCTTTAACGTATCAACAAACATACATTCCGAAGTTTCGAAAATGAACCTTTTAGACTTGGAGCAGTCAAGATATAAAGCCTTCATTTTCTATATAGTGCTATGGCCGATAATATGACTGTGTAGACTGTTCAAAATTACAACGTCTACCATCAAAAAATCAATATCCCCGGACGCAAAAGGAAACAGAAGACGAATTTCTGGTGAGAGCCTTTACTGTCTCAAGTAATAGTTAAACTAGTCAGTGATAATAATACAATATATAATTTACACAGAGGGATTAAAAGATAAAATCAATCAACAGACTAAATATCAGTTCAATTTAATTTATAAGTCATTGTTTGAAAAAGATAAAATCAACTGGTATGCAAAATATAGCTCTTCATATCAACACGTAATTAAGGGCGTACAACAACTTAAATAGGGTCATATAACATACAGTCACACGTATTCATTAATAAAGTAGTAGGACATACACTAGGTCTGCTAATTATTGTCAGATTATTATTCCCTTGGGTTCCGTAATCTCTGCAGCCCAATACTCATCGGCTCTAATCCGCCCTTCTCACGATCTCCTCCATGTCACCCTCAAATTCCGAACCTGTCGTCTCCCATTCAAGTTCAACTCAAGTGCCTGGCGCGAGATGTCACCTACCGGTTTCCTCAATGGGTCCAATCCACCTCCGTCTTCTTCGCTATATTTCTTGAGCAATCGGTTCTCGATTGGTTTGTAGTGGACCTAGTAGCTAGGTAAGTATATAAACGCAGTTAAAAGGACAGAACAAGTACTAACAAATACGTATGTATAAAATATTCAGTTCACTTAAGTTAATATACACAAAAAAAGGACTGAGGTTATTTGAAGAAAACTATAACAGTCACAAAATACACAAATTATAGACGTACGAAATTATAGGAATGTAATTGTCCTTCTCTTGATTATACAAATTCTCCACTACAACTTAGCGCTGTCAACCGTCGGAAGTCTCCACGTAGAGTAAGGCAGATAGGAGCAAAGTTCTTGACGGGGATGTGTCGACCAGTGCGAGACAGCGTTGGTCAGCAGATGTGCTGGGCGAGCAGCCGGAGAGAGGGCGAACGATTCGTTCCTTGCGCGCGGTTCAAGGTTTAAGGTTGAATTCCTTCCTTTTTTCGTGAACCTATAATTTGATATGTTTTTAGGCCGCCACACGGCTCCCCCTCTTAGAAGTCCGGAGGGACTGCTACGGACGATTTGCAGTACAATTGTGAGAAGAAAAATAATTATAATGCTACAGAACACTATGGGAATACGAAAAAAAATGGAAAAGATTTTTTTACGCTTTAGTGAATAGTTCGACATCAAATTCTGAACTGGAAGTGGGTGGGAGTACAATGGATACATATTACGGAGAGTGAAAACGCACACAAAACAAAAAAATATTCTTTTAATAAACACAGGTGAGTATACGTCAGCTCTGTTTATATGACACATGAAAGAAAAAAAATTGCGAAAGAGATCAATGTTAATTGGAACGATGGCATCAAACTGAATGGCACTAATAATAATAATAAGGATAATGTCCGTTAAAACGCTAACCAATATAGTAGTAATTATGGGAGAATAGTTGTGAATACATATATACACATATACAGTACTGAGGTAGTAAAAAAAAATAGCAATGCTTCAGCACAAAAATGATGTCGTATCTGACACAAATAAACTACGTAAGTCAATAATTAACAACAATAATCAATGATGTATACGTAAAAAAAATTGTTACAACCTTAAAGATATTAATCAGTAAAGTGTACATAACGGGCAGGTTTATTAACCTGTCTGCCACTACGAGTAATGCAAGAGGGAGGTAGCATTATTGGCACCTCTGGAGCTTTGGCGGTTTCTTGTTTGTCTGCTGGAGTCGCTGTTGGGATGTCGTCGGCATCTGTGTAAGCAGGTTTGAGTCTATCCACGGAGACCGTCATCTTTTTACCTTCTTTGCTCACTGTGAAATATTTTTCCGCGCGATGCACTACTGGGTATGGGCCTTCATATGGAGGTTGTAGCCCTTTCCTGACGTTGTCGATCCGTATAAAGACAAATTTACAGGTTTGTAGATGGCTACTTAGATTTTCTCTGCGGGGACATTGTCTCGGAGCTATTGGTTGAAGTTGTGACATTCGTCTGGTAAGTTGATCAGAAAACTCAGAAATATTCACATTTTGAGAGTCATGAGAGGCTACTAGCTGTCCTGGCAGTGTTAAAGTAGTGCCGTAAACTAGTTGTGCGAGTGTACAACCAAGGTCCTCTTTAACAGTTGATCGTATGCTAAGTAAAATCAGAGGTAAGTATTCACTCCATTTAGATGGATCATTCTGTGCCATCAGGGAGCTTTTCAGTTGTCTGTGAAATCTTTCCACAAGACCATTCGCTGCCGGATGGTAGGCTGTTGTGGAGATATGTTTAACTCCCAGGAGTCTCGTCAGTTCACGAAACAGCGTCGATTGGAATTGAGCACCTCAATCGGATGTAATAGTGGTTGGTACACCGTAATTTGAAACCCAGCGGTCGAGGAAAACCATAGCAACATTTTCGGCAGATATATCGTTCAGGGGGCATGCAATAGCCCAACGAGTAAATCTATCAATGGCCGTCAGGATATGTGTATATCCTCTTGACGTTGACAATGGTCCTACAATATCTATATGAACGTGCTGAAATCTCCTGTCCGGTAAATCAAACGTTTTCGGCGTTGTGATAGTGTGGCGATGTACTTTGGAGCGTTGGCATTAGAGACATTCTCGTGCCCATCTCCGAATGTCAGAGTTCATTTTGGGCCACACGAAACGTTCGCTGATGAGTCTGACGGTGGCACGTACTCCAGGGTGAGAGAGGGAATGTAAGTGGTCGAATAAAGCTTTTCGGCATTGGAGAGGAACGAACGGGCGATTAGTGCCGGTAGATACATCACAAACTATAGTGGCATCTGACAAGAGAATAGGTACGTCCCTGAGCTGTAAGGAAGAGTTTCCACGACAACTTCGAAGTTCTGCGTCGTCTCTTTGTAACTGAGCCATCCGGTCAAGACTGACGTCTACTGAAGTTTCAAGCTGGTGTATATCACCTCTTGAAAGAGAATCAGCTACCACGTTTGCGTCCCCTTTGATGTACTGTATGTCAGTTGAAAATTGAGAGATATAGTCTAACTGTCTGGCTTCTCTTGGGGAGTGTTTATCCAGCGAAGTGGTGAAAGCATAGCACAGAGGTTTGTGGTCGGTAAAAATAGTGAAATGACGACCTTGTAGTAAGTAACTGAAGTGTTCGACTGCTAGGTATATAGCCAACAATTCTCTCCCAAAAGTACTGTAACGTGTCTGAGCCGGTTCTAACCTCTTCGAAAAGAAAGCAAGTGGGGTAACGTCACCATTAATCTTCTGCTGTAACACCGCGCCCACAGCTACTTGGGAGGCATCTGTACACAAGATAAGGGATGCGTCGGGGTTGATGTGAGACAACATAGCGACTTTAGATAAAGCGTCTTTCGCGTTGCAGAAAGATTCGTGTGCTTGCTCTGACCATTGAAATTTTTTAGGATCACTTTTAAGGAGATCGGTTAAAGGTTGGACGATAGAGGCACACGAAGGAATAAAACGTCGATAGAAATTAAACATCCCCAAAAATTGTCGGACTTTCTTCAAAGAGTCTGGTTGGGGAAAGTTTTTGATTGTATCTATCTTTTCCTCAGTAGGCCTGATTCCCTCGGCAGTTATGTAGTGTCCCAGAAATTGAATAGAAGAGGCACCGAAAATGCACTTCTTAGGATTTATAGCGACACCATACTGTTCGAAACGCTGAAACAAAGTGCTAAGATGATTCTTATGTTCCTCTTCCGACTTGCTAGCAATTAGTACGTCGTCGATATAAACGAATACAAAGTCAAGGCCCCGCGTGACTTGATCCATGAAGCGCTGAAAAGCTTGTGCAGCGTTTTTCAGCCCGAAAGGCATTCGTAGGAATTCAAACAAGCCAAAAGGTGTTATAATAGCTGTCTTCTCGATGTCCTCTGGAGCAACTGGTATCTGGTGATAAGCTCTGACTAAATCCACTTTGGAGAAAATAGTTTTACCTTGCAGTGTTAGAGAGAAATCATGCAAGTGGGGAATGGGATAACGATCTGGAACAGTGGTGTTATTCAAACGTCGGTAATCCCCACACGGTCGCCAATCATGCTCAGCTTTTGGTACCATATGTAATGGTGAGGACCAGGGACTGTTGGATGGCCGGATGATGCCCAATTGCATCATGTGTTCGAATTCAGCTTTGGCTGCTGCTAACTTGTCAGGTGGTAGTCGACGAGGACGTGCTCTGACGGGTTGACCAGTTGTGACAATTTTATGAGGAAGAGAATGAGGAACATCTTCGATATTATAAGATGGCTTTAAAATTTTTGGGAAACGATGCAGTAATGCAGAAAACATGCAGTCATCTGGCTTCTCGATGCATATGTTATAAACAGAGTAGTTTGAGATGATTCCGTGGACTTGAAGCTGGGTGCAGTTATCAATCAGCTTTTTCTTGTTGACATCAACCAGTAGATTGAAATTGCTTAAAAAATCGGCACCCAATATGGCATGACTAACATCAGCTACTATGAATATCCATGTAAATCGACGACGTAAACCAAGATCCAAAATAAGTGATTGTTCACCGTAAGTCCGTATGCTAGTTTGGTTAGCTGCTCGAAGTGAGAGTTTTGCAGCTGTACTAGAAGATCGCCTGGAGAGTGAAGGAGGTATTACACTAACTTCGGCTCCTGTGTCTATCAGGAATAATGTGCCTGTGGTTTTGTCCTTCACGTAGAAAAGGCGACTTGAATGGTTGCCAGTAACAGCTGTCGCCATCACTGTCTGGTTGAGACGTTTCCCCTGAGCCTGATTCTCTTCACTAAAGATGCACGGTTTGACACATTTCAAGGCATGACGTCCAAACTTCCTATGATACCAACATATATTACTGTCCCTAGAAGACATGCGGGACCGCTGTCGGGAGAGAGATCGTCTATGTGATTGTGACCAGGCTTGTGAACTCCGCCTCTCGACTCGCCGATCAGATCTATGTGTTTCCAACTTGTCAAGCCTTGCCGCTAAGTCTGCAATGGCGGTGAGTATTGGTGACGACATTATAGGTGTGAGAATATTGATACAAAGGGGAATACAAATATGAGACCACCAACAAAAACTTGCAATGGAAGTACAAAATAGCAAAAACGAGTATATAGATACGTGAAAACAATCCGTGTTCCAAAACGGGCTCACCAATTAAGTGTAGTGGACCTAGTAGCTAGGTAAGTATATAAACGCAATTAAAAGGACAGAACAAGTACTAACAAATACGTATGTATAAAATATTCAGTTCACTTAAGTTAATATACACAAAAAAAGGACTGAGGTTATTTGAAGAAAACTATAACAGTCACAAAATACACAAATTATAGACGTACGAAATTATAGGAATGTAATTGTCCTTCTCTTGATTATACAAATTCTCCACTACAACTTAGCGCTGTCAACCGTCGGAAGTCTCCACGTAGAGTAAGGCAGATAGGAGCAAAGTTCTTGACGGGGATGTGTCGACCAGTGCGAGACAGCGTTGGTCAGCAGATGTGCTGGGCGAGCAGCCGGAGAGAGGGCGAACGATTCGTTCCTTGCGCGCGGTTCAAGGTTTAAGGTTGAATTCCTTCTTTTTTTCGTGAACCTATAATTTGATATGTTTTTAGGCCGCCACAGGTTTGCCCCCAGAGTTCTGTGTCGATAGTTTTTTCTGACTATCTGATCTTCAGTATATCACTTTTATTTTCCTCTAGCTTTCAGATGGTTGTTCTGTGTTCTGTCATTATTGTTTTTTCACACTGTAGTCACTATCATACTGATAGCAACAGTAAATAACATTTTTAAATCGCCGTAACTCATACCTAAAAAATGATATTAGATTTTTTGTATTTATCACTGGATGGTCTTTAGGAGATGATGTTGACGGTTACACAAGATACTCCGTATACAAACACAAGGGTTTATCCCCAACTTTTAAAGTACTTCTTCTATTGAGACCAGAGATAAACCAAACCGCCTAATTGACCGTCCAAAGCAAGAGGTATATTTTGGGATGAGAAACATGGCGCAGTGATGATTTATTAACTTGCTGGGGTTCGCTCACGAACAACCGAACGTAATACAGCGTGCAAATGGCACGGGTGCTTGACCACGCACATTCAGCCTAAGACGTTGACTTGAACAGTGGCCAGCATCCATTGTTGAATGAAGAATACAGTAGACTAATAATTCTGGGGAATTACTCACCGCTACAGGCCTTGGAAGGAGGTGAATGAAAACAGTTGTTTTCGTTCTTCTGTGATGATAATTGTGACTTAGATCATACATGACATGTATTTAGCATCTGTTGTCCGTCGATAGGATTCATGCCTGAAATGGAGAATGAATCTAACATTCCTTTTTTGGTATAAAACATTCCATGGAAAGCTGTAATGAAATGTTTAACTGACGAATGTAAAATACATTCATCAGGCAGATTTTACGTATGATTGTACAGCTGTAGTAAAGGAATTCGTCGAAAATGGTTTCCTCTGTAAATCACGTGTTTTCTCTTTATGAAAGGCTTAACCCCTTAAACTACTGTAGCGGTAGATAATTCCCCTAAAATTATTAGCCTACAGTATTCATCACTGAACACTGGATGCTGACATTCACTGTTTAAGTTGACTTGTTTGTCTGAAGGCTTGCAGTCAAACGTCTGTAGTGTACATTGTACCTTTGAACTTTTGTTTGAATGAATGCAACCTGACATGTTGAACTTCACTTCCACTTCCGCATTGTATTCCTGAACCTCCTGTACGGTTTCGGGTTCGCTCTCTCGCTGTGCTTTCACCTAGCGCACTCTCTGAGCTTACCGCCGTCTCATCTGCAGATAAGTGTGTACCTCTTATTTCTTATCAAATTCCATATCTCTTTTGTGTAAATACAATTCTGTTCCAGTCACACTTGCCATCTCAAGTCTTTTAACCTTGATTCCGTTTGTTAGTACTTGCACGTTAGGCAGAGTACTATTAAGGCCATAAGCGGTGAATAAGTTTTGTAAGAGTAGTTACTTTTAGGTCGAAGTTAATACCAAGTCTAACTCTTACAAGTGGTGAGCCCGAATTTTCACCGTTGCCTACTTTTTAGCCTAGCGTGTAAATAGTCCTTTTTCATATTGGTAATTTGTTTGTCATACAGAGTTGTAAATTTTTATTTGCCTTGTTTTTACTCGTATTTTTTGTTGTTATCATATTTGTTGTCATTTTATTAATATATCGTCTCGTGTGCAAAATGACTGACGCCAGTCCCGCCTCAGAAATGGCTATTACCTTGCAACTCCCCACCTTCTGGACTCAGCATCCTGCCCGATGGTTCGAACACATCGAGGCTATGTTCGCACTTCGTAATATACACTCACAGGAGACTAAGGTGAACCTCGTTATAGTAAGTCTTCCTGAGCACGTCATGGAAGATGTATCTGATGTCCTTGCGGACCGATCCCCGGGCTTGTACGAGCGTCTCAAGCAGGCGCTTATTAAGCGCGTGGCACTTACCGAACAACAGAAAGTGCAGGAGCTATTCCGAGATGTCCACCTAGGTGATAGAAAGCCCACCCAACTGTTACGTCAAATGAGGCAGTTGGTGGCCGACTTCAAAATAGATGATGCCTTCTTGAAACAGCTGTGGTTACAACGGTTACCCCAGACAATTCAGACTATTTTAGCCCCAATCAACCATTCCCCCTTATCTGAGCTAGCTGAGGCAGCCGATAGAGTAGTAGAGACTACTACATCAAACATGAGTATCTCGGCTGCCGTTACCGCTAGTTCCACGCAGACTAGGACCTCCTCTGCCGTGGAGTCATCCAACGTTGATGTGGTGGCTCACCTCAATAAGCTGTACGAAGAGATAGATAAGTTAAAACTCGATAGGAGATCTAGAGGTCGTTCACATAGCCGCACCAGCTCGATTCGTGGCAGATCTTCGTCACGAGCTGGCAGCAGACGTCGTAGGCCTAAAAATTCCCAGCCTGGAGTGTGCTGGTATCACCGGCGTTATGGTGATAAGGCCCAAAAGTGCACTCGCCCGTGCACCTTTGATGGCCAGCAATCGGGAAACCTGTAAGCCAGCACGTATTGGCGACTAACGTCGCTGGCGAACCACTTCCATGTCGCCTCTTCTATGTTACCGACCGTACCACTGGGACACGCTTCCTAGTTGACACTGGGGCGGAAGTTAGCGTGATCCCACCAACATCTGAAGAGCGCAAGCGGCCACTTTCCTTACAGCTTCGCGCCGCAAATGGTTCGCCAATCACAACGTATGGCAAAAAGTTCCTGGACCTTAACATAGGCCTACGTAGGTCATTTCGATGGGTTTTCCTTGTAGCAGATGTAACTACTGGTATTATTGGCATGGATCTCATGCAACACTATCAGCTACTGGTTGATACTGGCAAACACAAACTGATCGATTCAGCTACAAGCCTTTCGATCTCCGGTGTTGTGACACTCACACCTGCATTAAGCCCAGTATACTCAACCCCTGCCTCTAACGGCCCTTACGCTGAAGTTCTTCAGTCCTTTGCCAATCTGTTCAAACCGATTTCTAAACTTCCTTGTGTGACGTCTACTGTCACTCATCATATCGTGACCACTGGTCCACCGGTCTTCGCTAAACCACGGCGATTGTCCCCAGAAAAACTACAAGCCGTGAAGGCTGAATTCGAACATATGTTAGATATGGGGATAATCCGTCCTTCCAGCAGCCCGTGGTCTTCCCCTTTACACGTGGTACCAAAGCCTAACGGGATAGATTGGAGGCCTTGTGGTGACTACCGCAGGCTTAACGCACAGACCGTACCTGATCGTTACCCCGTACCACATATTCATGACCTTACGTCGTCTCTCAAGGGTGCCACGGTATTCAGTAAACTTGACTTAACCAGGGCCTATCACCAGATTCCAGTTCACCCAGATGATATTCCTAAGACGGCAGTGATCACCCCGTTTGGTCTTTTCGAATTTCTTCGAATGCCGTTTGGACTCCGCAATGCCGCACAAACATTCCAGCGGTTTATTCACGATGTTTTGCGAGGATTAGATTGCGCACATGCTTACCTCGACGATATTCTCGTGGCTAGCCCAGACGAAGCTAGCCACCGTACGCATCTACAGATGGTTTTCGAGCGGCTAACAGCCCATGGTTTGACGCTAAACATGTCCAAATGTCAGATTGGCGTCCATTCATTGACCTTCCTGGGACATGTCATTAATGAGCAGGGAATTCGCCCGCTACCTGAGAAGGTACAGGCAATACGCGACTTCCCGGAACCTGCGTCAATGAAATCTTTACGCACATTTCTCGGCATGGTGAGCTATTATCGACGGTTCGTTCCCCAATGTGCACGTATTTTACTGCCACTCACAGACCTACTAAAGGGTAGGAACAAAACGTTCAGCATGACATCAGAGGCTCGAGAAGCCTTCCAGAATATAAAGTCGGCAATTGCAGACGCCACCATGCTAGTCCACCTTGACGTCCATCTTCCACTTAGCATCTCAGTCGACGCATCTAACACAGCCATTGGAGCTGTTCTACAGCAACTGGTACATACTTCATGGATACCAGTCGCCTTTTTCTCCCGGAAGTTGTCCGCCGCTGAAGCGAGGTATAGCACCTTTGGCAGAGAACTCCTCGCCATATACGCGGCTATCAAACATTTTCGCCACTTTGTTGAAGGTCGGAAATTCACAGTATTTACCGATCACAAGCCACTGACGTATGCCCTCCACACTACTACGGATAGATATTCCCCACGCGAACTGCGTCACTTGGATTATATCTCTCAATTCACCTCGGATATTAGACATATTTCGGGGGTTGACAATGCTGTGGCAGACGCCTTGTCTCGGATATGTACCATATCGGCGCCTCCAACCATTGACTTGAAACTAATGGCGCAACGTCAGCTTACAGAGTTAGACCTTGATAAGCTGTCGTCAAATACCTCCTTACATATCAAGCGTATCCCGCTCGTTAATAGCGAGGGTACCATCCTCTGTGATCTGTCCACCGGTACCCCGAGACCCATCGTTCCACCTTCATTGCGCCGTACAGTTTTTGATAGCCTACACAACCTTTCCCACCCAGGTATCCGGGCAACGGACAAACTAGTGTCAGCTAGATTTGTCTGGCCTGGTATCAATCGAGACGTGCGTGTCTGGGCACGTGCCTGTGTGCCGTGTCAACGAGCTAAGGTACACAAACACAACATCACCCCAGTGGGTTCCTTCTCCACACCCGATGCTCGCTTTAGCCACGTTCATCTAGACATAGTGGGTCCTCTACCACCATCAAATGGCCACTGTTATTTGTTGACATGTGTCGACCGTTTCACTCGTTGGCCAGAAGCTATTCCCATCCCCGATACGACCGCGGAAACCATTTGCCGAGTGTTCATGGAACGCTGGGTAGCTCAATTCGGATGCCCATCTACGGTGACTACAGACCGTGGACAGCAGTTTGAATCAACCCACTTCAAGAAGCTCTTAGAGCTACTGGGGTGCAAACGCATCCGAACAACCGCGTACCATCCAGCAGCAAATGGACTTGTGGAGCGTTTTCACCGTCAACTGAAAGCTTCGTTAATGGCTACAGAGAATACTAAGTGGACTGAGTCTCTTCCCCTAGTGCTACTTAGTATCCGTTCCACACTCAAAGCAGACTTACAGTGCACTTCCGCAGAGTTGGTGTTTGGTACCACCCTCCGTCTACCGGGTGAAATTATCTCACCTGAAAGTGGTGAACCAGGTGCTACGGATGTACAGGGTTATGCTCAGAACCTCAAGCGCCTTATGCAACGCCTGCAACCAACTCCCACTCGCACACAAAACAGGAGAGTGCAAGTAGACGCTAGACTCGATGGCTGTACCCACGTTTTTGTGCGTTGTGACACCGTCCGTAGACCCCTACAACCTCCTTACGATGGACCATTCAAGGTCGTCAGTAGAAAAGAAAAATTTTTTGTTATTGATCGATTTGGCCGGCAAGACACCGTAAGTGTAGACCGACTTAAAGCGGCCTACATTGAAGACTCGGTACCCCTGACGCCTACGCAACCGGCAACTACGCCCGCACTCACACCCCAGCCAAGTCCGATGGTCAACAATCCTGCTAAACCTAGCAGTTCCTCGGATGAGACAAGTAAGGCAACAGTTACACGCGCCGGTCGGCGTGTGCACTGGCCTAAGCGATACTGCGAATTCGTTAACTAAACACTTTTACGTATAAGAGTAGTTCATACTCTCATTTTTTTTCTTTCTTTGTCGCAGTTTACATTCATTTTCCATGGTATTTACCCTTTTGATTTAGTTTGTGGGCAGTAGCCGCTTTTACAGTTACTAACCTTGTTAGATTTCTTTCTCTTTACAGAGTGTTCTAGCATTTTATTTTCGGCCTTACACTCGAACAGCTAACTACATCAATCAACTCTATCGTCGTATGGTGACTACCAACACTCGTGGAATTACAACCCAAACGACCAAAAATATGGACCCGATAAAAAGAATAATAAAATAAATAAAAAATAATAAAATGTAAAAACAAAAACTTTCACTGTATAGTTAAACGGACCGTGAAATATTTTTGGTATGTAAATACGTCACTTCTATGCTGTACAGTTTAATCCGCTCAATCTATTTTCACAGATCTTACTATTTTCACTCGAGTTATGCCATGACGAAACTTATTTATTTTGTGACCCATACTTGTAATTACTTTGCATCACTTTAATTATGCAGCTCGCTACATTTTTTTTTAACAAATGGTGATTATACTTATTCATAGCTATTGGTTGTACACACTCTTCTCTGTACCTTGCATAAGTTTTCACAGTGTTAGCAATTTCCCTTGTTTTATTTCAATTTGGCGTACCATTTCCATGTTACACTAGTTCCTTCGCATTTATTTCGCTTAAGTTTTTGTTAACACCCTATGCTGATTTTTAAATCTTAACCTCTTCTTCTATTCTTTTCTGTTGCTTTTACTTTATTCCTCCTAATACGCTGGTATATTGATTGCCTTTGGTATTACTACTAGTTTTAGTTGATGAGGAAGGATGGAGCATTAGTCTAAGAGGAAACTTAGACATAATGAGCCACCTTCCAGTTATAACAACGTGGGTAACGGAGGTAAACCATCACACCTCCACATAACCAGTCCGTAAAAGTATGTCGTAAAAAAAAACCAAATAAATAAATTAAAAAAAATTAAAAAAAAGATACGTATAAATAAACGATGTTAAAAAAAAAAAAAAAATCGCACCAAGGCACCAGCGTTATTCCTTCTTATATTCCATCTTACTCCATGGATCGTGTACATAGTGCTCATAAATTGCCTTAATTTTTTTTCCTTCATTCTTTCCTTTCTCAATATATATTTTTAAAAAAAAAGAAAAACAGCTATTTTATTACTATCTTCACATTTTCTTGTCCATTCACCGTTATTGTACGCCACCTTGTTACTTTTATATATCGAAGCTTGCTGTTATCCCACCAACCTTCTAAGGGGGGGATAACCTGTAGTGTACATTGTACCTTTGAACTTTTGTTTGAATGAATGCAACCTGACATGTTGAACTTCACTTCCACTTCCGCATTGTATTCCTGAACCTCCTGTACGGTTTCGGGTTCGCTCTCTCGCTGTGCTTTCACCTAGCGCACTCTCTGAGCTTACCGCCGTCTCATCTGCAGATAAGTGTGTACCTCTTATTTCTTATCAAATTCCATATCTCTTTTGTGTAAATACAATTCTGTTCCAGTCACACTTGCCATCTCAAGTCTTTTAACCTTGATTCCGTTTGTTAGTACTTGCACGTTAGGCAGAGTACTATTAAGGCCATAAGCGGTGAATAAGTTTTGTAAGAGTAGTTACTTTTAGGTCGAAGTTAATACCAAGTCTAACTCTTACACGTCCACGCCATTTGGCACGTTGTCATATTCATGTATGATCCATAGCTAGTTAAGCAATCATTCTCGCACCACGATTTCAGTCCCGAAATATACTTCGGAATATGGACGATCAATATGGTGTTTTCATTTGTCTTTGGTCTACGTGGTACAAATACTGTAGGAGTTATGGGCGTACGATCTTGCGTTAGTATACATCGCACAATCCATAAACGTCAACGCCCTCAGCCTCTACACTTGGTTTAAACTTACTGAATACATAAATAAAAATTGAAAGCCCTATATTATAATTAAGAGTGACTTTCTTAGGGGAATTTACTAAAAGTATGCCTGAACATTTATATGTGTATAATGTACACGTGTAAGAGTTAGACCTGGATTAACTTCGACCTAACAATAACCATTCTTACAAAACTTCTTCACCGCTTATGGCCTTAATCGTACTCTGCCTAACGTGCAAGTACTAACAAACGGAATCAAGGTTAAAAGACTTCAGATGGCAAGCGTGACTGGAACAGAATTGTATTTACACAAAAGAGATATAGAATTTGATAAGAAATAAGAGGTACACACTTATCTGCAGATGAGACGGCGGTAAGCTCAGAGAGTGTGCTAGGTGAAAGCACAGCGATAGAGCGAAACCAAAACCGTACAGGAGGTTCAGGAATACAAAGTGGAAGTGGGTTTTTAGGTCAGGCTGAGTTCGTTCAAACAAAAGTTCGAAGGTACAATGTACACTACACACAAAAAAAGAGTTGCATTTTTGTACACATCGTAGTCATGTTGGTGATAATCATCCAAAATATCGACCGTAATAGATCTTTCGAAGTGTTCTGCAACACTAAAATTAGAAACATTCCGTTAACTCTTTGTTTTTTATTAATTTACTTCAACTATTCTATATGATTCGAAGGGATATTAGTTTCAGATTAGCAACTTTGTAGTAAACAAATACTATCAATTTGACCAACGGTCCAACGAAAAATTAAAAAAAGGTTTCAACATATCGTAATTAATTCCTGCATACTGTCTATAACACTGAGGCGGTGGGATGTACATTTAAATATTCATTGGTTTCAAAACTTTCTCAATCTCCTGTGTCATGGAAGGAATTCCAATTTTCTTGTAGATGACTTCAATATTCTTATTAATCGCACAAACAATGTTGAGGTGCTAGAGTTTCAAATACTGCTGAGCCATTTTTTGTCAAATAGTATGAAAAAAAAATTAGAAGTTAGAACAGAGATTTTGCATTGTTATGATTTTCTACGTAAGCAATATTAACAGGAGAATATATAATCCTGGAGTCCGTTTTCAAACTAACCAATACACTTGAAATTTGATTAACAGAGTCCTTGAAAGCTTAATTCCATTTGAAACTGAAGCTAGAAAACTGGTATACAATTCACAAAACACTGGACAAATTTGCTCTAACTACGTTTTCATCCCATAAAACTGTCATTTGTTGAATTTTAATGTTATTAAATTGTTTGGTCATTTCTTTAAGTAAACTGATTTCCTTTACCAAGTGGAAATGGGATTCGGGACAGGAATTGGTTTTGGCCTAACTCCTTACTATCTGCACATATGGGCAATTTTAAAGTGCGGAGAATCTTCATGATTTTCACAGTATTCTTCCATTGACTTTCCCCGCTGTGTCACATTTTATCCTAATAGTGTCAGCTTGGGATAAAATAAAGTTAAAGATAAAATCCTCAATTAAATCCCGTTTTAATGAATTAAAATATTTATTAACGCAGCATATTTCTCCATCAAATAGTCACAGAAATTTATTCTTCATCGCGGTATCAATAAAGTTACCTTAGTGACTAGCCGTATCACAAACACATTCCAACTTATACATAAAAGGATCTAATCCACCCAACGATCTAAAGGAATTATACTGCCTGACAGAAGTGGTTTTAGTATAAGAGGTGCTGGCACCTTTTGTTGATATTCATGCTTAAGATCTTTTATGACTGTGCTATTCTATGCAAGTACACAGAAAAATATGTGGGTGAAATTCTGAACGCAATTTGTGAATAGCTTCTGTGACTAATAAGTCAATACATCCAGCATGACACTGATTACTGAATGTTGTTTCTCAAGTTTTTTTTATCTTTACCAGGTCTTTTTGTATCGAAAATCGATTTTTACATAAATGAGTGTGTCAGTTAGATTTTTTCAATAAGATCTTGAACGGACAGAAAGAGAAATGGTAACTTTTAAGACCATTATGAAATTTTACAACAAGCGTAGTTTGTATGACCTTGTTCGAAAACTAAATTGCTTGGCAGAAGTCATATAGTTTTGTTGCAGGTCGACTGGCTGACTACCTTGGATAGAAAAATGTTAAAATTTAGTGAAATACCTCCACTAATGAGAGTAGATAACATACATATTTTTCAGTTATATCCTGATAAACTGGAAATCTGATAAGAACGGCTCGCAAATTTAAGACAGTTAACAAATGTTAACATACCAGTATTTAATGAATTCATTAAAGTTCAGCAATTCTCATAATCTGTCATTGTGTATGTAGGGTATTCAGTAGACAGTTTCTTGTGAAATTTGATGAATTTATTACATCTTATTGATATAAGTATAAAACTTGGGCACTGTGGTAGAGTACAACTCCATTATAGATAAGATTTTATTTTGATAAATCACAGTGCTATACAGTAATATTAACGGATGACGTTTCGAGCACAAACTATTGCTCATAATCATATCAAGTCACTTACACAACTTTCTTGCTTCATTTATATACATGAGTGGAATTGATTAGACATTTAAATAAAAACCAATATAGGATAATGTACATTCAGAAATAATAATACGAGTGTTGTTGATCAAGTGCAATCAGATCAGAATTAAGATGTTTTTATAGTCAGAATAAGTAACTTGTTAGAATGTTATGATGTACGTGAATTGAATTGAAATAGGATTTTAAGATTATTTATTATCCTCCTCTGATTTGACTGGTGGTAATAATATCTTCCATATCTCTGGTATTTGCGTTGAATCATTTCTGTTGATTAATTAACATTTCTGCCTGTTTTAAACTCCTGCCATGAAATTAATATTTTCCTCTTTGCACCACCAACCAAAAGACACCATATGATGAAGCCTTTAACTACCTATGTACTGTATTCACGCTAAAAGTCGTTCATAATCGTTGACAGTAAACAAAATATAGAAATACTAAGAAATAAAGCAAGTTATGAAGAGGAACTTAAACAGCACAGTCAGTGTATGCAAAAGGAAACGCCACTCCCCGAGTGTTTACCTTGATAACATTCTTAGTGTGGTAAATATGTTTTACCAGTTAATACTATTCTTATTCTATCCCATTTCCTTCCCTCTCTGATGACACCTGATCAATAGAAAAGTACCTTATTATCATTCCTACAATCTCAGCTAAACTGCAGCTGTTATACCTCTGTATTTTATGTCTCTTTTTTTTATTAAGCCTCTTAGTTGATTTCTATCAACTCAATACATACCACCCGGTTCATTGGTTCTCGTTCCGTTTGAAATAATTTAATTTTTTATTGTTCTTATCTTTCACTACTGATTCACAAGGCTTCCATTGAATTTTTTTAAGTAGCCTCTTTTCTGTCCACTCGATGACAGCATATGACGGCATTATTGTGTTTCAGCACTTATAATTATTAGTAAAATCCAGAATTTTTTTAATAATAATAATTTGCTTTATTCCAGAAACAGTACTAGTGGTACAGTGTGGAATTTTCAGCACATATCTACAATATTTGCATCTAATTTTATCCAACGTTTAAAAGGAGTATTTCAAAAAAAATAAAGACAACAACAGCAAAAAAAAACACAAAAATAATAAAACAAAATGCGAAAAAATACCAAGAAGTAGAAAGGAAAATAAACAGCATATAATAATATCTCAGTATTGGGTAGTGGAAGCTATGATATGATTATGCATGGTGACAGTAAAGCTGTAGTCATACAAGAAGTTATGAAATGATATTTAAGAATGTTTATCGCCAAGATGATCAGTTAATTTGGTTGAAACAACACTAAACAATCATAAAATAACATTTCAGGGTTGTTGTTTTGTTTTTTATTGTCAGGTCTAATGCAGTGTTTGTAGTGGTAGTGTGAGTAATCCTGCATAATACAAAATTTTAAGATGGTGATAATGGCGTTCACAACCAATGATTGTCAGTTAATATTGCCGAAAAAAATAAAAAAACAACCACAAAAACTAATAATTACATGATGGTTAATGACAGGAAAATTTTGTAATACTCATAGTGCTAATATAGTCGGAACCAGTAGATACACAAAAGAAGGAATACAGTAAAGTACAAAAAAGTAAGCCAATGTTAATAATTTAGGTAGCTAAGTATGTTTAAGAAGGAGTTCACTATAGAATACAAAATAAGAGAGAAATAAAAGAGCCTAAAATTATGTTATTAACAACAAAGCAAGTCATAGGTTTCGCGCTTAACATTGTCTCTGTCACTTAGAACACGGGCCAAGTATGGTATCGTTGAGTTCCTGTACTTGGTTGTACGAGCATAGATTATTTTATACTGATTTCTGGTTCTACTTGATGAGATACAAGGCGAGAGTTGGGAATAGAGGGGGTGTTGGGGGTCGGAGAGTATGGTTTTAGACCATTTTTCGCATGTATTCAGATGCCTTTCAACTAATATAGTGACGAGCTGACTGAGTTTTACACCACTAGTCCTACTAACTACCTTCAACATCCTTCTCAGGATGGTATAGTCCTTTTTCAGTAGCCCAGGAAAGACTAACGGGGAGCAGTAAAGTAGAATAGGTAAGATACAAGAGTTGACAAATTGTGAAAGTAGAGGTTGGGTGATTCCAGATTGTCTAAGTTTCTTAATGTAGTAGGTTAGACAGAACACTTTCTTAGAAATCGTTAGGATATGAGATGTCCAAGTAAGGTCGGAAGATAGAACTAGACCGAGGTATTTTGCATTAGACTTAGTTTCAATTTTAGTCCCCTCAATGCAACAGGCTTCATGAGTACTTACTAGTGTTTGTAGATCTCGTTTATGCCTAAAGGAGAAGTCAATAGTCTGGCATTTTGAGGGATTCAGCATGAGACCATTTAGTTTAGACCACTGACTGATGTCCGACAGGAAGCTATTTAATTTGAACAGTCTGACTGGGACTTAATGGGAAATAATTCAGTAAGAACAATGTTTTCAGGATGCGATGAATTCATTTTATTACACAGGGTTTTCGCAATAGGCTTGCAACTGCACCAAGCCACTAAACTCATCCTCCTGTATAAAACAACCTGTTCAACTACATAGTCTAAAATATACCAATTTTCGACTGTCGTTCACTCCTGTTCTTATGAACTCATATACATATGTAGAAAGAATAGAGAAACAGTTTTCAACGAGGATTGTTGAGCATACCCCCAAGAGTCTACATCCTAAGTGTTCAGCCTCACTTGACAGCTTCATAACTCGATACCGTATCTTAACAGTAAAATCTTTTAGCGTGGTGAACGGCCAGAAACACTTCATGACTATACTGAGTCGCTAAAGTTGTGGCCAATCGAAGAGTGAGGCCTAAATGTGTGCAAAATGAAACTTTTGCTAACTTATTGCCTCCCTAATAAATACCGAGTCTTTCATCATAACTAATCGAAATTTCATTTCACTTTTTATGACGCAACCTGATATTTGCATTTATCTATTTTCTTACTAACATTATGGATGCCTTTTTGGTCTTTAACCTCTTTCATTTTGTTTAAATTGCTTTTCACATGATTACGTAACTGCCTGCACCTGTGTGCGAACTATCTTTAAATTCCGGAACATTCTTCTCTTTACAAAATATAATGTCTCTACTTTGGTCATAATTGATTGTTCTAAATTGTTAAACTTGTAATCTGTCTGTTTTCGGTATGTTACCCTACCGTTATGAAATAAAATGATTATTCACTTGAAGTTCGTTAAATGTCACACTGATTACTTGTGCACTTTGCTGTCCAGGTTATATGCAGATGTTGAAACCCTTTCGAAATGAATGAATTCAGTCTAACCTGTAAAATAGGTTTATGTTGCGTTGTTCAATTTTATCGAGAGAGGTAACTGTATGTAAATCCAGAGTGCCAAGTAGTCACTGGAAGAATTCCACTAAGATTTGAATTTAAGAACCATCATATCTCTTACTTTTTTTCTAAAATTCGTCTCGAGAAAGAAATTTTTCAGAAGTTGTATTTTCATGGAAGCAATTTAATTAAGATGACAGATTTCTCGAACCAATAAAAATCTCATAATGAAATAAAATAAGGAGTAAGATCCTATTAACAAGAGTGCGGTTTTTAATGAACAAATTTCATATGATCACAACAATATGTGTGTGTGTGTGTGAGATAATTTATCACTCAGTCACCTGGAACGGAATTTTTCCGTATCAGGCTATGAAGCACATTTATCTTGTGAAGACTGGCGATACTAGACAGTTGCCCAAGTTGAAGTACGATTCCAGCCCAGGAATCAATGGCTGAAAGTCCAGTGAGCTAGATCTGTACAAGGGGATTTATTAGATTTCAAATACTTGTATTCAGTCAATGTTACTTGAAAGGTTACTCCTGAAATTGTTTTTTCTCACTGACCACAGTAACTCCTTAGGGAAACTTGAATATTCACGTGGCAAATGGCTAATCAGTGTTTAAATCATCTTTGTCAGAATAATCAGTATGCTTTTATGAGTGATTAGTGTACAACTAATAAGTTTTGAAATAATAAAGATTTGTAGCTCAGATGGATGTCTTTGATCTGGTTGTGTTCTCTGAGCTGCGTCGGGCAAGTGGTTAGGACTCTCGCCGACCATGCACATGGTCCGGGGTTCGAGCCCCTGCCGACGCACACCTGATATCTACGGTCGGCCTGCGAAATTTGGGCTACCGATATCACATGCTGAAAATTCCATATCTGTACCAAAAATTACAGTGTGAAATCAAGCTGTAATCAGAAATTAAATTAATTAATTGCGAAGCTTTCCTCGTTTCTCTAGACAACATCTTCAGAGCAAGCTTTGATATGAAGGGAATCTTTTTGAATTCTCCATGAATGATATAATTGTATCTCCTGACAACCTTTCTCGTTATTGGTTGTTAATTTATATCTTTATTGACTTTTAATTTCAACTTTTTGTCATGTGACTTATCCTTTATTAGTTGATAAATTTGACCTATAGCAATGTATCGGTTAATCGCTGACTCATCTGAGTACCAGGCTTCTTGGAAATTCATTGACATTTTAGGTGTTTCCACTGCTTAAAACTTGTACATTTTTCTAATCAAATTGGTGTCCATAATTGTCTGCATGCATCGATATAATATATTACATGTAGTGTCTTTTCACAGTTAACTTATGTTCTTGGATTCTGAGTTAACGGAGACGCCTAATTTGACCAATGTAGTGCTTATCACAGTTTACACATTTTGTTTTGTAGGTTGGTATTGATCTTTTCTACTTTTGCTGTGGGGTCTACTGGTCTTCAAAATATTGAATGAAGTGAATGCATTGCATTGGGTGTTATTTCTGTTTTAAGTGGTTTTATTATTCCACCCGTTATTTCAGAGATATTCTTCTGGTTTTTGAGAATGGATAAAATTGTATGGGTATTCATTTCCCATGAAGATAGTGAATATTACTCTTCAGCATTGAAGTGCTACAATGTGTTTGAAACCTTTTCACTTCAAATCAAAGCTCACGTTGAAGATGCTGTCTAGAAGGAAAACGAAAGCTTCACAATTAAACCAACCAGCTCAGAGAATGCAACGAAATCACAAACTAATAAGTTTCATTGGTGAATGGTGACTAGCAATGCAATCCAGAATGCACATTTCATCCTATACGGGACTCGTTATCTGGATTTGCCTGCATTCCGCAGTGAGTGATGATGTTCCCACCGAGGCTCAAACCCAGTGCCCATAGTTCCAGATGACGAGTCCCAAATGGGACGAAATGCGCATTATCCTGGATTCCACTACTAGTCACCATCCATCAATAAGCATAATTACATGTCCAGATATCATCAAAGCATCTGCACAAGAAGCCAACATGTCAACCTGAGACCAAGCACTTCGGTAAACAGGAAAATCTAAAACTGAATTATACTAATAAGTTTATTTCAAAGGATTTATGCACATTCTTATCCAAACTACATTTCGGCATCTTGCCGCATTTTTCTCGAACAAATACAACTCATATTTAATGTGCAATCCATTGGAAACATATTCCATGATAAAAGAATGTCCTTCAGTATACTTTTTATTCGTTTCTAACGTCTAGTAGGCAGTACAGTTCCCCTTACGTGAGCCAGACTATTAATCATTAAAGTTATATCGTGTTTGCATGATTAACTGTTGGCACTATCATTATTCTCAAATCAAGCACCACTGTTGATTATTTCAGATGATGGTTACTTGTATGCAACACATTTAGTGGATCAGCTGACGATTAACTGTGAGCTTTTAAGCACACACGTTTAAAACACTGTTCTGCAAAACCTACATTATCACTTACCCTGATAAAATAGATGTAACTCATAGGTTAGTGGATGTAAATTGACATAATACTACTGACTTAGAATTAAGCAGTAATTAACTAAAAGTATGTATTTCTGCTGCAATCTATTGTTTCTGGACTTGATAGAACAAAGTACTAGCATATTAATAAGATAAGTAAAAATTAAATGCACTTATCGTCACATGAAATAACCAACTATGAAAACAAACTACTGACGATTGCATGAATGACCGGCACTACCAACGCTGTCATTAGGTGAAAAGCCTTTTTCTCATCCTTATAAATGATGGCATGATGTGACCTGATAATTCGTTCGCAAAAACCAATGAACAAATTCCTGACTATTTCATAATATTTATCGTGTAATGCACTCTTATCATGCTGATACTCTATTGATTTGGTATGAGTCTTCGACTCAGTGCTAAGTTATCTACGGGTGGTACAGCCCAAGAATTTGACGTGATACTGTGATGAGAGCTGTCTACAAGCCAAAATTGTAGACAACAATTTACATCAATGTTTACGTTCCGAATCGAGGTCATGTGAAAAAAAAACAATAACAAAGCTTAACCCTGAGGAACTCACCAACCAATCACAGCAGACTTAACGTGTGCAAAATACGATTCGCAGATATATGCCTTAACTTTCTAAGAAACGGCCACAAAGAGATGACAGAATACAGAATTCAGCAAGAAAACAACCAATCTGCCAACAATAACGCTAATAATTATGTACATAAAAATCCACAAATATCTCTTGATTTTCTAAATAAACGATCTGTTGCCTGGCCCTTGTCTTCTGTCGTCACAATACATCATGCATTGAGGACATTCAAACACAATGATATTATTTTCCTGAAATGTGTTTCAATTGTAGTCCTGATTATCTGGAAAAAATTAGCAGCTCACTAGATATAGTCAGCCGTCTAAAATGTAAACATACATACAGGTATGTTGGCTTACATTTTAAAGCCCTGGGTCTTATCTCATAAGACTTAAAAACGTTTATAGCTTAAGTTGACTAAGTTAGCTCCCAGCGACTCTCTGCGCCACTTAACCACATAGAAAAATCAATCATTATGATTTTAAAATGATGCCAATGTATTTATTTGAAACCATGTGATTATAAATTGAGTTGTTCTTTTTCTAACTTTATAGATAGATTACTTGTATCATTTTGTTGTGTGAAAAAATGATGGTGGCGGGTATTGATTTGCTTCAGTTTTCATTGACAGCATAAATAACCACTAAAAATGTATTCAGACAAACTGTAAAGAATGCTAATAAATACACTATACAATCCAGTCACTTGGTATCATTGACTTACACTGTGCACTTTGATCTCTAATCTTGAGTGACTACTTTTGACAGAACTTGATATCATTTTTGTGAACGAATATTAATGTTTATTAAGTATGCTAAGGAATTATAAGATATGCGATTTCGAGTTAATTTAAATAAGTTATTCCATATTATTCCAAGGAGAAGGTGTTTCAGGAATTCCTTCGATAGGGGCAAGTACCGCATACAATGAACAAGTAAATATGTGAAGGAGAACAACCTAATGAAGTACAGTCATACTGATAAATTTGAAGATAATAAGTAGTGGAAGCATTTAAATTCGACTAATTTGTATCCTAATTTGTATTATGCCTTGCGTTTTGCTTGGATCAAGAGGATACTAGTAACCAAAGGACAAATGTACTTCGTTGCACGTGGAAAGGGATATGCCCATTAAAAATAGGGAACTACAAACGATACATTGCTATTGGGTGCTATAATCTTAATGCTAATCAAAGAATACGAGATAAGCACCTAACTGATTACAATATCATTTACTGCAATTGCTGCTGTCCCAAAGGTTTCGAAGCTTTCGTTTCAAAAATCTGATTAAATATATGATTTATTTGCGAAACAGACGTCTGTGACACATCGTAGTCGAAACTACTAGAAGACAAATTTTGCAGTGTATCATCTCGAAAACAAATCATGAAGCAGAAAGAGTTTATGAACAAGATAACTGGAATGGAAACTAGAACTACTCCACTTTCCTAGAGCTAAAGTTCACCGAAACTAAACTTATGGGCAACTTGTTCAGTACTTAAAGTGCTTCCGGTTTATTTTCTGGTCGAAATGATGCGAATAATCACAGAGATTGCGCATCCAAATTTCCTTCATTATAATAGGAAATTTGATGAATTTCACCCATGGTTACCTAAAATAATAAACTGATTGGTTTAAATTTGACCACTTGAGTATTAAGTAAGTAATAGAATGTAAACCAAGGTGGAAGATAAATATTAACCACATCCACTGAATTTAAATAGCAATTTCGCATATTATGACTTTTAAAAGTTACTTAGGCAGGCTTCACCTTTTGTTCACATCTCAGTTTCAAAGCAATCTTTGTGTTACTGAACCACTCACCCGCAACAGCATATTTCACAAATGCATTGCAATGCTGGCGGCATATTCTATGTACCACGAATATAGGTAACTACCACAAAAATTTTAAATATTCTCAAGAATCATATGGACTAGTAAAACAATATTCCGTTTCAAGTCTCAAAGTAAGTGAGAAGAGTACATCTTTTACTTCATAGAAAAATTCATTCATCTAGCAACTAAGAAAAATTACCTTCTGAAGTGATTTGTACTTCTCAGCAGGGCGTAGGGTAATCATTACGAAGACAGGAGATCAAGCAGGGTTGTTGTGACGCTGCACCTTCCCAGTACCAAAATGAGAATAAATCTAAAATAAATAGGTTAGTGGTACAAATATAAGACAATGTCATTGTTTCATAGGCACATATCTTGTCAGTGAGTATGTGACCGAGCAACGTTTGTTCTTAAAATCTGCGGTAGTTAAAAGCAAAGTTTAGAAATCCCTTCTTCAGTCTTTCCTGACCACAAAATACAGCTGACATTTCACAATTCGATTGCAGCTTAACAGTCACATATACTGTTCCTTAGATTATATTTATGAATAAATGAGTTTTGGTAATAATTCGTTAAGTTAGCTACGCAAGTACTCGGTATTTGTGAACATTACTGTAGACAGCTGCTAAGAATCAACTACTTGAACTGCGTTTTACAACGCTGGCGACTCTTCTAGACTTCAGGTTCACAATAATTTTACGAGATGGAGAAAGACCAGTGTATTATCTGACGAGTAAACTCCTAGAATCTTTGTAAGACAAAGTTGAGTCGATTATGAATTCCTAAAGTTACTTGTAATGGAGCTCTAGAATCAAAGCAACATTTAAATTTCCCATTTCAAATTGAAACATGAACCTCTTGCTGAAGGTAAATTAATTAATTTCTCTCTGTATTCAAATGTCACAGACACTATGCCTCTATCATCCCCAAAGTCCGCTGTATTACATCCTGCAAACGTTTGGTTGGATTGATAAGGACGTCCAAACTAGTAACAGGCTGCGTTATTAGCAACCATTCAAAGTCTGCTTGATTCCTCAGCTTGCTTCTTATGAGAGAACACACAACGAGGTGAGATGAACAATTTTATTTGCATAAGGAAGCATTCGTTTGCTATGGGAACAAATCAACAGGTGATGCATACACAAGCCAATTATGTAGATGTCCTAAAGAACAAATCCATTAAAGACGTGACTATCTGGTCAAAGAGACCTTTGATTAGTCTATTTCTCAGAAGAGCTAGCGGTCACATATTATACTGCATCTGAGCAATTCAAGTGACACGCCACTGAAACAATTTGTCGGTACTATCCTAAGTTCCGAACTGCAAAATCGATGAGGCACTCATCATTCGACTTCTACAGTGACCCTTTGGAACTACTTTTGATATGACTGTGCGCATTATTCCTTTCATACAGTAGGCGTTAGCTAGTAGTGGGACGTTAAGTAAGTGATTTTAGCCAAAGTAAAATAGTGTTAGTACCACTGTGTTTCACAGTGTGAAGTGTTGGTTTCAAGCTGAATATTTCCGAAAGCTTTATGAGGACCAGGTGCTATTGTGTGAAGGCAGCTAGGAGATATTTTGTTACTTTTCCCTGTGTCTGAATGTTATATTTACCAAAGTAGGAGTGCCGAAAGCGTATTTATAGAAAAGTTGATTGTTCTATTTTCGGTGACAGATATCAACCCAAGTCACCTGTCAGAAGCCTCCAGAAATACATTATTCCGCGTGCGGAATTTCGGACATAACGGTCCGTCTCTAGGGTCTATACAACACGGCATTATTTTGCCACTCAGGTGTCTCAAGTAACTGAGGAACTCAGAAGGATGGAACGAGCAACGAAATACGGAATATATCTTCTTAATGCCTTGTAAGGTTTCTTTTTCCATTGAATAAAGAGTGCACTTCCGTCTGTTTGAATAGGTATTTCCCGCTTCACTTGCCCTCTGACGTGCTTTTGCCAATAAAAGTTCATAGACACCATTAGTCTTGTACAATATTACGGGTCATCGATCGGTGATCTGAGTAATCGCTTGAATAGAAAAGTTGGTTTTTAAATTGGCGAACCCATTTTTGCCCATATTTCGCTTTCTATTCCGATATAGTTGACTATAGTCTTTATATCTATCTTCCTCTTGGTTGTTTGCCATATTTGTTCGCTTTTTCCCTACTACGTATTTTTTCGTTCAGTATTCTTATATACTATAATGTCTTATTTGCCAAACTATAAAGAGTACTTCTGTGGGGGTGGATACTTTAGTAACTTCCAAAGTTAGGTCAACCCGAATTTGGTCCACATGATCTGGAACTGTGGTCTGCTCAGCTACAGTACTACTTTGACCAGTGTAGCATTAAATGCGAAACCACTATATACATGTATGTTTGTCCCCATATACCTCATGGGACTAGCAAAGAGGTGCTGGACTTCATACTTCACCTCCCCCAGAGAGCAGCCATGCATAGTGCTTAAGTTCGAGGTGATAAAACGCCTCTCCCCGTCAGAAAACCAGTGTATACAAAGATTGCTTCGAGGGAAGAACGTGAGAGATAGATCCAAATCACAGTTCTTGCACCGCCTGCAGCAGCTTGTAAGGGACAGCACTAGGAGAAGTACTTGAGTAGCGTTGGTTGCAAGCCCTCCAGGAGTATGTGCAACAAGCCCTAGGCGAATAGAATCCTGACTCTCCTCTCAAACAGTCAATAAACATCGCTTTTAGCATTTTGGAGGGGATATGACTTACAGAAGAGCATATTAACCATATGAGGACGAGTAAAGACCCAATAATCTCAGAACTGGTCACTGAGGCTAGATCGCTAATGGAACAACCAGCGCAAATGCAGCTCACACAGGGCTGGCTACGTAGACCAACCGGTCAAAAAGTAGACCCAGGAAAACTAGATAGACAGACCAATCCTGTTGGTATCACTGGAGGCTTGGTGCACAGTCAAAGAAATCCACACAACTATGCATCTGGCCTAAATCACTTCACAAGTGACGGGGAAAAGATTCACCTCTTCCCAAATAGCGATTTTTGGGAATTGGCACCCGGAAAGTCGCCTATCCTATGTCAAGGACAAAAATTCTGGTATAAACCTCTTGACTGATACAAGACCTTCATCCATCATCATGCCAACAGCAAAGGTAGAGCCAGGATGACAAAAGTCCCACATAACGGTGCAGGCCGCTAATAAAACCTAGATGGTGACACTTGGGCAAAAAACACTGACTCTTGACCTTGGGTTTAAGCGATAGCTATCATAGGTAATCACTGTCTTCAATTTAAACCTGGTAACCATCGGCATCGACTTCCCAGAAAGATATGACTTATTATTGGATACTCCAAAGGGACGTTTAACAATGAGAAAACCTCCTGGCATACGAATGACCAACCAAACGAGTACCATTCGTTGAATCTAGTCCAATCTCAACCAGTATCCACCGAAAGGTTCCGGAAAATACCAGCGAAATTCCCAACTCTTGTAGCAACCAACCCTCAAACTTCTGAGGCTTTCCCAAAAACTGCTCATTGTATAAGTACATATAGCCCCCTTGTATTCTTTAAGTCAATGAGGCTGGCTTCGGACAAGCTAAAAATAGTAAAAGCTGAATTCGATTATATTCTTCAGTTGAGGATTATTCAGACTTCAAGGAGACAGTGGAATTTGCCCATACACGTGGTGCCTAAGAAAAATCAGACTGATGGGCACCCTTGTGGTGATAATAGAGCATCAAGTAAGCAGACTGTTGTAGACCGGTAACCAGCACCACATATTCAGTACTACACTACAAGTCATCAAGGTGCCACAGAATTTACTTAAATTAACTTAGTTCGAGTCTATCACAATCTTCCGGTGCCTGAGGAAGATATGTCTAAAATAAGCATAACAACCCCATTTGGATTATATGAATTTGTGCAGATGCTGTTTGGTTTCCGGAATGCTTCACAAATTTTCCGAGGATTTATGGATGACTTGCCACGTGAACTGCCGTTCGCCAACGCATAAATAGATGACCTTCTCATCACTAACCCGGATATAAACACATACGAAGATCTCATTCGGGCAGTAATGCGCAAACTGGAAGAGAGTGGCATGACAATTAATCATAGTAGGTGAGGTATTGGGGCAAAAAGAATAGAATTCCTGGGGCATGTCACCGACAATGCCGGAACCGCACCAATGCCTAAAGACGTAGGCTCCATAAAGCAACACCCTCACCCACATACCTTACGAGACTACTCAGTTTTCTGGGGTTGAACAATCTCTATCGACGCTTTAAACCTAATCGTACCCAGTATATACACCCCCTGACCGATGCATTAAGGAGAAAGCCAAAAGACTTTTAGTTGTCCAAAGAGGCATCCGATACAATTCCACAGTTGAAAGAAGCGTTGACAAGAGACGCAACCCCGAAATATCCTGATCCAGATGCTCCTCTTACATTAATGGTAGAAGACTCAGGCAAGACTGTGGGAGCAGCTCTAAAGCAGTGGGTATAAAATATACGGGAACTGATGGCACTTTTCTCCGACTGGCTATTGTGCCGGTGCAGTCTAAACTGGGCTTGATGACAACAAGAAGAATGAGTTACTCAGATTTTTTTCCTGATATTTTTTGAATTTTTATTATAGCTTGATTCCACACCGTATTTTTGTTACAAGTATGGAATTTTCAGCATGTGATATCGGTAACCGTAAAATCGACAGATACCTAGTTAAGGAGAAGTGGAGAGACCTCGTGTGAGTCAGTTCAATAGAAATAGCATATGTTAATGTCTACTGTCCGGCCAGAGTTTTCCACCAGCTACGCCAGGGGTTATTTTTGAAAGACTGCCAAGATTCTGTACACCGCATGCCATCCCTTCAACCACAACTGCTTAGAATATGAGTCATCAATTACGAATTTGGCAGCTAGCTGTTTTATTTGACAGAACACTTGTGTGGGCCTATTACCAACAAGATACATTGTTGTTGGTCTGTGAGCGAAAGATGTTTGCTGAAAGCAGCTTCGGGGTGATCGTAAATATTTGGTGCTGGATCACACGAGACATCAACGTATCGTTTGCAAGGACGTTCATAATAACCAAAGTGAACCTAGTACTTTGTATATTCACCTCAAGCTAAAATGAGCTGCCGAGTGGGCGAAAACTGTGGTTGGCGTATTCATCTTAGAGGTAGGAAGCCCGGTTATATGGGCCATCTACACAGGAAAGTCACTTTAACAAGCCCCTCTTAAGAGATAGATATGGTGGGTCACTATTATAAAATAACCCAAAGGTAGACAGAAATAAAGACATTTGCCCTTTTAAGCTTCTAAGCAGAATTAAAAACGACAGAAAAAAACAACAGAAAAATGAGTGAACTATACACTAGATCTAGTAAGAAATTGATACTGGATACCACCCTTTGTAAGGCACCAGATTGTTGTTATTGGGTAAGGACAGGTCAACCTCACTATATTATATACTCCGGTGCCCTCAAAAATTAAAAGCACAGGATTATTTGGTAATACGCTTGAGGCGGCAATATACTGGAATGTAATGTGGCTGGGTTAACCACTCCGACAAGGTACGTATTTGTTAATCAATACAGACTAAAGCGTGAAATGTCGTCGAAGCCTGGCATGATGGCAACCCGTAGAAACAAAACTAAATAACATCCTAAGAATACAAGATTCTTTGTTTGACATTTAGTTGACTTGGCTTGATTTGTTCTTTTTGGACACTGTATTGCATCTCGTCGAGACTTTCTTCATATGGTGGCTTTAACGTATCAACAAACATGCATTCCGAAGTTTCAAAAATGAACCTTTTAGACTTGGAGCAGTCAAGATATAAAGCCTTCATTTTCTATATAGTGCTATGGCCGATAATATGACCGTGTAGACTGTTCACAATTACAACGTCTACCACCAAAAAATCAATATCCCCGCACGCAAAAGGAAACAGAAGACGAACTTCCGCTAAGAGCTTTTACTCTCTCAAGTAATAGTTGAACTAGTCAGTGATAATAATACAACATATAATTTACACAGAGGGCTTAAAAGATAAAATCAATCAACAGACTAAATATCAGTTCAATTTAATTTATAAGTCATTGTTTGAAAAAGATAAAATCAACTGGTATGCAAAATATAGGTCTTCATATCAACACGTAATTAAGGGCGTACAACAACATACAGTCACGTATATTCATTATTAAAGTAGAAGGGTATATGCTAGGTCTGCTAATTATTTTCAGATTATTATTCCCTTGGGTTCCGTAATCTCTGCCAGCCTTACCACTACCCATAGGCTCTAATCCGCTCTTCTCACGATCTCCTCCATGTCACCCTCAGATTACGAACCTGTCGCTTCCCATTCGAGTTCAACTCAGGTGCCTGGCGCGAGATGTCACCCACCGGTTTCCTCAGTGGGTCCGATCCACCTCCATTTTCTTCGCTATATTTCTTGATCAATAGGTTCTCGATTAGTTTGCCCCCAGAGTTCCTTGTCGATAGTTTTTTCTAACTATCTGATCTTCAGTATATCACTTTTATTTTCCTCTAGCTTTCAGATGGCTGTTCTGTGTTCTGTCATTAGTGTTCTTTCATATTGTAGGCACTATCATACTGATCGCAATAAATAAATAAATAACATTTTTAAATCGCCGTAACTCATACCTAAAGAATGATATTAGATTTTTTGTTTTTATCACTGGATGGTCTTTAGGAGACGATGTTGACGGTTACACAAGATACTCCGTATACAAACACAAGGGTTTATCCCCAACTTTTAAAGTACTTCTTCTAATGAGACCAGAGATAAACCAAACCGCCTAATTGACCGTCCAAAGCAAGAGGTATATTTGGGGATTAGAAACATGGCGCAAGGATGATTTATTAACTTGCTGGGGTTCGCTCACGAACAACCGAACGTAATGCAGCTTGCAAATGGCACGGGTGCTTGACCACGCACATTCAGCCTAAGAAGTTGACTTGAACAGTGGTCAGCATCCAATGTTGAATGAAGAATACAGTAGACTAATAATTCTGAGAAATTACTCACCGCTACAGGCCTAGGAAGGAGGTTAATGAAAACAGTTGTTTATTCTTTTGTGATGATAATTGTGACTTAGATCACACATGACATGTATTTAGCATCTGTTGTCCGTCGATAGGGTTCATGCCTGAAATGGAGAAGGAATCTAACATTCCTTTTTGGTAAAAAACATTCCATGGAAAACTGTGCGTCGGTGGCACAGTGGTTAGGACTCTCGCCGACCATGTACATGGTCCGGGGTTCGATCCCCTGCCGACGCACACCCGATATCTATGGTCGGCCTGCAAAATTTGGGCTACCGATATCCATGCTGAAAATTCCATACTTGTACTGAAAATACGGTGTGGCATCAAGCTGTAATCAAACAAAAAAAACAATGAAATGTTTAACTGACGAATGTAAAATACATTCATCAGGCAGATTTTATATACGTGCGATTGTACAGCTGTAGTGAAGGAATTCGTCGAAAATGGTTTCCTCTGTAAACCACTTGTTTTCTCTTTCTGAAAGGCTTAACCCCTTAAACTATTGTAGTGGTAGATAATTCCCCTAAAATTATTAGCCTACAGTATTCATCACTGAACACTGGATGCTGACCTTCACTGTTTAAGTTGACTTGTTTATCTGAAGGCTCGCAGTCAAACGTCTGTAGTGTACATTGTACCTTTGAACTTTTGTTTGAATGAATGCAACCTGACATGTTGAACTTCACTTCCACTTCCGCATTGTATTCCTGAACCTCCTGT
The DNA here is from genome assembly GCA_944472155.2 of Trichobilharzia szidati. Lineage (NCBI taxonomy): Eukaryota > Metazoa > Platyhelminthes > Trematoda > Strigeidida > Schistosomatidae > Trichobilharzia > Trichobilharzia szidati. Next base: position 80,427,222 of record OX235274.1, read on the forward strand.
ACGGTTTCGGGTTCGCTCTCTCGCTGTGCTTTCACCTAGCGCACTCTCTGAGCTTACCGCCGTCTCATCTGCAGATAAGTGTGTACCTCTTATTTCTTATCAAATTCCATATCTCTTTTGTGTAAATACAATTCTGTTCCAGTCACACTTGCCATCTCAAGTCTTTTAACCTTGATTCCGTTTGTTAGTACTTGCACGTTAGGCAGAGTACTATTAAGGCCATAAGCGGTGAATAAGTTTTGTAAGAGTAGTTACTTTTAGGTCGAAGTTAATACCAAGTCTAACTCTTACACGTCCACGCCATTTGGCACGTTGTCGTATTCATGCATGATCCATAGCTAGTTAAGCAATCATTCTTGCACCACGATTTTGGTCCCGAAATATACTTCGGAATATGGACGATCAATTTGGTGTTTTCATTTGTCCTTGGTCTACGTGGTACAAATACTATAGGAGTTATGGACGTACGATCTTGCGTTAGTATATATCGTACTATCTATAAACGTCAACGCCCTCAGTCTATAAACTTGATTTAAACTTACTGAATACATACTTAAAAATTGAAAGCTCTATATTATATTAAGAGTAACTTTCTTAGGGGAATTTACTAAAAGTATGCCTGAACATTTATACGCGTATAATGTACACGAAAAAAGAGTTGCATTTTTGTACGCAACGTAGTCATGTTGGTGATAATCATTCAAAATATCGATCGTAATAGATCTTTCAAAGTGTTCTGCAACACTAAAATTAGAAACAGTCCGTTAACTCGTGGTTATTTCAGCTATTCTATATGATTCGAAGGGATAGTAGTTTCAGCTTAGCAACTTTGTAGTAAACAAATACTATCAATTCGATCAACGGTCCAACGAAAAATTAAAAATGGTTTCAGCATATCGTAATTAATTCCTGTATACTGTCTATAACACTGAGGTGGTAAGATGTAAATTTAAATATTCATTGGTTTTAAAACTTTCCCAATCTCCTGTATCATGGAAGGAATTCAAATTTTTTCGTAGATGACTTCAATATCCTTATTAATCGCACAAACAATGTTGAGGTGCCAGAGTTTCAAATACTGCTGAGCCATTTTTTGTCAAATAGTTTGAAAAAAAATTTAGAAATTAAAACAGAGATTTTGCATTGTTATGACTTTCTACGTAAGCAATATTACCAGGAGAATGTATAATCCTTGAGTCCGTTTTCAAACTAACCAATACACTTTAAATATGATTAACAGAGTCCTTGAAAGCTTAATTTCACTTGAAACTGAAGCTATAAAACTGGTATACAATTCACAAAACAATGGACAAATTTGCTCTAACCAAGTTTTCATCCCTTAAAACTGTCATTTGTTGAATTTTAATGTTATTAAATTGTTTGGTCATTTCTTTAAGTAAACTGATTTCCTTTACCAAGTGGAAATGGGATTTGGGACAGGAATTGATTGTGGCCTAACTCCTTACTATTTGCACATATGGGTAATTTTTAAGTGCGGAGAATCTTCGTGATTTTCACAGTAGTCTTCCGTCAACCTTCTCCGCTGCGTCACATTTTGCCCTAATACTGTCAGCTTGGGATTAAATAACGTTAAAGATCAAATCCTCAATTAAATCCCTTTTTAACGAATAAAAATATTTATTAACGCAGCATATTTCTCCATCAAATAGTCACAGAAATTTATTCTTCATCGCGGTATCAATAAAGTTACCATAGTGACTAGCCTTATCACAAGCATATTCCAAAGTATATAAAAGGATCTAATCCACCCAACGATCTAGGTGAATTGTACTGCCTAACAGAAGTGATTTTAGTATTAGAGATGCTGGCACCTTTCGTTATTATTGTCGCTAAGAATTTCTTTTAATTTTGCTATTCTATGCAAGTATGCAGAACAATATGTAGATGAAATTTTGAACGCAATTTGTGAATAGCTTCTGTGACTAATTAGTCAATACATCCAGCATGACACTGATTACTGAATGTTGTTTCTCAAGTTTTTTATCTTTACCAGGTCTTTTTGTATCGAAAATCGATTTTCACATAAATGAGTGTGTCAATCAGATTTTGTCAATAAGATCTTGAACGTATAGAAACAGAAATGATAACTTTTGAGACCATTATGAAATTTTACAACACCCGTAATTTGTATTGTGGTGAGAGCTGTCTACTAGCCGAATTGGTAGACAGTAATTGACGTCAATGTTTACGTTCTCAAGATTGGTCGTGAGAAAATATGAACAAGACTGATTCAAAAACCGACCACAGCAGACTTTGAGTAGGCGGATACAGTTAACATACAGATGATCTGACATTCAAGAAACAGTCACAAATAGATGAAAGATTAACTTTGAGTGAGAAACAACCAATCAGACGACTGTGTTTGTTTGCTTAACTAATCTATTATAATGTACATGAAAATGTATAAATATGCTTTGATTTCCTTAATAAACAATCTGTTGCCTGGCCCTTTTCTTCTGTTGTTACAGTATGACCCAGTTCAAAAACTAAATTACTTGGTATAAATCATAGTTTTGTTGCAAGTTGACTGACCACCTTGGATACAAAAATGTTAAAAAATTAGTGAAATACCTCCACTAATGAGAGTAGATAACATTTTTTTTCAGTTATATCTTGATAAACTGGAAATCTGATAAGAACGGTTCGCAAATTTAAGACAATTAAAAAATGTTAACATATCAGTATTTAATGAATTCATTAAAGTTCAGCAATTCTCATAATCTGTCAATGTGTATGTAGGGTATTCAGTAGACAGTTTCTTGTGAAATTTGATGAATTTATTAAATCTTACTGATATAATTTTAAAACTTGGGCACTGTGGTAGAGTACAACTCCATCATGGATAAGATTTTATTTTGATAAATCACAGTGCTATACAGTAATATTAAGGGATGACGTTTCGAGCACAAACTATTGCTCATAATCATATCAGTTCACTTACACAACTTTCTTGCTTCATTTATATACATGAGTGGAATTGATAAGACATTTGAATAAAAACCAATATAGGATTATGTACATTCAGAAATAATAATACGAGTGTTGTTGATCAAATGCAATCAGATCAGAAGTAAGATGTTTTTATAGTCAAAATAAGTAACTTGTTAGAATGTTATGATGTATGTGAATTGAAATAGGATTTTAAGATTATGTATTATCCTCCTCTGATTTGACTGGTGGTAATAATATCTTCCATATCTCTGGTATTTGAATTGAGTCATTTCTGTTGATTTATTAACATTTCTGCTTGTTTTAAACTCCTTTCATGAAAGTAATATTTTCCTCTTTGCGCCACCAACCAAAAGAGGCTATATGATGAAGCATTTAACTATCTGTGTACTGTATTAACGCCAAAAGTCGTTCATAATCGTTGACAGGAAACAAAATATAGAAATACTTAGAAATACAGCAAGTTATGAAGAGGAAGTTGAACAACACAGTCAGTGCATGCAAAAGGAAACGCTACTCCCCGAGTGTTTACCTTAATAGCATTCCTAGTGTAGTAAATATGTTTCCTCAATTATTCTTATTTTGTCCCATTTGCTTTCCTCTCTGATGATACCTGATCAATAGAAAAGTACCTTATTATCACTCCTACAATCTCAGCTAAACTGCAGCTGTTATACCTCTGTATTTTTTATGTCCTGGGTTAGAACCCCGGTGGGTGCGTAGTGCTGAAGAGTCCCAAACTAGGACGAAACAGCTGTCCAGTACTCCCAGGTTTTCCAATGGTTCTCTAACCAATGTCAACTCATGATGAAATCCTGTAACCAATCAACCAAATCCCTACAGACCAATACTTGAATATCAATTTCTTTTTATTAAGCCTCTTAGTTGATTTCTATCAACTCAATACATACCACCCGGTTCATTGGTGATCTTTCGGTTTCAAATAATTTAATTTGTTATTGTTCTTAGCTTTCACTACTGATTCACAAGGCCTCCATTGCACCTTTTTAAATAGCCTCTTTTCTGTTCACCCAATGACGGCATTATTGTCTTTCGCCACATATAATCATTAATAGAATCCAGAATTTGAATAATTCAATAAGAACAAGCTTTTCAGGATACGATGAATTCATTTTGTTACACAGAGTTTTCACAAAAGGCATACGACTGTACCAGCCACTAAACTCATCTTTCTGCATAAAACAACCTGTTCAACTACATAGTCTAAAATATACCAATTTTCGACTGTCGTTCACTCCTGCTGTTCTTATGAACTCATATACATATGTAGAAAGAATAGAGAAACAGTTTTCAACGAGGATTGTCGAGCATACCCCTAAGAGTCTACATCCTAAGGGTTCAGCCTCACTTGACAGCTTCATAACTCGATACCTGGCTAATACACGACACCGTATCTTTACAGTAGAATCTTTTAGCGTGGTAAACGGCCAGAAAACACTTCACGACTATATTGAATCGCTAAAGTTGTGGCCAATCGAAGGGTGAGACCTAACTGTGTGCAAAATGAAACTTTTGCTAACTTATTGCCGCCCTAGTAAACACCGAGTCTTTCATCATAACTAATCGAAATTTCATTTCATTTTTTTAGGACGCAACCTGATATCTGCATTTATCCATTTTCTTACTAACTTTATGGATGCCTTTTTGGTCTTTAACCTATTTCATTTTGTTTAAATTGATTTTCACATGATTACGTAACTGCCTGCACTTGTGTGCGAACTGTCTTTAAATTCCGGAATATTCTTCTCTTTACAATATATATAATGTCACTACTTTGGTCATAATTGATTGTTCTGTTTCTGTTTTCGGTATGTTACCTTACCGTTATAAAATAAACTGATCATTCACTCGAAGTGCGCTTAAATGTCACACTGATTACTTGTGCATTTTACTGTCCAGGTTATATGCAGATGTTGAAACCCTTACGAAATGAATGAATTCAGTCTAACCTGCAAAATGTTTATGTTTCGTTGTTTAAATTTATCGAGAGAGGTAACTGTATGAAAATCCAGAGTGCCAAGTAGTCACTGGAAGAATTCCACTAAGATTTGAATTTAAGAACCATCATATCTCTTACTTTTTTTCTAAAATTCGTCTCGAGAAAGAAATTTCTTTAGAAGTTGTACTTTCATGGAAGCAATTTAATTAAGATGACAGATTTCCCGAACCAATAAAAATCTCATAATCAAATAAAATAAGGACTAAGATCCTATTAACAAGAGTGCGGTTTTTGATGAACAAATTTCATATGATCACAACAATACGTGGGGGGAAGGGGTTGTGTGAGATAATTTATCACTCAGAACTCAATCACCTGGAAAGGAATTTTTCCGTATCAGCCTATGAAGCACATTTATCTTGTGAAGACTGGCGATACTAGACAGCTGCCCAAGCTGAAGTACAATTCCAGCCCATGAATCAATGGATGAAAGTTCAGTGAGCTAGATCTGTACAAGGGGATTTATTAGATTTTAAGTACTTGTATTCAGTCAATGTTACTCCTGAAATTGTTTTTTTTTCACTGACCACAGTAACTCCTTAGGGAAACTTGAATATTCACGTGGCAAATGGCTAATCAGTGTTTAAATCATCTTTGTCAGAATAATCAGTATGCTTTTGAGTGATTAGTGTACAACTAATAAGTCCATTATGGATAAGATTTTATTTTGATAAATCACACAGTGTTACACAGTAATATTAATTGATGACGTTTCGAGCACAAATTATTGCTCATAATCATATCAAGTTACTCACACAACTTTTTCCTTCATTTATATATATGTATGGAATTGACTAGATATTTGAATAAAAATCAATATGAGATAATGTACATTCAGAAATAATAATATGAGTGTTATTGATCAAATACAATTAGATGGGAAATAAGACGAATGTTCTTATAGTTATAATAAGTAATTTGTTAGAATGTTGTGATTTGCTTGAATTGAAATAGAATTTTGAGATTATTTATTATCCTCTTCTGATTTGACTGGTGGTAATAATATCTTCCATATTTCTGGTATTTGCATTGAGTCATTTCTGTTGCATGCGTTGGGTGTAGATTCAATGAACCGGGATTCAGTAATCAACCTCTCTCGCTCTCCACCTACATAGATTACTTCTTAGAATCTTAACCCTCTCCCACCCTATTGTATGGTTGTTTGTTATTGCGTGTAGTGCAATTGCTGAGCTTTTTTCTATATTACTTATCTCTGTAGGCTAAAAGACCCAGTGGACCCAATTAAACAAAATAATATAATTTACAAAATACCTTGTAATGACTGTGAGTTCAACTATATAGACCAAACTAGTAGATCGAGGGTAATCAAATTGTCGGAACATACGAATTTAGCCAATGTAAGAATGGTTGACCCCGAGAAAATAAGTAATTTAGAAAAAAGCTCAGCAATTGCACTACATGCAATAACAAACAACCACACAATAGGGTGGGAGAGGGTTAAGATTCTAAGAAGTAATCTATGTAGGTGGAGAGCGAGAGAGGTTGATTACTGAATCCCGGTTCATTGAATCTACACCCAACGCATGCAACAGAAATGACTCAATGCAAATACCAGAAATATGGAAGATATTATTACCACCAGTCAAATCAGAAGAGGATAATAAATAATCTCAAAATTCTATTTCAATTAAGCGCATCACAACATCCTAACAAGTTACTTATTATGACTATAAAAACACTCGTCTTATTTCCCATCTAATTGTATTTGATCAACAACACTAATATTATTATCTCTGAATGTACATTATCCCATACAGATTTTTATTCAAATATCTAGTCAATTCCATACATATATATAAATGAAGGAAAAAGTTGTGTTGAGTAACTTGATATGATTATGAGCAATAATTTGTGCTCGAAACGTCATCAATTAATATTACTGTGTAACACTGTGTGATTTACCAAAATAAAATCTTATTCATAATGGAGTTGTACTCTACCACAGTGCCCAAGTTTTATACTTTTATACAACTCATAAGTTTTGAAATAATAAAGATTTGTAGCTCAAATAGATGTCTTTGATTTGGTTGTGTTCTCTGAGCTGGTTGATTTAATTGCGAAGCTTTCCTCGTTTCTCTAGACAACATCTTCAAAGCAAGCTTTGATATGAATAGAATCTTTTTGAATTCACCATGAATGATATAATTGTATCTCCTGACAACCTTTGTCGTTATTGGTTGTTAATTTATATCTTTATTGACTTATAATTTCAACTTTTTCGTCATGTGACTTATCCTTTATTAGATGATAAATTTGACCTATAGCAATGTATCCGTTAATCACTGACTCATCTGAGTACCAGGCTTCTAGAAATTCATTGACATTTTAGGTGTTTCCACTGCTTAAAACTTGTACATTCTTCTAATCAAATTGGTGTCCATAATTGTCTGCATGCATCGATATAATATATTACATGTAGTGTCTTTTCACAGTTAACTTATGTTTTCTTGGATTCTGAGTTAACGGAGACGCCTAATTTGATCAATGTAGTGCTTATCACAGTTTACACATTTTGTTTTGTAGATGGTATTGATCTTTTCTACTTTTGCTGTGGTATCTACTGGTCTTCAAAATATTGAATGAAGTGAATGCATTGCATTGGGTGTTATTTCTGTTTTAAATGGTTTTATTATTCCACCCGTTATTTCAGAGATATTCTTGTGGTTTTTGAGAATGGATTTTTGTTGGTATTTCGATTTCAGTCTAAACAGTTTTTTGATGAAGTTGTATAGGCATTCATTTCCCATGAAGGTAGTGAATATTTTTCTTCAGCATTGAAGTGCTACAATGTGTTTGAAACCTTTTCACTTCATATCAAAGCTCACGTTGAAGATGCTGTCTAGAAGGACAACGAAAGCTTCGCAATTAAACCAACCAGCTCAGAGAATGCAACGAAATCACAAACTAATAAGTTTAATTGGCGGATGGTGACTAGCAGCGGAATCAAGAATGCGCATTTCTTTCCACACGGGACTCGTCATCTGGATTTGCCTGTATTCCGCAGTGAGTGATAATGTTCCCACCGAGGCTCGAACCATGGTTCCAGTGACGAGTCCCAAATGGGACGAAATGTGTATTATCCTGGATTCTGCTGCTAGTCACCATCCACCAACTAACTTCCAATTACATACCCAGACATCGTCGAAGCATCTGCACAAGAAGCCAACATGTCAACCTGAGACCGAGCACTTCGGTCCAATCAGCCGACAGGAAAATCTATAACTGAATTATACTAATAAGTTTATTTCAAAGGATTTATGCACATTCTTATCCAAACTATATTTTAGCATCTTGCCGCATTTTTCTCGAACAAATACAATCATATTTAATGTGAAATCCATTGGAAACATATTCCATGATAAAAGAATGTCCTTCAGTATACTTTTTATTCGTTTCTAACGTCTAGTAGGCAGTACAGTTCCCCTTACGTGAGCCAGACTATTAGTCATTAAAGTTATATCGTGTTTGCATGATTAACTGTTGGCACTATCATTATTCTCAAATCAAGCACCACTGTTGATTATTTCAGATGATGGTTACTTGTATGCAACACGTTTAGTGGATCAGCTGACGACTAACTGAGCTTTTAAACACGTTTAAAACACCCTGATAAAATAGATTTAACTCATAGGTTAGTGGATGTAAATTGACATAATACTACTGACTTAGAATTAAGCAGTAATTAACTAAAAGTATGCATTTCTGCTGCAATCTATTGTTTCTGGACTTGACAGAACAAAGTACTAGCATATTAATAAGATAAGTAAAAATTAAATGCACTTATCGTCACATGAAATAACCAACTATGAAAACAAACTACTGACGACTGCATGAATGACCGGCACTACCAACGCTGTCATTAGGTGAAAACCCTTTTTCTCATCCTTATAAATTATGGCATGCTGTGACCTGATAATTCGTTCGCAAAAACCAATGAACAAATTCCTGACTATTTCATAATATTTATCGTGTAATGCACTCTTATCATGCTGATACTCTATTGATTTGGTATGAGTCTTCGACTCAGTGCTAAGTTATCTACGAATGGTACAACCCAAGAATTTGACATGATACTGTGGTGAGAACTGTCTGCAAGCCAAAATTGTAGACAACAATTTACATCAATGTTTACGTCCCGAATCGAGGTCATGCGAAAAAAAAACAATAACAAAGCTTAACCCTGAGGAACTCACCAACCAATCACAGCAAACTTAATGTGTGCAAATACGATTCGCAGATATATATGCCTTAACTTTCTAAGAAACGGCCACAAAGAGATGACAGAATACAGAATTCAGCAAGAAAACAACCAATCTGCCAACAATAACGATAATAATAATAATGTACATAAAAATCCACAAATATCTCTTGATTTTGCAAATAAATGATCTGTTGCCTGGTCCTTGTCTTCTGTCGTTACAATACATCATGCATTGAGGACATTCAAACACATTGAAATGTGTTCCAATTGCAGTCCTGATTATCTGAAAAAAATAGCAGCTCACTAGATATAGTCAGCCATCTAAAATATAGACATACATACAGATATGTTGGCTTACATTTTAAAGCCCTGGGTCTTATCTCATAAGACTTAAAAACGTCTATAGCTTAAGTTTACTAAGTTAGCTCCCAGCGACTCTCTGCGCCACTTAACCACATAGTAAAATCAATCATTATGATTTTAAAATGATGCCAATGTATTTATTTGAAACCATGTGATTGTACATTGAGTTGTTCTTTTTCTAACTTTATAGATTGATTACTTGTATCATTTTGTTGTATGAAAAAATGATGGTGGCGGGTATTGATTTGCTTCAGTTTTCATTGACAGCATAAATAACCACTAAAAATGTATTCAGACAAACTGTAAAGAATGCTAATAAATACACTATACAATCCAGTCACTTGGCATCATTGACTTACACTGTGCACTTTGATCTCTAATCTTGAATGACTACTTTTGACAGAACTTGATATCATTTTTTGAATGAATATTAATGTTTGTTCAGTATGCTAAGGAATTATAAGATATACGATTTCGAGTTAATTTAAATAAGTTATTCCACATTATTCCAAGAAGCAGATGTTTCCGTAATTCTTAGGATAAGGGTAAGTGCTGCCTACAATGAACAGATGAATGTGTGAAGGAGAACAACCTAATGAAGTACAGTCATACTGATAAATTTGAAGATAATAAGTAGTGGAAGCATTTAGATTCGACTAATTTGTATCCTTTGTACAAATATCATTTTTTTAATGGATCATAAGAGTCTGATGAAAAACCATGAATTTCTACTGAATAAATAAAAATAGAAGCATTGTTTACTACATGCAGTTAAGCTCCTAAACTGTCTCAATAAAAAATAGCTAAAGTACGCAGATAAATAATAGCGTTTACAAAATAACAATACTACAAGAAGACATCGGTACTAGGGAGAGACAGATGTTGACTTTATTGTACCAGTTGCAGATATGTTTTAAATCTCATTAGAACAATGCATATACACCTAAACATTTCCATCTCAATAAAGCTCAAACAATTGCTTGCAAGAAATAACTAATAATAATATATAAATGCTTTAAATTAGCTGCCGAAAAAAATGAGGCAATATTCCAGTTTCAGTAATAATTTAATAGACTAGGGGAAGTGGACACGCGTTGACACTTTTTAAAAAACATACAAAGGTCAACCCGGTGTTCATTGAACACCAACATTGTAAAGATTTGAAGGACATTTCTTAGCATTGATTGATAGCTAATTAGTCCCCATAGAATATATAACCTTCTTTTCGTCAAGTTAATTTCGGGTGCGATAGCAGCTGTGAAACTGTGGTGACAGCTGGCTGCTAGCCAAAGTTGGTAGACAGTAATTGACGTCAATGTTTATGTCCCCAATATTGGTGTGAGAAAATAGACAAAGCTTGCGTAGGCGGAACAGTTACATATGGATGATCTGACACAGCCACAAAGAGATGCAAGGTTAACTTTCTGTGAGAACAATCAAACGTATTTACTACAATAACTACAATAATGTACATTAAAATCTATAAATATGTGTTGATTTTCTTAATAAACGATCTGTCCTGGCCCTTGTTTCTGTTGTTACAAAACGAAATGACTAAACCGTTTACTCAAGTATTCAGTAAATACAATAATGTGTGATGAGCGATTGCAGACTAGACATCGATAATACTTGCATTAACTAACTCAATAAATACGCTTTCTTTATCTTCATAGTCTAAGACAGAAACATAGTAAGTATTCTGTTTGAGTAATTATGATATACATGTAATAACAATTCACCGTATTATTTAACAATTAAAACAGCATTAAGTGATACCAATACAAGCCAAAAAGTAAAATATATAAAATAAAGGAAGGCAGACTTATCAGCAAAAATAGACGAGTGGATGAAACGTTATTTAGCTAAACATTAGGTACAAAAAACACGATGGCGTTTTTTATGCACAAGTACAATACCTCTGAACAATGTTTAGAGTGAAATTTTTGCAACAATGAAAATCAGAAACACAACAGGCTCATCGGGTTTTTAGTGTTCACGTGATGTTAATGACAAACTAATAGTAGAAATATGAAGATAACAATCCATGAATGAGTGATTTACAATTGAACTTCACAAGCAATCATGAAAAAATGTCAAAGATACGGCGAATCTTTGGAACAAGATAAAAGCATTGTATCAGGATTAGATCACATTTGAGACCCATCCGCGGCAGCAGCTATATTCTCTGGTCCTAGTATAGGATCATTTCCAGCCCAGGGTGTTTCTTTCCAAATGAACCACAGACCAGCAGCCCACAAAGCAACGTTGGTAAATCCGAATATCTAGATAGTATTCAAAAATTAAGAAACGACATTTTACACTTGAATTTTATTTTCAAACATTTATAGCCTCTTTGTGCACTTACCAACTGGTCCCGTGTGTCTAAACAAAGGACAGCGTGTACAGGTACAAACATATATATATAGCAGTCACTAAAGAGCAGTGTATGAACTATTACAGGTGTGACAAACACTACATGAAATTTACCAGAAAGCGGGAAAAGAAGCGGTAAGTTTACAAACAAAAAAAATGAAATGTTCACAACTTTCAGTTCAAGTGTACAATTTGAAGTCTAATAGAACTTAACGAACAGTGAATCACTTTCCTCACAAAAACGACCGCAGAACATTATATTTTACATAGTTATTAGAACACAAACCATATATAATATAGACACTAAAAAACGAATAGAGCATAAACCTGTTTTGCTCACCAGCAACTATGGGATCATAGTTTGTGATATTATTAAGCTGCAGACCAGACTTTATTCAAAGCTCGGGAAGTGGTCTCCTAAGAGTCATCTCATTGAGTAATATTTCAGCTCGGAACTAAACAACACTTCTTCACATGTTACTGCACCTGTTACTTTACGAACCACGTGTCACACTTATGAGTGTCTTTACTTTCATCAGCAGCTCATTACTGCCTTAAATCTCAGTCACTTTGTACAGTTTTGAGTTGTTAAATAGTTTAGCCTTCAATGAGATATCTAGTAACAAATCTAACCTGGTGTTGCATACCTATAGGATTCAAAATCAACAACCATATATTTGATACACCCGACGAGTTTATTAGTCAAGGGGAAAACAAATAGTTTTAAAAAATGCGATACAATCACTCCGTTGTATCTTCACCTTTCATATACGAGGTAACAACGCCAACAAACTGAAATGGAATTAGTACCAACACACTTGGAAATTAAGATGTAAGGCTATAACAAACAGACAGTAACAGTTATGAAAGTCAAGTTAAAGGGATTCCTATGAAAAGCTTTATATGTACATGTTCTAGCATTATTAGAAGGTAATTGGCCGTGTAATATAACGTTTCGTCATTTCTTTGCTATATGAATAAGTCTACTATGTCTAGTGTTTTAATACTGTACCATTAATTGCCAACAGAATCAGTCATTAAATTCTTACGAAAATGGCTTTTAAGAATTTTTACTAGTTTATTTCCAAGCTTTCAATCGTCAACCAGCAGAAATTAAATACCCATAACAGGCTTTTTCCAAATGTACCAGGCCACATCTATTGTGTGCTTATGCTTGTACTACACAGTTGCCCAAGATGAAGTAGGTGGAATGGGATTCGGACCCGAAACCCATTGGCTGAGAATCGAGTCCTTTAAGCAATCAGCCTTGCTGATTCACAACTAACCGACAGGAATGCAAGAAATCCATAACTCCAGCTCACTACGTTACTAGACTTTCAAAAATTGGCTTGTATTTTCAAATCATGTTCCCCCTAACAATACCAGGTGTTAATACGGCTTACACGGATACATAGTTAGTTGCTTTGGTAGGCGGGTCTGTACACTGTTGGTTAGTTGAGTTGTAACCCACCGGATTAGTTGCTTGACTTTCAACCAATGTAGCAGTGGTTCAAACGGTGCTCAAACTATCTAAATTTTAGCAACACGGTAGTATCGTCCATCGCTAAGCAATAAATTTGGCATACTTCCAAACGCCTTAACATACGCTTGGCTGATGAGTGTTTGCGTTGCTTAAACTGCTCTTATTACTCGAAATTATGAGTTAGATTGATTGGAATTCTAGTCGATGTATGAGTAGGTCTCAGTTGCTAATTGTTGGTGTTTCTAGATATATTCACATACAAATTAGTTAAAGAGAAATTACAGATTCATACCTTAGAGTATAACTGTTGCTAACGAACAAGAAAACTAGGCAAACTATACGGGTTTTGTACAGAGACAATTTCTTGATAAGTAATTTACCCTACAACAATACCTCAGAAATAGAAAAACTCTTAGCACCTGGAATTAATTACATTTATTGATCCGAGATTTTACGACAATCTTTTACTGGAAGAGTTACCCGAAAAGTCTCTTGTTCGAAATTCTGGTTACAGTGCAGCCTACTGAAAGTTAACTCAGTTACAACCCACGTTCATTAAAATCTTATTTAGCATTCATCAAATTATACCGTTAGCGTAACCAGTATTACAATTTGTTGGGGACTGGATGCACTACACACCAATATGACTTGCGGAACCAAGTAGTACACTTGGACACGGCTTTAGGCCAGTGGATCTCAGGCTTGAATCTCACCCCACCTACTTCAGCGTACGTAAATCGGTAGTATCACCAGCATATATACAAGCAATATATAGTAGAGTACCGAATTCTAACACCTGATGGTATAGCCCTATCTAGAGTCACCAACTTCGATCAATAATAGGATGATGAGGACACTGTATATTGCTACTGCAGAGATTAAAACTAATTAGTTGATATTTTCTTCATGCACAAAGAGAATCACAATGTAAAATATAAGTACGTACAACTGGCAAGTGTATAAAAAAACAGTAAACTAAGATTTCAGTATTAAGAAAATTAATGAATGTGTTATTACCAGAGAAGCATTTAATCCACCATACGTAGCTTGTTCTTTAACATGGCAAGTGACAGGATTTTCAATTTCATTACAGATTCTGTCTTCTGATGTGTATTTTTTGAACTGTTGTACATTATCGGCCCATGCGCAAGAAGCAGCGAACCAGAATATGACAAGTAGGATCGACATAATGAATTCCTACAGCATAAACTTTTAGAGTTCCAACTTACGTATTTACTAAAACGCGGGTCACTAAGATAACGATCATGGAAATAAATGTAAAGGACACAAACGCCAATACTTATTAACATCGTTAGCACACCGACGAATACGTAGAACTGGGCTGCCGAGGCGTAATTTCCATACATATGTTTTGTTTCTGAATTTTCACATTTCGGAAGAATAATCGAGTCAATACTATACAACCATGATTAAAACAACTCATAATACCTGAAAGGATAAGTAAACTTAGCACTCCATGTTTCAATACTTTTATTTATACATTTATATTCAAGTTGAACACTTGTCGAAAAATCGCACGTTGTTGCGAATGCAGATACTGCTATAAACTACTTGAGTAGGATACAATTTATTCAGAAAACTTACTATCTCGATCAACTTCATAAAACCCCTAGGTTCCTTGAATACTTCAAACTTTGACGCCTGACCAGTTAAAATTGATTAGCAACAGATAATACGGAACTTACAGAAGGATCTATCATTGTTTCAACCTATAGGTGTGCAAATAAAAACCAAAAAACAGGTTAGTGGTATGCTTCACGATACTGTAGCACACAAGTCAAATGAAGCTCTAGATAAATCTGATAAACCAAGGCAATGTTTCGTTAACTTGGTATTCAGATTGTGATTACGGACTGAGGGTGATAGTTTGTGCATATCTTTTATCCTCTTTTTCTATTTTCTTTCCGTTTTGAGAAAAACTACTCAGGGCGCAGACGCCACTTCTTGGTCCATTCTAATATTGTGTTGACTCTGGATAACCAGTACTCTGTGTCAGTGTAGCTCCTCCTTGATTTCTAAATCCACTTGCTATGTCCACCGAGAAGCCCGAGTGTGAAAGACAGGAAAAGACGGCTGGGCGCTGGGTCATGGCTCCAATGGAACCCAAGTGGGAAACGACGAGGTGGGCATCCGAGGTTGACATACAGGAGATCGTGAGAGCAGTGGGTGAGAAATTACTGGCAGTCGTGATGCCAACTAAAGGCGTTCACAGAGAACAGGGTAAATAGAGACGTGCTGCTGAAGCCAAAATTACACTCGGAATGCAAGGGAATAATAATATAATGGATATTTCTTTGAATTCTGAAGATCGTGATTTGTTTCTCTAACTGCCGACATTATGGTAAGAAAAGATTCAGTTTGTCAAGTGTTTCTTCATATGATAAATCGTCAGTGATGGCTATTAAACATGTGGCTGTTCTTGAAACTTTGTATAGTATGTAAGAGTCACCTTATATGTAAACACTGATTGCTGTCACTTCGCGGAAAATGTCTGCTAAGTGGTAAACACATCTCTGGTGAGCTTAGGAAAGACTCTACGAAGTGTCTATATAGTTCTGAAGCTGCAAATCTAGACTTTCAGACAGTGCAAGTGGCTTGCAAGTCATGACTCACAGTGACAAATGAGTATAGTGTTCGTGAACTGAAGGGAGAGATTTTGTACCTTTCAATACTTTTGTGCTCTATGTCTATGCTTGTGCACTTAACTATATTTGTGGGGAACATCTCTATTTAGGAAGAATTAAAGTGTTTGCTGAGATATGACTGCACTACGAAAATGCTTCCGCTCTTCTTAAATTTTACCCATGCGCATAGGTCATCAGTGTATGGAACCAACGTAGTTTCGCTAAGCCAGAAATAAGGCTGGCAAAGAGGAAGCGTTGGGTATGAGGCTAGCAACCCCATCCTCTAAAAATAAACACTGCTACAGAAACTTCAAGCTTCTTGCTTGAAGCTCTATGTTCCACTGGGAACGTGAAGGAATATATTTTATATCCAGCTTCGCCCGTTAAATGGTATTTAGCACTTTGACCCTCAACTCAGATCCGCAGAAATAAGGAAAATGGTTTCATTGTTATCCCCATACCTCACCTTGCTTTCACCTGCCATGAGACCATAACAGAAAATCATGAAATTATTGAAGTAACTTGCTTTCCTTTTTAGTGTTTCAGTTAAATCAAATGGATGGGAAAGTTCCAGAATAATTTCTGGCTTAGGGGTCAAATTAATAAAAATTACAATTAGGAATTACAATGCCATAATAAACAGGGGGATGGGTAAAACTCAAACAAAGTAGCATAATAACTAAGAAGATTGACATTGTGCAATTAGGGGTTAGAAATGTAAAAATAACAAAATATACAGGATGTTTGGATGAAAAAACTAGTGTGATGAATAATAGTTTATGCAATCAGGGATTTCATATGTAGAAATAGTAAAATGACAAAATAAACGGGAAGTGTGGATATGAAAATATGGTAGTGTAGACAGGGATTAAGAAAACTTAAAATAACATGAATAAACAGGAAGTTTAGATAAGAAAGGCGATGGGATGGTCATTATTGAAAAATCTACCTGTTTATGATGGCCATGGCAGGGAACCTTGTCCCTGTAATTGTAATTTTTATTTATTTCAGTTAAGGCGCTTGTAAGACTTATATGCTTGTACCTCGAAGAATAGTGTCTAGGATCTCCTGTACGGGTAGCAGTCACAGTCACATCTTTCCAGGCGATAGGTTATATCCATGGCATGGAAGGTAGCCCTGACCTCCTTGAGAAGCCAAGGATGAGGTGCACTGGGTCCCAGTGACCATCTTTCGTCTAGTTCACCTGGGTGTTTTAATACAATATTCTGGTCAATATCTACAGACTATATGTCACTTTCTGGTAGTGCGATTGATGCATGGTGACACATGTGGTGGCTATTCTTGTGCAAACACTGTGGAGAAGTACTTTCATTAAGATATGCTTTATTATGGTTGCCCTGGATTGCCTTCTTCAGTTACTTGCCTGGTGACTGCGTGATTTACCATACGCAGAGAGTTCCTCCAGGCAGTCCATTTCTTTTCGAGCTAGATGCATTCTGGATGTTATCTATCACTGGCAGACCGCCGTGGTATATATATTTCTATCTTCATTGCATAGCTTACTGGCTTCAGAGAGTGACAAGTAAGCTGCAGCACTTGTGACTTAGCCCAAGTAGATCAAGGATCTCCTGTTTTTTCTTTGGTGGATTCTATTATATCCCCCTGAGAATAGCCCATGAGAGGGAAGGTGTGATTGCCTGACAGTACAGTTTTTTGAAATGAATCCAACTGTAGACGATCTCCCATGCTGATCGGATACTTCGGGCATTTTGACATGTAGAGACAAATATTAGTTAAGTGATGTATAAATACACTGCTGTGGACACGGAAATGGTGGACAAAGATGTGCTAACGGGACATAATGTTGAAACATATCGTTTGTACACTGACACCAACGTCAAGACCTATGAGAGATCAAAACTCATCTTTTTCCCATCCCACCCCCCTCCTCATAAGTCAGTTACTGCTCATTCTAATAGTTCATCTACTGGGAAACACCAGTCCCACGTAGCTGCCCAAATTGGCAAGTTTCCTAGGCGTAATGTCATACGTCCCACTTCTATTGGGAAAACTAAAGGTCTAGCTGTGTCTGATCATCAAAAACCCTCTATAACATGTGCTAACTGACCTGTTAGCCACCACCAGGCAGTTAAACCTAAGGAGGGAGACACTTTAGTGTCTAAATTAAATTTCCAACCCAGAACACGAAAGCCCGTTATTATGACAGATGCGCGAGCGCCTCTAATCCATCTTATCAAAAGAAAGTCAATCATAATAGACCAATCTTCTTGAGGCAGACTTAATCAGCTTCAAGTGAAAATCCAGTTGTATTCAACCATTACCTGACAAAAAACATGAAGAGGTAATCTGTATCTTTCTGCTCATCTACTACGTGAACCTATCGTCATCCAACCCCTTACAAATGTTCTAGCAAGTATGACATCGGATCGACTCCTTGTTGGCCTAAAGAGCAGTCTACAGCTAGGACAAAGCATATTTCCCAGGAGAGAGCTGACATAATGTCGACACCTTCAGGGGGTACTAATATCTCAAATGGTCACATATGCCTCTCGTGGCACACCCTATCCAAACGACCAACAATCCCTGAATACCACCTTACAAGCCTACCTGAAACCCACCAATGATCCAGAGACAATGGTTAGTGAATCTAAAAACGTGTATACATATGATAATCACGGAGTATTTTATCAAGATTTTGCCCGCGCACTCAAACAAGTAGCCAGTGTTCACCTACTGTCTCTGCAAACACCAGGCCAGCTATAAACACATATTTAGCACTAATTACTTTAGCTTCAATATGCAGATCATCATTAATTACGATCATTAGAGACTGGAGAACAAATGAAATCTCTAATGACAGCCTAAGAATTGATAAACATGACCTTTTTCGGGTGGAGAGAGAGACTGGCCGTGGAGGTGGAACACTAATTTACTCTGAATAATCCGCATGTTCAACCCACTTCAGCAACCCATTTCTGTCACAACTTAATGGCTCTATCTGGGTCAAAATAAAAGTTGTCAGAAGTAAACCTGTACTTATGGGTTGTGTATAACAACCCCCTCATCCATCAGGGAGTATGAGAACATACTCAGCAATATTTAAGTGTCACAGCCAATCTTCCTTTCAGCTATAAAATTATTGGAGGGGATTTCAACATGTCATTTTTACAGGCACGACCAGACACGGTATAAGTTACAATCCTGAAATGTCTATAAATTATCACTTCCTCAATAGTTTAAGTAGTTGAATTATAGCGATAATAATAATTTAATTCTGGAACAGAAACCAGTCACTTTTACAGGCATGAACATATGTACACTAATTAGAACTGGCAGAATATATAATATGATGCGTTAATTTAGATATAGATTAAACACTGATTTATGTGAGAGAAACATTTAAAAATGTACAAATAAGTAAATAGATAATTTTCGAAATCTGCTTTCGACCAAATAAGTTGCAAGATATAGCGTTAAATCTAAATTGTGAGTGAAAAAATACGACATATCAATTTCACGCGAGAACTATAAATGATAGTGGGAGGTAAGTGGCATTTTAGTAAGGTGCTGAAGTGAAACATAAGGGATGCAGAATGAACAATAATTATCAGTGAATGGTTCACAAAGTGTTTGAAAGTGTATAAAATTTCAAAGTCACTGGTGAGTATACCATAATTGTGACATTTCCAGTTGTATATGAGACCATTTTTGAACTTTTCGGCAGATTTCATGACGAAGGTGGTTCCGTTATTCACCAGGTGTGTTAGCAATATTCTGAGTAACTGCAAAGTGTAGGTTATACTGATTCCAGCGCTCCATTTGGATAACACTAAAGCAGAGGATAGCGTCATTGTATCAACGCCTTCGTTGAAGGCAGTACCTTTTGAAAAGAGAAGATACAAGTATGAGCAATCTTAACCGTTCCTCATAAATGTTAAATTGTAAACCCTTTACTAGGGTCACCATCAAGGTTGAGCGGCAACCCGAACGTTGCTTTGTCTCCTGCTGACAATTATAGTCAACCAACAAACAGAATACAGTTGGGTAAGTGCTATGTCCATAAGTGATTAAATGCTATTTCGGGAAGAGAATAACGTACTGCAAGACTGTGATATTTTATAAAACACAATTTAAGATAAAATATCGTTGGGAGAACATTAACAAGGTACACACAAGAAGAAGCTTTTGAGTCCTTGGAATGATTATGTACACTTGAAGTGTATAATGCTGACCATATTGGTCTTACCATGGAAACTATGACGTTTTTGATGAAAAATATGCGCTGCTCAAACATTGGCGTTTTGTTTTTTCCATCAGGGTGACCAGCCTTTAAGCGAGCGAAGAATACGAATAAAAGGGTAAACTTTAGCTTTAATAAAGGCCCTAGTAGTTAAGATAAAATAGAAAATAATAGTATTTGGAAAAAAACATAACCGTGAATTATACAACTGATATTTCAGTGAGAAGTGGCTTCAAAGATCTGAAAGGTTAGAGTCTGTAGGACGTGCTAACCTGTAAGATGTCTCACGAATTTGTGTAGGGCCACGCAGTAGCACCTAGATAAGAAGTTGAGCAGGTTTGTATGCGTTGGGAGCAAAAGCATTTTTTCACAATTTAGATCTATGCAGTCATCGCCGCTTTTTAAGTTATTTTTTATATTGAGGATCTAAATTCATGTTTAATGCTCGAGCTGTCAAAAATGCATACTGCTATCCTACAGATCGGAGAGATTCACATTTATGACCTCAACCATATCTACTGATCAGCATGAACAACCCTCCCTTCTTTATTTGAGCTTTTGCAAAACCAAGATGGAAGGTTTACAGAAATTCGGCGATGAACTTGTCTAATCGTATACCCAATGCAACTAGCTCCTAACATGCAAATGAAGAGGAGAAACATGGCAGTATGTCTTTAATTCTTGAAATACTTATTGGTTGACTGGCGAATATATAGCATGACTTAGCTGTATTAAAAGTACTTTAGAAGTCCTTGCTCAGACTCTGTGGTTAAGTCCCACTGTCAGTGTCCTCCGTGAATTGTGATCTTGGGAGCACTCATTTTTTTGGAGCCGTGGGTACCCATGTTCATGTGTTTGCTCAAAAAACGTTTTGGGTGTATTTTTCTACCTTTGACTTTACCTAGAACTTTTAGGTTATTCATCTCCATAGCAAGCGCATAGCAGACCTACAAATCTTGTTTATCTGGTAGAGCTAGGAAGGTGCTGCTGCAGAAGTAGCGCCATAAACCTTGGCAGCAGTCCAAGATAGCCGGACTTACTGTATAGATATTCAGTGTGGAAGTAATGGCTGAATTAGATGTAGCCGCTAGGGAGATCTGTTTTTCCAGGGGGATCATCCAAAATATAAGTATTTTCCGGTTAGAAAGAAAAAAGCACGTCGTTTTTAAAGAGCACACGAAATAAATTGTCTACCAGTTTATAAATGGCGTTCTCTAAGTGCTCCTCGAGTGGAACCCGAAAAGGAAGTGGCGAGTGGGACGTCCAAGTGTGACATGGAGGAGATCGTGTGGAGAAGAGTTGAAACAGTATGAACTAACATGGATGCAAGTGAAAAGTACAGCAGAAGACAGAAGCAAATGGAGATGTGCAGCTGAAGCCCTATGTTCCACTAGGAACCCAAGGGAACAACAACAATAATAAGTGCCCCTTTCGCGTCTTTCTGGTTCCTTGAGTAGTCTGGATAAAGTGCATCGATTAGGAATCAGTGATCGTCAAATCGATGACATGCACACCAGTAATACTATTAACCGAAGTGAGGTGAGCATTTGACTTTTTGTTATCCCCGTAGTATGTTTATTTTTAATACTTATGCGTTACTGCGTGTCTCACAATTATTTTGTTTTCGTCTTTTCCATAGCAGTTTGTAAGTCCTCGTAGATATTCCCTAAGACGTCGTCATACACTGTGCCTGCAAACAGCCTTTCAGTACATCTGTCTCCCACGAAGTTGTCGGTAGGAAGCCATGAGATAATCTAAACTGGATTACACTAAAATTAGCACGTTTATATCGCATATTTAATAGCATAACTGACAAGTAAATGCTACTGTAAAGTATGCCTGTAATAACATCACCTACATAATCAACACAATGTTCACAAGTCTCCATTACCTTTTCACTTTCTGAAAAGAACATTGAGTTGAAAGGTATATATATGCAGAATCAACCTTGTTGGTTAACCTTCCGAAAAGACTTCCCAAACGTGCTGGTACTTCTGCCTAGTTCTAAGTACTGCTTGCTCTAAATGAAATACCTTTTACTGTGTTCGCAAATAACTGCCAAACTATCATCGTATAAAACCCCTATAAGAGGAATAGAAGGCTTATGCAGTTTAGAAGTCAGGGTATATTTACAGCCACCGGCACAACAAATATGTCCACCTTTCATTTCCAGGTAAGAAAGGTGTGAGAGTAACATGCTTAGAGTGCAGCGAGTAAGTTGTGTATCTATCACCAGGTTATTTTGCATAAATGAAATGCTTCGGTTCAACTGTAGGCAGGCTTACGATATCTTCCTGTAGAGTTCCTTTACTCAGATGTTACAGGATACGCTATGTAGTAATGACGATCGGCAACTTCAGTAATTGCTTACGTCTGTGATGTCAAAAAAGACCACATGTCTTTGAAGTCCTTGGATTGTATGCTAACTCTGAAGATATTTTAGCTATCTCGAAGGCAGAATTTTTAAATTTGAATCGCTGCCGGGCAAACTTAATCGGCTGATTTTAAGCCAATTGAAGTTGTATGTGGAAGAAGTTTCCCCTTAGTCACGATAACCCTCAAGTAACACCACCTTGTACTCTCAGATGTTTTTAATTTCATATGATTGATATATATTATAATACTCCATGATGATATATATCAACAATACTTAATGAAAGCTCAGATATAACGACCCAGTAGTTCTGTCCGAGTGAGAATGACACATTTTACTCAGTATGGCTGCTTCCTTCTAGTAAAAACAGCACACTTCCTCGAATTGGTCCTGTAGGTCAGGTATAGATTCGCTAAACACATAATGAACCATCGAGGTATCTACTTAATTTTACGCTATCAGTGAACCCCCACAATATCATCGATCGCAAACCAATTTTGCTGCTCTCTCACCTCAGCGTACTTGTGTAGGTAGGACGAAGGCTGCTGATTACGACTTGAATTTCTTCGGGATTTCTGTTGTGACATTTGCTAGACTGTTCGCCGAAACACCTCACAAAAGGTCTTATCCTCACTCTTCGTTGAAAAATGAAATCACTCAACATAACCAAATTGCTTAAATGGATAAATCACAACCGAGATTCTCCTGATAGCTTCTTCAAGCTGGACGGGTCAGCACACCAAGTGTCATTCTTTTGAAAATTCAGATGCAGGTTCTATCACTGGGCCACAGGTTCTGCGACATTGTATCCGAAGTTGACAGAGTGAACATTGAAGTCCACTTCGGTAAATCGTAATCAGCTAGACTTTTGATCCTATACCCGCATTACTGCAGGAATTCCAACATTTCTAATTAAAAAGTTCTTATTCGCTGCCATCAGTTCGCTTCTTCTCAACGTAGCTGGAGTTGTCTGTTGACCAAACAGCATATGGGCCAACTTATACCACTTTGTAGCTGTGCAGGATTTTCTCCTATTCCTGAAAGAGCGTTCAAGCACGTGGGGTCACGGTACTCACTCAAATATATGTTGTTTATCGATAGGCCATTACTATCATCAGGAAATGGAACGAAGTATGGGTTGTCGCTTAACTTCGATGGATACCTTCGTGAAAGATTTACAAATTAACAATTATAAGAATCTGTTCCGATTGCTTGTACTATAATTCAACAATTTGAACTTTTTAAAAAAGTGATAATGTATGCTAATTCATAATTGTAATTCGCAACATAATTGATCGTGCCTGTAAAAATGGCATGCATTTCATGTAAACTTACCCGTTTATACGAAATATAAATTATTATTATTATTATAAAGAATTAAAGCAGAATGATGACAAATATTGGTGCCACCATGATGAATTGCCAACAAGATATTGATAAAATCTCGGCAATTCTGATCAGATGGAATTCGCCAACCGCTGATTTGGAGCTAGTCACACTGGTCGTAGCCAGAGAATGCTTTCTACACAGGTGTGAGAGCACATGCTAGCATGGTTTTATGAAGAAGGAAGGAAAAGTGTGCGAAGCTCAAATTCTATGAATGATCCGATGCTACCATTTCAAAATGCTGGCCAAGATTCTGTACAAGGAGTATTCTTGATCTGAAATGAAGAAGCAACTGGTTTTCAAACAGTCTTCAATGTGTTAATCAACTTACGTGTACAGTCTGCCATGCTGACACAAATGGCGCCAATGGATAGTTCTAGAATCGACCTCGGTCCCATTGGATACAGTAAAACAATCCAACATGACCTAATTTAGTTTTCGTATCCACAATCAAATTTCTTTCCTATTATAAAATTACGATTAAACTGCTGAAAAAATTGGAATAAATATATCAGTGATCTCAACATTATACATCAATGAACATTAGGCCAAGGATGCTGTTCACAACAAAGTTATATAGGAGAATTGATTTCAAGCTTTATTTTTCCCAGATATTTGTATCACAATCATCTGATGTCTGGGTTTTTTGTTAATGCGAAGACAATATTTCTATATCTCTTTATGTGTTACACAGACAGACTATTTAGCAGACTGTTCCGACTGACTCTAATATCAGAAAGAACAGACTGTAAATTCACCATCCTTCGAAATGTGTGTATTTTATATAATAACTTATCCATGCATGTACAATTGGTATGTTCCTGCATAAACAGGAATAAATATATATTACCATTTCCGAGATAATTTACAGTTGTTGGCAACCTAGTAACGATATTCAAACCTTTTAAGTAGATCAGCTGGTGGTAGCTCTAGATAATTTTATCATGGCTATAAGCATTGGAAAATTACAGACATCAACACCTAAGTCATTACTTGAAAAGAAGGACGCACGAATGTAAGAGTAACTTCCTGATACAATAGTGCAGTAGGAAGAAACTGTCACCTTTGTGCAAATCCTAAAACTGAGCATGTGGGTCCAGTCTCCGGCTTCATGTCTAGTTTTTGTTTCCTTTCCCAAACACGAGCGACTTTATTGCATATCCCCTCAATGACGTTTGTCTCTATGTTGCTATTGGTTTCAAGTGGCCTTGGTTTCGGGGCGAGATTTAACTGATATAATATTGTGATTTCATAGACATATCTCAGGCTCATACGTGAAAGAAAGTTATTATCCTGTAATAAGAAAAAGTTGTTCAGAAGGTAAGGAGGACGTTATTTTTCAGTTTATTTGTGTATATACTATTGTGCACCGAGTTGCATTGAGTTCTTAGTGCAACTATATGTAACTGCATTTACATAAAGTGAAACATTAGGAATGCTCTTGTTTCTAGAATAAAAACATTATTATTATCATTAAGTTTAGTAATGAAGAATGGAATTTCTTCAGCGTCAATGTTATTTAATTGAAGTTGTAATCTGTGTAGGCCCTCGGAGGAATAAATTCGGCATGGAGATCTCCTATGTAAACTGAAACTGCTTTTAGTTTAGTAAATCTTACTGACTTCCTGTATAAATTTGATATTTGTCAAGTGTATATTTCAAATCTGCTGGAGTATTCAGTAAAGTGAAAGTTGTGGTGCATGATTCCAAGACTTCTTGTAGTCATTGGTATTGCCAGGATACCCCTTACTCGTTTTATGCAGCCGAAATATACAAATCTCGCTTTATTGAGGAAACACTACAATGCCTGCAAAAGTATTGCGTCAGTTAATGAGTTTCATAAATTCTACAGAATGTTTTCTATTCAGTGATTACTGTTTGCGAATTATCCGAGAAAACACATTTCCAATTGGGATGTTACACAAGGCTGAATTCTTAAACTGTCATCCTTATTGAAAACAAAACACGTAGATCAGCGAAGAGTCTCTTTTCGGCGAATTCATCTTCTTAGCTGCACAATCGCAAATATATATGCATTGTTTTGTATGCATGTGTACATTAAGTTTGTCAAACAAAGTTACAATTGGTTAAGGCTAATTTTAACTAAACAAGTGAAGGTTGGTAATACAGGTCAAGAAAATTAAGTGAAACTAGGGTAGTAACAAAGGTGATGAGTTGTCACAAACAGTTGTAATAATAATAGTGAGTTTTACTCAGGATGCACATAGAAACAAAGTAGAAATTATGTAAGAGATCTAAGTGGGTACAAGAATTACAATTGCTTAAGGCTATTTTAACTAAACAGGTAAAGGTTGGTAATATAAGTCAAGGCAATTAAGTGCTAGGATAGTAACAAAGGTGATGAGTTGTCACAAACAGTTGTTAAAAGAAGTTATGCAATAATAATATGAATATTTTGATGAGTGAGTTTTACTCAGGATGCACATAGAAACAAAGTAGATAAAGAGATCTAAGCGAATACAAGAATTATAAGCAACTAAGGAACAGACAAAGAAACAAAATTAAGTTATCAAAATAAAATAAAATAAAAATCAAAAAATCAAAACATTGTTACCATGAGAGTAGAAGTGGTTGAGTAATCTTCTTTTGTATGCACAGCTCCGGTTTTTCCATGTGAATGGCTAGAGCTTCAGCGATACAAAGGAGACGAAACCGTATTGCCTTTGACATGTTGTTCTTGTCATCCTTATATCATTTCAATCCAATCACACATGTATCAGTAGGATAGTCTATAAATGACTTTAGAGACTTATCATCATCAACTTACAGTTTACTGATGATACTGTACACCTAGACTATGAGAAGTTACCCCTGATACTGGAAAATATGAAAAGAATACCGGTGTTTGATTATAGGTGTCTGTGTTCTATCTCATGATTAAAGCAGTATAATACGGCGATTGCTCTTGAGGCTACGCATAAAGTGTCAGGTGAGGAGGGTAAGTTAGTCTTCAAGGTTGGGAAGCTGAATAGGTTGAGATGGCTGTAACACGTAATTGCATACCAAGCCATCGCCTTCCTCGAGGGATAATGTTAGCTAGCACATGTTAAGGTTCAAAATGTGTTTGGGTCGGTCGAATGAAAAACTGCTATTGGTTCATAAAATCGTTGACAGTTAGCTAGAAGAACTACTAGATATATGTCTGCAAGTCTTTGTTTATGGCACAGATGGATTCACTCTGTGTCATCTCACGTATCTATTCAACTCATGTTGTCACTATTTATTTTCCCTCAAATTTTCGCTCGTTAAACTTCCACTTAGTTTTATGTCTCTACCTTTGTGTGGTGCATGGAATGTGGTAAACTGAACAGTTGGACTTCTTTGCGAAGTCATACTGAAAGTCAGGCAGAATGACACAGGCTAGGCATAACTAAATGCGAAACACTGAATAATGGTCTCCAGAATGTCAACAAATGATAATTGCAGTTCTTAATCTTGTTCTTTGCTAAATGACATACAAATACCTTTCAGTAACCTCTTCATCCACCCGGGATTCGTCTCCTACTTTGCAAGTGTTTTTTGTGCTTTATCACTTTTGTGCTAAGCTTTAAGTTATTCAACATATGCCGTTATTGACTAAGGACCTAGATGATATTAGTTGAGTAAGGTTTCGGTCGTGCAAACACGAGTCCTGTGCAGGTGATTGGTTGCATTATCATTTCTTAAATGGTATACAGCATACTGTATATTAGGGTAAATCTTCCGCCTTGCTTGCTGAAGGTTGTGTTCCTCAGGGTACTGTTATCTCTCCTTTTCTTTTTTCCCTCTCTCGTCTTACATGACTTTTCTCTTTCTAATGAGAGCAACTTCGTCAAATACGCTGGTGATCTGACCGTCTCACTTCCTATCATGTCACAATGTGTCACCAGGAGGACTTCATTGTTGAGTTTATTTGTATATATACTATTGCGCATTGAGTTGCACTGCGATTCCACATGTAGCAGAAGATTATGAATACCTTGCTCTTCTCTTCTGCATAAGAAAGTTACTTCACAAGAACCGCTATATTTAACTCAGAAAGGAAAAATATGAATTTCTCCACTTCAGCGTTGTGAGTTAATTTGTGAACTGTGTAGGCCCCTAAAGTAATGCATTTGGCGTGCATGCTGAATAGTGAAATCAGGAGTGTGCATGTTGTACTAAATCTTCTGCGCTTTCTGTATGGATTCCATGTTCATGATTCCAGGGCGAAGCAAATTCTGCTGGTTATTCCTGTATTCGAATCCACGTATTCAACCACCTGACCGCTTTGCCTTATTATGCGCATAACATCTGATCTCAAAGGCATGGCTTCAAAAATAACTTTAAACTACATCACTTACCTGGTCTCACATCCTTACGTAAATTATACACATCTGTGCTCGTCAAAATTTTATTAAAATTCTCTTCAGCAACCTCAGATGTAGTCTTCACAACTGGTGCGATATTCTCCTTTTCATCCCCGGACAGGCGTCTAAAATATGGATCACCTATCATAAGACTTTTTCACATCTGTGATTGTGAACTGTTTTCGCGGAAGAAATGATAAACTCGTCCTCCTTGTAGCGTATAAGAAAGCCAGATTGGCAACCGGTGTACTTTGCACTGCAGAAATAAATAATAGAATTCTTACGGTTTGACGCGTAAACCTGAACCTCTAGTTTTTCGCTTCATGCCATATGTACAATGAAAGACTACTAATTTGTACTTCAAATCCTGAGATTCATGGTCCCGTATGCACTTTTTGATTACATAATGTGTATGAATTGCCTAGGAATACTCTGTCATACATATATACATATATTACTGATTCCAGCTGACTTAGAGCATCTTCTACTTGAACCTAACTGGTATGCCGGTGACTAAACTTAATTCCGTCAAAAAGTTTTTGATATTCACTGATATAGGAAGGGCAGGCTGGTCGCCATTGTCTCCAAGTGCCAATGCGTCCATTCGGTACAACTGTAAATGAAAACAGAAGCTTTTCAATAAAAAATTCATGAATAGCCAACAGAGTACAGTAAGCAACTTAAAAGAGACATTGACTTGGAAACTATAGCGGAAAAAAAATATAAATTCTTTACCACAGTTACCGTTTTGGAAAGTTCCTGATTATAGCCATAAACATTTACTGAAACACTCGTGAACGACAAATATGGACACAAGTGATGAAACGAAGCTCTACAGAAATCATTGAGACGCCACAAACAGGAGGATTTTAGGTGCACCCTATAATTTTCACATGAAACACATTCTCAAGCATCCTCCTGCACGATAACTGCCTTCAGGCCTAGAGGCAGCTTTTGACGACTATTCTCAACAAAATCAATACAGTTCAAGCCAAACAGAAACCAGAATCACGTCAAATGCAGCTACCTAGATCAAACGAAACAAATCAGCCAAACTGAAATCAACTAGACCGCGCAAATGTCCTCAAGGTAAAGCTGGAGGCGCCACTTCAAACAGGGGATATGCCTTATCAACGCCCGGATTCAGACGTAAGGAATTTTTCTTTGAATCCACAGGGTGTTTTGACAAAATACGACGTCATTCCGCAACGTTTGATCAGTGTTGCTGAGTCGCGCGCACTGGCACTGTCCCAATAGGTAACTAATCCAAGTTGGAATTAGTGAAGTTAAAACAAAACTAAAGGATCAGACTTCTTAAACGAGAGTTCTCAAGGGCGACATATTGAACAGGTGAAGAGATTGGCTTCTTGTCAACTGATCAGAAATTTATCTAGCTAGCAGTTATCTATGGACTATAGAACCACTTGATAACCATAACAGCTGGGGCATAAAAAACATAGTCAAGCCTGCTAGGGCGCGGACTAAACAGAAGAAGACCTAACAGATCCAGAGGTGATTTGAAAGTTCATCTAGCTAGTATTTATGTATCTTATTATCAACATATCCTAGCCGTAAATTCGTTCTCCTGAGGAGCTCTACAAGTTCTTGAGAACGGATGCCCCTATAACTCTTACTGTTAATCCCAACGCGCTAATTTTTTAAATGACATCTACGCTAGCACATGCAACGGTTAAAAGAGTAGCCTAGGACCAGGTGAATTTGTGTGTGTGCTGGGTCAGGTGGCCGTGATCCACACAGACAAATGACCTGTTTCTAACACTGGCGTAGTATTCAGTCCACCAAGATTGATCTTTCTACTCGGTAACACAGTCAGAAATCTTGAAGCGGACCGTGCTACAGCCGCTACCTTTTCAGTTCAGCATATTGCTGAGTCATTTGAGGCCTGCATAAACTATATGATCAGGTTTTCGCCACTGGGATGAGTATGAATATCCCGCCTTCTCCCTCAATAAACAAGATCGTGTAATATACGAAGAGATATTTTCAGATACTATGATTGCTTGTCTTCTGAATTTCAGGTGGAACATAGGGATTTAACAAAGCATCTGTACAATGTTATTTCCACTGCCAACACCGCTACCTGGATCCGCAACTGCCCCGCAAGTTTTCACCTCCTCTTCACACAACCTCTTCCATGTCACCCTAGGACACCCACCGCGTCGCTTCCGGTTCAAGATCCACTTGACGGTCATTCGTTTTAGGTCACTCAGACTGTTCTCAATCCACCTCCACTTCCTTCAGCATATTTGTTGAATAATAGGTTATTGGTTGGCTCACTATCAGAGTCCTTTGTCACTAATCCTTCCTGACTGACCATACTACCCACAGTATCGGGCGAAGGCATCCGTTGATGATGATCTTTAGAGCTTTGTGAGTGCTTTAGGAGACGCGCGCCTCTAATTGTCTGATCAGACGGAAGCAGTGTATTGAAAATTTGGCCCTCAGTCCCTGTGGTAAACAATACGATTTTGAAGTAATGGGCGCTAATCTTGCTATCCCTTTTCAGGCTTGCCTTGAGGTCTTTATCAAAGCGGTCACTTGTGCTTGAGGCGATGCTGGTATTCAAACGGCTAGGTGGTTCTCACGGTAAATCAGTTATCATTCAAACGGGAAAATCAAAGTGGTTGTCGCTTGTCATAAATAGAAGAAAGGTGACTAGACATAGGTAAGTAAGGACATTTCTGCAGGCACTAGGACCACTGATTTTAAAAGGGGTTTCGGCAAGACCTCATATCCTCAAAAGCGCAGAACTGTAGGGGGATGGTTGACAAATTTCAAACTTTTCAAGTTTCGATGAAGTAAGTTATTATATGCGAAATGTGTGATCCTTCACCCATCTAATAAAGGCTGTGATAATGTATTATAAACCTCGTTGCTCGTGTAAACCTCTTAGAATGGACTCTAAATTTAACATCGCTTCTTATGATTATATAAAAAAACACGTACAAAAATGCAACTATGAATCTCCGTATCACCTATGGCAGTTAGAAGTCTTTGTCTGTTGCACCATTCAGCCGACATGTTACTCAAATTATGGCATGCTACTTGGCCGGCTTACCACGTGTACATCAAAGACAAGTGGTCGGTAACCTTGATTAATGTCTAGAGTCCCAAATATTAAAATGGATACGCATGGCTTATGATCATAATCTGTGCCTGAAATTGTATCGTATTAGCTACTCACGGGAGTAGCAATCCACGGTCATCAGGATACTAAACATAGAATAAGCAGTTGCTACACATCATACGTATTGTCACGGCGAAACGACTACGAGATCAATGTTTTGTAGGGCAGCCTTAGTGTCACTAGTTAGCAGCATTATACCAGCCCTTACCGAATGCGATTTGTTCGATTATCTAACAAATCAATTATCTACCTAACTTGTAAGTGTTGACAACAAAACGCGAATCAGAAAGACTAAGTTAATTAGTAATGCGCTCTGATAAGCAGTATGTTCGAATAAAACAAAAGGTTAAGATTATTCATGGGAAAGATAATAGAACTCCTGATAGCTGTTATGGCTGTGGTACTGGTTCAGGGAATTTACGTGTAGACAGCACAAAGAAAGAGCGCAAAATTGCGTTCGAGACAGCCGGTATATGTACCCGTTAGAACAAAATCACTGGATGGCGCATTATAGTTTTGTCGCACACAGTGACCAAGTACACATACAAATGATAGTATTGACAGTATTACAACTCATCCTGACCATCAAATGCATGCGGCTTCAGTGATCATGTCAGCTACTGCTTGATTAGATAAGTGCGAGTCACTCTTCTAGAACTTCATACAACAGTTTGAGATTAGTCAATTTAATCAAACTCCAACCAACTTACCATTAGTGCGGACTTGACCTGCGCCTGAGATGTACCACAGCTCTGCATGGTAAGTACTGACCACCGGATAGTGAAATGAGAAACATTTTTCTGTTATTTGATGCGAGAAATCATCTGAACAGCATCGACGAGCAGTGTACGAGAGCGGAAAACATGCTGTTTGACAGCATTTACCGAAACTGTCAGGGGAATTTATGGCTATGAAATAAACCGGCTATCAAGGTGAGTAAATTCTGACTCAGTTGGTACGATGTGCCTGATAAACCCCGTGCGATTACATGGCATATCTCCTTTTTTGAATTGGCGCCACCTTTATTCTGTGTTTATCAGGAGTTTCAGTCTTTGACTTCTGCTTTTGATTCTGTTGGTAATTATATATTATTTCGACCCAAGTCTGTGTTCTGCTTTCCACGTCCTGTCCAGCGTGCTTGATATATTTATAATTGTCTGTGCTGTTATATTACAGCCTCCTTCAACCCACCAAGTTGGTAAGATTGGCGGGGAAGTGCGATGAAATCACTCAAAAACTCCTAGTTTATTTTAACCATGTCCTTTTCTCGCATTAAATCTAATGAATTTCCAAGCTCTTTTGTTCACCTGGAAAATAATTTTGCCTGCCAAAGTCTTTGAGGAAGTATGGAAGTAACTCCAAACCTTGTAATCAATACTGTTTTACCACCCCTTCTCAAGGTCGTGCGTATGGACATCAAGGTTAACATCGATGGAGTTCTTAGGGAAGTGTGTGGAGTTACAGAGGGCACAACTTGCGAGGAAGTAATATTTAAACTTGCCCAAGTTGCTAGCTTGCCTGGTTTCTATACTTTAGTTGCAAGCATTAGAGAAGAAGAGGTCACACTGTCGCCTGATGAGAGGATTATAAACTTCATCAAGGAGTAGGTCAATTATAATTCTCTATCACATGATTTTTCATTATCTTAAGTCACAATGCTTATTAATTGGTTGTCTACTTTTCCCAGCAATTTTTGTGAAGATTGAAGCTTACAACTTACACCATAATACAACTAGCACCCTACTTCATTGCAATTTAGGTTCAAAATTTATACTAAGAATAATAGGGACTATAAAAAAGGGTTTTGGGAAGTTCGTGAAGAACTCAGTTACAGAATAGCATTCATTGAATGACTTTAATTGGCCAACCTGAATGAACGAATGTTAAAACTTAAATTTGTTAATAAATTGTAAACTTGAGTGTATTGACTGAATAACGGGATAATTTCCTTTAATCTAACCCTAATCTAAGTCTAATACTAATCTAACCCTTAGCCATGACTCAAAACTAAACCTAACAAAATTGTAAAATAAGAGTAGCAGCAAACTGACAACAAAAGTCACTGCATTTATGGTTGGTTACGTTAGTCATTTTTGGTGGTGGCTGCTCTTCTGTAACTTCAATCTCCCAAGGCCTTACACAAGATTTCCAACGTGTGTACAGTCTGTTTTCTGTATGTGCCCACAGATGCCTAAAAAGCATCGAAATTTCTTGTTGGCCGGGGAACTGAAAAATCCAGTCGGCATTTCTGAGTTTACACCTCTATATTATCAACTATGCGCGTGACAACAGGAGGATGCAATTGCCCAAATGTTGTCATTAAAGATTCTGACACAAATGACCGCAATATTATAAAGGCTTTGCTGAATAGTGGTATATCAAAGAAGTAAATAAACGTATAATTGGTACATCTTAAGTTATCTAAGAGTGGATTTTAAAATATAGATAAAAATGTACAAGGGGATCACAGCTGGATGAAGGAGTTTGAAGTCATGGTAAACAAGGAGTGGTTGCTGAAATCCGCTTATTCGATAGGTGTACGGGTTGTGTATCTAGACTGCTCTAGTGCTGTATGTCCCTGCTTTCATGTGGATGTTGACGTAGGCGCAAATATGAATAAATGAGTTTGATTGGTAGTAAAAGTATCCCGGTCAAGCACATCTAAATGATGGGTATTTAGTTTCGATTTCTTTGAAAATTCATGCAAAATAAAATGTTAAACCTGAGAAAAAGTTCATCAAAAGGTTGTTGATTATTCTAACTTCTATTCAGATTCAGATCATAAGGATAGAAGGTTCTTGTTGCCTATGTTAATCCTCGCGATATATATATCTCCGCAGACATCCAGTTTCTCTTTGAAAGCGTTCACCGATGGAGCTGTTACTACTGAATCAGGTAAGGAGTTCCAGTCGTTGACCACTCTGTGAGAGAATCTAAACTCCAAACGTATTTTATTCGACCTTGGTGTGAGCACCTTCTTCTGGTGACCCCGTAAATGTATCCTAGAGGTAGAGAAAAGGTTTGAAAGGTCAATCCCTAAATCACCCTTGAATATACGGTAAGCCAAAATTAAGTCGCCTCTCCTCCTTCGATATGATAATGGGAAGAGATTTAAATGCTCCATCCTCTTATCATAAGGAAGGTGTGAGATACCACTAACTAATTTCGTTCCTACCCTATGTACTCTTTCCAGGGTATGTGCCTCCTTTTTGAAGCATGGACTCGCCGCTTGTACGCAGCACTCTAGATGAGGCCTGACATATGTTGCATAGAGTACTTGGAACATACCCTCGTCTAATCGTTCGAAAGCTCTTCGAAGTGGCCATAGCATTCGAAAAGCCTTAGCTGCGGCTCAATTACAGTTTGCCGTTGTTTCTAAGTCATGGCTAACAATAATTCCCAAGTCCTTTTGTTCCCTAACATCTGACAGTTCTGTGTCCCCCATGGAGTACGACGTGTAAGACTTCTGACCTAGGTGTATCACCGCGCTTTTCTTGGAATTAATTTCCATACTCCAAAGGTTAGCCCATTCAGTTAATTTGTCTGGATCGTTTTGTAGTACCAACCTATCATCGCTACTATTTACGGTTTTCCATATCTTAATATCGTCCGCAAATAGTAAGGAAGATGAGGTAAGAATTTTCGGCACTTCATTTACGTATAATAAGAATAGCAGGAGGCCAAGTACCGTTCCCTGAGGTACTCCACTTAGTACTG
Source organism: Trichobilharzia szidati (assembly GCA_944472155.2). Lineage (NCBI taxonomy): Eukaryota > Metazoa > Platyhelminthes > Trematoda > Strigeidida > Schistosomatidae > Trichobilharzia > Trichobilharzia szidati. Next base: position 80,462,494 of record OX235274.1, read on the forward strand.
CTTTCCACCCTGACAGTACACCATTAACCCTTACCTTCTGCCTTCTATCCATCAAGTAGTCTTTTGAATATTTAGCGAGAATTCATTTTAATCTGTGTTTCACTTAGTTAGGTGCCTGTCATTTGTTTGGGATCCTTTGTAGTCTAGACGTACGTGTTTTTAATAAAAAGAACAAGATAATCATCCTTTATGTCGTGTTCACTTGGGGTCGACAAATAAATTATTTGCCAACGCCTTTGGTAGCCACAGAAATAGGATATTTGAGAGAACCGTTCTAAATTTACATCAGGTTCTCATTCAACTTACAGTTGATTGACCTTCACAGCAGCCCACACAGAAATAGAAACACTTCATTCTTATTAACTTCAGACACTCAGTGAACTGGTCAAGAAGTTGAGTTAGTTTAGCTTCATTCTTCCTAGGTCTTCCTTCAATATGTAAGAAACGTCCACTGAAACAGCATTTGAAATCTATTATAGCCTTATGTCACAAGTTTTCACTGGTTCACAGTCATTGCCTTAGATTGGCTCTTAGTTCCACAGTAATTAAGTTGGAACTGTTCAATGGCAAAATAAATAAACAGGTTCCATAATTTTCCACACATGGGTTTTTAGCCTGTCTATTGATTCGGAGACGGTAGATTGTGGATCAGTAAAGAATAAATTAAAACGTAGCTAGCTCCTTGAGTTTAATTAATTCCGAACTAGTCTCAATTAATCGATTTAAGGTTGTGAGACTTTCTGTGAATGGGTGTAATCATGTATTTGTTCTCACATTCATGATCAATGAATTCATCTGATTCAGTATTTGGATGATTCTGACACGAGTTAGATATTTTCGACTGTACCTCTTAATGTAAGGTCAATCTGGCAGAACCATTCATCAAATAACTTATCACTATCACTTTTATCTGACTTCTCTTATGTATAGATTAACATGATCAACTGTGCTTATGAATATTCATGTCTTTTGTGAAAAATGTATGTGAAATCGTTTTTGCAGCTAAAAAATTGTGGTTGCCTCTTCGATGAACTACATATTTTGTCTTTTCATAAATACTTGAATGGGGATTGTTTATGAATTTGTGAAATCCAACAGACATGTTAGTTACCTGCGAACTTAAAGAAATACTAACCCTATTCTTTAAATTTTCAGAACCAAAGAAAATCCTGCTAATATATGCTTTATTCTTCGTCGATTGGAGGCTGTCTCTCCATTTTCTTCAAAAAATCCTAAAGACTATCCCCCTGTTCCTAGTCATCAGTCAACAAATCGTTCTCATCCTCAAAGTGCGCGTAGTGCTTCTCGTAGATCTAATGTACAACCGTCGTCCGAAAACCAAGATTTGTACTCTAGCACTCCATCAACTTTAACAACCCCAGTTCACCAGTATGTTGGCTCTACGAAACAACTACGAAATTACTACAACGATACTACTCGAGAAGCAATTAATTCTCAGCTGACAGCAAATTCAATCAATAGTGAACAAGCCTATCATGGTAAGTCTCTCTTTTGTGTTCAGGCATGAAGTCCGAACGGGGAGAATATCTGTTCATAATGTTTCAACGCATTTTGATTAAAATTCAATAATTGCATAGCCAGTGTATACAGTGAAATAATAAAATTTAGTAGCAAAGTCACTCAGTTAGCTATACCGAGTCACAAAAACTTTAAGGTATCCTTCAAGTATAACAAGTATCTCCGTTTGCCTTCGTTTCATTAGCAAAAGGATTTACGGGAAGTTGATAACACAGTCCTGCTGCTTAGAGTAAAGGACTCTCAAATACGAATTCACATTATAAAATCGATCTTAATTTTCTCTTAAAATGCCTTAGTAAATGGCTTCAAGGAAATGTGATTTGATTTGGATGGTTAGATTTCCAGGTTGATAAAAACTTCCAAGCTAATCCAATTACTTTGGAAATTATCTCTAAAAGAGACATCGTGAAAATCTCTGTGGTCACTCAAATCCTATAGTTCCTCCTCAACAGGAAACCAAAATTGGTTGAAGGCTAAATTAGTCGATGTAGCTCATCAATTCCATAATGCAGATAGAAAAGAAAAAAAGCATCTTAACTCTGAGGCATTTCAAAGCACAAAAAGAAAATAAGTAGTAGATCTAACATTATTATTCTGAAATCTGACAATGGATTATGTGTGGTTGTAGTGGATAAATGTGACTGTAAAACTAAAGTGTCATCCATTCTTGATGACAAAGGAAAATTCAGGACGGATACTCCCATCTGATGATATCAGAAAATCAGGGGGAAAAGTAACATCTATTCTAGTAGAACTTTGTAGCATGAATATTATTGGTAAAGAAGAGTTTAATTCTATCAAATCCATGGTATTGGACTTTCCAAACATTTATGGATTAGCGTAGATTTACGGAAATGACAATATGTTACTCCCGATTCTATCAATGTTTCATTCTCGTCAGCTAGCATTTTAAGCCCACTGCGCAACAAATTATGTAAGACACATTTGAAGTTGCTGACATAAAGATATTCTGTTTTGATGTTTACTTTTTGTTTACTAACGTAGTTTTAATTAAGACTGTTGATATTCTTTGTGATTACATATCCACTATTTGTTTTTCATTCGCTTTTCTTCTAATACATTTGAAAAATTATCTTTACGTATCGATAACCTCCATTTCACTTTTGAAGTTGAGCACTGTCGACAGGTAGATGACGTTGCTATGGGGAGACAATGAAGAGCATTGTATTACGTTGAAAATCTATCTGGTAAATTGATTCCTAAGTTGCCCTTTTTATAGGAAATGATGTCATCGTAATATGCGATAAATATGAAGATTGTTATTTGCCTACTGGATAGAATCAACTCTGTCCAAAATTACATCAACCTTAAACTTGGGAAAGACAGCTACACACTTTTGGGTCGGAGGGAGGATGGTTCAATGAAGCGATCAATCTATACAAAACCTACTTGGACAGGACAGTATATAAATTTTCACAGTGTCTGTCTAGTGCAACGCAAAAGAGGCTTAGTTAAATGCGTATTTAAGAGATTAAGCGTATCTATACAGCGACATGTGGTGAGAATAAAATGTTGATTGATACACTTGTCCAAAACGAAATCCTTTGAAGTTTTTGAATCAATGTAGAAGACAGTTAAGTTCAAAGCCTACGGTTCACTCTCTCCCGAAGAAAAATGTCCGTATTACATTACTTAACAATGAGGATGATTTTAAGGCCGACTAAATTACGTCATTCTCAAAACTTACTACGCAACCTGGCTTATAATTATTGAAAAAAAACCGAAAGCATGCTCCACCACGAACTTCAACGTTGTACAAGTGATTACGTCACATCCCGTATTGTATACCAATTTATATGTGTGTGGACACATTCACAGGGAAAAGTAATTGCGTCTTGCATGTTAGGATGGGGAATACGTAAGTGAATGACCTGAGAAACTACTCAAAAACCTCGATAAATACAGGCGGAAGACTGCCAGCCTCATATACAGTAGAACACATTATTTGTATGAATCGTAAAATTAATATCGAAACAACTTTCAGTGCCTGTAAAAACCGTCATGGGCACATTCTAAAGCTCGCGGAGGCGATAGCTATCCGTAAAATAAGGCTCTATGTATGTGCAGAAACAATCTATTGTCTTATCTGGGTGTATTTTCAGTAGTATTGTAAATCAAGATCTCAAATCCCTTACTACTTAGTGTATCTTAAATGACCTTCCATTTGTTCATTTTCCATATAAATTGAATTGACAAGTAAGTGTGTGATCAGGCTATTCGAAATGCATTGCGCAAATACATTACATTTTTCAGATGAAATGTATTTTAATAACTCTATTCAAATTTATTGTTGTATGTGTCTACTACTAATGAGTAGTTAAAATGTTTTTGTGAAAATCATACGATTCTTACTAGTTTGTTGTGTGAAAATAGTCAGCTAATAAGTCTCACCAAAAACACAATGCATGTCATTTGCAGGTTATAAAAATCACTGACAAAACACCGTAAAATAGCCCAAAGTTGATTACCGTGATAGTGGAATTACATCTGTTTTTTTTGCCTTACAAATTTTGAATGTACCAGCATGCATGTTAACTGTTCATCTATTTAACTATTTACATTTCGAAACAATTAGTTCCTTTTATATATTTTGACAAAGCAATAGAAAGAGGTAATTTATTTGAATCGAGTAATGTATTCGCGCAGCACATTTTTAACCATCTGATCCAACATGTACTTGTTACAGGAGTTTATGTGGAGAATATAGTAAGGCATTAAGAGATGAGAGAATAAACAAGGGTCAAGTTAAGTGGCTAAATTAAAGGGTAAAATAATGAAAATCAATTAACCAAAGAAGGAGAAGGTTTAATGTGATTAGAAATCGGTTTAAACTTCCTAATCTCTAAAGCTTCCACAAATTTAGGATATGCCCTTTCACTTAAACTTGAAAATTTTCAAACCAACTAAAGGAATTCTCATGGATGATTCAATATCACGATTTATCGTGGAAGAGGTTAAAGTAAGCCATCATCGTAGTACTGAAGCTGAAAATTTAGATTCGTAATGCCAGTAACAATACTTTTACAATCTTTGGAACAAATAGTTTGAAAATAACATTTATCCCTCATCATCAATCAAAACTCTAAATGCATCGATCTCACAAAAAAAGGTAGAACAAAATAACTGAGTAACTTTCTTATATCTTCTTAAAGGCATAAATAAAAAAAACAACAACAACTGAACTTCAATCAACTCAAATGTTTAGAAAGGTAATGCATTCAAATCCAATGTTAAATGAAAACTTAATGGCTCATTAGAAGAGAGTTGCAGTAGGTACATGTGTACTCAAATTTGTCAGCATACGGCAGTTGATGTCTCTTTTTAAATGGGTTAATTGAAATTTACCAAATAAGTATACAATGTGATTGGTTCTAGCTAGTGATTGCTGAAATGTACGAAACCGATGTTTAGATATTACTACTAGTATGAGATCTAGACAAATATCACGACTCATCGCTACATGACTAAGAAAAAGTACCTCTGCAAAGTGACAAGAAACAATGGTTATCTTGACACAATTTCATCTTATGGTACCGAATCAAGTATCAAAGAGTTAGGCTAACTAAAAGAAATGGGTTATGAAAATGTCTAATGCTACTTTAGCTGTTTGGCATTTTTGTAGCACATAAAACAACTACATCACTACACAGTATCTTGTGTAAACCAAATAAATCCGTCGCATAAAGAAGACAAGATAATAAATATTATGTGCCAAATGAATTGTAAGAACTTTATTGGTCAGTTTAGTCATTGGACAACACGAAAGCTTTATGAGCATCAACTAACAGGGAAACAATTGAGTAATTACTCATCTCCCCTTAGTTTGTGTCGTTATAAGTGTGAAGTTTGACAACTTGAAGTATATTTCAGTAATGCCGACTTTTACTTTGAGAATATCTCTCTACTAGTTTATTGAAAAGGATAAACATTGTATATGACTTAGGATTGTGTATGCATGTTGGCTTCCCCATAATTGATGGTCATTTTTCAGTACAACTCATATATTGTTGTCGTATAAATCTTCAGAGAAAAAATTCGCATTTGAATTGAATGAATTGACTTATCCATCCGTAAGTATCCAAGTTCTTCCATTTTGAAATTTTATACAATTAACTTTCAATTTTGTAATATTTTTCTAAGTACTTAAAGTCTTTAAAGTATGCTAATGATTTTATCTTAAATGTAAACTTCTCTGGAGAAAAAAAAAAGAGATTTAGGCCACCCTAATGTTGTTTTGTTTTGTTTCTGTCTATCTGTCTGATCACTCCTTATAGATGTTGATCAATATAATCAACTTAAAGATCAGTTGGCATATCAAGAACAACAGGTTGAACTCAATCGAATACGATTACTACGTTTAGATAAAGGTAATGCTTAATGGTTGTACATTTTTGAATTGTAACACCTATATTTCGGCTGTTATTATTATTATTACTATTATGTGCGGAAATTGAAATAAAGGTGAAAGATGTGTGTAGCATCTCCTACACTTATTGGAGTAATTTTCGTGGAACAGTGAAAATCATGAATAGGTAAAAGTTGGAATTCATAGGCCATTCTGTCGGGTTCCAGTGGTTGGATGGTCTACGAGCTTGCCTTGTAATCGAAACGTACTGGTTTCGAATCCTGGTGGGTGCGTACTGATGAAGAGTCCCCATCTAGAGCGAAACAACTGTCCAGTACTCCATGGTTTTCCAATGATTCCCAAGTTTGACCATAAGTGACTAGATAGAAAATGTTAAATCAATTCGTAGAAATATCGATCTTTGATTTATATGATGGGTGAGGATTGTTTTTCCCATCCTGAGCTATCAGGTACTCCACAAAGTAACACCCGGGTGTCTTGCCATTAATTACCGTTTATTGACTAATTCGTTTTATAATACGTCTAAGGTATTACAGCAATACGTAAAAACCTAACCAAACAACGAATATGAAATTTATTAGATTGAATAGTTTTATCATTGGGAACATAACTGTGCTTCCTCATGTTAATATCACATTGAAGCAGAACATTGAATGTTAGTGAAATCTGTTATATACCGTGGAGTTGTTGTTCCCTAGTCTAAGCTCTCGAATTTGAACCAGTAGACGACTAATTCAAACCCTGTTCTGTGTAGGATGGTTTACGCAGAGCCAATTAGTATTATTAGTAGTATCCCCAATAAATGTTACTTAGTGACAAGTTTATGCTAAAGATTTTTCAGTTTCTGTTATTTCATTATAAAAGTTAATGACTGTAAACATTAAAACATAAGTAAGAAACACTGATAAAGTTTCAAACTTCATACTTAATGCTAAAAATTTAGTTGAAAAACCACCTTAATGTTATGTGAAATTGAAGAACTTACCGAAACACAAATTTTAAGTTAATTATCTTTTTAAATCGATTATCTCCTAACTCAGTTACCAATATAACACAGTAAATTTGATTTTGGTTTATTGACTGTTCAAGCTATAATAGTAAAAAAATCTGTATAAAAATACTCAGTGCAACAGATGATACTTTGGTGTCGTAGCTTCATTTTACCTAATCTACAAGTACTCACAATAATATGAATTTACATTTAAGTTTAACATATCCTCAAGACAGATGTTTGCGTTCTATCTCCTGTGTTAAGTAGTATAACATATTGAGTATTATTGAGGTTCACTGTAGGAGTGTTAGATAAGAAGGGCAATTCAGTCAATGAGGTTATGAAGCTATATCGATTGAGTTGGCTAGAATACGTGTTATGCATGCTGAGTCATTGCCTTCCTCATCGAGCGATCTTAGCTGATCTAGGATCAGGTTAAAAAAGAAAGAGGTAGTGTCAAAGCAAAATATGATATCAGGCCACGTGAAGTCTTTGACTGTTGGCTTGAATCACTTTTGTTGGTGGCACAGTAATAGAATGCTCACCAACCATGCATGTGGTTCGGGGTTTGATCCCCGGCCGATGCACTCGTTTACGTTACTAAGCCAGTAATAAGACTGGTAAAGAGGGAAGGTTGAGCATGAGGCTAGCAACCCTATCCCGTAAAAATAAATAAACACCATTACTACCGAAACTTCAAGCCTCTAGCTTGAAGCCCTATGTTCCATTGGGAACATAAAGGAATAAAATAATTTAAAAAATTGAATCACTTTTGAAGGTGCAGACTACTTGACTTCTGTTGTAGAAACGCTAAGAACCAACAGCTAGAAAGACTATTGATGGTGACAATGACTCCAAAACGTTCTCAATGGTGCAGATTCATTTACTCTTTATGAACTAGTAGATGCATCAAATTCTCGTTATCCTCCATATGCACATTCTTTTTCCCATAGATTTCTGTTCATTAAAGTTATTTTGAATTTATTTTCTATACCTTTATGTGCTATGTGAAGAGTGTGGCAACTTAGACTGCTCCACTTCTGTGCAACATTCTATGTTGCAGCTCAGTCAAGTCAACATTTTCTCACAGACACTGAGAAGTCTTCGCTAAAGTTGTTAACACAGAGATTGTCAGATACTGAATATTATTAATAATTCGTGTAAAACATTATGTCATATTTCGGGCTTTTCATTGGCGTACTAGACGCAAACGTGGTACTTACTGTATAGGTAGGTGTTTCTTAAGAAAAGTGAGATAAACCAACTGTTTTTACACAAATAAATAGGATATTCTACTTTTAAAGGAGTTCAACTAAATAGGGGAACTGTATGATTAATATTGACCATCATCTGCACAACAAATATTCATCGCCATTCGTAAGTTATATGGAAAAGTTCAACAATAGTGTCCCTAGGAATGCAAACGTACGAATGATCTTGAGCCGACCAATCATAAAAATGAGGAATTTTTTGCACAAAAATTGACGTATATTTACAAGAAAATGCATGAAAACACATTAAACAGGGTATCTTTCTCTGACATGACTTAAAAATACATCCCAGTTATAATGAGGAGTATCAGTTGCTAAGTTAGACTAGTTTCTGCACATGTATTCACCGAGGTGACTGAAGATGAGTTGTTTTTGTGAATCATTTGTCTCTCTTATCTTCATGACATCAACTCTAAATCTATCCCTAATCGTAACCCTAACCCATAATCCTAATGAGCTATTAACACATTGTCCAAACAGTACTTAAAAACGACTAGTATGCGTTCAAGGTCATCGGAGCGTTCGCACTCCTGGGACGCTATTGTTAAACTTCGCCAGTTATATCTTCAAGTATCTTCATACATATATTTTAATTTAGGGTGTTAAATACACACAATAAGCTTGTACACACAACTAATGAGAAATACAATGAAATATATAATAGAACTATTGTTTGCTTGATTGTTTTTTAAAAAAAAGTCATTTGTTATTATTTTGTTTACACAAAGTGAATCATATGTGTGTGTGTATCAAATTCTACTGATATTAAAACAGTTTACTGAAAAATGACAATAACAATCCTCACAGTTGACTGATTATTTATTTATTTATTATCAAAGTCGTAGCTCTTATCTTTATGTGTTCTGATTTACTCGCATTTTGACCATCTTACTACCCTGTTCTCTAGTCCACTGATGACGTAGATAATAAATTTAAATACATTTTATTCAAAAAAAAATTATGAACGCTGTAAAATGATTTTCTTTTCTAGAGTAAGTAGTAGTATATCGGTTGTTGATTTTACCAACAAACTATGTTCTCATAAAATTTATTAATAGGATTTTTATTGCTCACCAGCATTAGGGTATAATTCATCACATATATTAAGCCTTGCTTACAGCTCTTATCCTTTCTGAATGACTATTGGATTACTACTACTTTCTATGTTGTTATTTTCATCTTTTAATTATTATCCAATGAGTGAACTGCATATGTATTTATATTCTACCTGTCTAATATGCGGGGACAGTCACATCCGACGAACAGACAATAATAGCCTATATGTATATATACATTATGCTAAGTGTTGTAATTTCGCAATGGAATAGAACAAAATAATTCCGCCTACGCAATTATATTTTGTCTTCATTTTAATATTCACATGTGTTGTGTGCACAGGCTAAAAGTAAGAGAAACTGCGCTTAGTCATCCCTGTTCGTCATCATAAATTAACTTAGTAATGACCTTGATTAGTTTTATCAAGGTTACAAGCTACTGCTAAAAATTAATACATGCCTCTCTGGTTGATGATTTATTGACAATATGTAGATTGACTGACCTACGTTTCAACGTGTTACCCATCTGTTCATATTTTTGCTACTATAACGGCATACGAAAAAAAATGCACTTTGATACCTCTGAGTTAAATATTATGGTAACGAAATACCAGTAATGGGTATATTGTTTATCGTACTTTTGTCAGACAATATCGCCTTACTGTGCGATAGCACGCAGGCTGCCCAAATCGCACTTAATCAGTTGGCGATCAGTGTCTGTAAGTATGGTATGTGCTTTGCACCGTCTAAGTGCAAAGTACTGTTACAAGATTGGCAGGAGCCTGTACCTACACTCACTCTTGCGGGTGAACCGCTTGATGTTGTTGATAAGTTTGTGTATCTGGGTAGTTGTGTGAGTGCTGGTGGAGGAGGGGTGACGGATGAGATTTCCAACCGTATAATGAAGGCTAGGGTGGCATACATCAACTTGAGCCACCTCTGGCGCCGTCGTGACGTTAACCCGGCTGTCAAAGGTCTGGTATACATTGCTTTGGTGCGGGCTGTCTTGCTCTACCCCTGTGAAACCTGGCCTCTCCGAGCTGAGGATGTGCGGCGACTCTGCGTGTTCGATCATCACTGTCTCCACAGGATTGCTTGCTTTCGATGGCATCATCGCGTGAGTAATTCTGAGGTTCGGCGGCGTGTGTTTGAACACATTGGAGATCACCATTCATTGAGTGTTGTCATCTGGAAACACCGGCTCCGGTGGCTTGGACATGTGCTGCGAATGTCATCCCAGAGGCTTCCGTACAGGTCTCTGTTCGCTAGCCCTGGCACGGGATGGAAAAGGTGGAGGGGTGGTCAGTCCATGATGTGGCGTCATGGGATGAAAGATTTTTGTGCTAGATTAGCATCAGTTGGTGTGTCACGACTCCCTGGTTGGGGTCCGCGAGATAGCTCGAATCGATGGTTCGAAACGTTATCGATATGGCCAAGAATCGTAATCAGTGGCGAACGTGTTGCGATTTCCTTCTTTCTTCCCTTCCTGATGATAGTTAACGAATACTGTTTGAACTTGTTAAACATGACTGTTTTCCTTCCAGATGAAGTTCTTTATCTATTTTCTACTTATATTTTTACTTTTAATCTTTGTTGTTTTATTATTATTGTGTGGCGCATCTTTCTTGGTGCCATATTGTACCAAGTTTTTTCTTCTGCGTTTAAATAAATAAATAACTTTTGTCAGACTTTAGAACAGAAGCCCAAATTACAATTGAGATTGCGTTAATGAAGGGAGTTTATCTGAGAAACCGTGATATACTTACGGAATAAATCTGATCACACGTTTACTAATCGATTCAATTTATATGAAAAAAAAATGGGAGATCAAATAAAATAAACAAATAATAAAGAAATTAAGAGTACGGAGAATAATAACATACTATTCTTAGTAATAATAACCAGATAAGAATTACCAAGACAGGCTATGTTACTAAGATTAGTGTCAACTCTCATCTTCCTCACTCTCAAATCCTTCATCATTTCTTTATTTTATTTGATATTTCATTTTTTTATATCATTTGAATTGACAGGTGAACGTGTGGTCAGATTGTTCAAAATGTACTACGGAAATACCACATCTTTTTCAGATGATAGACTCCATATTTTAATAGCACTATCTATCTAAATTTATTAAAGGGACTAACTGTTATAAATTGCAGTTCATAAGAGACAATTACATGCCACCTGGGAGGATGAAAATCACCGGTAAATGTGTGGATGAAGTAAAAATTATCTTAATTCCCACTGAAAGTTGTAAGTGTGGCGTATAGACTACTGCGTTTTAACAAAATTTAAATCAATTAACGGGCCTGTGAAGCTCTATCGATTTAGATGATTAGAACACACGTGTTACGCATGCCGAGCCATTGTCTTCCTCGTCGTGCAATCTTAGGTGACAGGTTGGAAAAGAGTTAGGCATGGTCACACCTAACTCTGGCCGTTGATTTGAGCCACGTGGGGGTATGTGTATACTGTTTGATTGGAATTCTCAAGACGCTAAGAACTAATGACTTAAGACTGTTAGTGGTATGATCCCAAATCATTCTCAGTGGCACAGATGTGTTCACTCTTTGCAGTCGCCTAGATCTATTCAATCCTCATGTTCCTCTATGTAATTATTCTTTCTCCCCTAGGTTTCTACCGATTATAGTTCTTTTGAAGTGGCACCTTGAACTGTCGCGCTTCTATGCAAAGCTCTACTTTGAAACTCGGTCAGTCAGTTAGTAAGACATACAAAGCAAAATATTCAGTTTAGGAATGAATAATTGATCGAGTCACTATGATTCTATGCAAAGCTTTGCATTGGGCGTTCCAGTCCCCTTGGTTTTCGACGCACCATCACTAATATAACTTTCAGAGGTAATCAGAAGGTTGATTTTGATTAACTATTTATTAAGCCATATATTGTTAAAGCAGTTACTGATGCTAACACTAATCGTAAGATAATTTTTGTTAAAATCTAATTGTAAACTTTTTTCATATGCATATTTCCAGCTTAAATGAATCTAAGTATTGTCAACTAACAAAATAATTTCTTTTTGCTTTAGAAATAAATCATTTAGAACAATCCGCTCGACTAGGCGGAAAAGATGGTTATACATCACCTGAACTATTAAGTGGATCTGCTGTTGGTCCAGTTGCAGAACTGGCTCAGTTAGCTGCTACACCTTGGTCACAATTATTGGATACAAATCGAGCAAGACAACGTGAATTATTGTCAGAATGTGAACGACACAAAATAGCTATTGATCAAGTGGATAATCATCTAGCGAAAACAAAGTACGTTTGCGAGTATTGCATTTATATGAGATACTCTTTTTTTTTCTAATTCCTGTACGTTCTCAGTGTGGAACATAGGGCTTCAAACTAGAGGCTTGAAGTTTCGGTAGCAGTGGTGCTTGTTTTCACAGGATGGGGTTGCTAGCCCCATGCCCAACATGCCCTCTTTACCAGTCTAGTGAGGTTTGGGAGTGCGTCGGTGGCCGGGGATCAAATCCCGGACCACGTGGGTGGTTGACGAGCATTCTACTGTTGTGCCACTGACGCATATGAGATACTAACTGATGAATATTAATGTTGAATTTACTTGTGTGAATAGACAACTATTGGCTTTAAGTGTTCAGTTTCTTTAATTGTGTACTAAATTCTTGTTAATACTATTGCGCTAAAGGGTAATGAATATCAATAAAATATGCAGTGTCTGTTGGTTAGATACTAACAGAAAGCAGTCAGTTGGTAAAAAACCTTAAAATTAGATTTCGTTCTTGTCAGTATTCATCAACATGATAATGCATAATAATAGCTTTATTCTAGACAAATTGTCCGCATAATATACAAATTTCTCAGCGTAATTGATTGCATAATGTCTTCACTTTGTCCAGGATCTTCAAGTAAAATAGTAATCCGTAGTACATCACGTGATGCAATACTATTCGATCTGTAGCATAAACCTATCCCTAATGATATTTTCCCTCAAGAAATGGACAGCAGCAGGCTGAAAGTCAAATAAAGATATGCCTGAGTACATTTTACGACCTAAGAACATAAGTGAATGAAAAATTCCGTCAACCTAGTTTGGGACTCTTCATCAGTACGCACCCACCTCCAGGGGTCGAAACCACAGGACCTTCTGGTTACAAGGCGAGCTAGCTCGTATACCATTAAGCCACTGGGACCTGATCTAATGGCTAGCCCATGAATTCTAACTTCTACCAATTCATGACATAGCACGACCATTTTGCAATGTCTTCTTCGATGAGTTACTGCCTCACCTTCAACCTGCTGCATCCTATTGGTCATGGCTTCGCACTAGAACCCCAAGTAACTGCCTGAATAGAGGGCCAGTAGCTAATGGGCATCAGATTAATTTCCAAGTATTGGTTTTGTAGGGATTTTGTTTGATTGGCTGGATGATTTCATCATGAGCTGACATCAGTTAGAGAACCATTGGAAAACCTTGGAGTACTGGACAAGCTAGCTAGCTGTTTTGTCAGCCTAGTTTGGGACTCTTTTTTATTGGAAAGATGATGGAATATGGAAACAAAAATCTAAATAGTAAGAGAATTTACAAGTCATTTTTACCTCGATATAATGATAAAAGAACAAAATTAAACAAAATAATATAATTTACAAAATACCATGCAATGACTGTGAGTTAGGTGAACTACATAGGTCAAACTAGTAGATCAAGAGTAGTGAGATTATCAGAACAGAAATAGAAATAGAGAAAATTTGACGCATCATGTTTGATGGAAATTCAGATTGTCCAGTGGTTCAAGCAGGTTCTCCAAAAAGAGCAAGCATCTATTCTACTATATCAAGAAAAGCGACCTACCTAGAACATTTAATTTAAAGCTGTTGAGTAGTGTAATTATAGATGTTAACAATAATTTGCTTTACATTCACTAAGCGTCTAGATGGAAGTTGGATTCACAAGTACTATCAAGTCAACAAATACATTGATATCATCTCTGTATTTAAACCCTAGCGTCGGTGGCATGGCGGTTAAGACGCTCGCTGACCATGCACATGGTCCGCGGTTCGATCCCCGGCCGACGAACTCCTTTACCTCGCTAAGCCAGAAATAATGCTGGTGAAGAGGAAAGGTTGGGCATGAGGCTAGCAACCCCATCCTGTAAAATAAACACTGCTACAGAAACTTCAAGCCACTAGCTTGAAGCCCTATGTTCCACTGGGGACGCGAAGGAAAAAAATCAATACTAAAAGGTGGTAACTCCATGGTTTCTAATATATCCGCCAATTCATGATTTTGGTAGAAGTTAGAATTCATGAGCCATTGAATTGGGCCCCAGTGGCTGAATGGTCCAGGAGCTTGCCATGCAACCGGAAAGTCCTGGGTTCGAACCCCCGTGGGTGTGTACTGCCGATGAGTGGCAAACTAGGACGAAATAGCTGTCCAGTACTCTCTGGTTTTCACTGGTCCTCTAACTGATATCAATCCGTAGTCAAACTTGAAACAAACCAAATCTCTACTAACTAACTCTTGAAAATGATAATTGTTGAAAATATTCACTGCACATACAAATTAAGTTGAAGAAGGAGAATTATTTTGGTAAAAGTACATGGATTATGCTTGTCGTTTTATTCAACTGAACTAAATTCACTTATTTCCCGGCAAATAATAAACCAGCACAGAATAATCGATGCTTTTCCGTTGGAATTTTCAAAATGTGTGGAAACTCACTGTTTTGTAATGGTTCTTCAATACAACCTCAAGTTTGAACTTATTACGGTAGCCGTAGGGTTGTGTAATTATCGAAGAAAAGCATGTGGATTTAGCGATGACCTTCTAATATCCGGCGTTTCTTTGTGTTGCATTGACTTTTTCTTCCAACTTTGTGTGTTTATCAATTGTGGTAACTTGAACCGCTGTACTTAAGTGCAAATTTCTACGTTGAAAATTTAGTTCAGTTGTATTATTCGTCGTGTCAATTATTGAACCTGCTTCTTTCAAGAAGTGTGCTCACAATACTGTTTTTCGTATTCTTGGAGTTACAATAAATGATGGGTAGCGTGTCTTACAAGCGTCTATCACTACGTTAGTCTAAAACATTTAGCTCTTATATAACTCAATCTTTTTTCATCTCATCGATTAAGTCACAATTCTTACCTGATGATACCTGACAATCTCAACATTACCTATCGTGTGATCCCTCCAAACTCTGAAACTGGTGCAACGGTATATATGCTCAGCGAACTGTGATATTTTCATCTCTTTCGCTCTCAACTGCCGTGTATCACTGCAGTGAATTAAGAAAAACGTGATATATACTCGCGTCAGTGGCACAGAGATAGAGTGCTCGCCAGCCACTCAAGTGGTCCGGGTTTCGATCCCCGGCCGCCGACGCACTCCCAAACCTCTCTTAGCTGCTGCTAATAGGCTAGACAAAGTGGGGAGGTTGGGCATGAGGCTAGCAACCCCATCCCGTAAAAATAATAAACACCACTGCTACCGAAACTTCAAGCCTCTAGCTTGAAGCTCTGTGTGTTTCACTGGGAACGCAAAGGAATAAAATAATAATAGTAATGATATTAAACTCAGGATACCTGTCTTATAACAGGTGTTTGGATGTCTCAGTAGAATCAAAGATAGTGCATAAAAGTTGTGTTTTTTGATATGTTGAAATTTTGTCAATCTAACTATGCATTAAAATAAAAAATATTGACTAATCCTCGCTTACTTGTATTTCAATGTCCCTATCATTTCCTTATTGGAATGATAATAATAATAAAATAATAATAATAAACTGTGATTATTTTTTATTCAATCAATTTAAATGATGAATAGGATGAATTTATCTCAATTGGAGAATCAAATTAGTCAAGAATTGAATCAACTACTCAATGAACTAGAAGGCTATAATCAACACAGGCGAGTACTTTTAAAATCGGCTAACAACAGTTCACATTCTCGTTCAACAAGGGCAGTAAACATGTCGGATACAAGTGATGGTGTCGCTGTATGATGATGTACATATATGTGTGTGATGAGTACTTTTTTTTCTCCTGCAGTTTCTGTTTATAAACAGTATTATTACTATTATTATTATTAATATCATGTATTAATTGCGCAATGATTTAAAATGCACTAATATCAATTTTTTTATTTTATCAATAAATTCTTACTTAAAATACCTAAGTATTATTTATTGTACAGACTTACCTTCAAAGATTACGTACGATTCACTTATTCTCAACACATAAATATTGTGTACACTATTATTTTTTAAGGCATTTTACGCGCGAACTAGTAGCTTAAAAATGTGAAGGAGTTAATCTTAAAAATACTTGTACACCACCACACCAGTAATAAATTCGTCTGTGGAAGATATTGCGCTAACAGCAATCTCTAACGTAATGAGCAGAACTTGCTTGCCGACGACCAGCTTGTTCAGTTGCCCAATTATTCTACAATGTTTCTCAACTATCTGCAAATTGTAATCAGCAAATCGATGAACGATATTATCATGTATGTATAAGAAGAAAAAAACGCATTGATTATATTCTGAGAAAAGATGATGTTCAACGTGTAATTCCTCTTTCTCTGAAATGACGCACAAGGCAGTTTTTTAACAGCTTAAAATCATAAAACACCCCTATTTCAGATAGTGTTCATGATTTGCTGTTAAACTGTTAGCTTCTATGCCTTGGAGCGTCATTCAGAGACTTAGGAGTTCACGGTATTGTTTACAACATGGAGTTATGTTGTTTTTCTTTTACCAAGAATACTATTATTATAAAAAAGTTAAGTAAATTGCAAAAAGAAAATCCTACCGCGTAATGTTCATCCCGATGTGTGATCTTCGTACCGATCTTATCTACTATATTACTATTCGCTTATGTTCCCAGTGGAATATACGACTTCAGCAGCTCGCTTCCATTTCATCTTGTTTTCTACAGTCACCTTTAGTTGGCTTCACGATTGCCCATAACCTCTCATCTGCTGCTCACACTATCTCCTCCATGTCACCCATTCGGGTTCCACTCGAGGGCCTAGCGCCCGATGCTATTATTCAATGGTCTTCTCAGCATGTGTCTCACCCATCTGCATTTTCTTCAGCAATAGGTTCTGAGTTGGTTGATTTCCAGAGTCCCCTTGTTGCTGATCCTTTTTGGCCATCTGATATTCAGTATGGAGCGTAGGCATCTGTTGATAAAAGTCTGAAGCCTGTTTGAAATGCTTTTGGTAACATGCAAACTCTCTGAACCATATAGAAGCATTGACTTGACAATAGTGTTAGAAATCCGAATCTTACTCTTATGCTTAGTGTAGTAGATTCCCTAACTGATTTCAGATTAATGAAGGACCGTCTTACCATTGCAATTCTGGCTATGATATCTACATCCATACCGCCTGTAGTTCAAACGATGTTGTGTAGATAAGTGATAGGTGCTTGCTGTTGTTGTTGTTGTTGGTGGTGGTGGTTAGGTAGTATCTCCATCCCCTCTGTCTTCTCTATAGTCACTTGAATTTCCATCATCCCTGCCTCTTCTGCCGACTTGTTGGTTATCACACCTGTACATCTCCGAGTTTATGTGACATAAAACATAAATTGTCCACCAAGTCCAAATCTTGAGCAGTCTTATCGATTCCAACGTATTTCTATCTTCTCGCTCCTCACAACCTACCTCATGATCCAGTCGACCACAATCAGAGATATCACATCGGTGATACTAGGCGGCCTCTTTTGATCCCTGTGTTCATTACAAAGACATCGTGTACTGTTTTATCTCCACTCATAGGGTATGGGCTTACTTACCGATTCTCCTTTTTATCTCTGCCTTACACTTCAATCCATCTATAATCAAACTCATTTATATATTTTCAACGCCTTTTTTCTATGTGATCACTAGACTATATCACAAATTATCTTCTACATGTGTTAGTTTCTATTTAAATTAAAAAAATAATAAAATAGTAAAATAATGCAGTTGAATTTATGTTAAAGAAAGAAAAAAAAAGAATTTATCATTCACTTTTAAAAGTAGTTTATAACTTCAACGTCATTTTTCACAAAAGTTAATAAAAATTTATAAATTCTTCTTGTTTGTTAGAGAAAACTGGAATAATCTAGTTTTTAAAATTTACAATGTTGAGAGAAAAAACAACAACAACAGATTCTGTGCAGTATATAAAATATTAACTGGGATCATTCTGTTTTGTCAAGTTTTATCACCCATCAAATATCATAAAATTGTTCCATTTTTGATAGAAAGACGACAATAGGAGTATGGGAGGGGGAAATAAATGAAAGGTAGCAAGCACTATTGAGTTAAGCTATGCTTCTCATGTTTTGATGCCTCTAAGTGTAAACTGCCCATCTATCGTATGGAGAGGTGGTAGTAAGTGAAATTAAGTCTTTATTGTTTTCACCTCCATCATCTTGTTCAAGATCTTCGACAGCATTATGTGTCTATTATCATCTCTGACATATGGGGTGGTGACTGCGTAAGTAACACTGTGTGATTTCTTCAGGAAAAGCAATGAAGTTATTTTTATAGCATCAACTTTTTTTTCCTTCACGTTCCCCAGTGGAACATAGGGCTTCAAGCTAGTGGCTTGAAGTTTCTGTAGCAGTGTTTGGTTTGCTAGCCTCATGCCCAACCTTTCCTCTTCACCAGCATTATTTCTGGCTTATCGAGGTAAAGGAGTGCGTCGGCCGGGGATCGAACCCCGGACCATGTGCATGGTCGGCAAGCGTCCTAACCCCTATACCACCGACGCATAGCATCAACTAGATCTTGAAAACTATTCTTCGTCTATTTACGACAATTTTCTAAACACTTGGATTATATTTATTAATAGTGTAATAGTTTAATAACGCCTATTGCTCAAATTCTCTCAAGATATTTGTAATATTATAGATGTATTATAGATGTTTGTAAGGTTAATTACTTACTAACTCAGGTGTTGTTGCAGGACTAAAAGAATCGTGTCATTGAAAATCACCAGCTTTGTGGAAAAGTAATCCCAGCAAAGCCTGAGTAAATAAAATCTTTTGGCTATTAACTGGATAATTTATTCGGAACAAGTAATAATAACAACCTAAAAGGGGAGCTTTCTTTTACTGATAAGCAATACAGAAGTGTGCATAATCCGTGGTACGATTTTTTTGCTTCTAAACAAATCCGCTTCTTAAACTCGAGATTCAGCATGTAACGCTAGAAGACAACCAATATGGTCCAATAATTGAAATTTTCGTCATGGTGTTTGTTAGAGACACATTATTCCGTAGGAATATTTCAGAAGTAATTACGCAGTGTTTTGCTTACTTAAGACTTTCATTGAACAAGAAATGTGGCGCTCTGTCGGCTAATAAGAATCCTCAAGTCTGTTTACAGAATTTCATCATGAGCTGACATTGGTTAGAGAACCATTGGAAAACCTGGGCGTACTGGACAGCTGTTTCGTCAAACCATTGACTCTTTAGCGGTACGCACCCACACCATGGGGTTAGAACCCAGGACCTTCTGGTTACAAGGCGAGCTAGCTCGTAGACCATTAAGCCACTCACTGGGACCCGATCCAACGGCCAGCCCATGAGTTCTAACTTCTGCCAACTCAAGTCTACATTTTCTTCCTTGTTTCATTACACTAAGTTTCAGATAGAAGTGAAATATTTCGTGTTACTAGACAGTTGTAGAACTAAGGCTGGCACATGTGAAGTAATTCAGCATGAATTTTTAGAAAAAGCACCCCGTAGATGAGGAGCGGCATGGTATCCCGTACTTACGAAAATCAGTATATTGTATTATAGATGTTTATATATTTCTCAAAAGATAATAATAAAAATAATTTAGAACTCACCAATAGAAACGCTGATAAAAAAAGGCTAGTTACATTTCCTGAAAACGTCTAAGACATTTGAAACAAAATTTCGATTTCAGTTAGTACCTACCAAAAGGAATAATGATTGACACAGTTCTTAATAATTAAAGACCTATAATCAATAAGAAGCCCGGATAAAGGGTTGATTTAAGACTCCTCACCGAAATTAACAAGTAGTTAAAGCTCCAAATAAAATACCAAAATCAACAGTGACAGACAACTCCCCCTTCCACACGGTATATACCACCTTAGGTTGTCACTTTCATTACCTGACTACACTGGCAATTCATTTTCCAACATACCTAGTTGAACATTGAAATTTTGTTACTGACATCCTCAGGGAATTCATATGATTCTTCTAAACTAAAATAAACCTAATCATGATGAAATCAGAATAAATACAGGGAGATTTTTATCGCTTCTGTGATATAAACTTGAAGTACGCATGTGTACTCTCGTGCCGTGCAAAAGCCAACAATATCATCTGTCCGCCTCATGAATATTATGAAAGGTGGAAAAACATCTTATACCGTAGTATTTTATATTACCAAAAGGAAATTAACTCCCCATCAATGTACTTATTCAATCACTCAGTTCATTATGCCTACTTACTTAATAGTGTAAATTATTTCTGAGTTATTGAGCTAGTTATCCAACATTGCTGAGTATTTGAAAAAATAATAAGGTCAACTGTCATATTCATTGGTAAAAGAAGCTCATTTTGACGGATAAGTCTGTCAATCTTACCTTAGGATTAAGAAAACAGAACTAATTACTCATCCAATTACTTGGATATAGTCTAGATGGTTTCACTGTTTTGGCTTAATCAAGCAAATACAACCGAGTAGTAGGATTAATCTTTTAGCTGGAATGCGATGAGAAGTCACAAGATATATCTTTCAAAATCAATCTTCGTTAGGATGTTAAGGCCGCAGACAAGCATGAAATTTTATATCTAAACATACTGCGTGACATTACAGAAAAACATCTAAGAGAAAAGGAAAATGTATTTATTAGGTGACACGGAATAAAACAACAGGTATTCTAAAGATTCACCCTTTACTGCCGAAACGTCTTATGGAAATACAAGAATAAACAGTTCAGCGAAGAGCCTTTTTTCGACGAATTCACTCACTTAGCTGTATAATCTGAAATATATATATATATATATATATATATAATATATATATGTATAATTATTTTTGTGTGTGTACATTAGGTTTGTCTTATGCCGCTCATTGTTCTTTAACAACACTCTAAAGATAAATTATCGCATTTTGACCAGTTCTATGTGTATCTACCAATTTACTTGCTCATATGGAGAGATATATAGGTTTTTCGATGCGTATTTTATTTAAAAAACTCAAAGGACATTATCTCGCTTGGCTACGAAAAGGTAACAGAGGATCAATAAGGAGTGAACATATATATTCAACACTGGTCACTCAATATGCAAGGAGAATTCATTCAAAGTCATCTACAAAATCAAAAGAAGCCACCCCGAAAACGGTAAGCTTCCGTATACTTTGCATTGCCGAACAGGCCTTAGCGATCAGGATGGGAAACCCTGATTTATGCACATAGAAGAAACTCCTCTACCCCCTTCTACCTTGGGTATAATTCCAAATTCGACTACTACTTTGTTACTAATACTGTTTTTGAATTTACAACTAAGTGAATGAATTCGCCGAAAAGAGACTCTTCGCTGAACTGTTTGTTCTTATATTCATATCTGGGCGGGGTATTTTTCTCATGCATTTTGGAATTACAACCAAAGGTTGGTAACATTGTGCAATGCCATACTCCGAAACTGAGAGTTGGCAATTATGTATGTATGTTCTATGAAGACAGCGACAGATGCGTAAGTTTACCAGTTCACTATTCTATAGCTGTCCATTTCAGTGGAGCTTATTTGTTGAAGTTTATGAGTCCTCAGTCCTCTCCATATTTTTGATTATTATCTCACATAAAACTGCTCATAAATCCTGTTGAAATTTTAGATTAAATGAAGTACCCCACCTGAGTGCAGTTATTCATCAAAACATAGTGGATAAAGACTGTCGGGTCACAGTTCGAATCTGTTATAGAAATTTTCATGGTGTATTGTAAAGATGGAGACAATAAGTAATTTTGAACCACGAAAACTTGTGACACACTACACAAATTCTTATTATGGTCTAGAAGACCATATAAACTGACTTGAATGAGCTATTATGTAAATATTAAAACTAGTGTTCCCCCCTAATCTATCATAAGAAAGCTGAGATCTAATATCCGAACTTAGTCACTAGGATGGCCGAATGACACATATCATCCAAACAGCTAGTCAATGTTTAGACCACGTGTTCGAACCTCGCCCCATATATTATACTTTGAGCAGTAAAGTGGTACTTGTCACAATTCCAAACCATTTCTAGTCACAGACCTTCATTAACAGTTGTCTTCGTTCAATACTCAAGATCAGATGCAGCCGGCCAGAAAAGATCAGCAACAGAGATCTCTGGGAGCGAACCAACTCAGCAGGAACCGATTGTGAAACAAAAAGGCAGGAAGAAATGGAGATGGATTGGCTGGCCATACTCTGAGGAAACCATCAAGTGACATCACTAGACAAGCCATTGCTCGAGTGGAACCCGAAAGGGAACCGGTGAGTTGGTCGTCAGTGGAAGGGTGACATGGAGGAGGTCATGTGAAGAGGAGATGAAAACGTGTGGGCAGACTTGGATCCAGGTGAAGACTGTAGCAGAGAACCGAACGCAATGGAGACGCACGGTTGAAGCCCTATGTTCCTCTAGGAATTAAAGGAAACAATAAATATAATAATATAATCTAGTCACAAGTCAATTTCTTCTTAGTGTAAGTGGCTGCTGAGTTCCGTTCATTTCTTATAATTCTTCTCATCAATAAGTCCTCTTTATGGCATTAATATCTACCACAGTAATCCTACTGAGTAAGCTTCCTTATATAGTTTCTAAGCTACGAAATGAAACAAACTCCTTCTATATAAAAACAATAATTAGTTGTAAGTTTTGGTGAATTCAGATATTTCATGTAGCAGTATTTGTGATCGTATTAAAAGTTACACTTTGCATGATTGCAAATAAATTGTCCACAAATAAATGCTAAAGAGTTTCCACAAATGGTCTCAAGCTAACAAAATGAGCGATAAAACTTCACTATTTATATTGATTACCTATTTACACACTGGATGCATTTATTTATTAAACATACATTTTGACTAAGTTAAAGAATAACGACCCAGTGACTTCCTAACGCACATTCAGATTACGGTAATGAAACCAGCTAGAAAAGTAGCACATCTGCAAAGATATGCTGAAAAAAAGCAAATATATATTAACCAGGATACCTTTATTTCTTTATCATGGATGCTTAACTCTGTTTTCCTCTTTCATACAAATCAGTCGGGTTGATGCAATTGGTTGTTTGAAGGTAATTGGTGCATTCGTTTCTCTTAGATTACTACCCTTATTTAATTTTTCCATTAACTTCATTAGCTAAAGGTTAGGTTAGACATGATGCTATTATGACAGTACTTATAAAGTTAAGATTATTTGAAAAGCTAATCAATACAATTTCCTGCTTCAAAACATAACAATAACTCATGTTAATTCATAGAAATAAGCAACATGCTGACAGATTTAAACAATTCTACTCAAAAATACTCTCATTCTAAAACATTGAAGATTGAAAATAGAATATTGACAGAAGTTAGAAATAATGAACCGGCCATTGGATTCCGTCCTAGTGTTTCAATGGTGACCGTTATCTGAGTGGTGTCCTTGGTACACAAAATGTACTCATGAATTTTTTTAGAAATGGCATTCAACAAAATGTGTATATGTCGAAAGAGAAAAAGAAGAGATATCATAATCGATTGGTTTGCGTTTCAGGTCAGATATAGAACTGTGTCACACTATCTACTGTCGTCAATTAATCTTTTATTTGAAGATCCCAGACGAAGAGAAATACACCATACATTAAAAACTCCGCTGGAAATTCTGTACATTATATATTGTTCAGAATAAAGCTATTTCTATATATTCTTAAATTATCCGAGCTCGCCTGGTAACTTGAACCTCCTGGGTCCGACCCCTGATGGGATCATGATTGTGTACTGATGAAGAGTGTTAAACAAGGACGAAAAAGCTGTCCAGTACTCCCTAGTTTCCTCGGGTTCTCTAACTGCAGTCAATTTGTGATCAATATTAGAACAAAATACTCTGGGTTAGACAAACATCAATATATCTAAGTATCCTATTATTAAAACTCTAAAATATTTATAAAAACTATTTCCTGCATATATGAGAGATTAATTGCATGGACTGAGAACACACCCCAGATATTACATTAAATAAAGCTTCTGACTCCTATTGTATCTAACATCAACCAACTGACTGGCAAAAGTATTCAAAACGACAAAACCAGAAATTTCTATAAAACAAACGACTTACCATAACTGTTTAACCAGAAAAACAATCATTCTAAAAATATTAAATAAAATAAATAGCACAAAAATCCCGGAGACGATGTAGCCATCCCTTATGTCTGATTATAAACATTCCTATAATCATCATGTGGTATAACGTGCAAAAATAATGCATATTTTCAAACAAATTATTGGTTGGTTTTTTCTAGGTCAACTGCCTACGCAAACTTAGCTTGCTGTTGTTTGTCAGTCAATCACCTCCAACCATCCGCCCACCCACCCACCCTCGTGCACTGTAAGCTGTTAGTGATGACTCAAAGAGCAGTGAAAATAGACTAATATTTCATTGGTTAAATCAATAGTGTTTGTAGTGCTTTGACTCAGCTAGTTTATAACCTTGATGTGACGCATGAGTGAAGTTTTGACGCCCATCATTGCTATTGGAGCTTTATCGGGTAAAAAGAATTTCTTTGTATTGTCCCATTTTATTAGTACCCATGATAAGTAGTATGTGTATATGACACGGGTGGTTTGGAAAATAATTACCTCAACCAACACTATAGTAACCTAACGAGACCATAAATGGATATCGTTGGTGTAAACAGAGAGAGAGAGAAAATGTTAGACTTTTTTCATTTAAAGTTTATTGTATAAGTACAACTACTAAGTCCAAGATATCTCAACGTAGATTTCGTCACGAACTAACATCAGTTGGATACCACAGGGAACTATGATGCACCAGAAAACGGTTTCGTCCTAGTTTGGGACTCTTCAGAATTGCACACCAATGACCCTACTGGGAATAGAACGCGGGCCCTTCAGGTTATGAGACCATGCAGCCACTTCACCTTGACATGGTGGACCCCATCGGTCTTGGCTTCTCTGTATAGTTTAGAATATACACTCGGTAGCCGTCAGTGATTTGGAGATTGATATTTAGGCCATGGGTTTCTATTAGGGATTTGGATTAATTTCAGTGCATCACAAATTGAATGAATTGTCAACAAGCTTCGTCTCATAACCTAAAGGTCCTGGGTTCTGTTCCTGGTAGGGTCATCGGTGTGCACTGTGAAGAGTCCCAAACTAGGATGAAACGGCTGTCCACTGCTTCAGGGTTTTCAGTGATATCTAACTGACGAAATCCACATTGCAGTTAATTCAATTCTCGACAAAAAGCCCACAATTTAAGTACAAAAAATATCTGTCAAGGGATGTCCAACCTTTAAATAGGTAATATTTTGTACATAAGAGAAAAGATATTGCACATTCTAGCTGAACAAACTAATAAACTGGTAGCAGAGTTTAGGGTTTTGATTCCTTTGTATTTATTAATACTACAGCGGAATGAATTTTGGGCAAAGTTAAACTATAACAACCACACCGGTAAATGACTTTTTATAACCAATCAATTAGAATTATAGGTGGCATGACGAAATCATATTATGCCATCCCTTTTAGATTTGCTTAAGCATTCCCAGAAAGAGATAGAGTGTTTGATGATTACTATGTAAATAATGGAGTAATTTGAGTTACTAAAACATGTATCTTCGGGGGGAAGCTTAACAGGATAACTGGTCTTTTAGTAGGGAAAGGGTGTGTGTGTGTGTGTGATTTCGAGGTAGATTGAAGAACAAAATCCGAAATATCAACGGATCTAAGAATGTCATAATATGCAGTCATCTTTTTAACAATTTTACAACTTTCAGTATTCCTTAATTCTGAATAGCTGCTCATGGTCATTGTTTGATCAAGGTGGTTGCTATAGTTTAACTTTGCCAAATTTTGGATATATTTTATTATTATTATTCTCTTGAGTTCCTAGTGGAACATAGGGCTTCAACTACACGCCTCCACTTGCTTCTGTCTTCTGCTGTACTTTCCACCTGCATCCATGTTAGTCCATACTGTTTCAACTCTACTTCACACGATCTCCTCCATGTCACCCTTGGACGTACCACTCGCCACTTTCCTACCGGGTTCCACTCGAGCTATGGCCTGACGCGCGATGTCACCCAGCGGCCTCCTCAGTGAGTGTCCAATCCATCTCCACTTTCTCCTACATATTTGTTGGGCGATTGGTTCTTGTTTTGTTTGTTCCCATAGTTTCTTGTTGGTGATTCTTTCCGGCCATCTGATCTTGAGTATAGAGAGAAGACAGTGGTCGATAAAGGTCTGCAACAGGCTGTTGGAAATATTCTTGGTGACCGCCAAGTTTCTGATCTGTATAGAAGAACTCACTTGACGTTTGTAATGAAAATCCGAATTTTGTTGTTGATGCTGAGTGACGAAGATTTCCAGATTGGTTTGCATATTATATTATTATATGTCAATCTAAAGAAATTACCTGATTTTAAAAAGGGGAAGAAAACTATTTTCATCACTACTTTACACAGTAAGTAGTACTATGATATCAGAATGAAGTGAGAAGAGTGCTGCATACTGGTTTACTAGGTTACTTGTTCTTTGTGCAGCACGCTATGTATTTAGTTCCTTTGTAACAGCAGAAGGAAGACACGGAAGCAAATGTGTGCTTTCCAGTGATCAAACAGCTATTTATATCTATGCAGTTTATATTCTTTCAGCAGTCACTGTGTGTGATTATGGTTTACATTAAACGCCATCAAATTGATTATTATTATTATTGTTTCCTTTAATTCCTAGAGGAACATAGGGCTCTATTGCGTTCGGTTCTCCGCCAACGTTTTCGCCTAACTCCATGTCTGCCCACATGCTTTCATCTCTTCTTCACATGACCTCCTCCATATCACCCTCGCACTGCCGACCGACTCGCCCATTTGGGTTCCACTCGAACGATGGCCTGGTGGGTGATATCACTTGATGATTTTGTCAGAGTGTAGCCACAATCCACCTCCATTTCTTCCTGCACATTAGTCGCACAACTGATTCCTGCTGGGTTGGTTCGCTCCCAGAGATCCTTGTTGCTGATCTTTTCTGGCCATCTGATCTTTTGAGTAAAGACAGCTATTGATGAGAGTGTGTAGTTTGTTTGAAGTGCCCTTCATGACTCGGTGCCAAGTCTCTGATCTGTCCGTATAGCAAGTAGCACTGACTTCACATTAGAGTTTAAAATCCGGATCTTATTTTTCATGCTGAGTGCTGTTGATCTCCACACAGACTTGAGAATAATGAAAGCTTGTCTTGCTTTCCCGATGATCCTTGCTTTGATATGCTCATCAGTTTCGTCTGCCTGTAGTTGAAACGATGCTTCCCAGGTAGGTAGGTGGGTAGGTGAAGGAGGTTACTCCTTTCAGATTTCTCCCATTTATGCTGATTGTTGTTTGTTGTTGTTGTTGATTTTGCTGTTGGCCAGGAATCTTCATCACCTCTGTTTTCTCTATGTTCACATGAAGTCCTATCTTTGATGCTTCCTCAACCAACTTGTTGCTTTTCACTTCTATATCTTCCAGTTTGTGGAAAATCAGATAAATATCATTGGCGAAGTCCAGATCCTCCAAGTTTTTTGTGTGGGTCCATTTTATTCCTGTTTCCTCGCTTCCCACTGTCTGTCGCATTATCCAGTCTACTGCAATCAGGAGATAGTAGGCAGCCAGCTTGTCTTACTCCCATCTTCACTTCGAAAGATACCGTTATAGTTATTATTACATTATTATTCCCTTGGTTTTCTAATTGGACAGGGGGCTTCAAAAACATATCGCTGTTCCATCCATTTTTCTTCAGTCCACTTCAGCTGGCTCCACGAATTTCAATAAGCTGTCATCCTCTCCTCCTCCTCCTCCTTCTCCTCTTCACACTATCTTCTCTAGGCCCAACTCGTTGTTTTCAATTTGAGTTCTACTCGAGCGCTTGACATGTGATATCATTCAATGGTCTTCTCAGCATGTGTCCAATCTATCTCCATCTCTTTCTGCATACTTGCTAGGCAATAGTTGTTGTTTGATTCATTGCCAGAGTTCCCTGTGGCTCACTCATCCTTTCATCTTTTCGACGTTGTTTCACAAGGACCTTTCATTTCTCTACTGTTCAATATCCTTTCAGAAGATATCACATACAATGTACCAATTAAAAAATCTTGTCTGTAGCACCCACCATAAAATCTACAAGTAGTGCTCACAACTCAAATCAGGGTCATTTGAACACCGAATAGCTAGCTGTTTACTCACGTGGAGCCGAATCAGTCCTGCTTTCTGGGTTAATAAAAGAGGTTACAGGATTTCATCATGAGGTGACATTAGTAAGAAACCATTGGAAAACCTGGGGGTACTGGACAGCTGTTTCGTCCTAGTTTGGGACTCTTCATCAGTACGCACCCACCTCCAGGGTTCGAACCCAGGACCTTCTGGTTACAAGGCTAGTGAGCTCGTATACCGTTAAGCCACTGGGACGCAATCCAATGGCCCATGAATTCTAACTTCTGCCAATTCACGACATAGCCAAAAGGAGGGTACATCATACTACTGAAATAAGCTTTAAACGAGCATATCGCCATCCGATGTTTAAATTTTGTTAACCACCAAAATATTTGAAGCAGTTATTGTGTTTATTATTCATTTCTTGGATTCCGAGTGCAACACAGGGCTTAACTGATACATCACAACAACCATTCGCTTCTCTATCATCATCTTCATCTGGCTGCAGTCTTGTTCCACAGACTTTCATCTCCTCTTCACATGATCTCCTCCATGTCAACCTCTAACCGACGTCCAACCTTTCATTTATAACTTGGGTTTCATTCGAGAACCTACGTGAGGTATACTTTAGTCTGAATATATCCTCAGCCTATATCGATTACTTTAAGGATACTGATTCCACATTTATTAAAAGTTCAGTTAGTCTAACAGTGTACCACAGATACTTCATACGCTCATATATATATGAACCATAAGTCGCCAAAACATTTTGTATCCTTAGTAGGCTTTTAAATCGTTTTCATCCAACCAATCAAGGTTAAAGCCTTCAGTAATTAACTCTTGAAGGTGGAATTTATATTTCACTTAAGAATTTATCGTATCATACGGATAGTATGTAGTCAAGTATAGAAAATACTAGTGTAGCGTAGAACACAAGTTTTTGGGGCAATATATTATTTATTTGGTAAAATTACATATTATTATTATTATGATTGTTTCCTTAAATTCCTAGAGGAATATAGGGCTTCAGCCGTGCGTCTCCATTGCGTTCGGTTCTCTGCTAGAGTCTTCACCTGACTCCAAGTCTGCCCACACGTTTTCATCTCCTCTTCACATGACCTCCTCCAAGTCACCCTTCCACTGACGACCAACTCGCCACTTCCCTTTCGGGTTCCACTCGAGCAATGGCTTGTCTAGTGATGTCACTTGATGGTTTGTTTCCTCAGAGTATGGCCAATCCATCTCCATTTCTTCCTGCCTATTTGTTTCACAATCGGTTCCTGCTGAGTTGGTTCGCTCATTGCCAGAGATCTCTGTTACTGATCTTTTCTGGCCGACAATCTGATCTTGAGTATTGAGCGAAGACATAGCTGTTAATGAAGGTCTGTAGTTTGTTTGAGATGCTCTTTATGACGCGCAGTGCAAGTCTCTGATCCGTATAGTAGCACTGACTTCACATTGGAGTTGAAAATTACATATAGTAATGTTAAAATATAGTAACCTTATATTAGAACTTCAATCTTTACAAAGTACTGGTGTTCTGCTTCCTGTGGTATCTCTTTCGCTTCTTTCACTTCCATACATTCAATAAAGCTTCACGATTTTCTGGATTTCTTTTGTTTGCCACGTCATGCAACACACTACTTACAAATTCTTGTCAGTAGTATGTACCTCGGTCCTTTTCTCTTTCAGAAAAAAATTTCATGAATAATAATTAGTCACATCGTATGAGATGTAGGAGTAAAGTTTATAATTTTTTTTCGTTGGAGGATTTCATCATGAGCTGACATCAGTTAGAGAACCATTGGAAAACCTGGGAGTACTGGACGGCTGTTTCGTCCTAGTTTGGGACTCTTCAGTAGCACACTGAAGTACGGGGTTTGATTACTACAGCAGAATAGAATTATAAAAATAAGGAATACAAGTTTTCTGCTACTTCGATATAATATACCTTATGGTGAGTGAGTGTGAAACAATTTCAATTATTATTACATAATAGGAGAATAACTAATGCATTCTTTATAAAACTGTAAGTTAAAATTAGTAGTTTTTGCTACAATTGACGTATTATACCTCCATGTATGTGTGTGTGTGTGTTCGTCTACAATGTCTGGCAGTGGATTGTTACAGTGACCTTCAAAATACACATTAATTTTGTTTCTTTTCCATAGTGTAGTTCATATACGAATGAATCATTCATTTGATGGTATTAAAAAAGGCGGGATTAAAAAAACAAACAAAATAAGCTAAAAACCACCTCCATGTTTTTGTGTATAAGTAAAAAGTAAAAAAGGTATTTCTAATCATAACAAATAATCTGATGTAAGAAGTTGTATTCCACATGTTGGAAAGAAGCCAGCTGTCTAAAAACAACTCAGTCTACAATTCTCTTCTAAAACAATTTGATAGCGGTAGTTTTGATTACTATTTAAAAAAAATTGTTGGTGAAGTGTAATCTTGTACAGTGAGAGGAATTGGGCGAAAAAAGGAAGACTGGATATTAAACTTCTTGGTGTAATCCTATGATCCTTGGTTCTGTCCCATATGTGGGGAAATGGCTTTTCTATGCCTTGCATTCCATGTGAAATATGGGGCTTCACGTTTTGATGTTTTAGTATCAGTGGTTTTGTTTTTAAGGAGTGGGGTCGTTAACCTTCCCTGTTTTACGAACTTACTATTGGCCAGTAAACTAGGCGAATTTTACGAGTGAGTCGACCAGGACTCGAACCCCGGACCTCCTGTATGCTTGGTGAGCATAGCTTTTCAGTGATCATTATGTCTTTATGGTATTTTTCATACTTGAGTAGTTTTAACTGCCTAATTGGATGGTAAAAACATATTTTTCTTTGGCAACTCAGTAAATCTTATATAAAAGTTACTGAGATAACAAAATATGCAGTTTGTTAGGTGAGTCTTCATCGGTAATACGGGAGATTTATTGAGTATGAAAATCAATTTTTTTTTGGCTGCGTCCATAATTTTATTTATTTATTTATTATAGATTGATTCCACACAGTGTTTCGGTACAACTATGGAATACTTCAGCATGTGATATGGGTAGCCCAAATTTATTGGGCCAACCATTGATATCGGGTGTATGTCGGCCAGCGATCGAACTCCGGACCATGTGCATGGTCGGCGAGAGTCCTAACCGCTGTACCACCGACGGTGTAATCACCTTAACCCATTAAATGGACGATTATTATTTTATGTTTTGATCGCAGACATCTGTCAGCTAAATCTTTCAGTGGTATATTAGTTAATTTACAAATAGTCCCAGGCATTTGAGTATTCAGACAAACATCGCCTTTTTTCTTAGAAATTCCCAATTAATTGCACAGGAAACATACTATTATTAAACAATACATTTTTCATCAAAAATACGTTATTTAAAGTCAATCTTATGTATAAATTACTTTTCAATAGATATTTCTCCGTCAGTGGTATAATGCACACCAACCACTTATGTGGTCTGCGTTGCATTCCCGGATTAGGAATGCACCATTCTTAAGCCTGTAATTAGCCAGGTAAAGATGGAAGATTGCAACCCCACCCCTTGAAAAGAAACACCACCACCACCACTACTGGAACTTCAAATTTCAAGCTTTAAACACTGTCCCACTAGGAACGTAAAGGAATTAAACAAGAATATTTGTCAGGTATTTATTCATCTGCTATGCGATATATCAAGATTTGTATTGAAGTTTAGCAGATGAATGTACTCGTGCGGTGTTTGCTACTGACAAGATTTATCAGTAGTATATAAAGAGACACTCATCGGCATAACAAATATCAAATAGCGGAGTGATAGACTTGACACCAGAGAGAGCAAATGAATCAGTGTGGCATTAAAACATGGGAGACGTGAAAAGAAGACAAAGAACACAATAAGAAGGGCAGAAGTAGTCCAACACAGAAGATCTGTGCAAATGACGATTTGCAGATAATTTTGCTATTATAGAGATGTCAGATTCCAAATAAACATTCCGTTACCAAGTCTCTTGCCTTCTGCCGTTACACTCTTACAGAATTTTCGTATTCTGTGAGACAGTGTTTATACAACATTCAACTGAAAACTTAATATCCTCAGAAACTATGACAAATTGATGTATATATTACTCCAACGACAATATGAAATTTGAGGAGAAATAATTCAGTTATGTCAGCTGATATTTGAAGTACATACAGGAGTAAGACAAGGCTGCCTGCCTATTATCACCGATGATATTCTTAGTTGTGTTGGACTGGATTATGCGTCAGACTGTTGGGAGCGAGGAGTCAGGAATACGCTGGGCCACCGATAAGAAAACTCTAGAAGATCTGGATTTCGCAGATGATATATGTCTAATGTCACACAAACTTGAAGACTAGCAGCCTGGCTGAAGAGGTAACGAAGACAGGACTGCAGGTGAACATAGAGAAGACGGAGGTGATGAAGATAACCAATCAACCTCAACAGCAACAACAACCAGCACCAATCACCATCAACGGGAGAGATTTAACAGTGGTTATTTCCTTCACCTATCTAGGAAGCATCAATTCAACTACAGGCACTCGGAACGGATGAAAATGTCAAAGCTAGCCAGAATCGGAAAGGCAAAGTCAGTTTGAAAATCCTCTGCACTCAGCCAGTATAAGGGACAAGATTCGCATTTTCAACACAAATGTCAAGTCAGTGCTTCTATATGGGTCAGAAACTTGCATTGCGTGTCACGAAAAGGCTTTCCAACAGGTTGCAGACTTTTATCAACGGCTGCCTTCGCTCTATATTGAAGATCAAATGGCCAGAAGGAATTAGCAACAAGAAACTCTGGTAACAAACCAACCAAGAGCCGATTGTTCAACAAATATGCAGAAGAAAATGGAGATGGATTGGGCATACGCTGAGGAGACAGTCAAATGACATCGCGCGCCAAGCCCACGACTGGAATCCGAATTGGGAGCGATGAGTTGGTCGTCCTAGGGTGACATGGAGGAGATCGGGTGAGGAAGAGATGAGAGAGTTTTGGCAATCGTGGACCCAGCTGAAGATGATGGCAGAAAATAGAACAAAGTGGAGATGTGTTGTTGAAGCCCTATGTTCCAGTCGGAACCCAAGGGCACAATACTAATAATATTTGAAAGAAATGCCATCAGATCAAGTAGAGATCAATTAACGGTCATACATTATGAAAGATGACTGAGAGAAGCCTTGTAAAGGAGACTCAGAGCTGTAAAGTTATGTTGCATTTTCCTCATTGTGTGATATCACCAATAGAATGTTGATTTGGGTTAGGTAAACTATAGAGCTTAAGTATAATTAGCAGTATCTGGCGTCCCGTCTGAATATTCTAATGACTGGGATAAGTATAAAAGAATTCTTTTTCTGATAGGTTAACAACACACCAGAGAGCTTTAATCTTATAACATACATCTCTTAAATATAATTGTATATGACATAAGTGAGTAAGTGATTCGATAAAAACCGATCAATATGATTAGTCATTTAGCCTACACAAAAAATTAAGACATTAACTATCCTGTTCCGTTGTATGTTACAATGATTCAGGTTCCTACACACACACACACACACACTATGTAACATAATACAGAACATTTTTGTCAATAAAATAAACATAGAAATAAAAATAGTAAATACATTTTTAAACCATACATGTTACAAATGTCTTCAATTAACTTGAACACTGAGTCAAATTGAGTCATTATAAAATTATCTAATAATTATCTCGTAGTATTTAAAAAATTCAACAAAAGGAATATTTGGTTGGAGGATTTCATCATCAGCTGACATCAGTTATAGAATCATTGGAAAACCTGGGAGTACTGGACAGCTAGCTGTTTCGTCAGCCTAGTTTGGGACTCTTCAGCGGTACGCACCCACCAGGGTTAGAACCCAAGACCTTCTGGTTACCAGGACGAAACAGCTGTCCAGTACTTGCAGGTTTTCTAATGGTTCTCTAACTGATGTCAGCTCATGATGAAATCCTCCAACCAATGAAAAAAAATCCCTACAAAAACCAATACTTGAAAAAGAAATATTTTTAATTTTCAAGTATTGGTTTTGTAGGGATTTTGTTTGATTGCATGGAGGATTTCATCATGAGCTGACATCAGTTAGAGAATCACTGGAAAACCTTGGAGTACTGGACAGCTGTTTCGTCCCAGTTTGAGACTCTTCACCAGTACGTACGCAGTAGGCAGTAACTCATCGAAGAAGACATTGAGAAATGGTTACGCTATGTCGTGAATTGGCAGAAGTTAAAATTCAAGGACCATTGGATCGGGTGTCAGTGGCTCAATGGTCTACGAGCTCGCCTTGTAACCAGTGGATCCTTGGTTCGATCCCCGATGGATGCGTACCGTTGAAGAGTCTCAAACGAGGACGAAACAGCTGTTCAGTACTGATGTCAGCTCATGATGAAATCCTCCATGCAATCAAATATTTTAAAAAAATATCATTAAATTATAAACTTATACATGCAGGAAATATTTCGTAAGCTGAATATAACTCAATAGTAAAGTCTATTCTGCTTGCATTAACAGTGCATATCAAGGTAGTCTGTTATACGTTGTGCACAATATATATGTTCTCTGTCTCCTATTGTATAGTTTGATAATTTAGTCGACTAATTTACCTTGGTTGGTTAAATGGATACGCCTATTCTCAGAACTGCTAAATCAATTCATAATCTATATATCCTGATTGCAGTAGACTGGATAATGCGACAAGCAGAGGGCAATGAGGAAACACGCATCAAATGGACTCACACAAAAAACTTGGAGGATCTGAACTTCACCGATGATATATGTCTGATTTCCCACAAATTGGAAGATATGCAAGCGAAAAGCAACAAGTTGGCAGAAGAAGCATCAAAGATAGGACTTCAGGTGAACATAGAGAAAACAGAGGTAATGAAGATTCCTGGACAAGAACAACAACAACAGACAACGATCAGCATAAATGGGAGGAACCTGAAAGAAACAACCTCTTTTACCTGAAGAGGAGATGAAAACGTGTGGGCAGACTTGGAGCCAGGTGAAGACTCTAGCAGAGAACCGAACGCAATGGAGACGCACGGCTGAAGCCCTATGTTCCTCTAGGAATTAAAGGAAATAATAATAATAATAATCTATCATTAAGTTAATCATTAACATTCAGTTTCAAGGTGGAAGTTGTCAGGATTCTTAATTTTGAAAGATCGTGTATTGTGAATGACACTACTAGTCTTATAAACACAGAATTATGTTTGAAACAAAGAATGTGAATAGGCTTATACCAATATTGTTTCCTTGATCATTACTATGCATACATACATACGCATATACCATCTGCCTGTTTATTTTTGACTTGATAATATAGAACATATCTGATAAAAAACCCAAGTGGTCTACAAAATCTTTAGATGACTAATTGAAGTACATTGATATCTATAAAACTAGTGTTGTCTATATGTACAAGGAAGATGTACTTTACTAACTGAAAGGTGGTATTTGAAAAGTATTGATTGGTTATGAATAAACAATGGCTTTGATACATTGAAGTGTGTATATATGAAAAACTGACCTCGCTAACTTTGTACTGTACTGTACAAAACATAAAGCTTATTTATCTCTCACCTGGTGAAAAATTGCCTTGAACAGTATGAAAAGGGGAAGAGAAAATGAAAATAGTATGGAAGATGTGACCAAAAACAAAACTGGTAGTTTATCTCTATTCACATAGAATGTAACAATGCTGTATAAGAGAGAGAGCCTAACTAGGATTAATAATTATACTTTTCAGTATACTACTATGTTGCTTGAATTATTATTGTTCCCTTGGGTTCCAAGTGGAACACAGGGCTTCAACAACACATCTCCACTTTGTTCTATTTTCTACTGTTCTCTTCAGCTGGGTCCATGATTGCCCATAATCTCTCATCTCCTCCTCGCACAATCTCCTCCATTTCACCCTCAGACGACCCACTCGTCATTTCCCATCCGGATTCCACTCGAGCGATGGCTTGGCGCACGACCCTATTCGACCGTCTCCTCAGTGTGTGCCCAATTCATCTCCATTTACTTCTACATATTTGTTGAACGATGGGTTCTTTGGTAGTTTGTCCCC
Source organism: Trichobilharzia szidati (assembly GCA_944472155.2). Classification (NCBI taxonomy): domain Eukaryota; kingdom Metazoa; phylum Platyhelminthes; class Trematoda; order Strigeidida; family Schistosomatidae; genus Trichobilharzia; species Trichobilharzia szidati. The sequence continues at coordinate 80,499,252 of OX235274.1, forward strand.
ATAGTTTCTTGTTACTTATTCTTTCTGGTCAGTTGATCTTCAGTATGGAGCAAAGACAGCTGTTGACGGAAGTCTGCAACTTGTTGGAAATGCTTTTCGTGACACGCAGTGCAAGTTTCTGACCCGTAAAGAAGCACTGACTTGACATTTGTGTTGAAAATCCGAATCTAGTTGTTTATGCTGGAATGCAGAAGATTTCCAAACCGATTTCAGATTGACGAAGGTGTATCTTGCTTTCGATTCTGTAATTAACAAATGAAGAGATACACTTTGAATCTGAAATCAATCAAACTGCTGAGGAAACTTCAACGCACAAGAAAAATGTCGCTTAAATTAGCGAACTGTTTTCTACTACCTGAAATGATATTCCACATCATAACTTTCTGCTCGTTATCACTTACCAGCCACTTTCACCTGCATGCTAAATTAATATCTGCTTGTTAGAAGGTAGTTAGCAGTGGAGTCCAAGAGGCATGTTTTGTTCATCTAAGGATTCGTCATTTGTTTGTATCTTTATCTCAGTGGGAAATGACGTTCCTCTTATGATTTAAATCCAATACCTGTTGCTGCAATACTCCCTGGGTTACGATATCCACCTCATGAGCAAAGAGTGCCAGTTTTTGACCGATGAAACTTAATTTCCCGCTGTTTGTTTTAGTGTGCCAAAATGATCCATCATTGTTGATATATAGATTTGTAAGGTACTGGTAAGGCTATTGATCAGCTACTACATACCAGCCTTACTAAACGTAATATGCCTCCTTATCGAAGCCATCAGTACACTTTTACTGGACACTAGTGTGATGAGTCTAGTCCTTTGTCTGGTGCAGACTGAATTCCATCAGTCAGGTTTGTAATGTGGCCATCATTCTAGGTAGCTCGCCATCACGGTGCATGTTATGTCTGCGCCTGCTAATTGTTATAACGGTAATGAACTAGACTGGTACGCTAATATGCCTATTTGTCAGTTGCACCTTCCGAATCACTGAGCCACGCAAATATCAAAAGACAAAGGCTGGTCTGTGACTGTAAGATGCTGTGCTGTACCGTATATTTATTAGAAAAACGACACATGGTATTTACACATTTAATTTACAACAATAAAGTCGGCTCACAGCCATGAGAAATGATTGATCGCATAATCAATCACAGTATGCGTGAGAAATGACTGATATACTATTTTATGCCGGATCCTATCAGTGCACTTTGAATTGTTGATGTCAGATGGTTGGAGGCGATCGGCAGGAAGCTTTGGACCTAGGTTTCGTGCTAGTTGGTACTCGTCAGCAAGGCGTATCTGCAACCTCGAAGGAACTCGTGTCCCTTCTGAGATTCGAATCCACATCACCCAGTGCTGCTGCCTGCAGTCAAAGACGTTACCACTGAGCTATTCGGGCTCGAGATTGACCTCCTGTAGGACTGTATTGGATATTTTTGATTGGACACTAGTCAGTAACTAGTGTAATGTGTGTGTCTGGTCCTTTGTTTGGTGCAGACTGAATTCTATCAGTCAGGTTTGCAAATGGAGTCCGAGTCTGGTCGGATGCGTTCCCGTTAAAACAAGACTTAGGACATTTAAAGCATCCGCAGGCAGGCTAGACGGTTATTTAGTAGCTAATATCAAGTTGATTCGATTTGATCTATTAATTTTAACCCTAGGTATATTTGGTGACGTAGAAGGTGCACTACAGACTACTAGGAAGAGTCACAGATAGGAGGAGATAGATGTTCTGGATTACACTACTAATCACCACACTAAATTGAGATCATCGAGTTGTTTACTCTTGAAGTGATCATTTGGATTCGCTAAAACAAACATTAGAAAGTCACAAATTTCAGTATATTAAAATCTGTTTCTTCGGGTAAATGTTTACCTGACTGATTCACACACTGTTGTATTCACTCTGTAACGATAACTTCTACTACTGTATTCATCTAAGTAAATGTATTTTTGTAAATGGCAGATTTTCATGTATATTTCATAGTCCTGTTAAAAAGATGTCATTCCTGAAAAATTCGAAAGTCTAACAATTCAACCTACTTAACTCCACAGCCGATTTCGAGCAGTATGAACACTCAGTCGTGTCTACATTCAGGTTGACGATATTGTATTGAGTTTATAATTCCTTTATTTTATAAAGAACACATTTCTAGCAAATATTTTTAAAGAGTTGTCTTATTCAATGAGTTGAAGGCAGTATCAAAATCAAGAAATCCTACGATTTTCGGTATGAGTTAAATACAGCATTCTTAAATGTATTAGGAGGAGGGTTGAAATACAACTGCGAAATCTACAACCTATACGAACCCGAGACTATTTTGTGTTTTATAATTTATGTAACAAAATGACAACTAGTATTTTAGATACAAAAGTTGGTGAACTAGTACTCGACGACATTCACAAATACACACTATACAAACTCCTTATAAACGTCGTTAAAATAACACTCTCTGTTGTAATGTGATACTTTTATTGCACCATATCTTTACATAAGAATGCAATTTGGGCACTGTGGTAGAGTATAATTCCATCATGGAATTATTTTATTAAAAACACATTGATACGGTATTGTTTACTGAAAACGTTTCGAGCACAATTTATTGCTTGTAAGGAACTCAAATAACTTTCAAACTTTGTTTCGATTATTCTTTGAATTTTTATTTATGTATTTTATCCTTCACGTTCCCCAGTGGAACATAGGGTTTCAAGCTAGTGGCTTGAAGTTTCTGTAGCAGTGTTTATTTTACAGGATGGGGTTGCTAGCCTCATGCCCAACCTTTCCTCTTCACCAGCATTATTTCTGGCTTAGCGAGGTAAAGGAGTGCGTCTGTGGCCGGGGATCGAACCCCGGACCATGTGTATGGTCGGCAAGCGTCATAACCGCTATGCCACCGACGCACTTTTAATTTTTATGCTTTAATTTTATTCGTAGGAATATCTTCCATATCTCTGGTGTTGTCGCTGTGTCATGCTTTAAGCATGTGTTAGCACATGAATTGCAGCTACAGTTAGTCATTCTACACTTAGCTAAATTCCTATGTTCCATCCAATACGCCGATCTACTGGTCTGGCCTAGCAGTCTGATATATAGACCTAATTTTCTACACGTCTGTTCGTATGTCTGTCTGTCTGTCTGGATTCAACATAGAACTTGGCATCGAAGTGCAGCAGTTCCAGTTGCCACGTTCCAAAATAGCACACAATGGTAGACAAGAAAATGAGTGAAGAGAATCAATAGAGTTTTGACAAGTATAAGAGTGAAACAGAATGAGTAATGGTAGAGAGGAATATGAAAGATTACAGAGACTGAATACATCTGCGTAAGCCATTGACAACGATTTTGAGCCATGTCACCTAGTGTCTCCAGCCATTGATTCTTAGAGTCCCGAGGGCGGGCCCCAACTCGGAAGTCTGCATCTCCCTACCTGACTCAGTTTAACTGTCAAGGATTTCATGGACTGATGAGGCCATGTTTTTGTTTGGCCACCTCTTACTCTTTTCCAACCTGCACCTATATCAGCTAGTAATGCCCGTCGGGGGAGACGATGGTTAGGCATGCGCAGCACGTCACCTAACCATCTCAATCTATGTAACTTTATAGCCTCTTCGAGTGATTTTCCCTCTTTGCCCAACACTCTACGCCTAATGTCAACGTTACTTACCTTATTATACCACCTAACGTGAGAAAGAGGTCGTAAACATCTGTGGTCAAAAACAGACAATCTCTTCATGTCTTCCGCTCTCAATGGCCACGTCTCACCGCCATAGAGAAGGACGGAGCGAACTGCTGAGCAGTATACACGTCCCTTGGTTGACAGCCGGATGTCACGCCTACGCCAGAGATGGTGTAAGTTAGCGAAAGCAGCCCGAGCTTTCTGGATCCGTGCTGTGATTTCGTCACCAATCAATCCGTTGGTGCTGATACAACTTCCTAAATAGGTGAAGTGGTCAAGTTCGTATGTCTCTCACTCCACTTATTGATTTGTGACCTAGTTTTATCTCACACTACTTATGACCTTTGAAATCCTATTGGTTGTTCACTGTTTAATTTGTCACTGACATTAGTGCCTCTCAAGGTCACTTCAAACACAAAGTACGCAAGCACTGTCAACCTTTTTTGACTGTTGTTTTGAGGCAGTAAAATCTCTCTTCCCAACGTCCAGTCTTTTCTTCTGTCTTCGCATGCCGGCTGGGGTGTTGTTGACGTGCAGTTTGGACAGATTAGCCAGAGCAATAAGTTAGTATTCACTCATACTCTACTAGGTCGTAGCTCCGGTCATAACACAATCATTGTAAGGTATTTTGTAAATTAAATTTTGCCTCACTGAGTCCGTTAGTTTAAATGCCACCTTAATTCCTGCATTGGATTCCATATGTCTCTTCCTTTCATGGTAAAATTGTAGATGTCCTAAGTTCCTTTTTTATATTATGGCTCAAAGTTTCCCTGTTACATTTTCCCTTATTATAGGATTTTTTGGTCTTCCTAATGAATTCTATGGGATAGTTATTTAGCACAAATAATTCTTTCATCTGTTTTATTTCAATATTCAGGTTTTCTGATATACTGCTCAAAGTTTCTGCTCGGTTTTTTAGACACTTCACTTGTCTGCACAAGATACCTTCCTAAAAAATCCAGTAAGCCACATGGCTATATCATAATCTCAAATTCATCTTTAAAAATAGAGAAATGTGGGATGTGTGGTTTACTGTTAATGGAATATCAAGAACTGACTTCATTTAGAGAACCACTGAAAACTAAGAAGTACTGGACAGCTGTCTCGTCCTAGTTTGAGACTGTTCGGCAATACTCACCCATGACCCTGCCAGGGATAGAACTCAAGACCTTTAGCATACAAGACCAGCTTGTATATTATTGAGTCTCAGGGATAGAATCCAATAGCCTCCTCCCCAATTCTAACTTCTACCAATTCGTAAAAATGGAATATTTGAGCACCGATCATGTAGGAGAAAGTAAGTGTTATATAATATTCCTAACCATGCTGATAAGTTTCTTTTGTTTTGTGTATAAGTAAATCCAACGTCTACCGTATCAAATCTAGTTAGCTGGCATGATTCAATTTACATTCGATTGGATGTTATATGTTGAAGATATTCAGGTCTGTATCCAACGCTATAGCTCTTGAATAATAATTAATATTAATAATGATAACAACTTTATTCTAAACAGTACTTTTGATACAGTGAGTAATTCTCAGCATATGATACAATAATGCATAAGAATGGATTCCATCAGACACTGAAAACAACTGATGAACGCAGTGAACAGAATTATTTAATTCAATTTTAGATTATCCCGTCGATTGATTGGACCGAAGTGCTCGGTCTTAGGTTGACGTGTCGGCGGCTTCTTGTGCAGATGCTTCGACGATATCTGGGCATGTAATTAGAAGTTAATCGGTGGATGGTGACTAGCAGTGAAATCCAGGACAATGCGCGTTTCGTCCTATTTGGGACTCGTCAGCTAACTGGATGCACCTGCATTCCGCAGTGAGTGGGAATATATCCAGATGATGAGTCCTAACTAGGACGAAATGCGTATCATAGATTCTACTGGAGTGAATAGAAGCTTCAATCAAGGATTTAAAAAAAAAGAAATACGATATATTTCATAAATGATATAAAAGGCATTTGCATCTATTAAGATTTCATCATTTTGGTTTTCAAACTTTCAGTTTAATACAACAAAGTTGTATACATGATGTCAAAAACTATTGTTTTAATATCAACTTAACAGGAGATATTATTTACAATTTTAATACAGTGTTAAGCAAATAAGTCAATTTGAGGTTCACTGTTTCGTAGATCCTCCACCTCATTAACAGGGTTATTATTATTATTATTATTATCACTTCTTGTCATGTATTTCTCTTGAATCATTCCAATCCAATCGGGAGCCAGTTCAACACCTGATGCTGAATGTAATAAACTTTGTAAATTGTGCTGTTCACTTGGCCCAAATACATAACCATTGGCTCGATCCACATAACGCATAACACGTTCCATATGCGATAAATCTTGTATATCTAATAGCAAAAATTGTACTAATGAACGATCTTGTATTAACTCGATAATAGCTTGATTTAAACGTTTATATTTAGTGTTGAAGAAATCCTCATTATCATCACCGCCATCATCATCATTATCATGCGTATTTGTTTTATGTAAACGATCAATTAAATATTTTAAATCTAATACTTCAGTAAAAAAGTCTAAATTAAAATCTAATTCACCATATTGTTCAATTAAATCAGCTTTACTTAATATATTCACATGTGGCATAGATAATTGTAGCATAGATGATAAAGACGTAAGTACACAGGAGATAAATTTTCCAGCATCAGAACAATAATGTGAATCAACTAAGTGAACTGAAGTCAAGCGTAAATCAAGACAATGCGGTGAATCACCTACACTAGATACTGATGAATCTACTGTCGACGGAAGACAAAGTCGTTGTATATTGGATGTTGTTGTTGAGATGAATGGTTTATCAGTAAGATAACAAATCAGTTGACGCATGCATGGATGATGTGTGTACAGTTCAACCTATGAGGAGGGATAAAAGAAAAACAAAAAACATCAATGTTAAATTAAAGGAGAATTTACTATGTAATGCAAGAATTGAGTGTACGTAAGATGATTATGCGTACGGTCAGTAGTGATAACTTTCATTACTGTAAAACAGATTCATTCTGGTTGATGGTAAATAGCAGTGGAATCTAGGATGCGCATTTCGTCCTGTTTGAGACTCGTTATCTGGATGGGTGAAGAGGTTGAGTCTTAGATAGGGAACACTATCACTCACTGGGGATGCAGGTACATCCATGCGGCATTTACATTAATACTATTGTTCAATAAGAAGTGAATATAAAGCTAAATCAAGCGAAAATATTAACGACAATATAATAATGAGAACAAGAAAAAACAATGCCGTTTACTTAGAGTTCCTCAATAAGCTGGTAATTTCGTGTCTTACACTTTCCTCACACAAAAAAGGTGTGCTAAATAAGGTATCGTAGAGTTTTTGTACTTAGTCGTCCGAGCATACAGTCTTCTTTCTATAGTTGCTTCTAGTTCCCCTACCTGATGAGATGCGTGTGGCGAGAGTTGTGTATGGAGAGGAGGTTTAGAGTTTGACAGGACTTGATATGATTATGAGCCATAATAGTTTGTGCTTGAAACGTGGTCATCAGTTAATATTACTGTATAACAACACTGTGTGATTTATCAAAATAAAATCTTATCCATAATGGAGTTATACTCTACCACAGTGCCCAAGTTTTATACTTATATCAGGATAATATTTTCTAATTTCTTGCAGGAATCCAAGTGTCTATCTGCAATAGTATTAACGAGTTGGTTTAGCAACACACCCCACTCACCCTACTGACAGCTTTTAGTGCCCTACGCAGTATAACAAAGTCTTTCTCAAGTAGCCCAGGAAAGATTTAAGGAGGAACAGTAAAGAAGTATGGGCAGAATACAAGAATTAACAAACGGTAACAGTAGAGACGGAATGATACCAGATCATCTTAACTTCCTTACACAGAACGTCAAACAAAATATCTTTCTGGAAACTAACATGATGCGGGAAGACCAGGAAAGGTGATCAGAGGAAAATACACAGTCCAAGGTATTTAACATTAGATTTGGTTTCCAACTTCATTACTATCTATGATAGTGAAACCATGCTAACTAATCAGTTCATGTAAGTCGCATTTGCGTCTGAGAGTGAAATTAACGGCCTGACATTTGGAGAGATTTAGCTTAAGGCCATTTGACCAGGACCACTGACTAATTTCTGACAAAAAGTTATTCATCATTTGTCCAACCTCTGGTTCTTAGCACCTTTCGAGAAACCTACCTGACCAGTAAGTCTTTGTGGTTGAGTATGTTTCCCAGGAGAAGAATGAATGAACAAATGCTACACTGTTTATCAGCTAAATAAGCAGAACAAAAATGATACCATAGAGAAGCTATTTATCAAATACTACAGGCACTATGGTTCAACAATATGCTTAAAGCCATAACTAAGAAATTGATATTACCAGTAAAAAGAATAAAACTCGAGCAGTCTAATAGAATATACTTCATCTATTAGATAGATCGCACAGAGAGTCTTCTTTAGTGGAAAAGAAACAATAGGGTGCAGCAGGTCAGGTGTGAGGACAAATACTCTCCGAAGACATTGGCTAGCAGTCGCGCTATGTCGTGAATTGGCAGAAGTTACAATTCATGGACTGGTCATTGGATCGGGTCCCAGTGGCTTAATGGTCCACGAGCTAGCTCGCCTTGTAACCAGAAGGTCCTAGGTTCGAACCCTGGAGGTGGGTGCGTACTGATGAAGAGTCCCAAACTATGCTGACGAAACAGCCATCCAGTACTCCCTGCAGGTTTTCCAATGGTTCTCTAACCGATATCAGCTCATGATGAAATCCTGTAACCAAATAATATAGTTAATTTAATCTACAATTAATTGGAGAACCTGTTTCTCAAAGCTTATCCTCTTGAAATCAAACATTTTCACTCATTGTTAGAGGTTATCCTTGTGACTGCTTTTATCTGTTAGACTTCAACAGTTTCTACCTACAATCTAACCTATACAACTACCTTGTAATATCTGATATGTTCTCAGTATAAATTATTATTATTATTATTATTTCCTTTAGTTCCTAGAGGAACATAGGGCTTCAGTCAGTATAAATATAAGAGTAAAAATGCATGGAGTTAGACTTGTCTAGTAGCTAGTTAACATTCTACTTCCTAAATTGTCTAAATATGGCTTGAACAGTTAAAGTCAAGTCAAGAATTTAGTGAATCTATCACAAATGATGATAAAACTCTTTTTTTCTCCTTCACTTTTCATAATTACATACGGACAAAAGGCAAGTTATAACGTGAGATTGAAAAAAAAATATGAGAATGAAAAAGAAACATGGAATGAGTCATTCATCCTTCATTATTCATACAAGGACAAGGACAAACTACTAGTTATACAGATATACGTATATATATGTGGAAGAAAAACTGAAAAAATGTTTAGTCAGACCATATGTCCCTCAGCACGTGACACTTCATTGTCTAAAAAGTAGATCATTTATGCATCATATATGCCTCCTGTACTGGTCTTTCTTTGTTTATCTCCACTATTTTTCCTTTTGCTGAGATTACACGGTAGTGTAGATGAAAAACACGAATACACTTGTACACTGGATATTATAGTCATTAAAATGCTTGTGTGTATGTGTGTTTGTATGTGTACAAACACGTTAGTCTGCTTTAGAACTCTAGATTTCGACATTTCATGCAGTAACCAACTTAACTGGGCGTTATAACCACGAATTAGTAATTAAAAGAAAACTGGAAGTTTGTGTCATCGCGCCAACCAATTTATAAAGGCAAAACAAAATATCATAGTAGGCGTTCCGACAAAGAAAAGCTGGGAGCTTAGAAAAAAGAAGATACAACAATTTTTATATGACAACAGCTCTACATTCTTTTTATTGGCAAGAGTAAACAGTAGACACCAAGGTCAAATGACCTTGAATAAACCAATCAGAACGCTCAGCATTACAAATGGATGCTCTTCATAATCTCCGTTACAAGTTCCACCCAGATTTGGTTTTTGACTACTGTATCGACAATGGGTTGATACGGAGGACTAAAATATGCATATGTGGAGGGATAACGATTCTGTAAAGGCATTACCGGCCTATTGATGGTTATGCATTCAGTTGCAATCACTGTTATATGAGGAAGTTTGTAAGAGTTGGTAAGTCGTATATTATGATGATTTTTTAGACACTTTCTTCTCGAAATCGAAACTCTCCCTTAATAAAATATTGCGTATATGCCACAATTGGCTACTGAAGCGACCAGTAACTGCTACAGCTTCAGAAACAGGGAATGCTCAAATATCAACAGTGCAGTGGTATCAGTACTGTCAGGATATTGCGTCACAAAAGATCAATGGAATTACTTCTGTACTTGGAGGAGTTGGTGTTGTCATTCATATTGATGAAACAGTACTTATTAAACGAAAAATGAATCGCCGCGGTCATGTTTTCGTGCTGGCACTTTACAACACAAATCTTCAAAAAGGGTTTGTAGACCGCATCCCAAACAGAAGTGCTAATGTTTTAATACCAATTATACAACGACTGGTCCTCCAAAGCACTACCATTCACCACACAGATGAGTGGAGAGGTTATTCACAATTGTCATCACTAGGTTATATTCCCCATAAAGTCAATCATTCTTTTGAATTGGTCGATCCTATAAGCGGAACCCATACAAATTCTATCGAAGGATTCTAGGCCCATATGAAAAAAAGGTATTAGAATGGTAAATGGTTCCCGAAATGATATAGTATATAGTCACTTAGATGAATTTTTGTATCGACATTGGTTTGATATGTCTATAGACACTCCTATGAGAAAATGGAACCAATTTTTGCAGCATATTAGAGATATATACCCCGTATAATTCATTTTTATTACATATATATCTTATAAGTACATTTTTTTATAAACTAAATGCCACTTTCCACTTGGAAGAATCTGATTGGCCGTTTCAAGGTCGTCTGAACTTGGTGTCCATTCTTTACTATTACCCTTTTTTAATAAAAAAATAATAATTAAAATATTTATTATGGTGTTACCTGTTATTAGACATTCGACACACGCACAGTGTTTGTTATACAGTAATATTTAATGATGACGTCTCAGGCACAAATTATTGCTGCTCATAATCATATCAAGACACTCACTAACACAACTTTCTTGCTTCATTTATATTCATGGGTAAAAATTGATCCTGGTTCATCGAGTCTACACCCAACACAACACATGCAATAGAAGTGATTCAACGCAAATGCCAGAGATATGGAAGATATTATTACCAGTTAAATCACGGGATAATAAATAATGTTAAAATGTATTTCAGTTCACATTATAACAAGTTATTTATTTTACTACAAAACATCTTATTTCTCATCTTATTGCATTTTATTGAAAATACTAATATTATTATTTCCGAATGTACTTTATCTTATATTGATTTTATTCAAATGTCTAATCAATTTTTACTCATGTATATAAATGAAGCAAGAAAGTTGTGTGAGTGAGTACCTTGATATGATTATGAGCAGTAATAATTTGTGCTCAAAACGTAGTCATCATTAAATATTACTGTATAACAAGCACTGTGTGATTTTATCAAAATAAAATTTTATCCATAATGGAGTTATACACTACCACAGTGACCAAGTTTTATCCTTATATCAGGGGAAAAAAATACTTAGGTGTGAGATTGGTAAGTGTGATCAGTTCAATTTATAAATAATTTGTAGATTGACAATTCATTCCAGTTTATTAATAAAGTGATCCATTCTGTGAGATACATTTGTTAAGAGTCATTTCCAAGGCAATTTAGACAAAGGACTATCGACTCTGTCTAAGTGTAAAAATCAATATAACTAATTTCTAACCTCATAACTGATCACGTAATGACAACATTAATAATAGTAAATAATTTTGCAATAATATATGAATTTTATCTAAGACAATTTACCTGACCAGGCAAATCAAATATCAAATAGATTTTAGACTCTTTTTGTTTTAATACTGCCAATTGATCAGCTAACCAACGACGATTAGTGTACAGGTATTCCATACAATAAATTAATCCCCCATTTGGGCCTAAGCCAAGATAATCCATAACTTCATCCAAACGAATTAAATCAGAGAGATTAATTGAACATGGATAAGGTAAACTATCATTAGCTGGATCTAAATTGATGACAGCAACTTTTCGACCTGAATGTGAGTAGAAAACAAAAAAAAAAAAAACAATTGAAAACAGAGAATTTTAAAAAAAAGAAACGCGGATTTTTCAAACATTACTTTTAGTTTCATTTTCTTTTAAAAATTAGAAAGCATTATTATTTATAGGTAAAATAAAAGTAGTCATTTGAGAGTTTATATCACAGGGCTGTACGACAATGCTGCATGCCAAGTCATCCACAACGGGAAATTCACGGAATCCTTCGAAGTGAGGACAGGAGTAAGACAAGACTGCCTACCATCGCCAATGATTTTCCTGATTGCTGTAGACTGGATAATGCGAAAAACAGCGGGCAATGAGGAAACAGGCATAAAATGGACTCACACAAAAAACTTGGAGGATCTGCACTTCGGCGGTGACCTATATGTCTGATTTCCCACAAACTGGAAGATATGCAAGCGAAAAGCAACAAGTTGGCAGAAGAAGCATCAAAAATAGGACTTCAGGTGAACATAGAGAAGACAGAGGTGATGAAGATTCCCGGGTAACACCACCAACAGCTACAACAACAACAGACAACAATCAGCATAAATCGAAGGAAGCTGAAAGAAACTACCACTTTTACCTACCTGGGAAGCATCGTTTCAACTACAGGCGGAACTGACGAGGATATCAAAGCAAGAATCGGAAAAGCAAGACAAGCTTTCACTACTCTCAAGTCTGTGTGGAGGTCAACAACACTCAGCATCAAAAATAAGATCCGGATTTTCAACTCCAATGTGAAGTCAGTGCTACTATACATACGGATCAGAGACTTGGCCAGCGCGTCATAAAGAGCATCTCAAACAAACTACAGGTCTTCATTAACAGTTGCCTTCCCTCAATACTCAAGATCAGATGGCCGGCCAGAGTTGATCAGCAACAGAGATCTCTGGCAATGAGCGAACCAACACAGCAGGAACCGATTGTGAAACAAATAGGCAGGAAGAAATGGAGATGGATTGGCTGGTCATACTCTGAGGAAACAATCCATCAAGTGACATCACTAGACAAGCCATTGCTCGAGTGGAACCCGAACGGGAAGCGGCGAGTTGGTCGTCAGTGCAAGGGTGACTTGGAGGAGGTGATGTGACGAGGAGATGAAAACGCGTGGGCAGACATGGAGCCAGGTGAAGACTCTAGCAGAGAACCGAACGCAATAGAGACGCACGGCTGAAGCCCTATGTTCCTCTAGGAATTAAAGGAAACAATAATAATGATAATAATAATCACAGGGCTGCTTATCTACCTAAAGAGTCGTACCTTGACAGCGACAAGAGTAAGATTGTCTTGGAATAATCTGTAATTTTAAACTTATAATTGCAGCTATCCTACTGAAACATCAACTCTAGTTGTATGAATATCTGTTTTCGACTCAGTACCTAGGGACATTTTGTTAAACAAGCTTGCTGAAACTCAAACTGACTGTTGGGTTGTCAAATGGCTGCATTCTTATTTCTCAGGAAGAAAGCAGTACACTGTATGTCAGGGGAAGTCATCCACTTCATTGTTTACTGAGGCTGGTGTACCTCAAGGCGCTGTCCTTTTCTGTTTTCTTTCTTCTTGCATGACTTGCCTCACTCTGATGATGAAATGAACTTTGTTAAGTATGCCAATGATCTAACTGTTTCAAAGTCTGTTAAGATGAATAGCTTTCTATCAGAAGTTAGCAAATGGTCTTCGTCTAATGGTCTTAAACTAAATCCTTCCAAATTTCAGACTGTTAATTTCAGTTTCCGATGTAAAAGAAAGTTAAATGAAGCTGTTGGTTCCTATGACCCTTGCAAAATTGATGATACTGATATAGACATCAAGTCTGAAGTTAAGTATCTTGGATTAATTCTTTCTTCTGACCTATCCTGGTCTTCCCATGTTTTAGCGATTTATAAAAGAATATTTCGTCTGACTTTTTATATTAAGAAGTTAAGGCACTCAGACATAACTCAACCTCTCCTCTTACAGTTTGTCAACTCGTGCATTTCACCTATTCTTCTTCACTGTTCACCCTTACTATTTTCTGGATTGCTTAAAAAAGACTGTCATACTTCGTAGAACTCTGAAGACTGTCAGTAGGGTGAGTGGCATCCCATTGGGTCATATCATTGACATCATCATTGATAGACACTTGATTTCAAGCGAAAATTTCGCTAAAGGATTTTTTTCAGACTGTAAGCATCCACTTTACCATCAGCTTTCAATTTGTGTCTCCTCAAGTAAAACAAGAAGTCTTTTCAGAAGACTTTATGCACGTACGTCTAAGTACAAGAATTCCACTATACCATATTTGGCACGTACTTTATGTGATGAAAATAGTGTTAGGCATGAACTAACTAACCTTCTTTGCACTACTAAATAAACCATTTTCCTCCATCCTTACAACATCAACCTTTATTGTTATTGTACTTCTTATATTTATAATCCCCTCAATTTCTTGTTTTTATTTGTTTATTTTTTCATAAGTGTGAACATCATTTAAGCTGTGTTATAACTGTTAATTTTGTATTTCCCCTCACCATACTATATCAACAGAACATTAGATTCAATAATCTATAACATGCTAAAATTTCCAAACTGAATCGACAATACTGTTTGAAACAAACTCGATGTTATAATAATTATTATTATATTTAATATTCTCAACTCGTACTTCGAATATTTTTGACTTTATATCGTAAATGTGGACAAATTCCCCTGGTTAATTTTGTTTATATTTTGAGTAAATCAGATGCAATATTGTGACAAACGCTGAGAATTCCATTCTGTATTATAAGTACTGTTTTTGGAATAAAGTAGATTATTATTATTATTATTAAGGTCACCAGGAGAGATGACTAATAGACTCGTGAAGAAATTTAAAAGCTGTAGATACAATATCTCATCGATAATTTTTATCTGTATTAATCAATGTGCGTCATCATATGCAGTAGACTGAAGGACATACAACTTTAAAGCTGGGAAAGTACTGATTACTAAACTTTGACGAAAAAAAACATTAGAAGTAAAATGAACTACTTAATTGTAACAAACAGTAAGCATGTTAAGTATGACAAAAGAAAAGGGTCAAAGGATTTCAAAGACTGTACTGACTATCTAAAGTGTTGAAAAACGTTTATTGTTGTTCACACTAACTCAAGCCACTGATATGAACTATACAGCAACTTACTTTTTAAACAATAACCACTTTTCCTGTAAGTGTAAACTTAAAATATGCATGAATAGACTTGACAAAACTAATAATATGTAATACAGAAGAAAGTTCAAAAAGACAGTTTTAATTGAGGGCTTGTTTAAAGGTGACATTGAAGCCTGAATAAAGATATTTCATTCACTTACCTTAAAAATCGGAGGAGTCATATCTACCTACATCACTGAACTTTGAAACGTCATAATGTGAACCTGATTGACGATCTACGTTCACATCTACTTACAATGGAACAGAATATCGACCAGAATGCCATTCTCAAGCAGACAGTTAACACAGTAATCCATCGAAGACAAAATACTACCTCTGACCAACTGTGTGTATTTATAGATTTACCTATTCCTGTGAAAAAAGGATATCGACCCTACACAGCATCAAATCTGTAAGTGTATTTTGGAACACTGTCCTGCTTGCCTAGCCAGAGGAGAAAAGAAGAATGTCAAAAGTTCTATTCTCTAGCATCCTGTTAACCCTTTACATCGAGCATCTCTGTATGACTGCTTTACAGTGACCTATAGAGTTCCCTAATATCTCACAAGAGACTTCGAATACGCCATTCATACTCAGTAGAATCATTAGTTAGTCAGGACTTCCAAAATAACCTCTGTCGACGCTCACTTGTCTTACCATGGTCAAGGTCACATTCTTGCCTTGTTTGATATTTAGTTCATCATTACAACTTAATAGTTACTATTGTTATCGCTTATTAATAATAACGCTGCCTTTCTCATACAGATTTCATCTATTTTGTACACTTCTATTGATTAGGCCATTTATTATGTAATGTCAGCCTCCGACTCTTAATCTCTACCTCAGCATTCTCTTCCGGATTCTTTACATTACGTAGAACATTTTCTAGAACACAAACACTTGTATTTTAATGGATAAACACGATTGTACAGCTTTTGAAAATGGCTTGTCGAAAAGAAAATTTTATTTCTTGTTAGGTCTTTGTGTTCAGTAAAAACTCAATACTTGGTTTCTGCAAAGCGAATATGGAATTGATGAGATGGAAAGTGAGTTTTTCAATGCAATTTAACAACTGAAAGTAGCAAATAAAACTGAGCCACTGTCATAGGTTCACTTTTAACAGTTTGAAAAGAATTTGGGCATTAGGTGTATGATATTGACCATAATCAAGGTTTTTGTATTGCCCAATGAATGAAAAACAAAACGATATCGCCATTTTTACTGACGTTTCGCTATTGAATGCTGCTGCTAATAGCTTTATCAAAGTATTATTAAACCAGAATTTACAAAATCACAGCTTATATATAACAACTTAATCATCGTTCCTCAGCATGGTGGCATTTTTGAGTTGTCAAATTGGTAAAGATAACTACGATTATTATTATTATTATTATTAATATGCTCACTCTGAATTGTTTCCATTTTTCCCACTTGTCATTTTAGACCCAAAATTATATTTTTTAATTTTTACAATACTATCAAACTTCACACCATGTTATGTAACATTTTATATTCGCCTACTAATCCTATAATTATGTACCCCTTTCCAAAATCTAAACCCTTTATGTATTTTTCTATATATGATATTGATTGTTTTGCTACTTGACATTTAACTATGACTATAAGCATAAATATTTTAATTGCATTTCATACTATTGTTATTTCATGTGTTCACACTTTTAATCTAATTCCCTCATCGGATATAATTTCTTAAAAACCATATACATACGATTGTACAGCTTGATAATGAATTCGTTGAAAAGAGTCTCTTCGCTGAATATTGTGTTCTTAAAGATAAAAAAAAAACCAGGTGTAGATTGTTGGATTTGATAAGTGTATAAAATTATAAAAGCAGCGTGTGCTTACATAATAAAATTGCTTATCACATCCGTGTTGATTTTTTTATTTCATGGGGGAAGGAGGTGTTGTAACCAGGTCAAATTCTGTTTTATTCTATCATTCCTATTCAGACAATTTGAATTCCATTCGATATGAAGTGCTTTTGATATTAGACGTTCTTTGTGATTTCTGGATTATTTCAATATTATCAAAATCAATTTTGTGGCCTGATTCTATAACGTGTAGACCTGCTGGCTGATGATTTTTCAAGCTTTTCTAGTTCAAGTGGATTTCTCGGTGCTGGTTGTTATCTTTACCATTTGGTCAACTTGACAAAGCAAAAATGACATCATGCTGAGGAACGATGATTAAGTTGTTATATATAAGCTGTGATTTTATAAATTCTGGTTTAATAATACTTTGATAAAGCTATTAGCGGCAGCATTCAATAGCGCAACATCAGTAAAAACAGCGATATCGTTTTGTTTTTTATTCATTGGGAAATACAAAAAACCGTTATTATAATGAATGTCATAGGTTTGCTTTTTTAACACTGAGTTGTTTCACAGCACCGTTTCAAACAGTCTTTAAAGTGAAGCATCTTATATCATATTTTTTTCCTTCACGTTCCTAGTGGAACATAAGGTTTCAAGCTAGAGGCTTGGAGTTTCGGGAGAAGTGTTTATTTTTACAGGATGGGGTTATCAGTCTCATGTCGAACCTTTCGTTCTTACCAGCTTTTATTATTGGCTTAGTGAGGTAAAGGAGTGTGTCAGTCGGGGATCGAACCCCAAACCATATACATGGTCGGCGAGCGTCCTAACCGCTGTACTACCGGCGCACTAAACATTCTCAGGGCGAGGCGCATGCATGTAGCACACAGCCTTCTTCAGAACTTGCACACAACCATTAGGTCGCGTACTATCCCATCGCCCTTGGCGGATCAGGCAACAAAAGTCACGAGAACACCATCAAATCATAAGACAGGTTAGTTACCCCATATAATTACGTTAAACAATCTGTTTTTCTAATATCAGAGTCCTTTACCAGTCTTACTTTACTACAATTTAAAATGCGTAAAGATTGAGACTTGACACCTAAAAATAAAGGATTATTCATACAAGTAAACAGACAAAAAACAACAGAATATTTCATTATTCTATTTTTTTAAAAATTTAAATAAGTCGTCAGTAGTTAACTCAATCTTACCTAATCTAGTAAGAAAATCATACATTGCAGAACAGTATGTGGTTTTCCCACTACCAGGTGGTCCAATCACTAATTGTCCGAATAAATTCAATCCATTGGGAAATGGATACGGTTCAGAGTTGCACGACATTATTATTATGCAGACGTGTAATATGCCAAATTATTCATTGAACAAAAAGTATATTGTAATATACCTAAATAAGAAAAAGAAAGTTGTAAGTAACAATAATCAATAGAGTTATGATTAACCTACAGACATTAATGCAAATTAAAAATCCCTATTGAGTCATATGCAAAAAAGCCAATGATATCATTCTCAACCTGTACAGTCGCATGCCTACACATAATAGATTGTCTTAGCAACAAAAAGAATGTTTCCAAAGATGTGCGTCACTGAGGTTGTAAGTTTTAAACAACAATTACGTAATCGGGTAGAAAGTGAAATAAGGAATAAGCAGATTGCATCACATAATATAAATTATAGGACTGAGTAGGACTCAACTAAAAGTGAAAGATAGTCAAGTTAAAAACAGTAATAATAAGTAGTAGAAGTGTAGTAGTAGTAGTGTGGTGGTGTGATACAGACAATGTGTTCCAACTGAATATTATTCTAGTTTTGGAATCACCGGCAGTACGCACCCACTGGGGTTCGAACCCAAGACTTTCCTTACAAACTAACTCCTGAAAAGTAATCTGATGCTCGATAGTGACTTGCTACAGGACGGAGTTTTCTGGAGTTCTAGCGACAAGTCGTGACCAGTGAGGTCCATCCAGTCAAGTGTGAGGATGGGTGTCCCATCGATGACATTGGTTGGTGCGGTCGTACTAAATCACGAATTGGTAGAAGTTAGAATTCATGGGCTGGCCATTGAATCGGGTCCCAGTGGCTGAATGGTAAACGATTTTGCCTCGTAATCGGAAGGTCCTGGGTTCGAACCCTGGTGGGTGGGTGCATACCGCCGACGATTCCAAAACTAGGATAAAAAAACAGCTGTCCAGTACTCCCTGGTTTTCAATGATTCTCTAACTCATATCAATCCATGGTCAAACTCGTATAAACAAATCTAATCCTTACAAACCAACTGTTGAATATTATTTTCACATATTCCCACAGTTCAAAACTGCATTAGCAACAGAATAGTATATATGTATTTGAGCATTCTAGTTCATGTCGTTTAATGTAATGTGCGTCGGTGGCACAGCGGTTAGGACGCTCGCCGACCATGCACATGGTCCGGGGTTCGATCCCCGGCCGACGCACTCCTTTACTTCGGTAATGCAGTAATAAGACTGGTAAAGAGGGAAGGTTGGGCATGAGGCTAGCAACCCCCATCCCGTAAAAATAAACGCCACTGCTTCCGGAACTTCAAGCCTCTAGTTTGAAGCCCTATGTTCCACTGGGAACGTGTAGAAATAAATAAAAAAAAGTAAAACAAAATCACATGCTCAGTCATTGTTTAAATAATATAAACCGTATAGATACAAATAGCTGTTTGATCACTTGAAAATATACCTTTGCATCCATGTTTTGCCTTCTGCTGTTACAGTAGTAGAAGAAGGGAAAGGGGAATTAATATAATTAAGAAACAAAAAATTATGTATCCGGTGTTAAGACAGATTAAGTCAGCTGAACCTACTCCTTATTGTTACTGTTCTTTCAATTTTAGTTGAGTTCCATTATGGATATATATATATATATATATGCAATTGTACAGGTTGAGAGTGATATTATTAGATAGTTGGAGGCAATCGGACACAGGAAGCCTTGGACCTAGGTTTCGTGCTAGTTGGCACTCATCAGCAAGGCAGACGTATCTGCAGCCTTGAAGGAACCCATGTCCCTTCTGAGATTTAAACCCGCGTCAACCAGTGCCGCAGTCAGAGAATGATATTGCTGAAACGATTAACTCTTCGCTGAACAGCTTTTCTTTTATTCATTGATTGATAGAACTGTCATAATAAGCAATTATGATTACATACTACAACATTCCAAGCAAAATTAAGTAAAATAAATATCTAGTTTATCAATGAGACAAAGGACACGTATTAAGTCGATGATTATGCCTTTATTGACAGTTCATCATAATTTTTAATAACTTGAAGTAATATAAATGGGTGCGTCGGTGGCACAGCGGTTAGGACGCTCGCCGACCATGCACATGGTCTGGGGTTCGATCCCCAGCCACAGACGCACTCCTTTACCTCGCTAAGCCAATAATAAAAGCTGGTAAGGAGGAAAGGTTGGGCATGAGGCTAGCAACCCCATCCTGTAAAAATGAACACTGCTACCGAAACTCCAAGCCTCTAGCTTGAAACCCTATGTTCCACTGGGGAACGTGAAGGGAAAAAAGTCTATATAAATGGGATAAATTTTAATTGGAATCATTAATCGGTATTTCAGTGACTGGTTTCATTATTATTCACTATGTGAAAAATCTTAGACAAAAAGAAAACAGGAAATTATGTATGAGGAAAACACAGTTTTGTTTAGCGAAGAGAAATATTTCTTTTCAACGAATTCATTTTCAAGCTTTTAAAATGTTGTAATCCACTCAACTTTAACTTCACCCCACCCCCGCCTAAAACATCATGTTAATGGAAATCCCAATGGAAAATAGGGATTCAAGCTAGAGGCTTGCAGTTTCGGTAGCAGTGGCTTTTATTTTTACAGGATGCGGTTGCTAACCTCATGTCCAACTCTCCCTGGCTTAGCGAGGTTTGGGAGTGCGTCGGCTGGGGATCGAACTCCGGACCATACCAGTTGTACGTATGTAGCTTTCATCACACTAAATAGAAATAAATCAAAACTGTATTTTACACGAGTTTGTCTTACACAATACACAGTGATACAGTACTGATAACTTCAAGACGTGTTTCAAGCACAATTTATTGCTTATAATCATAGTAATGTATTCACACGGCTGTATAATTTACTTTACATATTATTCCTTCATTATTCATTGTAATTTTCTAAATATCCAGTATAGACGTTGCATGATTCGATGGACAAAGATTGGGTAATACACCTTTCTCTCCATCTAACTGTATTACTTTTTCCTACTTCCACTCTGTCTCACACTATGCATGTGATTACATGCAAGTGAATGCATTGCAATGACTGAGTCTTTTCCTAATTTATTTAACTTATCAGGGTCAATCATTCTAGGTCTGGCTAAATTTTCGTTGTTCAGATAATCTAATTGACTCCGATCTGCTAGTTTGCTTCATGTAACTGACCTTACAGTCATTGCATGGTATTTGGTAAAGAATATTATTCTTAATTGGATTTACTGTATCCTTAAGCCAAAAAAGTTTGACGCAGACTAATTTTCTATAGTTTGGTTTGTAAGGGTTAGTTATGCTTTTACGAGTTGATCACGGATTGATATCAGTTAGAGAACCATTGGAAACCATCGAGTACTGGACACCTGCTGTTTCATCCTAGTTTGGGAATCCTTGGCAGTACAAACCCACCCAACAGGGTTCGAACCCAGGACCTTCCGGTTACAAGGCAAGCTGGCTCGTATACCATTCAGCCACTGGGAGCCGATTCAATGGCCAGTCCATGAATTCTAACTTCTACCAATTCGTGATTTAGAGCGACCCCAACCATTGTCGTTGGTGGGACATCCATCCACACACGTGACATTTAATTGGACCTCACTGGTCACGACTTCTCACTAGAACTCCATCCTGTAGCAAGTCACTAGCGAGCATCAGACTAATTTGTTTGGTACTTAAACCTTAATTTCAGAATTATCAAGAATCCTATGTAGAGCTTCTGATGTCCCTTCTTTGTGAGGCAGTTCTATTGAGGCTTTAAATTCCATATTATTTACGTTATTACTCTTATTTTTCTCATGGGTCGTAGAAGATTTTTCGAATAAATTCTGGTGAGTAATTAATTATCCACCAGTAATATTTTCCATATTTGTTTGATTTCACTATTTAAATCTTTTTTTATTATTATAGCTTGAAATCACACCGTATTTTTGGTACAAGTATAGAATTTTCAGCATGTGATATCGGTAGCCCAAATTTTGCAGGCCGACCATTGATATCAGGTGTGCGTCGGCAGGAGATCGAACCCATGACCATGTGCATAGTCGACGAGAGTTGTAACCACTGTGCCACCGACGCAGGTAGTTAGGCTCCTGGCCCGATCATATAATATATATATATATATATCATTCCCCAAAACTGATGATTCCCATTGACTAAGACATTACACGACTCACAAGGTAGAGCCGTCGATGACGCACTAATCGAAAAGGAATATATTTTTTCAGTTAATTTGGTTCCTTTTCTAAATGTTCTAAGGTTTCCTCCGTCCGGTATTTTAAAAAACATTTCATCAACTCCCTTACTTACTAACACCAAGTCAGATATATCCCTTTCCTATAAGCAATGTGTAGAATAAATTATTGTTAGAGAATCTATAGTCTGACAAGTAAAAGTAAAAAGTGGCACCTAAAGTATACAAGTCAAGAATGCGACATACACAATAATACCAGTACGAACAACACAACAAAAGAATCAAATTATCAAAACATTTATTTTATATTTCATAGGGTATATATATACATAATATTTCATTTTAAACATTCTAATGCAGTTTCGGCGACAATTTATTCTGCAAACGGATTAGCATGAATTGTAATATTTTGTATATGAATATCTGTTAAAGGTTTGTAAGTCTTTTCTTCAACAGGTGCACGTTCCAACTCATCCAAAACATTCCATCCATCAATAACCCTGTAAGGAAATGACAACAACACCAATAGATTGACTTTCGTAAGAATAAATAACTGTTATAGACAAGCACTGGTAGTAACTAGTAAACACGTAACTGTTCCGTACTATAGTGTTGCAGGTACGTAGTTAATCAGCCTAAACACTTAACTTTTAACCAATGAGTGTAGCATCTAAACTCGGTTCCTTTTATTTCGACTTGGAAAACTCGGTAATGCCTCAAGTTTTCATACATTAAGTACGGCTCACAGCCTAATATAAGTCAGATTTATTGCCAGATATACACATATCTAATTTAACATTAATCATGTCTGTCTGTCTGTTTGGTTTCAACATAAAACTTTGCACCGGTGTGCAGCAGTTCAAGTCGCCACACTTCACTCAGCACACAAAGCCAAAGAGGAAAGTAGAAAGAAACGCAAAATAGAGACAGTAAACAGAGATATGAGGCAAAAGAGAATAGTAATATCGAAGAACAATATGGTTTTATTGGAAATTGTAAGTCACAAGGAGTAGATGCATCTACACTGTCATTGAGAACGATTTTGAGCCATATCATCAACTGTTTCCAACCATTGGTGTTTACCGTCCCGAGGACCCCAACCAGGAAGTCTACGTCTTCCTACGTGGCTTAAACTAACTGTTGTGGATTTCATTGACTGATGAAGCCATGTTTTAGTTTGATCACCACTGACTCTTTTCCAACCTGACCCTATGTCAGCTAACATTGTCGAGGAGGTATCATATAGAGGTCATAAAACAAGTATGCTAACCAAGTAATGAAAATATTAGTATAATCTAGTTCATTAAATTTATAATACGGGAAACTGACGGATACATTGGTCATAAATCTTATCAAGTACCGACAGCTTTGAGTAATACATGTCTTTCTATACAACTGACAATGAGGTACGCTCAATATATAAAAGCCTACAAAGTTCGGTAGTTGAAATGGAACTGCAGATATGTTTCTACTGGTTGAAAATTAAAAGTCTAAACCACTAAGTTACAACTATACAAGTTTGTGTGATAGGGGGAAACAGATACACAATTTTACGATCACATACACAGCCAGTGAATATCAACAGGGAGGTAACATACATTTACAAGCCATACAGCTTAATATAATATAAAAGAATTATAGCATGAAAACACTCAACGTAATGTTGATGAAATTCGTTCCCAGTAAGATCTGTGTTATGAGACAGTAGATCATATGAAGTGCACTGGTGGATGATGATTAGTAGTGGAATTCAGGATGCTCATTTAGTCCTATTAAGGACTCGTCATCTGGATGTATTTGCATTGCCCAGTGGGCGATGATTTTCTCACTGAGGCTAGAATCAAGTATCCATAGTTTCAAACGCCAAAGCGTTATCCACTAGACTACTTGGGCCACGAGAGCCACCTCTCGTGCAATGGGTATCAGTAATTATTGAATTCAATTTAGGCTTCATCTTTTTTTATTTATTTATTTTTCTTATTTTTGACTATAGCTTGATTCCACACCGTATTTATGGTACAAGTATAGAATTTCCAGCATGTGATATCGGTAGCCCAAATTTTGCAGGCCGACCATTGATATCAGGTGTGCGTCGGCAGGGGATCGAACTCCGGACCATGTGCATGGTCGGCGAGAGTCCTAACCGCCGTGCCACTGATTGATTGAACCGAAGTGCTCGGCTTGGGGTCGACGTGTCAGCTGCTTGTGCAGATGCTTGGACGATGTCTGATTATATATATATATATATATATATATATATATGCATCCTGGATTCCACTGCCAGTCACCATCCACCAATTTCAAGTTAAATAATCAGACATCAGCGAAGCATCTGCCCAAGAAGCTGACATGTCGACCTCAAGTCGAGCATTTCGGTTCAATCAATCAACGGGAAAGTCCAAATTGAATTGAAGTAGATCATATGGTTTGAAATAATTCTTGATCATATAATCTCGTTTAGTGATGCTTCCATTTATTTTTAATTTTACTCATTTTACTGTCTCAAGTTCTCTTCAAGATCTTTAAACTCGTTTCTATCTACCACTTCTGGATTCAGTTAGCCAATGATTCTTCGGCTTCAAACTCCGCCAACACAGTTGATAGATCTTCATATTAGTTGAAATCTCATGTTTATTTAAACTACAAATAATAAAGGTTAATGTCCTACTAGTTTGTTTTAAAAGCTCATTGAAGGCGAATTATATTCATAGATCCTCTTGGCCTATCGGGATTCCAGTAACCAGGTAGTATCACTAACTCTCATGTAATGTGTATGGCTCATACGCCAATGTACAATCGAACACATAGTTACTGCTTTTATTTCCAGTTATCTGACTTGAAAAGAAATATTGTTTGACTACCAAACTTAATGTGCAACCACCTCTTGAACTTCGAGAATTATACAGCTACAGTTTTCAACTGTGCGTCGGTGGCATAGCGGTTAGGACGCTCGCCGACCATGCACATCGTCCGGGATTCGATCCCCAGCCACAGACGCACTCCTTTATATGCTGGTGAAGAGGAAAGGTTAGGCATGAGGCTAGCAACCCCATCCTGTAAAATAAACACTGCTACAGAAACTTCAGGCCACAAGGTTGAAGCCCTATGTTCCACTGGGGAACGTGAAGGAAAAAAAACAGTTTTCAACTAAAAGTGCATAAATACTGACTAAAACAAAACTGACGAAAAGTTTAAAGTGACGTTACAGATATTTTTTTAAATATCACTAGCATAGACAACTTGGTAGTATATCCTAAGCTCTTACACATAATAACACAGTGTATTAGAAACATTAGAACTCACTTGCCGAAAATTGAATATTTCATATCTAACATAGTTTGTTTGCTGTAGGTAATAAAGAATTGAGATCCGTTTGAATCTGGACCATTGTTGGCCATCGATATTATCCCTCGAGCATTATGCTATAAAATATATGTATACAGTGGTTTATTTTTTAAATTACCCTCAGAGAATCATGAAATTCATCTTTAAATTTCTTTTTCCATATACTTTGACCATTTTTGCCTGTTCCTAAAAGGTATACACACAATAAATTATAAGTTATACTTAGATCTTACCAGTTGGATCTCCAGTTTGTACTATAAATCCCTTGATATTACGATGAAATATACACCCTTTATAATAATCCGAAGCACATAAGGCTAAGAAATTCTAAAAAATCATGGAAAAGAGACAGACAAATGCATAAAGGAAGAAGAAAGAGGAAGAAAAAAATATTTGTACATATACATCGCGGTTGTATTTACAAAAGAAGAAAAATTAAATACTTTAGTAAAACTAAACTGGCCAAAGATATACCTAATCATTTATACACAAATAAATAAAGATTATAAAGAGTCTAAAGAGAAATTGTTGCAGTTTTCTGTAGCTGGTGAGCTAGTACAATCATTTAACTCAGATACAGCAAGAATACCCCATTTACAGTCAACTTTTTTATGCTGAATCACTTTAATTTTCTCCTGCAATAAACAACATATCTGTACAAAAGTACGCCAATGATTTTCAGAAATACCAGCCCATATATTGTGACGAGGACGGGTAGGGTCTGGACACAGAACAAAATGTGTTTTACTATGTGTATCATTGTTACATTTGGATTCTGATCGTGAAGTTAAGCAACCATTATGTAGATCAATGATCACCTCATCAGGTTTTAGACTGCATATATGCGATAAGAATTTGTCCAATATCACATCCATTGACGGAAGAGGATTAAGATCATAAAAATAGGAGTGAATATCAGAAGCACTGCATGTATCAATATCATCATCGTTATACAACACTACCCAATTATCAATAAATGATTGAAGACGAATAAACGACGGTGCATAATTTGAAACTTGTAAAAAGTTTATTAAAAGAGTAACAAGCTTGAAATTTGTAAATCCTGGATTAGGACCATCACGAGTTAAACATAATTCACGGGCTATATATTTTAACATAGTTATAGCCTTTTGAATTCCAGGGACGCATAAAGTCAACAGACGAAGTATCTCAGCCATTTTTACTCCACAATGCGATGAATTAGTAGTATTAAATGCAGTATTATTAACACACCATGAGATATCCAAGCCGGTTTTAAATACATTAATTTGATCCACATGAAGAATAGGAATTCGACCAGTGTATATCCTTGTCTGTCTAAAACCTAAAGGATCCAATCTTCTCAACATAAATTGTAAGAAAGACAGAAATCTATCTTTCAGAACTTCTGGGTCCAATAGTAGAACATTGGGATTGATTGGCATTGACTTATCGTTCATCTGTTTATTGTTATTGCTAAAATGTTTTATATCTTTAAAATTTCCTGGCAGTTCAACAACCAAGTCTATATCTGAATTGACTGATCCTAAACCATTAATCACTGAACCGAATATTGAAACTTTTGTGCCTGGGAATAAGCAACAGAGGATTTCTTCAATACTATCACACAAAATAAATCTAGCCAAAATATCTTGTTCAGTTAGACAGTTAACTTTGCATAAAGTGGAAACTTGCTCGTCAAATGACTCGCAGGACATAAGAATTTCGATTATTTCTTTCGACGATGGAATACACTGATGAATAGATAGATTGGCTTTTGCAAATAATTCACTTGGATATTCATAAGATAGGTACTTCATGATATTTTCAACCGGCCATATAGATGGATCAGAACAAATACGAAATATTGGCAATCTGAACAGATCTTTTTTACTTTGAGGGTTAGTAGTAAAGTACATATGGTTAAAGGATAAGAGTCTACTAAGCGTATATTGTAAAGATTCAGAAGAAGGGGATTCAATTAACAGGGTGCCAACTGACTGCATACGACTTCTCGAAGGCCAATAAACAGCACGGTCTAACGATCCCCCTACTCTCAAGAATGTGTTGATTATATGGGGAACACTTGCTGGTGAACAGGCCAACAATACACTTCTCCTAGCTAAACACTTGTAGACAGATGGATTAAATATCATGATCACCAACTTGTACTAGAGAACTACCAAAAAAGTAAACGTGAGCTGAGTAACTAGTTTATCTTACCTCAGAAGCCAAGGGTGCTTGCATACAAAATAGCTCGGCCTTCAAATCGCCCAGATCCGTATGAAGTGTTACTGCCTGAAATAGTAAAAACACTTGTGATAGAAATAGTAGCTAATAACTGTCACACATAATAATCGACTGGCATGTAGTTAGGAGGTATGCGAACTAACGAGAAGTGTCCGTAAATTCCACAAAAACCCGATTGTGAAAGCTATTTCACTACAGTCTACTGGATCTGTATCAATTAACAGTGTTGGAGGGAAAATAGTAGCTTGGTACACATAACATATAACTAAACTGACTGTTGAATAATCTATATGACATTCTTTAGTTCTTGACGTTGATCGAATTCTATCAATCACGTCTGTAATGCAGTCACTGCGATAAGCCTCACCACTAAGGTGTACTTTGAATAAATGTTAGATGTTGAAGAGAGTCGTTGGAAAACTGATACTTGACTATTGTGGTAATTGACACTTTTCAGAAAGTTGGACCTGCATATTCAAGAGAACCGATATTTTTATTGATTTAAATCGACTTTCTAAATGCCAGAGTTGGAATTTTTCTTACAGAATTGCCTGGACAGCACTAATTCCCTTAAAGTTGGGTACATACCTTGATAACGAGTGTAAGCAACTATAATCTTTAGATTCAGGGATTTCTGCAGATTGCTTTTAACCACTAAACACAGTCACTGCCTACCAGGTTAATTATCGACACTTTATTCATGGTCATTCAAAAGCCCAATCATTTGAATTACGTGGATTTGGTCACTTTAGTTACTTGAACGCAGGGTTCATGAAGGTTCACAGGCAAAACACAGAACCTATGACAGCTTCATCGGTCTAATTTTCCACATTCATATTAGAGTGCTGGGCAGATTTGCTCAATTTTTATCATTTTCAGGATTCTGGTCATTCTCATTCACATTCATTAGACGATTGCCACTCCTAAATTTATTTCCGTTGATTCTGATATCATTACATTTGTTTTTATATTTTTATGCGCTTCGAAGTATGGCCACTTGAATCATAACACCTGGAAGTTTCTCATTGATTCGTCTGAGTTCTTAAAATACTGGAACACATCTCACGTAGTGAAAATATGGCTTATTGGCGGAAGCACTCGGTTTCCAGTCGATGGGTCATGGGTGCAAGTCCTGGTTCACCTACTTCAGCATGGATAAGTGTGGCTCTTAGCTTGGTACATAAAAAATCTGTCCCGGGTAATATTAGAGAGCGGAATTCAATAAGTTGAAGGGTAAAACCAAAAGCTGTTGGAAAGAAGAATACTTAGAAATACGGTAATATGATTATCAAAATGTGGAGAAAGGGTGAAGATAGTTCTTTAGTGGTATTGAGGTAATACCTCTTAAAAACCACAGCTGTTGACTATTGTTTTTTCCACGCAACTCTAGTCATTTCAGACTTATTGACAGAATCCCAGTGACTTTTTATAGTAGTGAAAAGACCACTTTATGCTTACTGCAAGCGTAATACAACTTTGGTTAGTGACGATTTGTTTTCAGTTTGATAGGCGCTACATATTTTCTCAGATTCGACACAGATTGACTAAAATATTTTCCAGCAACCCTGACCTACTTAGACCTAAATACCTCACCACTTAACACCTATGTCTAACAACATTACCCGGTAAATCGGTCTTAGTACAAGTTAGAGAACTCTAGAAAATGATAGTTGCATTAGAGTAAACATTTGATACAGGCAATTAGAAGATAATAAACAAGTCTTAAATGGTTTATTTTCATATGAGAAATTGTACAGCAATAATATATACACTACTATAGTGATTCAATGGGATATGTATCCATATATGAAGGGAATTCCAGTAGGGACGACTTTCTGGTATTCTCGGTAGTCTTCACCGAAAAACTGAACAAGCGCTCGTTCTTCTTCATATATTCTATCTTTGAAGAAACTAAATGCCACTAAAGCATATGCTACCATGCAAATGGGATTGACAAGTAGAACTTGTGTTCCAACACACCAACAAAACCACCCAACATAGGCTGGATGACGGCAAAAGGAGTAAACTCCATCTGTAACCAGTTGGTGTCTTCCTTTCTTTCGAAACTGTACGAAATGATTGAAATTCTCTCCTGCTGTAAACAAAGCTAACTTGCGTAAAATTTCACCAAAAACACACAAGATGGACCCAACACACTTGATAAAAAGGAGATTCCATGCATGATTAGGATAAAAATAAGATATAAATAATTTTTCCAACCAGTATTCTAATACACTCGTAGCAAGAGCAATTATATATTCAGTGCTATGAGAGAGCATATATATGT
The DNA here is from genome assembly GCA_944472155.2 of Trichobilharzia szidati. Lineage (NCBI taxonomy): Eukaryota > Metazoa > Platyhelminthes > Trematoda > Strigeidida > Schistosomatidae > Trichobilharzia > Trichobilharzia szidati. The sequence continues at coordinate 80,529,433 of OX235274.1, forward strand.
CAATAGAACAGTTACTGGAATTGTAGACAGCTGTGAAGTAGAATTCCGACCAATGGAAAAAAGCGAGAAAAGCTAAGTAAACACCAAATGTACAATAATCATTATGCATGTCCATAGACAGAAAACCCAAGGCAAAGAATAAGCCGATGCCAAATATGCAACCTAAAAAATATGCACGCCAACAGTTATCCAGCAAAGGACATCGACGAGTTGCAGTGTCAATATTTTTAAGGTACAACATGATACAGAACATGATCGGAAATACGAAACAAATTTGAAGAATTGCTGACCATGCTACATGACTTAACAGCGAAGAGCGCAGATTAATGTTAATCAGAAACAGAAAGATTGTAGAGCCTAGAATGAAACCTGATAAGGAGGCGAACGAATCTACACAATGCACACGAATACTGAGCAAACCACGAACCATATTTGGAGATATTAATTCCACACTCTCCGCATGGTATTTAAAATAGCCGCAATGGGATTCGACCTCGAACCAAGGGCTTAGATTCAAATTTATTGGTTAAAGATAGAAGGCTTGGAGCCTATGCTAATCCCTTTCTAGTAAATTCCTGTGCTTGTCCAAAACCTTCTTGAGTGAATCAGTTGAATTTGCAGACACCACTTCTTCTGAGAGTCGGTTTCTGGAGTTTCTGACTAGGTGTGAGAACCAGTACTCCACAAAGATATGGTTTCTCTTTGGCTTTTGAACTCTCCTGCCATGTCCTATAAGATTTTCCAATCTGGTGGGAAAGAAAAGAGAGAACAGATCATGTCCTTAGTCATTACTTAAAATTTTAAACATAGTAATTAAATCTCATCTCTGCCTACGGTATGACAGGGAGAAGAGATTTAAACTGTCTAGTCTTTCCTTGTATGATACGTTAGTCATGCCGAAAACCATACGCGTTGCCTTCTTTTGAACCCTTTCTAGAATGTGTGGGTCCCCATTAAGACAAGGACTGGCTGCCTGGATACAGTTGTCTAGTCTTGACCTGAACAGAGATGCATATATGGAGGTGAACATATCTCTGGTGATTCTAGTAAAGGTTCTGCGAATCGCTCACAAGGATCTGAAACTGCGTGCAGCCACCACGCGACAGTGTGCTGTGGTTTTTAAGTTGTGACTAACTATGACACCTAAATCCAAGTGAGTCTGAACCGATGGGGGTTTTGTTCCCTCTAGTTCTTAGGAGCTGATGCTTGCTTGTCCGATGCGCATGGTTGCACATTTCGCTACATTGAATGGGAGCATCCATTCTCTGGACCACTCCAACAATTTTTGAGGTCTTCTTGCAACGTGAGCGTAACGCTTTTGCTCTTCAGCTCTCTCCTGCTTATGGAACAACGGGGGAATCCGTGAGCACAGGTAACTCATTGATATACAAAATAAATAAGAAAGGTCCGAGTGCTGTGCCTTGTGGCACTCCACTACGCACTGTTGTCTACGAGGAGAGTTTTGAGTTGGTCCTGACCCTCTTCCTCCCATGTGTGAGGAATTCCCTGATCCAGTTTATTAGGGTGCCTTGCCAACTTCATGAGTGGTCTCTTGTGAGGAACTTTATCGGAGGCTTTGCTGAAGTGTATGAGGGCAACGTCAACGGGTCTTCTTTTGTCCCTTTATTTGGCCCAGCTTTCTCTTGCAGATAGGAGATTTGGCAGTTATGAGAGGTTTCCTCGGAATCCATGCTGTGTTCTGGACAATTTGTTGTAGTTTCCCAGATATACCACGATACTCTTCCTGGTGATTCTTTCCAGTGTCTTGATTGAGGTGCTGGTGGGACTAATAGGCCTGTAGTTTGAAGGTCTTTGTCCTGATCCCACTTTCTGGATAACGGTTACCATGGTGTCTTACCAGTCACGCAGTAACAATCCATTTAGGAGAGATAACTTGAAGATCATGATCAGTGAACCGGCTTTGTGAGCTGATAGCTCCTTGAGAAGCCTTCGACGAAGATTATTAGGACCCACTAATTTCCTTGCATCTAGTTTCATTGAGCAGTTGAGCACGATTTCTTGGTCAACATCCATGGAGTCTATCCCGTGTACCTCTGATGCAGCCAGAGACGATCCTATGGGGAGTGACGACTCCTGTGAAAAGACTTGGGAGAAGTAGTCTGCTATTACTTATGCTTTTTCTTGATCTTCTTCGGTTGTGTCGTTGTCAATAGTCAGGTTTAGGACCCCATCGAATGTGCTGTTCCTGGAGTTCATGTACGAGGAAAGTTTTTTAGGTTGTGCGTTGTATTTTGGGCCAGATGTGCTTTGAACTTCATCTTTGATTGGCGGATTTCTGCAATAGCTCTGTTCCTAGCAGTGTTGTATAATTTCGTAGTCGCAGGAGTCTCAAGAGTGGCAAACAGGTTCTAGCATTTGTGTTTACTTTTGAGTAATTTACTAATCTCTCGCTTTACCCAAGAGAGGTAGTGTTTCTGATACTCTAGCGTAGCCCAAGGGATGAAAGGTTCAGTTACCTGGGAGTATGCAACTTTTTCAATTCGACTTCTTTGTGTCAACTCGCTGGCTATGGACTATGGCAGATACCAGTATGGTCATCCCTATCAGTGACCTTTTGCAGCGAGTGAGAGACAGGCTGAGTTTCAATGACGTTTTAAAGAACTAATGTAAACTAAACTGATTCCTTTGTGCACTTCTTGGTCGCAAAGTAAGGGTCCCTGACCCTCGGTAAAATTCTGCGTAGTTCATCCTGCCATTCCATTGTCATGGCTTTGGTCGACTCTCAAACTAGTAGTTATGGGGTTGGTAGTATGTGATATGTTTTAGCCGCATCGCTGCTATATTTGGAGTGGATCCTTTCACCTACTTGTCGTCTGGGGGGATCAGAAAGAGAGACAATAATAATGGATTATGTAAACTCTAAAAAAGAAAGCGTACGAACAGATAGCTAATGAAATTTGAAATCAGTATATATACATATTATAAATGTTAAATTATTAATAATAAGCGGGTAAGTTAACATGAAATGCATGCCATTTCTACAGGCACGATCAGATGTTATAAATTGCATTTGTGAGGTACCATAAATTGGCACATTTTTAAAAGTTTAGCTTGTCGGATTATAGTACAATCAGTCAGAACAGTTTCGTATAAATTTTAAACCGCGAACCCCTACTAATGTCACTATCAAGGTCAAGCGCCAACGCAAACTTCGTTTTGTTTCCTGCTGATAGTTACGGTCAACCAATGAACAAAATATATGTGGGTAGGTGCTATGCCCCATGTGAGTGTATGCTATTTCAGGAAGAGAAGTACGTCCTGGGAAGCCGAAAGATGGTACAAAATACAATTATGGATAATAAACCATTGAAAGAACATTTACAAGGAGCTACGGAGCCCTTGGAATGATAGTATACATTCGCAATTTATAGTGTTAGCCATATTGGTCTTACCTGTGAAGCTATGGCGTTTTCGATGGAAATATGGCTTTGTCCAAACATCGGTGTTATTGTGTTTTCTCCACCAGAGCAACCAGAATTTAAGCAAACGAAAAATTCGAATAAAGGAGTAAGTTTTAACTGTATTAGAGGCCTAGGTAGTTGAGATAAAGTATAGTAGAATAGTTCTTAGATAAAAAACATTATTGTGAAGTTCATAAGTGATAATTCAGCGAAAAGTGGCCCCAAAGATCTGAAAGATTAGAACCTGTAGGATATGCCGACCTGTAAGACGTCTCACAAATTTCTGTAGGACCCATGGGGTAGCATCATGACAAGGATTTGAGCAAACTTGTAGATGTTAGGAGCAAATTCATTTTTGAAAACAAATTTGATCTGTAAAGCCCTTATTGTTTTGTTTTCTGTTAAGAATCTAGACTCATGTTTAATTCTCAAGCTGCTAAAATTGCGTGTTACTGTCCTACAGATTGCAGCTATTCACATTTGTGACCACCACCGTATCTGCTGGTCAGCGTGCATATATATGTATATACATATCAGTAATAATGCAGGGAAATGAATAGGTGTGGTAATCTGAAGAATAAAACAGTGGGGACTAGGATGCTATTGAAAGACGAGTTTAGGCGTATGCTTGTCAACAATGTGTGAGTATTATTGGAATAGACCGTTTGGACTCGGTCCTTGTGTCGCTGCACTATTGTCCAACTATAACCTACAGCTTTCCATGAACGGTGCAGTGGCTATATCTACTGGAAAAGAGCTTCAGGAGCGACAAATTCAAAGTTAAAGGATATGACACCGCACTCGAGTCTTTGCCCTCTGGTGTGCTAACTTTGGGGGACTGTGACAAGGAATCCCACAGATAATGATGAAATAACTTCATTTGGGTGATTTTGGTCATTTGTAATCCTATAGGCATTAATTAAGTCACCTTAAACCAACGGTATCTAAGTGCGAAAAGACCGAATTCCTTCACCCGTCCATCGTATGGTCCATTTCGGAGACCCTCTTCTGTTGCCCGGGTTCGCTCTCCTCCCAAAATGTTGGGGTCTCTTCCAAGTAACTGGGAGCAGTGATATCGTGCATATCAAGGTGTTTTTTGTATAATCTTAGAAAGAGCCTAGGAGTGAGCCCACCTTACTGTCTATGTGTAAAATGTTTAGTCTCTTG